>JANFAI010000029.1:0-745834 GCA_024613185.1 Pisolithus microcarpus
AACGCCATGTCGCTGCCCCACGCGAATGTGAGGAAACGGACAATTTTCCCGGGTACACCGCCCGTTGTTCGCGAAATGGACACAAAGTGGTGTGCGTTCTGGAATCGGATCGTGGGAAAGGTTGCAACTTTCAGCAGTGCTGGGGCAATTGCCATGCAAAAAGTTCCAACATATTGCGATCTTGTCTGGGTCGTGCCGATACATACAAGTAAGGCCGCGGCTGCATGCACCTGAGTAATGTGATCAGTCGTATTTATCGGCTAAGGATCAATGCACCGCCTAGCAATGAATATGACTCACCTGTGGTGGTAAAGCGAGGGCATGGCTTGTCTATGCATTTCATGCGCTTAGCAGCTCGGCGTCCCCTATAACGGACCATCAGAGATGAATTCTGTAGTAACGTTTGATGGCGGACGGACTGTGTGGGAGGCCGAGTGTTGTCAAGAGTCAAGTTTCGATTCCTTGGCCGGCGGCTTCTAGAGGAATCCTTTGATTTGTAAGTACGGCCTGCTGGAATACGGTGTCCTCTTGTCGTCTTAAAAAACTCTTGTTGAGGTACGGGCTTAAAAGGGACTTTAACGGGTCCTGCTGCCGGCTTTGGTACTAGAATGAAAGTTCGTGATTTGATGGTTGGGTTCCGGCCCGTCGCATGCGACCTGTAACACAAATACTTACGGTCCTTTCGTACGAGAGAACGAGAGGAAGATTCAAACGTGACACCACCGATAACGACATCCCGGGTTGAAGAAGGTTGTGATGTCTTCGTTACAGGGGCTGGAACGTGGCTCGGCGCTATATTCTGATAAGATTGAGACCTGTGAGATGGAGGTTTGTAGGTTGGATTAACATATTTGTTGCTTCTGCGATAACTTGCGGGGCCGGGGGCAGATCCACGGGTTTGCTGGGCGGACTTGTGATGATTGATTGCACCTTAAGGGTGGTTGGAGGACATGACAGGTAAGTTCAAGTAAGACGAACCTGTTAAACGAGCAATTTCTGCTTGGAGCGCTGCGTCAGTTGTGGAGGTCATCGTGGTTTGAGGTGAAGAGCGGGTGACAACGTTGGTCAGACACGTTTGGGCGTGTATAAACATGCACAAACAAGAGCTGTAGCCCCTATCTTTCTTACTAGTCGCACAAGTCATGCACACATCACTGAAACCGCACTTTTATGACCAGAGCATTATATACTGTTATAATGTGTGTAATCCTCGCCATCTCATACAATGTGGCGAATTCCGTTGTAAATATGTATACAGCATTACACAGGTACCTCCCGGTTAATATTGAATATAAAATGATGATTTCCGACCCCAGACGGGCATCTGGGCACCAATTACTGGTGCCACGAATCTCTGGCATTCTTTGATCACGCATTGGCGACTGTCATCGGAATGGTCCTTGCCTCGACCTAATGGCAAGAAAGTACCACCATTGCTACTAATCTACATAGATTGTAATTGTCCATAATTCTCCCCCTTGGTTGACCTTTTGCGCCAACAAGGTACACATATCCCGGACAAAATCACTATCTTATCATCATGCTCTTGTCATCCCCAATGAGATTGTTATATCCGAAAATTGTTTGTTGGTACGGAATGCCCGTGTGCATGTAGTATTGGTTGAACAGTCTGTTGGCCCCCCAAACGGTGTTGCATGCACCATCAAACATACTTAGTCCTCACAGCGCGCCTTCACCACACTTTATGGACTTTCTAGACTCGCAACTCTCGTATGCTATTAACATCACCACTAATATCAATATGATAGATCAGAGCCTCATTTCCATTTGCACAATCGGCTGCGCTGCTGGAACATCGAGTTCTGAGCAGTGCAATGATGTGACTATGTATTTACACTCAAACTCGTCTGATATAATGGTAACGGATAGTCCATTGGCTTCTGAAAGTTTGGCATGTGTCGTCAAATATAACTTGCACCGCTGGATGTCTTCGTCATATTTTTTGGGCTTTCTAGACTGTCATTCTTATATGACTTCATCATTGCCACTGACATCAATATGAGATCTCTGAGGCTCGTTTACCATTTTGCAATCCGCTGGGCTACCACAAACTTTGTATTTAGCTGGCGCAGTCATGCACACTTATCCAGCACGACTCCCATTTATACTATCTTAGTATACAATATCTAAACAATGAAGCTACGGTACAGGGAGATGGCGTAACTGCGCTTGATACTTATGCCTTCTTGGACAGTGAGACTGAAAGTGATTCTACGCGCTGAGGTCGATAATGCGCAATGTTCTCGCGTCCGAATATGTTCCTAGTCATCGGTTCATCAATGGACACAAAATATCATATTCTTTCCGTGCTCACCAGTTCCACCACAGGAGCAGTTCGTTCAGTTCAAGTGCTTTCCGAGCCGAAGATGGAAGTTCAAAGTAATCGACGATGTTGTGATAAAACTCTTCATGGTTAAAGTCCTCGTCCACAGTCGTCCATGAAGAGCAGCTAGAGAGTGCGAAGCGGAGCTAACGCCACACATAAGGGTCAGCAGTACATCCACATTGGGACATCCAGTCGTCTTACCTGTGTTGCTACGTATGCAATCGCTCGTGGCTGAACAGTATTCATCTTCAGGAGCCTGGCCACGTGTTGACGGGACGCCGTGTTGTCCTCGATGGTTGGGATGTTCATGCTGTATCACCAGAACCGAGCTCATGCTGGGCAGAGCTTGGGGATGTGAAGATGCATCGAAACGTCTGGAAGTTAGTTAGTATCGGGTAGCTCCATTACTCCTAGCTACACTATTACTTACCATGACGAGGTACTTTCCTTTGAAGAGTCCTCTGCTAGGGTTATTTGGATCATACTCGCCATCAGCATAAAGGAAGGAAGGCCAGCTATCAGCCGTAACACGAAAGTCGGGGTGGTATTCTTTAATAGCGGTGCAGACACTGCATCATCAACGGCATCAGCATAGCAGCCAATCACAGAGGATCACGTACTCGGCATCGGCCCAATTGTAGTCCACGGGACAGAGAAGTTTTCCCGTGAGGTCATGATTGAACCCTCTGCCACACTTGTCCCGTGAGTTGAAGGGCGGGTCAGGTGGAGGCCGACTCTCGTTCAGCCATTGGGCTACAACTGTCTTTAGTGTAGCACTGTCGTCTCCCCGCGCACCATCTGCACCCTTCTGTAACTGTCATTTTGTCAGAGTTAATTGGAAAGGAAACCCAAAAAAAAACTACCTCTGTACAAGCAAGCGCGATGTCAAGGCCAGCGGTGTCGGCCTCGGCAGCAGGGCCAACTAGTTTACGGATTGAGGGGCACCACTGTACAAGCTTTTCGTACGCACGATAAGTATACTGTTGTCTAGCCGATTATGAAGTACAGAAGAACTTGGAAAAAGGATTGCTACTTACTCGGTGGTCGGTAGAATCGCCTCTGAGTTGGATGAGACTTGCTGCTCAGCAGCCTGAATCTGACGGCGGTCATATTCTGCTACCAAGTCAACAACTGGTTTGATGAGGGTAACAAGCCAGCGCACTGCCCGGCCCTCGCGTGCTAAGGACTGAACTCTGATGGTGACAATCATTTCAATCTCATCTCAGTCCTTTATGTAGGGAGAGTACTTACGGTTTTTTAATCATCTTACAGTGAAGCTGCGCATTTTCTTCTTCGAGTAAAGAAACCAACCGTTTGAGAGACGAAACCGTCTGAGTATCAGCCGTAGAAGTAGAAGACATTGGAAGGGGGAGTGTCGTGCACACTTGCTCAGCTGCAGCGCGACTGTGTTAATATCGGACCGTGGGCTGCAAAAAAAGGAAGTAAGTGTTATGCTCCTTCCATTGGAGCGACTTGCACGGGGAATTTGTTTGACAGGATACTCCAGCGCTGGTTAGGAATTTATTGCACATATAAATTGTGGAGAGTCGAATCTCAGATTCCGTGGCTCCTTGTGCACTTGGCACGTGATACAGGGTCGATCCTCTGATCGGGCATCAGTAGTTGACGATGGGGTTGGGCCCCATCGCGACGAAGAATGAGTAAAATGACAGTGCTGAGGTTTACTCTTACAAGTTCGTGTCCACCATGGACCGCATTCCTGCAGACATGGTCTATTCAGAATACCGCCTCCCTTGCATATCATACCCGACATTTGCTCAGGTGCTTGTGCAGTTGGATACACAACAACCGCACTTTGGATGGTCACAGAAGTTCTCGCAGCCGCTCACTTTCCTTCTCGGTGGACGACGTCTCGATGAAGTCACCATCGACTCATTGTACTTCATGGTGCCTAACTCACTTTGTGTCGTCTTTGAGCTTTCCCCTGTTTGGGTCATGAACTTCTGCATAGAGGTCTTGTCTGCCTTGGAGCACGCTCGAGAAAATGCACATCATGACTCTGAGGAAGCAGACCACTGCCATTCGTGTGGAGGGTTCTTGATGGTAAGCAAGACCTGTTGACTCTTCGACAACTGCTTACTTTTTGGTAGCGTTACTGGGATCTTGCACAAGAATTTTAAACGGAAAATCATTTGATGGTACTCATACAAGGGCTGATACGATACATGCTTCATGTATGTACTATACAAAGAAACAAAAAGATGTATCCAATCAAAATTTGTGACGAGTTTGAGAATATTCAACCCACCGAAAGTTGCGCACCACTGTGTTTATTTTGACTTCGTCGACGTTACAAATGCAGCCTATCACGGCTTCTGAGGTTACGGAGTACGGTGTCATCAAATGTCCATTGAGTTCTTCGGTACCATTAACCATAGCATTTAAGGTTTGTGTGACATACCAAAAATATTTGATACGCAGCCCCAGCAACAATCCGACCTGCAATGCGACCAACGGTCTCACAAGACCTCAAGGGATCCAAATACTGACCTTCTCCCTTTAGTACCAACCCACATGAGTGAATAGCGTGGAGTGATCGAGAGCTTAACCTTGTGAATACTAAGACTAGGATGACAAGCAATCGGATCACTCACCAAAAACATATGTCCACTTTCCCTCTCGTTAGGTCGTTGGCGGGAAATGCAAGCTAAACAAAAAAAAGCTGACCCTGTTTCTTAAACTTCAACGGAGCCTGACCGTCGTGGAGAGCTAGCAGTGCGTTTGGATACAGTGTGATTTCGGTCCCGGTCAGGTAACGGGCAATTGAAAAGATACACGACCACTTCCCTGCATCCCACTAGATAAAAAGGAACAGCAGACCATGTCTCGTAAAATCAACAGAGCCTCGCCATCACAGGAAGGTCAGCAGTGCGCACCACATGCAGTATGGTTTTGGTCCCGGTCAGATGACGGATAATTGAAATAGACACGTCCGCTCTCTCTGTGTCTCACTAGACAAAAAGAAACCGTCGACCCTATCTCGTAAAATCAGCTGGGCCTCACCATCGTAGGAAGGCCAGTGGTGCGGACCAGATACAGTATGGTTTCAGTCCTGGTCAGATGACGGATAATAGAAAATAAACATATCCACCTTGACCCTGTCTCGTAAAATCAACAGAACCTCACCGTCGTAGGAAGGCTGGCGGCGTGCGCTAGATACGGTATCACTGCAAGCATTTCACAGTTTTTCATGCCAAAATATGTTGAAAAAATTGAAAGAAGAGATACTCTTTTATTTCAGCTGTGTTCACAGAAAAAATGCAAATATAATGTTTTGTTTTCCTTGTCTTTTCTGTTGAAAAACATGAATTGATGGTAGTGCTGATTAGCTTCTACACTAATGGGTATTACCATCAATCAATGTTTTGTGGCAAGTCATGCAATGAAAAGAAAATATTATTTTTGCCTTTTCTCTTTGAAAACACCTGTCAAAAAAGAGTATCACTTTCTTCAATTTTTTCAGCATGTTTTCTGAAGAAAAATTGTGAAATGCTTGCAGTGTATGGTTGCGGCCCTGGACTTTGTCAATCATGTAAGGCCGGAAGTGGAGTTCACTGTAATGGCACTAAACTCTTGCGCCGATGATTTGGGGCCCAGTAGCAACACTGCCGCAGAGCAGGAAACCTTCGGGTCAGAGGCCAATGTCGAGATATGAAAAACTCCACCCACATACTGAGTCGCACAAGCTACCACCCTAACAGCACCATTGTTGCATCGCTGCTATGCCCGTACTCTCTCTTCCTGTTGAGATTGAACGGATGATATTCCTCCTGTGTGCTGAACATGAGGACCGCCATACTTACCTACTGGTGGCTAGACGTGTTCAACTCTGGTTGGTATCTTGTTTCACGATGACAAGTAAACGTACCTGACATGTTCTAGGCTGGAGCCCATACTTTATCGCATAGTGCATTTGACCACTGAGAAGGTTGCCAAGAAGTTTCTTCACTCCGTCAAGTCTCGTCCTAAGTTTGCAGAGACTACGGTGAAAGTGTTGTTCTTTAGGGCTACGGTTGAAATTGAGACTGCAGGGACGATACTGAAGGTGTGCAACGGCATCGAAGACTTGACACTGCGAATTCCGTGCCATCTCATCGGCAAGAATCCTCTCCTTGGCCCATTGGATGCTCTGCAGCGACTCCATACACTATCTGTTGATCTCGCCTCAATCTTCAACAATCGTGTCATATACCTACCTAACATTGATGTCCTGCATCGTGTTACCCATCTCCACATCTCCAATGCGTGGGCATCCTGGCAGGGTGGATCTCAGACGATCGGAGTAGAGGAACTTGAACAGGTTACCCACCTTTCCATTCACTTCTCCACCATGCGTACAGACGTATCAATTTTGAGGGGTATCCTGGAGCGAGATAACCTTATGGTGATGGTTTTGTGGCGGAAGGCTTCCATGACTGAAGACCAAATACGAGAATGGTTGCGCTCACATGAACTCATCGACAGGCGCATCGTCATCTTAAACTCTGCTGACTTCTTCAGCACTGTGCAAAGTGGTGGCTTCTGGAAGAACGTGGAGTCCCTAGTTGAATGGCGCAGGAGGACCAACAGTGAGTTTTCTCACCAGGTTATAGTTGACACGAGGTTAACTTACTTTCGGGGCTCTGCTTAAGCCGAAGCATTTGAAACGCCCAATGATTCTTAATGCAAATGTGCGGGAATGGTGCAAGAAAGTTGTATTAAAGCGGGGACGAGTATCAACCGCAGATGTCTGATGAGAATGTCGTAGTAGCCAAATGATTTCGTAGTACGTGACAAAACACCTGCAAATGATATGATTACTCCGACAAGAAAATCTGTTTTATCCAACCGCTCGGGACTCCGTGATTAGTTTTGATCAGTTCGTATACACCTGAGGGGGGATGCGCATAGACCTTGTACCCGCACATCTCTGATTCGCATACTGAGACTCGGGTGGCAGCCTTCTTTCGCGCGCCATCCTTTCGAGCAGTGTCCTTTTGAACAGCGTTCTGTCGGGTACCGTCTGTCACATCACAGTCAGCAACGGTCCTTGATTCTGACCACGAACGAACTGCGCCACAGTTGGGGCAGCCCATCGGTAGAGCCATGCCCCATGGTCGTCGGTGATTGTGATACCACGAAAAGCGGGTTCCGACAACAGAGAAAGGGAAAGCGGATGTTCGGGCTTTGGTGTGGAAAAGATACATGTCGGAATGCATGCGTAGTTCGAGCGAGAGATTCAGAAGATCGAGGAAGACTTCGGAAAGTTCATGCCTTTCGACAACGACGCGTACGCCAAACGCAGTAATGAATGTCTTGAGGGACGCACTGATGAAGCGGTCTGCGGAGAATGCAATGGTGTATTCGGGTTTCAACCTAATGGTATAAATTATGACTTTACAATTGCGGCCAAATAATAGGACTTACATGATTATGGCGTCTTTCAAACTGTTCAGAGACTCCTGATACTTGACGAGGGGACCGCACGACAACAAGAAAACGGTAGACAGGTTGATGACCTGTTTAAGGTCTCCGGAGAACAGACACGTCAGGAACTGGATGAATGAACGTTAATTTCGCAATCAGAGTACGAAATCGAAACCTACATTGTTAGGTACAAGTGCCACGTCTTCACCCATCTCATCTTTCCCTGCAAACAGGTCTCCGCACGTAACCTCACTGTGAACCGTTATGAAAATGATCTTGCGCTCGAATTTGGATGAACGGATTTGCGCCGCCAACGCCGGAACCTGTGCCTCCCAATGATCGAACTTGTCCTGCGTGCCAAAATCAAACGTGATCTCCTGGTAGGACAATGTATCATCCGTATAGTACTCTTCGAGAGCCACCTTGAGGACTCGAGGAAGGGATCCTCTAGGGTCCATCCCCACGCATACGAAATGTAATATAAGCACGGGGTCGGCACATACTTGAGATTTTGAGGACCGCTCGCAGACACTCTGGATAATGGTGGGTTTGTCAAAGACGGGAATCGATTTTCCTTGTATGACACGCGTGAATGCCTTCGAGATGCATTAGCACCTAATGGGAACCCTATGAATAACTTACGAAGTATGGCGTCGGCTTGGAGTGTGCGGCATGATAGTCCTGTTCATGACAAGCAGGACAGAGGAAGAAAACATCCATGGATTTGAGGTCGCACTTTCCGTCATCCGCCATCGGTATACACACATTGCAAACGACACGAGGACAGTGGGCACAGCAGAAAAGCACGTGTCCGCCATCATGACAGATATAACAAAACTGTGGGGGGGCGTTAGATCGGTATGCTCAATCTGATTTAGTGATGCACACCCTATTCGTTGGCCGTTCCTCCCAGCATGTAGAGATGCCAGACCGCGCTCTTCGGACAGGAATCTTGATTCGTAAGGCTACAGCTGATGCGGTCTTCTTGGCAGTTTGCTTACACTGCAAGCATTTCACTGTTTTTCTTCAGAAAACATGCTGAAAAAATGGAGGGAAGAGATACTCTTTTATTTTTGATGTTTGGAAAAAAAAATGCAAAAGCAATGTTTTATTTTCTTCCAGAGAACATGAATTGATGCTAGTGCCAATTAGAGTAGAAGCTAATGGGCACTACCATCAATCCATGTTTTTTGGACAAACATAAAATATTTTTTCTGCATTTTTCCCTTTCAAACATCAAAAATAAAACAGTATCTCTTCCCTCCATTTTTTCAGCATTTCTTCTGAAGAAACATTGTGAAATGCTTGCTGTGTTAGTTCTCGCCATGAAAGAAACAGATCAGCCTAGTGCGACTGAGGTAAGGACGATCGATGAGCGCTGAGCGCTGAGTGTTGAACGATTGATACGCCGAGTCGACGCGCTGACTAAGACAACTTGGCATCGCCACATGGCCAATTGTGCCACACATCTATCTTAGTGACAACGACGGGTTCCCACGGAGAGATACGGGTGCGGAATCAAAGGAACCGTTCCAAGTTGACTCCCATCCCCGGCTCTTGATCACTTCTCCTTTGCATGGTAATTATTCCTTCATGTATTTTTTTATTTTTATTTTTTTGCATCGCTTAGTGCACTCCACTCTCTTTGTAACGTTGGTTGACGTCTGTCTCCCGTTCCAGAGTTTTGGGTACGTCGTCTTTTTTTTTTCCTCCATTACTCAGTGCATTCCACGTTCTGCGTAACGTTGGTTGACGTCTGTCTCCCGTTCCAGAGCGTGGATTCCCCCGCTGTTCAGTGCACTCCACACACTGTGTAACGCTGGTTGACATCTGTCTCCCGTTCCAGAGTGTGGATGCCTCTTTTTTTTTTCCCCGCTGCTCAGTGCAATCCACAATCTGCGTAATGCTGGTGGATGTCTGTCTCCCGTTCCAGAGCGTGGTCCCCCCCGCTGTTCAGTGTACTCCACACTCTGTGTAACGTTGGTTGACATCTGTCTCCCGTTCCAGAGTGTGGATGCCTTGGTTTTTTTCCCCCGTCGCTCGGTGCAATCCACGTTCTGTGTAACATTGGTTGACCTCTGTCTCCCGTTCCAGAGCGTGGATCTCTCCAGTTCCTCCGTTGCTCAGTGCGTTCTACAATCTGCATATGACTGACGTCTGTCTCCTGTTTCAGACCATGGACGTCTCGTGTTTCACCCCTCCCCCCTCATCGCTCAGTGCATTCCACATTCTGGTAACGTTCGTCAATCTCTTGTCTCCCGCTTAATAACATCGGTTGATGCCCATCCCATCCCAGACCATCATGATCTTACACTTCGACATCGTTGACGTCTGTTACCACGGACCACAGCTCTCATAGGACGTCGCCTCCCTTAAAACATACATAATGCCCAACCTGCCTATGTAAAATGCTATACCATTGTTGATGTAATGGTTGCAATTCTTGGCGTTGTAGTTTGGATTCTGCAAGCTGCGAACCTGGTGAGACGACGGTACATAAAATATTGCAAAAGACCACTGAAGCGAAGAGTAGTGCATGGCAAGAAGTCATGTGTGAGAAACAGTGTACTGAATCCCAGCCTAGCGGAAGCTTCCAGCAGACGCATTCTGAGCGAACACAGCAAACTCTATTCATCATTTGTGTTTTGACGCTTCCACTGCCTCGAGGTTGTCGTACTTATGATTGGTCGCTTCAGGTGTGTGGGCACTTGCAATCATCCTGGGCTGTACTGATCAAACAGCTGGACTTCAGATGTGGGGCAGGTGCTTGTGATCGCGCCTTTGAAAGCAGCCGCAGCGTGGCTCTCCACCGTCTGAGCTGCCCGCACTACCAAGCGGTATCTAAGAGGCAGCCAGGCAAGCGCACATTACCAGAGCCCTCCCTTGCAACTCCTTCGCCCTCAAAGAATGCACGCAAGGAAGACCATACCCCCGCATTTCCATGCTCGGATACTGCTGGCAATGGCTCCAGCATCCATAACCCGTTGACTTCATCTATACCCCAGTCCAATATCATCGCTAACCCGAGTTCACAACTGAATAAGAATCCGAAATCCGCACCTTCAGTGGCCTCTGGTAGCGGAATGCTGTCAGGCTCAAGCGTGGCCGCTGCAGATTCATGCCTGGCAGAACCTGGCTGAGACCTGGGTGACAGCATCCTAGGTTCCCTACGTCGTCCCGCTCGCTCTCGTCGTTTACCTGCACGTTTTAGGGACATATTGCCAGAGCCGCCACTTCCAATAGCCGCTGATCTTCCCATACCCCCAACGATCCCTCGGGTCATTTTACATGTATTTGATTCTTTCCGGTTGGCATTCAATATATTTGGCATTGCTTGGGAATATCGTCACCGCCCAACCTATGACCCCGACGCATTCCTTTCTCCCAGTGAACTGTCCAACGCATCGTCGCATACAACAGTTGATAATCATGCCTCTGAGACTGCTTCTATCCCTTCCCCCCGTGGCCATTTCGAACGATGTCGGTCTGGAGGCTAATGAAGTGGGTGCTAACAGGAAGCAAAGTCAAGTCTGAGGCTGAGGTCACTGACCTCGTTAGTAACGTCATCACGGCAAAAGATTTCCGGCCTGAAGACCTACAAGGTTTCAATGCCCATACAGAGATGAAGCGGTTTGACTCATCAGAAAAGAGTCTTCACACCGACCACACATTTCGCAAGGATGGCTGGACAGAAGCATCCATTCCTATTGAGATACCCACTCGCGACCGCAATCCCTGTGGAAATGGCCAGACTTTCACCATTCCATCGTTCTTCTACTGCAAACTCACAACGGTTATCGAGGCAGCTTTCTCCAGCCACTCCTCCAAGTATTTTCACCTAACGCCATTCCGGCGTATTTGGCAGTCCCCCGTAACTGGCAAAGAACAGCGGTTATTCGATGAGCTCTATACCTCGGATGCTTGGATCAGAGCTCATGATGAGGTACAGAAGCAAAGACGCAATGACGGATGTACCTTGGAACGGGTTATTGCAGGATTGATGTTCTGGTCGGATGCCACGCACCTTACACAATTTGGCCATGCTTCGGCATGGCCGGTGTACCTGTTCTTCGGGAATCAGTCAAAGTACGTACGAGCACGGCCCAGCTCAGGAGCATGCCATCTCGTGGCATTCTTTCCAAAGGTAGGTAATTGATTGCTTCATACCATAGTGAACTCAACGACGGGGGATCTTAACAGATCCCTCAAACAATTTTCAATTTTATATCTCAGTTCACGAAGAAGAAGAACCGGAGTGACATCTTAACGCACTGCAAGCGAGAGCTCATTCATGCGGCATGGAACATCTTGCTGGACGAGGACTTTGTGAATGCACACAAGGAAGGGATCATAGTAAAGTGCCATGACGGTGTGAGCCGCCGCGTTTTCCCTCAGATCTTTACCTACTCGGCCGACTACCCAGAGAAGTGAGTGATTTCTACCTTGAAACCACAGAGCCTGACGAAACTTACAGAGTGTTACTCGCCACTATCAGGGATAAAGGCGAATGTCCATGTCCTCGCTGTCTCATCCCCAAGGGGAACTTCTACAGAGTTGGCCTGTTATCCGATCTCGCAGCAAGAGCCACAAAGATGCGTGAGTACTTCCGCAATCGGATTATTGCCACACGCACCGCGATCTATAAGCTCGGAGCTCCTATCAAAGGTGCCGCTCCAGAAGTGCATCTAAAGGGTTTGTCGCTGGTGCCAACCTTGGTGAGTAATTTATTTTTCCTACTGTACTACGTTCAACCTCACCATCTTTCGAGAACTCTTTTGCTGAAACCCTCAGTCCTCTTGGATGGGATATTTTCACGATGTTCACAGTTGACCTCCTACACGAATTTGAACTAGGAGTGTTTAAGTCAGTGTTCAAACATCTGTTGTGCTTGCTACATGCCATCAATCCGGACGCTATAAACATCCTTAATGCACGGTATGTGGACGCATGCCAAGTGAGGCATTCTCTCACTACTATCAACCAACTTAGCTTTCGTGAGATCCGCTCATTCAGTAAAGGTTCTATTCGGCGGTTTCCCCCAGACGTCTCTGACATACATCACCGTGTGGCCTGGCATTTTCAAAATGTCCTGCAGGTGAGCATTCCCCTGCAGTAGTCGTTTACCTGCCCCCGTCCATGACCCACCATTTGGACGGTACATTCACCAACTGTGTTTCCTTAGTGTGCGATACCCGTCTTTGAGGGTCTGCTTCCACCTGAGCATGACAACGTTGTTCGCACCCTGCTTTTCCGTCTTGCACAGTGGCATGCACTCGCCAAGCTCCGACTACACACAGAGGATACGCTCGAGTCACTCAAATACGCAACAAGACTCCTAGGCCAGCAACTACGAAAATTCCAAGCATTCACATGTGCATCTTTCCAGACAACAGAGCTACCCTCCGAAACTGCAGCACGGAACAGAAGAAGAGAAGCCAAGTTTGAATCTCAGAAGGGTGAATCCACGAGCACATCGCACCCTGGCGCGTGCCAGTTGAAGACGTTCAACTTGTCGACTTATAAGATACATGCTCTTGGGGACTACGTAGACACAATTCGTATGTTTGGCACCACTGACTCGTATTCAACTCAGATGGTAAGCCGAGCATGCGGAGTGACGACTTCCGACTGACAGCATGTCTAGGGAGAGCTTGCGCATCGACAATTAAAGAAATTCTACCATAGTACCAACAAACATGACCCCATGAGCCAACTGACCAAGCAGGAAAGACGGTTTACTCGTGCTCGCCGGGAGCTAGATACCCAGACGACAGTAACCGAATTTGAGGAGAGGGAAGAGAGTGTACCACTCACAAAGCATTACCATTTATCCCACTCCTTCCATAACGCTGTCAGCTTGCCGGCTTTCCTGAACGATCACAGCGGTGACCCTGCCATCAAAGTAAGACATCCACATATGCTTATGGCCAGGAATGACTTCATTTGTTAGGATTTTATTCCGAATTTGAAGGATCACCTCCTCGCACGACTGCAAAAGCTAGAATATGATGGTGACGAGTGGATCTTCACGTCAGATGAACGACATTCAGTCCAATTTGTCAACCTTAACCACGTGTCCATGCCGAAGCAACTGCAAGTCAACTTCACGACATACGACATACGACGTGACAAGCACACTCTTCGTTCGGGTCGGGGGGATACCATTATGATGTACTCACGCGAACAAGGAACCGATGCCCACCCATTCTGGTATGCCCAGCTTATTAGAGCATGGGTGTTCCGTGTCTACTACGAGGGGGTGGAGCACGATATGGACATAGTCTGGGTCCGTTGGCTAGGAGTCAAACCTGGGTACCAGTGGGGTATTGGCAAAGCTCGGCTGCCAAAAGTTGGTTTCATACCGGATTCCGAGTCAGGAGCTTTCGGTTTTGTGGACCCAGCACTCGTCATCCGAGCATGTCATCTTATTCCTGTGTTCACGGAAGGTCGCACGGACTCTCTCCTTCGCCGAGGGCCATCACTCGCACGCCCAAATGACGAGGTTGATGATTGGGCATCTTATTATGTGAACATGTAAGTGGAATGCAAAGAAAAGGTTTTTGCTAAGCTAACATAGTCTAGTTTCGCAGACCGGGATCTGTTTGCAAGATTCTCCCATGTTGGAGTGGGTCACGAAGCTCAGTACCCTTTCCCAGGGAAAATGAGCGAGGAAGACATAAGTGCCGACTTGGAGGAGGAAACTTCGCAAGTACCTGATAGTAAAGGACCACTACGTGAACATGAGGCCAATATGATGGATGACATAGTTGGTCCTCTAAATGACAGTGACGACGAGGATGATGATGGAAGTGGGGACTGTACTGACTCGGAAAGCAGTCTTGACGAAGACAGATCGGACGGAGACTCGAGCAGTGAAGGAGATAATAGTGATGCCGATGACTTGATATTCTGAGAATGCGTATTGTGTAGTACTAGTACTGTGCTGAACATCTGTACTTCCACTTGTGCTCTATAAGGATGTTGTGACGTCGGCGCGAGGTTCGATAACTTACGTCGCCGGCACAGCGAAGAACTTTGTTGTCGCTACTCGGGATTTCCAGACTAACGAATCTGTTATTCAAGGCAGAGAAAGAGTACCAGTATCTACTTTACACCGGCCTTTCTATACGGTAGGGTATCGGTACCAGTAGTGACCGGGCCAAGGGTGGAAGCACCGAGGCAAAAGGTGCAGCAGAAATGACAATTCTCGAGAAGCACTTATGGTTACTGTTGGACATGTGGAGTTGAGCGACTAGCATGGGTCGAGGATTGCAATATTCTTACAGAGCTACGATTTTTAGCCTAGCCCTTATCCAATGCCCCAAAACATGCGAGTAGTGTGCATCTTAACAGATGGTTGATGTTCACCTGTGAGGGCTGGATACGGGCCGATCATTTCGTGGGATGATTCTGACGAGCTTCTGCAGGTAGAAGAAGAAGTTTTCGGTGGTCATGCAATCGTCATTAGGCGCACATGTGTTTACTTTCAAGTCATCTGACATACCCTGCCAGAAGGGCTTATAATCCATTGCAAGTCTCACCACTTATAATCGTAGTGCGTCCAATTGATGTATTCTCACTCTATTATTACGATGTTTTATAAGGCCTTGGCAATCTAAATCGTTCCGGAGTTTGGTGGCCACAAACGATCTACCTGTCCTTATCCTACAATCAAGAGTAAGACCATGTAACCCACGCCGCGCACGAAAATTTTCGTTGCTGATTAATCACGATTAAAATGACATGACACGAAACTGAGGTTTCAGTGATGCAGTAACATGCAGTAAGTACTACCATTTATCTTACATTCACCAGCTCTAGTTAAGGAACTACACGATGAAGTTGGAACGAAGGGCATGGCTGGAAGCTTGTGACCCTGTCAAGCTAAGGACATAACGTGATATTGTCCTGGTTCTCCCTGCATGATGCCAGCCCCGTACCACGGCGTTGCCTCACGCTGACCTGCTGCCACGTATGTAGCTCAGCCTCCGCGAATATCATGTACGGCTTTTGCAACTTTTCATTGCAGTGCTTCTGACGGCAGATTTCGAAGCGCGGAGGATACTAAATTTATCGAATCAACTGGTTGTCAACGCAGTATCCGACAAGGTAAGAACCATTATCGGGGAGAACTCTCTGAGCCTCCGTAGGAGTGTCTGCGTTCGACGAACGTATCCACTCTTCATGCGCTTCATACCTAATTATTAGTACTCTCCTAGGCGAGCTCTTATCATTTTAGGCTCATCGGAGAGCGTGGTGTTCTTCACTCATGCTGGTTGTTGAGGATCTCCAAACTGACGTCAGTGACGTGCTGTTTAATTCCCCGGGACGAAGTAATTCGAGGCATGATTCGTTCTTCCCATCTTCCATCTCAACGCTCGCAGGGTTCTAAAGGAGCATCTGCAGGATGTGAGTCCTGCTCAAGATAACGCCAAGTCTCTCAACACTGATAAATCACGCCTCATTGCGGGGCAACTCCTTTGCAGTGCCCTCGGTAAGTGTATCCAACCCAATACCGTCGTGCAAGTATCTCATACTCCATGCTAGTTTTCGCATCTTGGTATCGGGGCATTTACACGTGCTACTCAAATAATTTCCGACGACAACGCCTTGCAACGGGTGTCGGATAATCTACATTGATTAACCGGGCATTTGAGATCGAGCGTGTCGTTGAGTAACTAACCTGTACATCGCGATATTGCTGAGGCACTCAGTCCCCGAGCCACTTGGGCGGGGACAAACAGATACTGAGAACCTGTCCCACTTCAAAGGGATGGATTCATCCTGCGTGATGGTCAAGGTTCTGAGTCAGGGTGAGGGAATTCGAAGTGCAGCAAAAGATGCTGCGGCACGTCAAGGACAGGCTGTATGCAGTTTGGTATGTCGTTCTGTTAGAGCTAAAAAGAGCCGTAGGCCATATCTCTGCATGCCCATCGAACCTTATGGAGAAGTTGAGATGTTCTCGAACGAGTATAAGGGCGTGCTCCTGGACCAGAGCGGTCAACAACGCTGCCTGCTCCGTTCCCTTACTTGCGAAATTGTAATCACTGGTTCTAACACATCATCGTGTTCGCGAAATACGACAAGCTTCTAACCAAATGCAAGGCAATACAAAGTGAAGTTGATTCTGACGCGGCAGAATATCTACAATGCTCTGCATTGGTCTGACTGTGAGGTTCGCTGAGACACAGACCTCTCATACATGGCAGTCAGCCGTTGGTCCCGTTTATTTTGACACCGTTTCGAGGCTCAATGATCGTCCCATCAGCTAGTCCTGGACTGGCGAAAGGGTATGAGCGATTAATCGAAATCACCTATAAGAAGG
This sequence comes from Pisolithus microcarpus, assembly GCA_024613185.1. NCBI lineage: Eukaryota > Fungi > Basidiomycota > Agaricomycetes > Boletales > Pisolithaceae > Pisolithus > Pisolithus microcarpus. The sequence continues at coordinate 17,100 of JANFAI010000029.1, forward strand.
TCACGGAGACCGTCGGGTCTCAGCTAGGTATACCCGCCACCGCCGTTGGCGGTGCCTCTGGTAGCGCAGAGTACCTTGCCACACTCGAAGATCGAGCTGTCGATAGCGCCAGTTCTCTTCCCTTGTTCTCGTGTCACGACATTAAGTCTGTTTCTCATAGGTAGCGTTGGAAAGCGAAGAAAGCAGTCACCTACTACTAGGAACTATTCAGAACATTTACTTATGCCTTTGTTTTGAAGGTTTCTGGAGAAACCAGTATGACTCAAGCAGTCATTCAACTCGTTTCCCCTGTAGTCATTACTTCATAACGAGTACAAGCGAAACGCATCGAATGGCTCGATTACCGCTGCCGTCAACGTGGAATGCCAGACACTGGAGTGCGGAGTCGTATGGGTTGTCGTGTGTTTACTAGTATTTACATGTCACAACAGCAAGGGTAACCGAAATCGAAAGACGTAAATATTAACCACAAATCCTTCCAGTCTAACCAAGCCATCTCGACGAAAAGCGACTCTCATATCGTAATCTGCGAACTGTCCAGCCCAAGAGCATGCAGGAACAAATTGACATTGGCCAGCTTCGTCGACCGCTCTTCCTCGTCCGAAATCCACCCTTTTTGGACGCTGGCAACGTTCTCAAGGACTTTGTCACGCAGCCCGGCAACTAGTGTGGATTGTTGATCAGGAGAAGCATGAAGAGCCACTGCCGCCAGGAATTGCCACACAGGCTGATCAAGAAGATCGGTCTGGTGCACAACAGCCGTCTCCGACGCCGCGTGTGCCGGCGAGAGTGCGAAACGGGTGGATGGGAACATCATGGGAAAATAGGGCACTAGAAGCTGGAAAAAGTGGTCGAACACCAGTTGCCTAAGCACTCCGTGAATGATACGATAACCATCAGGCCACCACAAACACGCACCATTGCTGGGCCTCTTCGGGTGTTGGAAGATCCGTCATCTCGACAGCAGTGCTCATTCCTTGCTTGATGATCTCCACACGGCTCAAAAACAGCGTGAGCATCGCAATACCGGGCTATCAAGCCGGTAAGCGCGTAAGCTTGTGCTCCTTGACAAGGTTATCAGCGAAGTACTCACCCGTGTCTGAGCAACCTGAATGATATCACTCCGATCTAGCAGTAGTCCAAGCAACCCTGTAACAAGTCGTAGCTCTGCCCGAGCGACGACTGGCAAGATGCTCTGTAGTACGCTTCCAAGGAACGCAGCTGTCTGTCGCTCCACTTCTTGCCGTTCCGGTGAGTCTTCGGGTATCAAGAATGTATGCCCGCGCGACCACATCGAGTTGGGAAAAACATGCCACAAGAAGTGTCAAGAGCGTTGGCATTCGGTGGGCTGCAATATGTCGACTGAGTCGCGGAAGGAGCTTTTTGCCCTTGATAGGTGTGAGGAGGGAGATGAACGGGTGTGGGTCACTGCGGGTCCCGTCAATGCCGCCCGGACTGAAAATTGACGATCTCTTACCTGGTCTCAAGAGGGATCAAGACTTTTAACCCGACCCATATTTGTTCAACCAAATCATCATATGACCGAGACCTGTGTGACATCAGACAACCTCAAGGGCTTGTTAGCGATCTAAGGCGTACCATGCGGTAAAGGCTATTAGGTCGTCCTCTGGCGGTTGATCACGTCTCAGTTGTTCGACGCTCAACACCAAGTCGTAAAGCGATTCTAGTGCGACGAGAACTTGTCGATGGGTAAGGGGATCTTTTCTCACCACGCCATCAACCTGAATCCACCGGATGCCATGATATAAACAGTAGTCGGCCCAGAGAGTAATTAGTACCGAGCGGTGAAGAAAAAGAAGCTTCAGCATAACAGCAAGTAACGCGACAGAAGTAACCCACACCAGCCGCATCTCCTAGAGCCTCGCGGCCCATTTTTGCAGCTTCGCGTGCAGCACCATCACTGTCTCCCAGACTATGCCGGGTGTCCGGTTGGGCATCATCCTTGGAAAAGTGTGGATGTGTGCCAGATACAGTGGTTGTCGTAGTACCCGCATCAACTTGAAGGAGCTGTCGTGGTGCAGCCTTGTAACTCCGCCCAGCGGTTTTGCCGAGAGCTCCCTGAAGACTTTGAAGGGCTAAAGCCACATACGGGGGTTAGAAGAGAAATTCAAGAGAACACAAACGCACAGTGCAGCCCCTTCTCCTTTTCGCGGAGCCTGGCATTGCTAACGATCCGTTCCACCTGTGCTTCCATTTTTTGCATCGCACTTTGGCGCCTTCCTGGTACTTTTTGCCCAAGCCCAAGACCAACACCACCGCTCGACCCAAACTTGATAACGCGCTCATCTCCAGACTGCAAACCCATACGAGAACGAAGGATAGCACCATACACCTGTGCATAGAAGTCATCTGCATACGGGTCCTGCGTAACAAGCTGTGAAACCTGTATCCTGGTGATGAAGTCCTTATCGGATTGCGTCATCAGATCGTTGTAACGTGACTATGAATGCGAGATCAGCAGATACTACAAAAAATCCGAAAGCCTGAACAGACCATGTGCGCGATCTTGGCCGCCTTCCTGCGCCGTTTTTCCTCCATTCGCTGTCTCCATAATCTTACGCATGGCCTCTGCTCGTAGGGCTTCTTGTTCCACCTGGCTTATGCCCTGGACATCCCTCATGAACTCCGCTTGGGCCATCTCTGAAAGTAATCTCTGTTGTAGTTGAATGTTCTGTGGCAAAAACTGGGCGTTTTGTTGGTTCATCAAGGACGTTTCTGCAGTATTGCCGCCCAAGTGAGTGGCAGGTGAATGTGTCCTGCGCTGCTGCAGCGCTTGCAGGTCGGCATAACTTGTTTGTCGGCGAGCTTGGACAGAGGGCTGGCGTTGAATGTGAGATATTGACTGAGCACGTAGCTGTCGCTCAATCTCCTCCATTCTTAGTCGCTCTTGTAACTCTTTTAGGCGTTCCTGCTGTTGTCTTTCCTGTTCTTGCTGTAGCATCAAAATCTGTTGTTGGTGTTGGTGATGGAAGCGAGGGGATTGTGTACGGGGTAACTGGGCATGCGCGTGATGCACCATACGCGGAGGCGGCGTAGGCTGCTGTTGGAACGGATGCTGGTGCTGATTGAGACGTAGTTGTAGCTCATGTTGCTGCTGTTGCTGAAGCTGTTGCATGAGCAATCTCTCCTGCTGCTGCTCCTGTTCAGCAAGGCGCAACTCCCGCTCTCGTTGCAATTGTAATTGTTGCCGTAATTCGAGCTCCTGGCGCTGGCGGGCTTGCTGCGCAGCGAGCCGCATTTCAGCCTCTATCTCTTGCAGCGTCCGTGCACCGGTCTGCGTGACACCACGGAGATTGGACGTGGTACTGAAACTGGTGACTGCGATCGAGGATGGATCTGCTGATCGTGCAGACAATGATCCACAAACGCATGGGAAGGTAGAGTAGTTTTGCTCGATACAGAGAACGCTCTTTGGTGATCTGTCGGACGTGAAGTCCCGTTTGTGCGGGAAGGGAAAGCGCCGAAAACGGTGAGTTATCATCCCAGATGGAAACACCAGCTGGAGAAACAACTGCATCGATGTCATCTGAATGAGTGTAACGGAGCGAACGAAGGGTTACATACCATGCGCCGGCTTCGATGCAAGTTGGCTGGAGTCCTGGAAGGGTGTCTGTTGCCTCAGAGTTCCTGTGGAACAATCCGCTTCTCATCTTTGCCTCCGATGGCATCTGGCAAGGCCTGCTTTGTGAAATCAAAGTCTTTGCCTGCAATGCCACACTCAGAAGAGATGAGAACGTCGCATGCTTGAGTACTCACCGACTTCACCTACGCCGCCAAAAGTTTCATCGTTCAACTCATCGCCCCCTTCCACCAGGACATCGCCGAGTCCGTCGTAACTGTCATCCCCCCATGTGTAGACCGCGAGGTCTTCTGACTCCTGCAGGCCGCCTTCCAAAAACTTCTTCTTTTCTTCCTCCAAACCGCCGGTCGCGAATCCAAAGAAAGACATACGAAGACCCTGCCTTGACAAGCCCAATGTCTTGCGGGAGCTTCGAAAACACGGAAATCGCAGTGATAATTGCGTCTGTCACAAATACGACCATACACATTCCATCACCCTATATCATGATCTACTACAAGTACATAACGCGGGCAAGTCTAAGCAGTGCACTCATGACTTGCATATTCATGTACATCCTCCAAGAAATCCAGCATCGTGCTCGCGCTCCAAGCTTGTGTATTGCAAGAGTCTCGACAGAACGCACCATTTCGTTCGTCAACTCCGGAAGACCCGCCCAAGCGTCGGTTTGGATGTGGTTCCGTGGCTGCAGCAACGCACGATGCAAACGGTGGAGTGTCGTCGTAGGGTCCTAGTGAACCATTAGTCGGAGGGCAATTTCTACGGCGGACAGGTTGACTCACATCTTTCCCTTCACCAACTCGTGTATCGAAATACAGTACGCACGCAGAAATACCCAAGCGGCCATCCCCATTCGGGCCCCTAAAATCGATGAGTATGGACACTTGCGTGCAGAACAAACTCACGTTATGGTAATTCAAACCCTTGGCCACCGACGGATCATCGGAGTCATTTGAATTATCGTAGTCTGGCCTGTACTTTTTATCAGAGGGGTCCAACGTTTTCATACCCAATGGGCCCGAAGAACCGTGTCAGCAAGGCGCAGCGCGTGAAGCGCATGGTGTTCGTCAAACATTTCTGGCGCGACGACCATCGCAATCGGATAATCAGGTCTGAACTGGTAGTCGGACCATTCTCGCCCTGCCCCGGACCCATACACGTCCTTATAGATACCTCGGCAATTCACCAAATTCATATTGAGGATATACTTCGGTCCTCGGACGGGTCTGTGTTATCTTGTCAATACGAATGATGCACACCTTGGGGACCTTTACCCAGAGGGATATAGTAGTGCTTTTCGAATGACTTCTGAGGAGATCATTCCACTGTCCATATGTCACAAACCTATCTTCACCATAACTGAATGTACCTCGGATGAGCCACGCCATAACCATACCATTACGCTAGTACCGGACGCAAATACACCACGGTAGGGAATTTTCCTTTCCTGCTAAGCTCATCCAGCCATCGGACCGTACTCTTGACCAATCCCGTTATCTCAATCGGAGCCCCGTCTCGTGGCGTCCCTGGTACACCTTTCGTCCCCGCGCGAACGGACTCCCCCATCTTATCCATCCAAGTTCCACAATTATCAGCATTCCTCCGAAAACCAATCCTGTGTCCCAGTCAACGTAGATGTCAATATTGAATCCGTTATCTTTCATCTGTTGGTCAAGATTGGGGCCAGCATTATACTCGCGGAAGGAGATGCCAGAGGCATGTCGCTGGAGGATCTCTTGCATGATTTCGGCGAGCGTACTAGTGCAGGCGTATGCCAAGGGTCGTCCCAGGCAACCCAGGTGTCATCCACAGGAACCTGCGTGGAACGAATTCTGACAGGATCGAAATTCCGTTTGGTGCCATTTTGACATAATCCTGGATATTCTGCAACATCCACCACGGAGAATCACGCGAGTTGTACCTGGGAGAACTATTGAGATCTAACACCTTCAACTTTGGCGATGGACAAACCGAGGATTCCTTCCAGAATCTAACAAGTTCGGAATCAGACCATGTTTTACTGTGGATGAAAACGCCAGGATATGGTTCTTTGCGGCTCAAAGTTGCCCGTCGTCAGGAACAGCCCCTAAGAGAGATGAACACATCCCTGCCCCAGCACCTAGCCCATCCAGCACTGAAATGAGGTAGACCGGCGCTAGGGAGGGCGTAGGTTTAATGGGTCCAGCGAAGCGGATTTCACTACGCCGTGCATCTGCACTGCACACATGGCTAGGCTATGAGTGAAGTCATGCCCGTCGGAAACAAACTCCGAGCACTGCTCAATCACAGCACGGCGAGCGGCCTTGTACGCTTCCGTCATAACGATAGCGAAGAACTTCGGGCGTAGATACGCGGGAGCGTTACTCTTGACACGATCAAACCTGTCTAGTAACCATTGGACAGGGGCCGCAAGGTTAGGGAAATCATCCATTTGACTAGGAGATGACAACATGAACACCGACGCACAGCAAAGGTATTCATTAGACTTACTACTAGCCGCGCGAGACGACATAATCAAGGGCCCAAGTGCCACGTCTGAGGTTGTCACAGAGAGGATGCCCTAGGTCGTTACGCCGTGTGATATGCTGAGGGGGTGCATCCATCCTTCCAGCCCACAATATACTAGTTGCCCTGCACCAGGGACGTCATAAACGCCGAATTTTCCACCAGTAATGTCCCTTTCTTCGTTGTCTGCGCGATGCAGGACGACATTCAAGTCCTCTAGGTCAAGACCGCCGAAGGCAGACTCCACATCCGACTTGCAGAATCTGTCCAACTCGAGGTCAACTCGCTCCAGTTGAGTTTCGAATATCATGATGCTACCGGGGGGAAGTACTCCGGGGGACCAAACGAGCAATAAGGTTCGCTTGTAAGGTTTTCTGTTCAACGGGGACTTCTGGCAAATCGATCAGTCTAGCAGAAAGGCCTCTGAGCAAATCTGGGTCGTCGGGTACTTCATGAGAAAGAATGTCAATGGCAAAACCACAGATAAATTTTGCTCGGGTGCGAGCTAGTTCCGAGGGTTTAACTACACGAGCCGTAGGTTAATTAGCGGCGGAAAACACGATACTACTGTGCAACCTACACGGTCCGCGCTCTTTCCCGCGTTTTTCGAAAGCTGTATGCGCTACGAGTACGTACGCGTGCTGCGTGCGGGATGCATTCTTGTCATCACGATATACTAAGGACCAGGTTACAAACATGATCGGAAACCCGGGAAACCACTTACATTAGAGTCACGCCACACACAGCCTTCCGTGTACCCTCCTATCACCATCTCCCTATGCAGTGAATTGAGTACCCTTTTCGCTCTCGAGATACCAGAATTCTCAGAAAGCCCGGTGACTCCGTACTGTCGTTTTTCTTCGACTAGCCTTAGCAACTTTGGGTAGAGATCGTCGAAGCCTTTGACAGAGCCAACGCACAGTAACCAAACGTGACGATTCCTGCGACGGCGAGTGCATGTTCCGCGGTCCGCTTGTCCAAATACGATTCATTATCATGCGTCAAGTCGTACAGTAGGGCGTGAGGAGTGGAGCCATTCAATGGGCTGACAATGCATGGTCGAGTCGGTCCCTTGCCGAACGGGGGGGCTAGCTCTTCCATGTTCGTCGTGCACGCCTCGTCCATAGATCCTAATCAGAAATGTATGAGCTCGCATCAATGCCTGTGAAAGCCTGCAGGTGTACCAATTGGTTTCCCAAGTCCAAATAGATGCATGATCCTTGAGAACTCTTGAACATCCCACGCGTTCCCAGCCTCCCTAATGAGACTGTTTACACCCAGCTTGCGTACAAAGAGAAGGTCCATTTCCTCGCTACCAGTGAACAGCTCTGCACACACGTAGAGGTCCGGGTTCACCTTGCGGGCCGTGTCCAACATGGCAGTGCCAACGTGTAAAGGTGTAGAGTGGCAATTGTCGATACGGAAGCCATCGAAGGTTTGCGCTGAATAGGTGACATAGGATGTCATATGCTCCCATATCCAAGGGTTATCCGAAGGACCGGATCCATAACGAAGCTTCACACAATCACCCCATACAATGACTTCTCTGCGCAGATACGCCTTGGAGGGCGGCAGGGCGAAATTGACCAATGGATCCGCATTCCACAGCCAACCATTGTTGGCAAGGGAATATGTCTCCGGGTCGGAACGCCATTGTGGAGCGATACGAGTGAAATACGGTTCAACGAGGGGCGAGCTTCAATAGCGAAGCTAATCAGTATACACGAATATAATGCCACAATCTACGTACTTTTTGGTGATCTCTCCCAGCTTAGGTCCATTGTCGTCTAGACGTGTGTATTTCGATCTGTTCTTGATATTGTCTAGTGCAATCTTGGTGTCCTCTTCCCATTCTGCATACAGAGGCACATTCAGTACGTCTACCACACGTGCCCAGGCTTGCGCTAATGCGTCGACGTCGTTTCCGAGTTTCGGGAAGGCCGCCTTGATAAATCCAGCCGAAACGCCACCATCTACGCGAGTAACAAATCGCGACGCCAATGTTCCTCCCCTTCGATCAAGCGTACCGACCGTACAATATTGGCAAGTTCAACCACAGTTTTTCCAGCCAGATCTTCTCCAGTCCAAGGAATGATCGTGTTCGACAAGAAAGCATCTGTGAGTGCAGCTTTCTCTTCTTCGGCGTTAAGCACGTAGTACTGCCACAATTGTTTAGTTTTCAAATGGTCAGCAAATGCAGTCATGAGTGTATCAATGTCCTGCTGGCACGACACGCGCGTAGGCAAACCTTTCCCGGAAAGTGACGACGAGAACTCCAGGATTGCCGTGTCCAATTCAAGCGCAGGACTAAGATGAGGAGTGTTCGAAGGGCTGTATCCTATACGCCGACAATCAAAACCACCAATTAAACGTCAAACATTAGACTGACCAGCCTCGGGATGTTCGGCAAGCCAGGGACTGTTGTTAGCAGTGTGATTGAGCACGACGTCTGTCAGATTGAGTAAACCATATTCTTCTTTGGCGATGCGGAGTATTTTCTCCATGCGCGTACTTGCTGTTTGAGGGTTGACGGGAGTATCGAAAACGGACAGGTCGTATTTCTTTGATCCTTGATCGAGTACGGACTGTCGCTCATACCGCGTTCCTGCAGAGGCGTCCAGTGTAACATTGTATATCCGCGGTCGCTAGCTTCCTGGAAATGCGCTTTCCATTGTGAGATTGGCCCCATCCATTTCGAGACTACTGTCAGTATCGACAGAGCATCCAGCGGGAGGTTCACGAGTTCGGGCAGTGATTGGCACCTCCTTCTGAGGGCAACAAAGGCCTCAAATCCGAGGAAAGAACAGACGTGCGTGCGCGAACTCGTAAAATTGGGTCTACGTTGAAATAGCCTTCACGTCCTTTGATACGCTCTCCGGGAGCGTCTCCATCGTATTCGACCCAGTAGACAAAGGCACCCGCGTGGGATATAGGAAGATCCACTCGGATGGGTTTCGAAAGGTCAGTTGGCAAACTATGGCAGATGAGCACGATATAACGCTATATCAGAGTATCGTCACCTTCGTTCCGTGAACCTATCCTTTCAAAGGCACCGCCATCGAGGGGAAAGTTGGTCTTGAAGACGCCATTCTTCGACGCTGGTGTTCCTGCATCTAGGGACACGCGAAGGATATACGGGGTATATGCAGGTGGTAGACGATATACTTGTAAGGAATGAGGGACCGGCACGATGAGACAATGGAGATGTGCTGGTGGACATACAGATCCCTCCTTGCTGGGCCCGCCGTCGGCACCCAACTTAAACTCGTATACACGAATGGGCGCCTCTCCCTCAGACCTTTCGCTCAGAAGAATTCCTTGCCTTCATCTGCGGAGTTCGTGGAGTTGATGGCGCAGCGATATCAGTCGGTGTGCTGTCTCCCAGACGCACTCAGGGTGAGACTTGGCTTGCCAGGTGAATCGACCACTGGATCTGTTGGGTTCGTCATCGCACTGGAGAGAAAATGACGAGTGGTTTAATTTTCCCGCTGACTAGGTGGGTCTTTTTATATTTAAGGGTGACTGCTGGCCTGCCCGATTGTCACTCGCCCCGTCCATTCCTGTGATTACATGTGGAAGAACACGTGGGAGTAAAGTGGAGACACCCCCGATTTGGAAAAACCCCTAAGTCAGTTTACTCGACGAAAGAGAGCGAATGCAGTCACTACCCGCGGGGACATGAAAGGACGGTTCGGATTATGCAAAGTTCGTCAGTGAAACCAAGTTGAAGTTGCTATATGACTGAGGGACACTGCCGACACGACCGTGCCTGGCTAAGGGGCGCTTTCAGTCGAAGGGACGACACAGCGGCTGACGGCAGGCAGTCGCTTCCGCTGTACGCTGTTCCCGGGCGAAGGTACCAGCATAGACGCCATCATGTCGACAAGCAACCGAATGCGTTTGTCCATCAATGAGACTATGTAGGAGTTCTCTACGTGTGCCGACGGCAGGAAGCATTGTTGTCAGCGGAATTTTTTGAGAGGATCTGCCCTTCTTTTACCCTACCACGCTTCCACCACCTCTACGTCCTCCACGACCTGGCCCTGATCTCTTTTTAAACGGACAAACTCAGTCTGCGTCTTGGAGGTATCATCTCCGGTTTCCGAGATAGGAAGTACGGGGGAGAAGGTATTTTGGTACGTGTTTCATGTGTGACTGTATTCGCATGGGATGCAATGGCTTATCGTGCCGCAAGTACTCGGTCGAACGGGTTATCTTCAAAGTGCGCCTTGACGGTGGTGAGAGTCATCAATGAACTGTGCACTGTGACGTACCTTCAGTTTCTCAGAATTGAGTAGTTCTGTTTTCAGCTCCTTTATCCTTGCCTCCTTGATCGCATTCTTGGTCACGGATCGTAGAGCGTCACCCATACGATACCTGAAGGCTTCACTGGTCCATATTGAACTTATACTCTGTAGTTGTCTCCCTTTCGCCTTTTCGCCCTTTTCGATCGTTCCCATATTCGCTCGTCCTCTCGCGTGCTCTCGACACACCCTACACTTTGTGCTTTCCCCACTCCGGCTGTGGTATAATGAAAGAGAGAGACATTCCAGATTGTCCCGCACGTGCCGTCCGTCCGACGCGGTGCGTATAGGCACGATACGACGTTGGAAGATCAAAATTCAACACAAGCGACATTCACAAAATCAACTCCGCGCGTAACACCGTATTCTTTGTCGCTGGCGCGTACTTTGGACTTGCGCTTCTTTGAAGGATTGGACACAGGAAGGGTGACCCTCGGCGCTTCTTTGAGGAACTTGCCGTGTCAGGTGCCCCAGATTCCCCTGGCGACGAAGCTGCCGTGACATGTAACATGCTGTCCAAATTATGAGAGAAAAAACATACAATCAACTTGCTGATTGTATCCTTGCACGTCGTCCATCCTCAACCTTTTCATCTTCGGTGTCATATTCTGGTTGCCCTCCGCTTTCATCCGAGGCAATGATGTAGTCGTACACCCCCTTGTTGAATTCCTGGACCGTATGGTACCTTGTCGTCTTATTTAGCAGACGAAGCAGGGTTAAAACGCCTCCGCATACCTAGAGTTGAGGGGCAACTCGGATTCAACACGCACTTTTGATGAAAACTGTTCCAGGAAAAGTTTGAGGCGAAACAGCGATCGACGTCGTTGACGAACAAGATGCATTTGCCTTTGATGAGACGGAGCTTGAGTATGACGTACACGAGCAGAATTTGTCGACTTCAGAGCAACTGGGGTAGTCGATGCTGTGAGCAGAAACTAGTCACTTGTGGGGCCCTTACCGGACTGAATACTGAATTAGAGTAGAATCGTCATCTTGATCATCTTCCAGTTTGAGGATAGCCTGCGAAGGTCCGCTTAGACTGGCGGGGCGACGATTGTGGTAAAACGAACTACCGGACTACGTAAAGTCAAACCTTTCAAAGTCTCGACGTCTTCCGTCATGGTTGCACTCATAAGGAATGACTGATAGACCTTGGGAAGATACGCTCCACCGAAGATCTGCCGAATGTCTTCGTCATGTCCATAAGACAGAATAAGGTCGGCCTCGTCGATGACCAGGGTCTCGAGCGATGACAGGTCAACAGCCTAGAGAGTATAAGGAGGAGGGTATTCTAAACGTATGCAGGCGCACCTTGGACTGGAGGAGACCGAGTACGCGAGATGGCGTGGCGATCAAAATGTCAGGTTTGTCCGCCAAGAGTGTACTTCAGGTGAGCCCAGGTCAGTACGACAGAAAACCAATCTACAGAACAGCGTACTGTTGCAGGTGCGCCGCAAACCGCTGGCCGTATTCAAGAGCGCAATCTCCTTGTCGCAATACTTTGTGAGACTGCGCAGACACGCAAGGACCTGCTCCGATAGTTCACGTGTAGGAACAAGGATCAAAGCACGGGTCGTATGATAGGTCGGATCGACTTCCGACAAGTTCTACCATGCGATGAGGGCGAATGGAATTACTCAGTTGGAAATACCGTACATCTTTTGCGGTAAGAATCTTTGCACGACAGGGACACAGTACGCTGCAGTTTTTCCACTTCCAGTCTTGGCCCTCACGAGCATGTCACGGTTTTCGAGTGCAATGGGAATAGCCTTCCATTGTACGAGCGTGGGTCGCGCAAAACCAATATCGGCGAGAGCGCGTAAGATACGTGCATCAAGAATGTTTGCAAAGGCAGAAAACGAGGACGAGTTATGAATAAGACGGGAATCGGCCATAACGCCTTCGAGTGTGCTCGACCAGTAACTTAGTGGTAGAGGAGCCGTGAGATTCGGTAGAAATGACCCCAATTTAGAAAGCCCCTGGCAGTCAGTGTGGCTACAATACTACAAATCTATTCGTTGGCCTCTACATCACGAAGAATACCATCTATTTTTTCCGAGGTACTTGTACCAACTATCAGGTCTTTTGGCATCTGTGGGGGCCGGTGATAGAAGCAGGATACAGAAATCATTTCAATGACTATGACACCCAACAAAAACCAGAAGGCCGCTGCACGACCGCGGTAGCCTGTTGCACCACCGTGTTTGGCTTCGACCGCACTTTCAATTGAGGTAACTGCAGAAAGGCCGACGGCCGAACCGAGCTGCAGTGCTCCGTTGAACATCGCTCCACAGTACCGACATGGATGCTGGAACAGTCTGAAAGATCGAGAGGCTGAGGGGCGTAACGTGAGACCTTGGCTGCCTAAAATGGAGACGTATCTCACTTTGTGTGTGTAAACGTTAACATCGCACCAGCGCTTCCGATCAGGAACGCTGGAAAGACGAACGGCCAGTATTGATTACCTCACCCCCTGCCAAAGCGAGTGCCGAGGTAGCGACGGCTAACATGAACAGCCCCAGTAAAGTTATCCATTTTGGACTGATAACCCTGGCCAAACCACCAGAAAAGCCGGGCGAATGCTACACGCCGACAGGAAGCCTGTCTCACGAACATATGTACCTTGGGCATCTAGCGTGAATGTACTGGATCTTACTCACATATGAACGGCTGCAGAGATAGCAGACCAGCGGAAGATGTCTTGCCACAAGTTCATGAAGATGTGAAGACTACAGTCCACCAAAGGAACGGCAGCAAGGCCAGGCCCATGAGAACAGGGAAATTCTTGTAGTGCCAGGTGCAAGGGGGTCTGTTTGAGGAAAATCATGAAGCTGACTGGAGGAAGAATAAGACGACGGACATTGCAGCCCTTTCTGTGGGGAGAAGTGCTTCCCAGTAGAAGAATGCAGCTGTTAAGAGAATGGAGATGCAGAAAGAAACCAAGACAACGGGGCTACTCCACCCCTGAGTGGGACCTGACGTGACCGCAAAGATGAATAGTATGATAGCAGCTGGGAGGGAAGTAGGCTCAGTCGACAAGTCTTGAGTAAGCTGATGTACGTGTACCTGTTAAGATGGATACTCCAACGATGTCAAGGACTCTCCACTTTGCAACGGAACGGTCATGGTTCTCCACAGTCGTCGTATTGCGTGGCATGATGAACATACAGACGAGTCCAGCAGGCACAGCAACGATGCCGACAAGCCAGAAGGCCCAACGGTAGGACGCCCACTGCACGAACATCGCGCCGACGAGGAAACCAAGGACTGGATGCCGAAATCTGCATGAGCTCAACCAAGTGTGGTGGGGTTGAGGATATACCATCTGCAACTGCACCGCAGCCACCGAATATTCCAATTGCACGAGCCTGTTCAACGGGATCAGGGAAGATGTTTACAAGAAGTGTCAAAGCTGATGGAATGGACATCGCACTGGCTTGAATGCGCGCGTCAGACACTTCATGGACCCGTTTTTGACACCTACCGATGCCGCTCAGCGCTCTCACACGATAGGACGATCTTGCTGTTCACGAAACCGGCGCCAAGCGAGATTAGTCCAGAGTAGAAACTCCGCCAATGAAATGAATTCTGATATTCACTTAGAGGGTTGATGTTTGCGTTCCACTAGACTTACTTGGATTGTATACATCACTGATGCGCCCGCTCTGCAGAAGAAAATGAGCCCTATATCCCGCGAGAGATATATAAAATAGACGTACGACCAAAAGAGTTGACGCGAAGGTGAGTTGGTACGCACTGACAATCCACACCGATTGGCTTGTCGTTATGCGCAACGACCGTTCCAGGACCGGCATGGCAGCGAAAACGGTCGACATATTGAAGGAATCCAGAAACTGGGCAAGACAAAGTACTGATAACAGTAGCAGCCGCCTCGCAGGGGGATTGGTCAGGTGGCCGATCTGCCACTGTATGTCCAAGCGAAACGGGACATGTCGAGGTGCGCTGTAGCAGCGACGAAACGGATGGTTTCGGGGTCTCCTTAGAATGAAGAATAGTGGATAACCCTTCTTATATTTGTGCTGGCAGACATGAGAAAGTCTGAACTAGCACCCCCTCGGGAACATATGGAGATATGCACCTGCGTCGAAGGAGAAGACGGCGTGGACAACGCATCCTGCGAGCTCCCGAGATCTGTAGGACGGCATGACCATTACAGGAACGTTGACGGGGAAAGACGATCCACGCGAATTTTTCCGGACAAAGGCCGCCGCTTCCGGCGACATTGAGAAAACGCCACGTCTACGAGAAGCACCCTTGCGACGACGACGACATGGAAGACCCTGGTCGTCGGTCACGCAGAAATGTATCTGACCTACGCACTGAGGTAGACAGCCGCTCGAATGACCCTGGCTTACCGTGACCGAATTACTGCAAGAGACCGAAGGTTATAAAAAAATAGAGAAGGGAATGCGAAGTGCTGCAGGGGGGCAAAATACCGCCCACGTCAGTGCAAGATCCCGCAGATGCCCTGGTTCATAAGTAGCACTCGATGGCGTAGACGGTGGAGTGCACGGTTGGCAGACTCAGAGGAGTCGGAGCAACTTGGACTGTCCACGGTTCGTGCCACGCAAGGAGTGAAGCCTCCGCGGAACCACGGAAGATACACGCGAAGAACGACTCGATCAATATGATATTCAAGCGGACTTCCTCCAGTCGAGGGCCATCTTGGCAGAGCCCTCGAAATGGAAAGGAGCTGGTTATGTAATCCGGAAGTACCCTCGTGTAATGCCGATGAGAAACGCTTCCTCCACACAGGCTCAAATACAACAGGAATATTAGAACAATATTGTAAGTCGAGTTCGAAGGTCCCTGGATGTGCAGAAGCTTTTGAGCATAACGAATGTGGGTACAAATCGAGGGAACCTGTCTTATCCATCTGTTACGCTCGATAAAAGTCGACGTTTCTTTGCCGTTCTAGAATAGTGGGCAAGAACCCATTCTCGCTCAGCTTCTGTCTGGTCGACAGTGCCGTTCGTATCTCGTACGCTGTTGACCTGTTCAGCCCACGACGCGACTCGGTGATCGGACGTCGAGGTGCAACTCACGTTTCATTTCAAAGCGAGGACCGACTTCTGCAAGTTCCACGCCTCCAGGACCTTGACAAAGACATGATGTCTACAGTTGTACATCAGTAACCAGATTCAAGTCCATCGGAGCACTCCCTCACCGGAACGAGATGAAATCATCTTCGTTTGCGAACGTCATAACGCGTTTACTATCTTCTTTCGGTACAGGAAACAAATACTTCAGTATGTCCTGTATGCGCACGCCCAGTTTCGAGGTGAATTGTTCGAATATCAAGTGCGGATACTGCTCGGAGACGGTAGACGTCTTGTATGAATCAACATCATGCCGAAGAGTAACGTTGTGCAGTGTAAAGTATACGGTAGGTCCATGGGGGAAGTGGGATACGATCATAGCATCTGGAATTCGTATGATTAGCTTGTCATAATAGGTTCATACGCGTTCGGCTTACCAGGGACACCACGATGTTCGTGCAGAATAACGAGGTCAGTCACGTCGTTGGCACGACATGCATCACTAGTTCCTTGACAACATAATTTCCCCGGTTGATCCTATGAGAATTTGGAAACACGAGACGCATTTCCTTGACAAGTCATTCATACACCACTCAATAGAGGCAGGTAACTAGCGTTACCTTTGCAAACTGAAGAAGTTTTGAACTAGGGTCCCTTGACGTCGTTATTTACAAGTTTAGGATCGTACGTCCCCGCACGGGAGTACTCATTGTCGATATGGGTCGACGGCTCTGTTCACAGGTCGCGTTAGGTAACCCGCCGAAGATGCCTGCAACGAAACACACCCTGCTGGGCCTCATCGAACGCAAGGTCCTTTCCCAGTGCCTTGACATCTTTTCTCAATTCCGTAGGAAGCTGTTTTCCGGACGCAAGAGCGTCTTTTAATTGTCGTTTCCGCTCGTATGTGTGCCTTTCCTGTGCCTCGAGAGACTTGGCATAGATATATTGTCTACGTTCACGCGCTTGCCGTCTGAGCTTTAGAAGATGAAAATCAGCGACATGTATAGGATATGAGTAACTGTACCATCTTATGCAGCCCAATGCTGTTTGGTGTGTGGTTTTAGTTGCAGTGATCGTACACGCTGCAACTGACTTAACCCTAACCCTATACCGTTTGTGCAAGATGAAAATAATGATAGACCTGCAACACAATGCATCCTTAACTTGGGATCCACACTTGCGTCTAGTATACTAAGATGATAGATCCCCGTTTACGAGTCCGTCCTCTGAAATACAACAAGCCGACGCCGATGAGAAAACATATATGCTTCTCAACGAACGTAGGCCCAAATACAAGACGGGGAAGAAAATATTGCAAGTGAGCAATAGGAATGGTATTGTAAGTCGGTGTCCGAATGTTTGGGTGAAGGATCCCTGCAGATATCTTGGGACGTGCGAAAGCTTTTGAGCATAACTAATGTGGGATATGAAGGGCAGAATGAAAAAAAGCCGAAGGAATGCACCACCTGGGGAGATACCATTCAACCAAAAGGGCAACCATCGCATTCCTTTGAAGAACCTACCTCACAAGTCGCTCATCGCCGTCTTTGCTGTTGCCAGACTGCTAGTGGCACGTCTTCCTCCTGAGGTGATCCAACGCCTGCTGGCAGTTGCCCATTGGCTGGCAGAAGAAGTCACGCGAGCGCTCGTGGCCTTCCTAGGCCTTACATCCGGTGATACAGGCCGGGAAGTAACGACCGTAGCAGATAACGAGCGGCCGGGTCCTTTGACTACCTGTGGCCGACCAGGGGCAGTAGCAACTGGAGCATATCTATTGTGTTCTGCGACGGCGGCGAACGAGAACGCGGTTGCGGTGCTGGTGCCACTACAGCCTCGGGATGAACAGGACCATTCTGGGGCAGTGAGACGATGGCGTATTTGACATTGGCGGAGACCCCGGATTGACCGGCGACCACGAAGGATCAAGTGCCATAGACTGCACACCACCCTGTGCCATGTATTGAAGATCACCATCACCGTAGCCATAACCAGTATACGCATAGGTCGAAGGATCAGGTTGGATCATCGGTTGAGAATGAACCGGTGGACTCGGCTGCCGATGCACACGAGCTCCTCCACCACCCGACGCACCGTATGAATACCCCTGGCGCGTTATACTCTTGCTCCATGACTCGGTGTTGCATCTCGTACTGAGGTCCTTTCACAGGCATCTCCGCGGTTCGCCTCCCGCCTGGCTGTCCCGGAGCTGCCTTCGTCAATGCACCCCGTCGAGAATCCTTCTTCTGTTGCTGCGGTTGCACTTCTTTGGCCCTTTCCTGATCCTGCCTCTCCTTCTCTACGCGCTCTCCTTCAGGACGTTGTTGCTCCTCCGTCTCACACCCCTCCTGCTCCGTATGTTCTTTCTCCGACGACGACTGCACAGGCGTTGCTGCTGATTGTGTCTGAGACCCCTGGGTGGGCGCTGGGTTCTGTGTCTTATTGATCACACCCAGGTACCAGAACATCAGGTTGCTGATCAGAACTTGTTCATAGAGTGGCCTTCTCGGGTTCGCTAACTTGATATGGCTAAGCCGATAGATGGCACGCTCCACGTGGATGGGGTATCTGGCATAGCCCATGGGACCGGGCTGTGGCGATGGCGAGGGTGCGCAGGACTTGGAGGATTTGGACGCACCGAGAAGTGTTGCCGCCGTCTCTCGCCCGGGCGTGCCATACCCGGAGCCCGCCTGCCCCTCGTCTTGCTTTCTCTTCCCGAATAGCGATCCAAAAAATCCGCTCTCCTTTTCTCGTTGTGTATCTTTCTCGCGATCTCTGTCCTTCCCAGACTTCTTTGCACTCTTGTCACTCCCCCATTTTCCGAAAAGACCTTTCTTATCCTTGTCCTTCTTACTACTGGACTTGGTTGACGCAAATGACTCGACGGATGGTATGGGCACCAGCGTTTCCTCCGTCGACGGAGTAAGAGTGACAGTATCTGGTGAGCCTATACGCGTGATTTCATCTGCTGGAGTCGCAGCAGGAAGTCGTTGCGGCTGAGGATGCTGTAATTCTGGCACCGGCGTTGGCGATGGGATAGGTGGTTGCATAGGAACCTCCTCAATTTCTGAAGGCGCATGCGGCTCTTGAGCTTCCGTAGACAAAGAAAGAGAGAGGGCAGGTGATGGCGAGACGATGGAAGAGGCGAACTGGGTCAGATCGAGGTCTGCATCCTCACGGACGTAGGCATCATAAATTGACGTTTCCTCGCTGAACGAATCTGGTCTCTTAGAGGCCTGCACATCGTTAGCAATAACATTTTCCGCAGAGAACGCACGGGGGTCGCATCAACTGTTCTGGATTATCGCCCGGGTCATTGGGGGTATGGTCGTTGGAAGAGAGATCGCTAGACGTGCGTGGTTCTGCGGCAGTAGCAGCTCTGTGTCGCCTACCGGGTCCGAAGCGATGAGGTGCCCCTTCGCCTGGCTGACCGGATTTGCGAATTTTTGTTCGAGCTGCTCTGCGTAGTATCTGGCCGCGGGGAGGGATGATAATGGGGGCATCTGCTTCGTCATGGATATCTGCGATACTATCAATTTTGTCGATGGCTGAGAGGCGTCCGCTTGAGCAAGCATTATCACGATGCCACTGCACTCTTCGCACTGACCTGAAGGTGCCATGTTGAGGACTGAGCGAGCGCCTGATGACTGCTCTGAACCTTGACGGATCGTCGCTTTTAGAAGCCTCTTCTGCCAGTTCTTCTAGTCGTTGGAGGTCACTGATGGTAAGCTGAGGGCCAGGGTGTGCGAGGGTGGAACGCCTTCGCTGGATAGGAACGATCGTTTCCTCTTCCACATCGTCGTTCTCCGATGGTTTTGTACTGCCTACTAAGCATCGAACGTCTTCTCTCGAGGCCAGAGGAGTCATGCCCAAAAGAGTTGGCACGATCGACGGTGGTAGAAACCCTCTGGTGGGGGTGTGCGGGCATGTTCCTTGAGCAAGTTGCGAAACTCTGCAGGTGCAATTTCTGGGTGAAGACGAGCGGGAACCCAGAAGAGATGAGAAGGATCTTCGGAGGCAACAATCCGCTCCTCTGAACTGCCACTGTCCTCATGAGAGCCACTGCTTGAGTCTCCATCGGCGAGTTGTTGGGTTGCTGCGGCAGACCAGTAAGTCGAGGTTGGAGAGGTCGGGGAGGAGGGATTGGGAAGATCAGGATCGAGGATGAGAGCACCTGGGCCGCCCTGTGCTGTTGACCTGCGCCGAATGTCTCGCAGGGCCTCTACTTCCCGCTGGATCTCGAGCTGGGAAGGCTGCATGACCTACCAACGAGGCGACGAAAGTGAGGGAAAACGTGCAGGGAACGTTCTTCAGGGTGAACCGGCCGACGACACGCCGCGACTGTCAATCGACGGTGGAAGGGAAGAAGAAACAAGTACGACACCCCCGTTGCAATTGACGCTGTATATGGGAGCAACTCTGGCACAGTGGACTCACAGCCCTGGCACGCTTCAAGCGGAGAGCACGTCCCAGACCAGTACATCTACATCCATATCCTACATTACGACTGTAGACTCTATCGAAAGGACTATTCATGCGGACGGTGGTCATGGGGCAACGTCTCGGCGGGTGTCAGTCGCACTCAGCCCCGCCGACTCACGCCGGAGCTCTTGTATAACAGCCTGATAGTCCTGTCAGTTAGATACGCCCCATGATGAAACACCAGAAGGAACACGGACTGCCAGTGCTTCGGGGTTCACCCCGCTTTCGATCATCCCGACACATGTAGCAAGTGTCTCCTTGTCCAACTGAGTATTGAGCAGTTGGGAGATGTCAAAGAGGGCTGTCGTGAACGCCAGTAAGTCACTCGGACAGCCTGCGTATAGCGACTGCGAGACCCACTGTCAAGTGTTTGCTGGGCTGCTGTTATTCGGTCTGCGTCTTTGGACGACATCGTCTTCGGCGACAGACCCCCGGTCATCGCCTCTCAGACATGGCACCATCCAAGTCCACAAAGCAAGCCAAAGTATTCCACCCGGACTCGCGGAAAGCAGCCCAACTGGCGCGTACCCAACTCAGGAAAAATAAGCTGTCTGTTGCGAGGTCCCAGAAGACGAAAAAATTGGTTTCCCAAGGTTCCGTGTCTCGCCTTCTTCGACTGTCCAGCCTCCCACTCAATGGCCAATTAGCCGACGTGTATGGATTTTTCTGCCACGCCTTACCCCCAGAAGGCGTGTTGTCTCTCCAAGAGCTGCACTCCTTAGTCCGCGACGCCTGGTTGACACGACACGACCATGAACTAGAAGAGGAGAAATCTGCCCGCCGCAAGGGTCGCCCAAAAAGCATGAAAGAAGTGAAACTGGAAGAGATCAAGCTTCGTGAATCGGAGGAATACAGGACGGGGATGGGTATGTAGTCAGCCCTCACGACGCCGTCGGGTTCTCTGACGATTGCACAGAAGTGTTGGATCTCACTCACACCGCAAATGTCGAGCTGTTCCGCAAGTGGGATCAAACCGAAGCTGCCTACGTGCAGATGTTGCGATTTATCCGCATCACAAGCACAGATCCCACCGTCGCAGTTCTATCCAGACCAGGGAGACACCCCTCCCTACGGCAGACGGACCTGTCTCAATCAACCAACGAAAACGTCGCACACGTGGATAATGGGAACCTCATGCTCACTTAACCAAGCACGATGACGATTGGATCCCTGTTGTGACCTGCACTACATATTATATCACCACATACGTTGCCAATGTCCAGTGTTTGCATGAGATCATAATGTATCCCTCCCTCTACACCATCGTGGGTTTCCCCGCCTCCGTTAACGCCGTCGGGTATTGCTCATGCACCTCCCGAATCCTGAGCACGTTCAGCTCCCACACTCTCCGTAATTTATGATAAATTGTCTGGAAACTAGAGGGGTCGCCTTTCTCATGGATGAAGCGAAGCACTACTTGGTATCCAGCTAACGCTTGAGGTGTGGTCGGCTGGTGCACTTCTACCCTGAAGGCGACGAATTTGATGACGGGGAGAGTGCCCCTAGGGTCTTCGACTCCGTCGAATTTGCACTTGAGCACCCCAGCTTCCTTGGTGTGCGTTAAGGTGATCCAGACGCCAAGGCCGACGAGCAACTTGTGACATTCCTCCCGGGTTGTAAACGTATTTTGGACTGACAGCAATTCGTAGCTCGCCGGTTTGAAGTTGAACACGTTACCCAGCCATCGCCTTCGCGGCGTCGACGCAAGAGTGGACGAAGAGTCAGAGGAAACTGAAGAGAAAAAGGATGCACGAAGGCTTTTTCTTCGGGACATCATTCTCGGAGATGGTTCGATAATTTTCACGCGAAGAGAGGACTGTCTCGACACCGTGTCGTCACTTGTGCAGGACTTGCGAAAGATCCTCGGAAATTTGCTCTTGTCCGACTTTGGAAGTGACATGCGGCGAATTTTCATCCCTTGGTGCACGTCTTCATCAAGTATGTCACACTTGCCGCGCGGGTTGTAGGGCCCAATGCGATCGTTGCATACGTGTTTGGCATACCGGTGAGCTTCCACTGATGGTTCCGCTGTCGTGCATCGGCAAAACTCGTCGCTCACTTGGAGGGGAGGGGCTCTCATACCTGTGCGGATTGCCATTGTATTCAACCGTTCCACAAGTTGATGGAAGAAATCGTGCATCGCGTCATCACTCCTAGTGGTCTGCGTTCGCCGAGATGGGGGGGTCGGATAGAATAGGCGCGGCGAAAAAGGTTGGTCCTTATTGCACAGGAGACACCTGCCTCGGCTGGGTTTTGGATGTTCCACTCGAGGAGGTAGTACTGATGACAAGTAGTCCCCGTCCCTCGTGTGGGAAGTGCATTTCGTACAACGAGCTAGCCCTTCCGATCTCCTTCTCTCCTTTCTTTTTTCTCGTTCCTGCGCGAAAAATTCTTCTTCTTCTGCGTCATAATTCTCAAGCCGCCTGCATCGGTTTTCAGCGAGAAGGTGATACACGCCCTTTTGCCAATTTGGCTCGTCGTTCCTGAGACTTTCGATGATGTCTTTGTCAGGGGTTCCGTGCCAAAGCGTCCTTAGGTTCCTCAGAATATTCTGATCGATGTCGACTTCCATTGGGATAGGGCGAGTCATGAGAATGAGATCTGGAATGCGTTTGTTGCAAACTTTGGGTTCCTGGGACAGAAAGAATGGATGTTGCAGTATATCCGCCATGGAAATCCGCTTCTCCGGATCTTTCAAAAGCATTTTCGATATCAAGTCCTTTGCTATCGTGTCGATACCCAGCGGCATGTCGTACTTGCCAGACTTGACTTTTTCCAAGAGGGCTGTTAAATCTTCATCGTCAAAAGGGAGGCGACCCGTTAGCAGAGCGAACAGGATGACACCGCAGGACCAGATATCTGAAGCGCGACCGTCGTATTCTTTCCCCATGATAACTTCTGGGGCAGCGTAGTGGGGACTTCCGCAGGAAGTTCGTAAGAGGCCATTGTATGAGCCGGCCTGCCATGCTGCCATTCCGAAATCCGCAATTTTGATGTTCTTGTCCCGATCCATGAGAAGGTTTTCAGGTTTTAGATCCCGGTGTGCAATATTGAAACGGTGGCAGTAGTCGACTGCGAAGATGATTTGCTGGAAGTACACCAGGGCCTCCGCGGTAGACAGGGGCCCCTTGTTGCAAAGGTAATCGAAGAGTTCGCCGCCCTCGACGTACTCTAGGATCAGATATAAGTCAGAATGTGTTTCCCAAACATCATAAAGACGCAAGATGTTAGGATGGTCGATCAACTTCATGATGACGATCTCGCGCTCGATATTCAGAAAAGTGTGTCTGGAGGGTTTGTTTACAGGGTTCAAGATCGTACTCTTCGATACGATCTTTACGGCCGCTAGTTGGTGCGTCTTTACGTGGCGGGCAATCCGTACTCTGCCTGAGAAAAGTTTAGCGGTTCACCACCTGGCGTGATATATATCGTGGCCCACCTGAACTTCCCTTGCCGATGGTCCTGCCAATCTTCCACAAGCCTATCATTTTTGGATCTCCATCTCCGTGGTCCTGCCGCGGCTGTCTAGCGTAGTCGTTGGACATGACTGTCGTTGGTGTTCTGGAGAGAAAGGGAGAAGACGCCGGGCGAGCGGGGTGACCAGATAGCCCCTGTCATCCGTCCTACCAAGCAGAAGCAAACAACACGGCGCAGATAGGGTCACGTGCAGTGTCCATCTCTCCTATCAAGTCACTTCCAGTCACCTCCAGTCTGGCGAATACTCGAGGTCCATTGACATGCAGCCAACTCCAGCGCCATCTCTACGAACAGACTCTCCGCCTCCAAGCGGAACAATGCAGGCTGAGGAGAACACCGGATACTCTGCGCCACCTCAAAATAGAGGGAGTGCCCCTTTCTCAGTCTTGACAGGTCTGTTTGAAAGGTTGTCAACTGAGCGTAAGCCAGAACGTCGCAGGCGCATGCTCAGCGTCTGGTTTAATGTATGTTGGTTAAGCAGAATAGGTCACATAAACTGATACCATGTGGTGTAGCGGTGGAGAGAAGAAGTCGGCTATGACCTGTATCCCGTGCTACGTCTCATCCTCCCACAGGTATGTTGTAGGTTATGACGTCTTATTCTCAGGCGGTAAATTTGCATTGCACGTAGAAAGATCGGGAACGTGCAGTCTATGGCTTGAAAGAGAAGAATATTGCCAAGATTTATATCAAACTCATTCCGCTTGGAATGCGAGACCCCGACTCCTTACGACTCCTTAATTGGAAGAAACCAGTCGGGACTAACGTCTGTTGCTCATGTTACTTTCTTGCTTTAGTAGATTATCTGAATCTCCAAACAGCAAGCAGCCGGTGATTTCCCGACGGTCCTTTACGATGTCGTGAACAAGCGTTCGTCGGTTGTCGAGGGGTCACTTACAATTGGTGATTTGAACGGACTCCTCGATGATTTGGCTCAAGCAA
This sequence comes from Pisolithus microcarpus, assembly GCA_024613185.1. NCBI lineage: Eukaryota > Fungi > Basidiomycota > Agaricomycetes > Boletales > Pisolithaceae > Pisolithus > Pisolithus microcarpus. The sequence goes on from JANFAI010000029.1 coordinate 41,468, forward strand.
TGGGCAAACAGTAAGTGCCACGTAAAACCTTCCTCGAAAACTAATGCACCCGACAGGGACACGCAAGCCAAACTTATGCAGCGCATCTACAACCGTACAACGGCTGAAGAGCAACGATGGATCGTGCGGATTATTTTGAAGGGTTTGTCTCTCTCTATCGAAGTGAGAAAGCCGCCAATCTCTTGCAGATATGATTATATCCGTCAAGGAAACGACTGTGTTTTCTGTATTTCACCCGGATGCCGAGGATTTGTTCAATACTTGCTCAGACTTGAAGAAAGTTGCTTGGGAGCTTTCAGATCCCACCCGCAGGTTAAACCCAGAGGTACGATGGTTTGCACAATCTACTATGAGGTCTAACCGTGCTCCAGGATAAATCCATTCAGTTGTTTCGCGCCTTTGCACCGATGCTGTGCAAGAGGCCGACTCGTAATATTGAGGAGTCGGTCAAGGACATGCAAGGCCGACTCTTCGTCATCGAAGAGAAATTGGATGGAGAACGTATGCAACTACATCGTCGTGGAAATGAGTATTTTTATTGTTCGAGGTTGGTCCTTGCTTTTGAACGGATTGCTTGGTCTAACAGGCTTCACCAGGAAAGGCAAGGATTACACTTATCTTTATGGAAAACATGTGGGGCAGGGTAGCTTGACTCCATATATTGATGCTGCATTTGACGAACGCGTTGACGAGTGTGTGTCTACATTTGGAGTTGCCGTGAAATTGATCACCATTGATACAGCATTATTCTTGATGGAGAGATGTTGGTATGGGATCCAATCTCAGAACGGCTCCTGCCATTCGGATACCTCAAAACCGCCGCACTTGGTGCGTTCGATGCCGGACTCTTTCTTAACGGACCTCACCTAGTTCTAGACAAGTCAAAACAGGAGCTGAACCCGAGACCGTGTTGTAGGCGGTTTTCGTCTGGTCTCCTGGCTCACCCTTACAGACATTTCTTCACCAGTCAAGGTTTTTGACTTGCTGTATCTTAATGGCATGTCTCTCCACAAGAAGTCGCTCAAGTTTCGCAAGCGCAATATGCGCGCATGCATAAAGGAGATCCCGGGGCGCATAGAATTCACTACAGAATTCGAAGGAAAGACTGCCAAGGATGTTAGGCAGAGAATGGACGAGATTATGGCAGCCAGAGGGGAAGGTCTCATCCTGAAGCATCCAGATTCCGAGTACATTCTCAACGGACGCAATAAAGATTGGATCAAGGTCAAACCGGAATACATGGTACGAAACAGTCTCCGCTGCATCAGGTCTCTGACATACCCGTAGGATAATTTGGGCGAAACGGTTGATGTGCTCGTCGTCGGTACGTATCTCCTTCGAAGCGTCGCTACTGCGGCATTGTCGATCCTTTTTGCAGGTGGGAACTACGGAACTGGAAGGCGTGGCGGTGGTGTCGCCGTTCTTTTGTGTGCGGTCTTAGATGATCGCAACATTTTAGATGGCGATGAACCAAAGTGCGTTTTGTGGCTTACCTCCAGACCATTTCTCTTACTTATTTGCTGTAGATACGCCACATTCGTTCGCGTCGGATCCGGACTATCTTTCGCTGATTATGCTTGGGTACGCCAAAAGCCTTGGAAAGTCTGGGATCAAAAATGCCCTCCGGAGTTTCTACAAACCACTAAGCGTGGGCACGAGGATAAGTGTGACCTATACATCGAGCCAACTGAGTACGTCGGGGTGCTCCTCCATCGTGCTATTACCTATCTGACACTTCTCAGTTCGTTTATACTCGAAGTCAAGGCAGCAGAGATCGTGACTACAGGTGAGAGGCACAGTTACACATCATCCTCGTGCTGACCCTCTCTTCTAGACGAGTATCATCTCGGTGTTACGATGCGGTTTCCTCGAGCACTTCGCATCCGAGACGATCTCTCCATCGCAGATTGCATGACTGCTTCGGGTAAGGCGTGTACGGCTACGTCCACTTGGCTGGCTCCTGATGCCTTTCAGCTGTTCTGGAAAGCATGCGCGCAAAATGCAAAAGAAAAATGGAGAATGAAACAAAGTGAGCTTTCCCTGCATTGAGTGAATGGGGACCTCAATCTACCTAGTTTGGAGGATCGAAGGAAGAAGAGGAAAACTACAGCGAAGAAGGTACTTAAACTATAGCTGACTAACGATCCAGTGAAGCTAAGTCACTCAGCCGACGGTCGTATCCCACTTTCAAGGACCGGACCTCAAGTCTGTTGACGTTGAATCGGATCTGTTCGAAGACATGAAATTTAGTAAGGAACGTTGACTGTCGAGTTTGAACGTGTCTTACGTGCACATACATAGTGGTCTCTGCAGATCCGAAATCAAGATCGGGTGACGAAGAGAGGAGGGAATTGATGAAGCTGTACGATTATCGTATTCAATAGTTAAGTCTGTTGCTGATGAGAGGCAGCATTCGTGCGAATGGGGGTACTTGCGTCCAAGTGATAACACCCCAGCAGCCCGCAATGGCTGTCTACGGTGGCGCCACTACCCGTACGTTTCTCAGTCTGTGCCTCGGTTGATCCAATGTCAGAACTTTTCCGACGTAGCGTATGACATTAAACTGTTGATGAGGAAGGGAACCATTGACATTATTCGACCGCGGTGGATTTTAGACTGTGTAGCACGCGGGGAGCTTTCGCCACTCAGGAAGAAGTAAATTATTCCTTCGTTTCTCCCCCTTCCTTTTGATTGATGTAATGTTTAGGTACTTCTTCCACGCATCCGATGTGAGACAAGAGTCGGATGAGTATAACCAGCCAGAAAGCGACGAGGATTATGAGATGGTGGATGGCACCCAAGAGCAAGATGCAAGTCTAACGATTCCTGCAATCTCAGAAAGTTCGCAAGGGAAACTCAAGCCAGCCGAAGATGTATCCCCGGTCTTAGCGGATTGGCTCAGTGTTGATGCCAAACCCGCAGCGGAGGAGAGCAGTGAGACGGAAGCAGAGACAGATGCAGACTCCGTCAACGACGACGTCAAGGGTGAAGACGATGAATGGTCCCCGATCGAAGCGGGTGGCACGGATATCTTGGGTGAGACTTTGGATGAGACGCAGCAGCGTCGTCCAGTAAGCTATTCTATATCCATGTGGTGAATGCACTGACCTCTCCAGTCATCGGCCCATAAGACCGATGAGGCGGATTTGCCTGTAGGTGATCGCAATCCCCTACGGCTGTCTCACTGATATCAACCGTGTTAAGGCTGCCACCATGGGCGAGGATGACGCAAGAGAATACGATCTTACGCTTTTATTCAGACACTTGTTTGTTTAGTCTTGCCTCATGCTCTGACCCAACATGACCAGTTCACCAGATGCTTCTATCTTGATACTCCTGCCAATGCCCGTAGGCATGGCATAACAGCAAACTCAAGGCACGAGAATGAGATATCGGAGCAGTAAGCGTCTTTCGTATGAATAATGCAATGGTGACAATATAATTATTCCCAAAAGCTTGAAAAAAGTTTCTCGCGACATCGAAGAGAATGGAGGGAAAATCGTTGATTTGGCCGATCCAAAACTAACCCACGTTGTAATGGACAAGAGAGACCTTTCTCGAAGACTTCGTTTGATGCAGGAAACGGCGAAGTGAGACGATGTTGTTAGTCCACCACCGCTGGCTCAGCTGAACCGTTTTCTCAGGCCCAAACGCCGTCGCCTAGTTGTATCCGAGTATATCGCGGCTTGCTTGGATGAGGAAACCTTGCTTGACGAAGAAGGTATGTAACTATATGCCATGCACGTAACTTTGCGATGTTCAAAGCTATTGGTCCAAACTTTGATTCTTAGATTTTGCTCCCTGATTAGACGACCTGCCTTGTGAACACTTGTTTCTACCTTCCCAGAATCTGATAACATATGTACAGTATGGTGCAATGCAAAGTCCTCCTGACGATACCAAGGCTAACTAAGTCAATGATGATGTCATGACAAGTGTCCAACTAGGGGTTGGATGGGCAGTGGGTGCTGTGTCCGTCGTCGTGTCAGGTCTCTGTGGGTTGCTAATACCCCGTATGTCGGTGGTCTGTAACAACCTTCGGGGCAACCTACAAGTAATAATGGTTGTAAGACAGGGGTCAAGCAAGGTCTAATAATTACTCATGAGTTGTTGGACTGTCAACAAATGGTTGAGGTTGACGTGAAGTTGATGAACTTTTGGTCACTGCCGGGCCAGTGCAACGCTCACACAGCCCGTGCTGAATTCACCAGGTAGCTGGGTTACACCGAAGGTTTAAAGTACAGGAGAACGAGTTAAAAACGATGCTATCTCTGCTAGGACAAAACGAGGGAATGCATAGTGGGCGGAGTGGATGTGATACATTGTCTAGTGGAAGGAGAAAATGAAATGAAAACAACGGTCAACCTTCTACAACGGCCAATGCCATCAGAGAGCAGATAACAGACACATACGAGGAGCGTAATGAACAGACAAGGGGATCGACATATTCTTGTTCTCGTGGGTATACGCACTGGAGCTAAAACCACCTTGGGAATTTTCCAGGGCTGGGTACACTAGGGCTCTCATACAAAAGGCCCCGACGGCCTTCAAACAGACCGACTGGACTGTCTTGCGTAGCCTTCGCGCCAAGTCTCGCAAATTCTTCGTCAAGCAGTGCAGACGGGTCGTGTGGATCAAATATGGAGCGCGATCCTGGCGTCCGGAACGGCGACTCTGAAGAGGAGCTCGGTGCGGGAAACACCAGTTTCTTCGGAGTAACTGGAGGAAACAAGGCAGATAAATTATCACGATATCCGCGTTTTCGGGATGGGGTGCGGATATTCTCGTTATCAAACACAGCAGGATTGATTCCGTCGTCCTGGCGAAACGCTGAGGGTGGTGGCGGGTCAAGATGTGATTTGTAATGTGCAAGGGAAGCGGAGGGTGACATGTGAAGGCCTTTATGAGAGAGCGGAGTGCGCACGGGAGAGAGCTGCGTGGTAACGCCCGGACCGCGGTTTCGGGGGGTACTTGGGCGGGAAGGAGGAGTAGATGGACGAGGATCAGCATTCAACACTGGGGGTTGAGGAGGAGCAGATCGCTTGACAAGTCTTTTAGCTCTCGTGCGGCGGTCATTAGTGGGAGACTCTGGCACGGGGAGAACGGGAAGGGATTTCTGCAAAAATTAGATGAGATATGAGCTCCCCGTAAGTTGCATGAGGAAAGTAATTACCTTGAGCTGTGTCTTATTTGTTGCTGTAGTCGGCATCTGCTCTTTGATCGATCGGTGTTTGTTAGCAAGGGCAGGATGGGGCTCTGGAGGCGGTGTCGAATCTTTATTCGCTTGCACAGTGGTGCGAGACTGGGAGTGGTCTTCCGAAGGCATAGGAGGACTCGAAGAACTGCAATTGGGGGTGAGGGCAGGGAGGGAGGATGAATGTGGGTTAGGGGAGGATTGAGGAATATCTGAACTTTTGTCTGCGGGAACGGGTGGAGAGGAAACAGAGCCAGTCACAACACGAACATAATTGGATGAAGGGGGAAGCGGGGGGAATATGACTTCAGCTGGTAACTGCGTGCAGTTATCATAATACGGTTGATGATGTGCTGGCATAAGAGCTGGGAAGAGAGGGAGGAATTGAGGGAGGGAGGCAAAAGGTGGGTGGGGATGCGTTTGTGGCGGGAAAGCTGTTGGGACGGCAGGTGAACTCGAGTCGAGGGCCATTCCACCTTTCTTTTGTCTTTTGGCTTTTCTAGCTGATGCCGAACTGTCGGCGTGACGCTTCTTTGGCGGTGCTTTCTTGGCTGCTTCTCTGAGTTCTGCGCAAAATTCCTTTCTGAAGTTGCCATTCGCGAAGCATTCGAGATCGCAATCCCAGATTGCCCATTGCGTGCGTCCTAAAGTACGATCCCGGGTAACCTTGCGGAAACATACCGTAGTGCTGAGAACGTGTCTGATAGAATTCATCCAAGTCGTTTCGTTTCGATTGAAATAAGGATAGACAATCGTAATCCAGTCGTAAATTTCTTGCAATGTCAAACGGTGATCTGGAGAAGAGAGAATTGCCTGGCCGATGAGAGCAGCATAGGAAAGATCGGGTTTCGCGGTTGAATATGGACTTGGCGGCAATTTATAAGGTAGGTTATCATATTCATCTTCGTCGGGAAGGGGGGCCATTGGACCGGGGGAAGAGACGAGGTTAACGATCCGCTTCGCAGAAGGGGTAGCAAAAGGCGAGGACTGTGGTGGTGAGGAGGAAGGCAAAGGTGACTTGTAATAGTTGCGTCGAGGGGTCACAAGATTTACGTCAAACTGTTCAGTAGCAGTGGCTTGGGCGTGATTTGACATGCTGGGAGCGCGTGAGCGTGTAGGGGTTGGAGAATGAGGGTCGGGAGACAAGGTATCCTGCGGAGGACAGTTAGCACGTGGAAGTAGGAAAGGAGGTATGACGGACCTTTTTGGGACGTGAAGAAGGGGGCTCGACGGTATCATAGTCTCTATAATATTTCCTATGCTGTGGGGTTACAGGGGGGACGGGGGGCGTATCTCGGGGTGTTTCCTGACCGGCCACAGAATGCCATCAAAAACTCATCCATGTTGACAGTTCGCGCAATCAGACACGAAACGCACCTGGGATGCAGCGCTGGTCGAGGGCTCAGGTTGCTCGGCATGGGAGACGCGTCGCGAGCCGCGTGATTGCATGAACGCGTCGAGACTGAGGCCAGCGCCTGCGGGGGACGGGGACGGTGCGGAACGTTCCTTTTCCTTCTTACCCCGTTTCTCGCGTTTTGCCTGGCGGCTCTTGCGTTCCAAAATCATCTCCATGCTGTCCATATGTCGCAGTGGCATGGCGGGCTCGATCGGCTCGGATTTCACGGGCGTGGACGGGGGCGGTGTCTGGGAGACGGTGGACGCGCTTGGACGCGAAAGCGAGCGAGAATGCGAACGCGCCCTTGATCCCCCAAGTACGGGTGCGATGGCGGTCTCCATGTCCGGGGACGCGGCAGTCAAGGCACAGAGAGAATTCACATCCTCTGTGGTGAGAAACTGGCGCATCTGGTCGCTGTGTCGCAACAAATCTTGTCTGGTGAGTCCTATCGACTGCAACACCTGCGAGATCGGGGAGACTGGTTTCGCGCGAGCCTGGTCCGCCATCGCCCTAAGAGACAAGAGCACAAAATTTACTACAAGGGCGTTCGCGGAGGAAAACACAAGCGAGAGCAGATCACATCCCATATTAGGTACGCATCGGAGTTACAAATACTACCATCCCCACGCGACACCTAAGCACATTCCATCCTATGTCGAGAATTCAGTTTGAAGGGAACTCTTATTTGCGACCCTCAGTGCGGTTTTACCGATGTGCTACTGCATAGCGTCTGCAGTGATGATGCGAAGTTAGACGTGTCACGCGACTCTCTATGGGATACGGTCACATGTGACGGTCACGCATCACACCCGTTGCACCGTGTGGTGTCACGGGTGCCCGAGTCGAGTGTTCTCCTCAGCGTAGCGATGCCCTACTATAACCTCAAGTGTAAGACCTCTCTGCATGGCATACGCGTCGGCGAGCTGTACTGACGTTCCGGACAGCGCTGATCAAGGGCATAAGGGCATGCAAAGTAACTATCTCCGTTCACCTCTCGCTTGATCCCTCCTGACACTTCCAAAGACAATTGCAGATGAACGCGCCCTCATCCAACAGGAATCGGCCGCCATTCGCGCTTCATTCAGAGAGGAGGACTCATACGCTCGATACAACAACGTCGCAAAGCTCCTCTACATACATATGCTTGGATCCCCAGCCCACTTTGGCCAGATAGAATGTCTCAAGTTGGTGGCGAGCCCTCGCTTTGCAGATAAGCGCCTCGGGTATCTCGGTATTATGCTTTTATTGGACGAGAGCCAAGAGGTGCTCACCCTCGTGACCAACTCGTTGAAAAAGTATGAATCTTGCGTCATCTCGCCAGCCGATCCTTCACCTGACGCGCATCCAGTGACCTGAACCATTCTAACATGTATGTCGTCGGCCTCGGGCTCTGTACATTTGCGAATATTGCGTCGGAAGAAATGTCCCGCGATCTGGCAAATGAGATAGAGAAACTCCTGGGGTCGAGCAACACTTATATCCGGAAGAAGGTGTGTACCATATGTCCGACGGATTCGGACCTGACCCCTCCCTCCTCCAGGCTGCTCTGTGTGCCCTGCGTATCATAAAGAAGGTCCCTGACCTCGTCGATCATTTTGTGTCGAAGGCTAAGAGTTTGTTAACGGATCGGAACCATGGTGTCCTCCTTGCTGCCACTACCCTTGTCTCAGAAATGTGTCAAATAGATGAAACTTGTTTAAACGAGTTCAGAAACGTCGGTGTCCTCCAGTCAATTCACCGTCACACATTTATCCTCTGTCCAGGCTGTACCCTTGCTGGTTCGCAATTTGAAGTCTCTCATTACAACCGGATATAGCCCCGAACACGACGTATCCGGTATCACGGACCCATTTTTGCAAGTGAAAATTCTACGGCTTCTCCGTCTTCTTGGTATGGGCGATGCAAGGGCCAGCGAGACGATGAATGATATCCTTGCTCAAGTAAGTCGCCAGCGTTCTTCTCAACTCATCATATAACCCCATACCTCCAGGTTGCAACTAACACCGACTCGACTAAGAATGTCGGAAATTCTATCTTGTATGAGACCGTCCTTACTGTCCTCGATATAGAGGCAGACAGTGGTCTTCGTGTCATGGCCATCAATATACTAGGAAAATTCCTAAGTAATCGTGACAATAACATTCGGTGGGTTATTATTTATCCTACATGGGTGTTTTGTGTGAACGGCTCGAGTCGTTAGCTATGTGGCACTCAATACCCTAAACAAGGTCGTCTCTGTCGATACGAATGCCGTCCAACGCCACCGAAATATCATTCTGGACTGTTTGCGGGATGGAGACATATCAATTAGGCGTCGCGCTCTCGAGCTTTCATATGCCCTGATCAACGAGCAAAATGTACGCGTCCTTGTTCGCGAGTTGCTTGCGTTTTTGGAGGTTGCCGATGATGAGTTCAAAACGGGTATGACCACCCAAATATCGCTCGCCGCTGAACGTTTTGCGCCGAACAAACGATGGCATATCGACACTGTGCTGCGATCATTGAAACTTGCGGGGAATTTCGTTCGTGAAGAAATCCTCTCGTCATTTATCCGTCTCGTCGCACATACCCCCGAACTGCAAGCCTACACGGCTTCAAAGCTTTACATTGCATTGAAAGCTGATATATCCCAGGAATCGCTCACGCTTGCGGCTGTATGGATCATTGGCGAATATAGTGAAGTTCTATTGGAAGGTGGTATAGTGGATGAAGAACAGCCGAAACAAGTGAGTTGTCTTATTTTTTTCAAGATGAATCTGATGTCATTCACTTGACTGCCAGGTAAGCGACAAGGACATATTAGATCTTCTGCTTTCCACACTGGACTCTCCTTACGCGAACTACTTGACTCGCCAATTCGTTCTCACCAGCGTCACCAAGATTGCTTCACGGCCGACTACGAGCCCAGGAGAACAGGACCATATCGCTGAGATCCTCGCCAGGCATACTACAAACCCAGAGCTTGAACTGCAACAACGCGCGGTGGAGTTTGCTAGTTTATTCACACTCGGAGACCTCAAAGTTGGAGTGTTAGAGCGGATGCCCCTTCCCGAGCCAAAGGCCACCGTCATGGGTATTGGTACGTTCAGTCGCTTGGGTGTCGCGGAATTTCGCGGCTCACGATCATATAGTCAGTGAGAACAAGCCTGTCGGGTCCACAAGAGCAACGAAGGACGTACGTGTGGCTTTAGACACGTTATTTCATCCGACTGATTACGGCTCTTAGGCTGACCTCCTTGGAGATGATTTGGTTTCTCCGTCTCCTCAGGTCAATGGCCAGCCTGTACAAAACAACCAAGACCTACTCGCGGAAATATTTGGTAGCAGTACCACGCCAACGGCAACCAGCTCTCCACAGCCACCGGCTAGCCACAAGGCTGCTGTACAAGACATTCTGGGTCTCTTTGACTCGCCGAAACCCCAAACGCCAAGTTCTGCAGTTCCATCGAGTAGTCCACAGTCCGCTTTCTCACTTCTGCAAACTCAGGTACAACCTGTAGCTTCACCACCTGCACAATCATTCGGAGCGCCGCGGCTCACATCATACTTGGCATACGAGAAGAATGAGCTGAAAATTACACTTACCCCGCAAACGTCAGCCGCTCGACCCGGCGTTGTAAACATAATGGCGAAATTCCAGGTTACGGGATCAAACACCGCGTCCGGGGTCAACTTCCAGGCCGCCGTGCCGAAGGTGAGCCCCAACTTTCTCTTTGCCGGACGCTCTGTTCGACAGCCCTGACACCTTGCAATTAGTCGCAACAGTTGCAGATGCTACCTATGTCGAATTCAGACATCCGACCTGGTGCTACTGAAACACAGCAGATGCGTGTGATCGCTCCCCCTGGCGTAAGTGACCATCTGCGTCCCACCAGTCCGTTACCCTGTTTCCGTTGTATTACTCACGCATTCTACGCAGGCAAACGTCCGACTACGACTGCGTATCTCGTATACGCTTGCTGGTCAAGCAGTCCAGGAACAGTTGGATTTCTCGGGTTTCCCTCCTGGACTTACTGGCACAGCGTGATTTTACGACAGATGTACAGTATACGATATCTTAAATTGACTTACACAAACACTTCCAGAGATTCGTTGCAACCTTCATGACATCGCCCAACCAGCAATAAAGAGCTTCCCGCACTTCCTCTGCACGTTGTCATTGCTTCGTACGAGGCCTGGCGCATGTTTACAGTGCCGAAATGTCCAGACACCTTGTTCTGATGATGCAAGTGTGATGCTCGTAGGGAGACTCTGACGACAGAGGGGGACGTCCGCCAGGACGACAGGCACCTTGATTACTATGCCACTGCCAGCTACATGATCCTTTTACTCGACAAAGGCGTCTGTATTTTTTTCACCTGGAGTGACCAGGTGCCTGAAGTCGTGTACCACACTGACTAGATCACTTCACGTAGTGACCTTCGATAAGTAGGTACTCATTCGATAAATCACTTACAGCAACAAAGTCCGCTCGGAGTGAATTTCCCATGTCGACTCCAGCTTCAGCCACAGCGACACCCTGTAAATAGCCTTGACACTCGCTTACCGGTACTTCCAGTATATCGACTCCTGACAGACGCTTGTCTGCGTGTACTTTGTTCCGCACCGGGGTACACGTCCATCTGCTAATGTCGTTCGAGCCCGCCAACTCAGCGTAAGCACGGCTGTATATCCTTCTGGTATGACCCTTTCAACGGGATTTTGACAGTACTATATACGAACTCGATCAGGCACGGACAGTGCTGGCTGCGCTGGAGAAACAAGAACAGGACCTCCTTGACCAGCTGCGCAGCGTCCGGTCTGCTACACACGCACAAAAGATCAGAGTCGAGGAGCTCATTAGGCAATTACCCAGAGCACCTATCAGTCGCCTCCCCAACGAACTACTCGTACAAATATTCAAGCTTTCACTTGGTGCAGCCCTGGAAGATGACCTTCTGCGGTCACCCGATCGGCAGCTCCCTTGGATGCAAGGTTTGGCGGGTGTGTCGCGCCATTGGAAGGATACGATTTTAAACTCTCCGAGCCTCTGGACTACGATTTTGGTGACGCCTGATAGTAAGGCAGCACTGGTGAAAATGCGCCTGCACAGAAGTTCACAATTCGCCCTCGACATCGAGTTCCATTCTTGGAGTGATAACTTCCCCACTCATGCGAAACTCTGCGATCATCTGTTGGCGCTGCTCATTCCTCACTCTCATCGCTGGCGTAGTTGTACCGTCTCGAAAAATGTCACCGAGACATACTTCGCCCTCATTCTGTGTCGACTACAGCATATGACCTTCCCCTCACTCACGCAAAGCTCATTGTTTGGTTTGCCCACACCATTTTCAGGGCCAACCCAGCCTGTATTCCTTCGTCCAAGGAACTGCCCTCGCCTCAAGTATTTGAATCTTGTCAACCCACTCTTCACTCCTGAAGAAGAGCTCCGGGTACCTCCCAGCGTCACAACGGTATCCATGCATGTTGGCAATTACTTGACCCAAACTTGGATGCCTTCTTTTTTTGACTCTCTCTTATGCTTGCAGCTGACGTCGCTGACACTTAAAGGCCGCTTTGATATCAATGGACATCACCTTCCTCCGAACAGCGTTCAGCTGCCACTGCTAGAGATCTTTGTGTGTGCAGTTGATGATGCGAGGGTGTTGGTCCAGGCCATGGCGACCCCAAATCTCTCCCACATGGAATGTTACCCCGGCACCTTAGACAACTCTTGCGAAAATAACTTTACTGGGCTTGAAGCCAAATTCGCTTCTGTCTATCGCCTAGTTCTTCTTGGGTTTAACCCGGGGTTTCAGAATTGGGGTAGCAAGGAAACGATGGAAATCTGTTTGGCATTCCCCAATATCCGCCATTTGATTTTTGGCACCGTGGCTACGACGGTGGTGCTTTGCCCTGGTGTTGCTCTCCATTGGCAGGATCTCGAAAGCTTGGAGATCCGTAGCATAACCACGAACTCTTCAGGTCTTTTGGACTGTCTCCTTCCATGGCTCAAGCAACGATGCGATGCGAATCGACCAACGATAACAGTCACATTCAACGGTTTCATGAGTGAACACATGATGTCGTCACTATATGAGTCACTACATGGGATCTGCACCCTGCACTGGTCGGGCGTTATATACCGTCCCGAGGCCGTGGTCCGCAGGACCACCAGTACCCAACCGTGGCTGGTACGCAGCTTCCGCCCCGTTTCTTTTTTCCAATCCAAAGCCTGCTGTTCATCGCCACAGGAAACGTTAGAGCAGAGGTTAGACCTGTGTCCTAGCTTTACGAGTCACCCAACGAATACTACGAGCACTATGTCTGTGAGGTCAATTGCGCAGGTGGAATATGTACATGATTTATGTAACCAGGGAGGCTTGTAACCAGGAAGGCCTGCTGAACTGTTAGACCTCTAGATGTACGACAGATGCTCTAGATGCTCTATGAGAGGTTGAGGAATATGAGGAAGTGGAGGTAGACAAAGGTGGTTTCCTTCATTCTGGTTCTCAAAACATTCTGGACGACGAACGACAAGTTGTCGAGGTATATACTTGATTCTTACGACCCATGAGTGCAATCGGAGAGTCGCATCTACCATTCCCGCAAAGTCTCAGGTTTGAAGTTCGGCGTACAAATACATGTAGACACCGCATCTCTGATCTGGCATTTACTAACCCACTACATACCAAAAAGCGCACAGAAAATGAGTCGGTGTCTAATGCTGACCGAGTCTCCTGGCGATCTCGTTGATTCCAGTGTTGAACACCACACCAATCCCCTGACCTAGCATCTTCGCAGTGCTCAGCCCACTCGACACACCCTTTATACCATCTGCAAGAAGGTCCCACTGAGGACGCTCCAGATTCCCCGCACCAGCGTCCATCATAAGCGCAGCTTTCACCGAATCCAGCTCGTTGACCACTTCCAATCCTATGGAGCGCGCCCATACAACCGGATCCCAAGTCGATGAGTAGAGCTTGTGAAGCTTGTCCACTGCTGACATAACTTTATGATTGGTAAAGTAGCGTTCTGCTGCATACGGGCGGAGCGATGTGTACGATCCTGTTACCACAACAGCTGTAGAACAGTAACTGATGAGAGGGAGAGAAACACATACCGATGTCTCCACCGTGGGCGACGCTCTGCACGATGCATTGAACAAGTGATCTAACATCCCCAAGACCAAGATTGAGACCTTGTCCCGCGAGGGGATGAATGGTATGCGCTGCATCGCCAACCAGCACCGTTCGGTTATTTGCACCCTCTCCAAGATATGACTCGGCATGGTTAAATTTAAGTGGAAAACTTGCGATTGTTCCTGATTGGGTTGAAGTCACAAGTGGCGGGACTGCCATGGCATCGTTGGAGGGCACGCCGGGTGACAGCATCGACGATACGGAAGAATATGCAGAATATCCAGGTATGTTATGCGATTTTTCTCTGAATGCGATCTCGTTGCATATATCTTCGCCGGAGATGCTCGTCCCTCCGCTGTGAGCATCTAGGATAAGGTTATGGAGATACCGAACGGATACCTCGGGTAGGCGAAAAGCAGCATTGACCATGTGAGCTAGCACCGCGGGTTCTGCTCTGCATAGAGCTTCCGCGAGAGCGGGTTTTGTCGACCAAACAAGAGAAGAAACGGTGGGAGACAATGGCAAAAAAGCAATAGGTCCTGTGGGAAGGAACCTCTGATAGGCAGTATGGTTGGGACCTTGGAATGCGCCACGGGGAGAATGATTGAGGGTAGCAACAACGGCTCGCACATCATACGACCACCCATACGAATGAATGCCGGCATAAGCACGGACAGGCGAGTTGAATCCGTCGGCACCTACCTTAACCAGACGAGTCTAACATGCGTCGTTCCGAACTGCGGGAATGGCTTACAAGTAATCTAGCCCTAAGGGTGGTTCCGTCGGATAGGTGAACAAGGGGCCACCCATGGCCGCCATCTCTGTCCTCGCGTTGAATGGACTCGACTCTCGTCTTCTGTAGAAGCTCAATACTCCGGATACTCTCAAGGTGTCGAAGGAGAGCTCGTTGAAGATTCAGATTTTCGGTCAGCCGGGCCATCTCACTCGATTCAGCAGCGTTCGAGACGCCCGAAGATGGCAAGTTTACCGCGTCGAATGTGATTCGGGCATCCGAGAGACCATCCCAAACCTACACTGCTTCGTCAAATCAGGTTCGCGCTGACGAGGTCCATGCAGTACCTGCATCTCCTTTACGGGACAGGTACGAGATTTATCGACCAGCTCCCAAACTCCAATATCTGTGACAATATTATAAGTCCACGCCTTTGAGTATGACGGATTTCCTGACCTTCCAAGAAAACTCGGGACGAGTTCGTGATTGAGCTGACACGGTTTGAATATGAATCCGGAGGAAGTGTCCAGTCGTGAGTCCTGGACAGATCTCCCGCCTCCACGAGAGCAACCTTGAGAGACTCGCGTACCATTCTGTAGGAACCTGATATGCACGTCGGTTTTGATCGCGAATGGAAATGCACAAGGCCTTACGCACCCAATCCACTCGCTAATGCCAAGCCAACTGGTCCACCGCCAACGATGATCACGTCGAAGTCCCGGATAGCTCTAGCAGAAAATGTCCTACGGCATGGCTGATGCCTATATGATAGTACTCCTGTCGATACTGACCTACGAATAGCACCGAAGGTCATCGCAGTGGGATGGTTTGCACCGAAGTGCTACTAGACGGCAGTAATATACGAGCTTAGCTAAGCGACTGAGCGAGACCGAGTTCACTTCGGACGATTGCTACCACGCAAGGAAACGCGTACTACGACAGGCTGGGCTTCGGTATCAGCGAAGGCCATGGCCACGCCTCACATATCAGCGGCGCAGGCGATCGGCGAGTATCTCCAGTCACCAGACGACCTTGTCAAGGTGGCTGCATTTCGCAAGAAACTGGAGAAAGAGAAAGCCTCTATAGATGCCAGATTGAAAAGCGGTGTCAAGGAGCAGCTTGATGCTACTCGCGAAGGCCTCAAAAAGCTGCTTAGCACTCGGAATAACGTCCAGGCTATCAAGGAGGAAATGCAGACCGTCGACAGGCTGTGTACAGACCCACAAAACGAAGTAGCAACCTTTGACCAGATCAGCAGGGTAAGCATGCCAAGGCTTCTCAAGCGTCACTATATACCGACCCCTTTGATAGGTTTCCATGGTTCACCGCAATTTCGAGCAAACTGAGGAGATGGTCAATAATCTTCTTGAGATGAATTCCAAACTGGACGTGCTCGAGGAGGTACTTTCTGCTGATAGCGAAAACCTCATTGGTCCCGCACCGAATTTGCTCTCCACGCACTTCCAAATTAACCGTCTTGAGGCGTTTCGGAACCAAACCATGCATCAAGCGAAACAAGCTTCTGCCGCGTCTCGTCAAAAGTTAATTCGCATATTCGAGCGTCTCTCGAAGCTTATAGAAGATTTCGAATTCTATGTGCTCGAGCTTGCACGCAATATCCTCCCCCTTGTTCGCGCAGGTTTCCCCGAGGTGGTCGTCAAGCTCATCAAAATTGCAGAACTCGAAGGAAGGGAAGACGAGAAGGTATGCACGCTCCTCTCTCTAATTTAATAACCTCCATTGTATGCCTAGGCCATAGCTATTCGCCTAGTCAAAAAGGCTGCCAAGATGGACGCAGCGTCGAAGTTCAAATCCATGCAAGCCAATGCACGTGTTTTGAAACACTACCGTTCCAAAATAATGAGAGCCATCTCGGAATCCATCAGATCTAATTTCGACGATTCCTTCGAACGTCATGAATGTGACCCGAATGCATTTCTCGACAACCTTGGATGGATATACCAGGATCTCATTCGCATTGAAAGCGATGTCGTTCCATGCTTTCCATCCAGCTATGAAATCTACTCGTTCTACATCAAGGAGTACCATAAGAATCTGAATGTGGTGCTTAAGCGCCTTGTCGCCTCGGAACCGGAGGCCAGCATTCTTCTTCACCTCCACGCTTGGCTCAAAGAATACAAGAAGAGCATGAAGGAGTTGAACGTCCCACCCGAGCTGATAGAGCCACCCTT
Source organism: Pisolithus microcarpus (assembly GCA_024613185.1). Taxonomy (NCBI): domain Eukaryota; kingdom Fungi; phylum Basidiomycota; class Agaricomycetes; order Boletales; family Pisolithaceae; genus Pisolithus; species Pisolithus microcarpus. The sequence goes on from JANFAI010000029.1 coordinate 58,104, forward strand.
ACTCGACGGCGAAGAGCAGAACTTAATCGAGGATTATCTCAAGCTCATTGTAAAGAAGCTGGACGAATGGTCTGCTAACCTGATGAAGACGGAAATTCAGGAGTTCACTACGCGGACAAACCCGCCCGAAGTAGATAGCGATGGCCTGTATGGCACGCAAGGTGCTGTCATACTTTTCCAGATGGTCAATCAGCAAATCGATGCGGCGACCGAAAGCGGGCAGGGTGCAATCCTTGCTCGGGTGGTCGAGGAAGTCAATCGTGTTATGCGCAGCATACAAGACCGGTGGAGCAAAGTCGTCGACTCGGAATTCAAAAAGCAAGTGGAGAAGCCGGAGGAAGTCATAGGAGGTCTTGCAGAGTACTGCTTGGCGCTCGCGAACGACCAAGTCAAATCCGCGGACAATACCGAGGCTCTTCTAGGGAGATTAGAGCCACTGGTCTCCGAAAAGTATCGGGCTCCTATCAGTGACAAGCTCAATGATGCCATTGATGGGAACCTCGACGTCGCGAAGAAGTGCATTCAGACCTTCATCGACATCATTTTCAATGACGTCAAACCTGCGACGAAACAACTTTTCCAGCCATCTTGGTATGACGGCGTTATAGAGCAAGTTATCGTTACGATGAAGGACTACATGTCTGACCAGCCGTTTATCAAACCCGCTCTTTTCGAACTCCTCGTCGACTACCTCATTGATGCCTTCCTGGTAACGTATCTTACCGCTTTGGCGAACTGCTCGAAACTACGCATGCCTGATGCTACGGAACGTATTAAGGAGGATATAAGTGCCGTATTCGCTTTTTTTGGCGAGTACAAGCCGGATAAGGAGCTAGAAGGATGCTTTGAGGTTGTCGAGATGATCCTGGCTATGCTGGAAGCTTCCAAGAGTATGGCGTTCCTCTCCTACTGGGCCTTTGCAAAGGTGCATGGGCCATGTATCCCCTTTGTCGAAGGGCTTATGAAGGCCCGAGGAGACCTCGACCGCTCAGGGGTTAGCGAAGTCATGGACAGCATCAAACGCAAAGCCAAGGAAGAAGGATTGACTGACCGTGCGTACATGCTGCTGCTCGTCTGGGATACCTTTGATCATGACAATGTTATCCAGCACCCCAACCTACGATTATGAAGAAAATCACGGTTCAAAGTGCACTTTCACGATTTTTACGAGCTCAGTGATTCCCTTGTCCTTACTTCTCGACCATTATTGTTGTACGCCACCCACCATTCCCATGTATGATATGTCCAGTAGCATATTGTATCGTACGATCTCAACACCCTATCGAATCACGACAGAATCTCACCAGTCGGTGCTACTAAGCATTTGCATGAAGAATGCCGCAACGCAGCACGAAAAGTGTAACTCGAGCAACGCTCCTTCGCCCAGGCGACACTTCCATACTACAGATGACTTCTCCCGCCCTCTCCACTACTGGTACATTACTACCCATTCTACGGCGTATTGTGTATTCTGATATGAACCCTCGAAATCTCAGTGATATAAATCAATCCGTCTTGGCTTTCTCTGGGCCAAGATTTGATCTATCGGGTAACGCCGCAGCAACTTGGTCTATTTTCCTGAATTGCCAAGGAAACCTCGATGGATAAAGGAAAGGTCGAAGGTCAAATCCTGGAGCTGTGTAAGTGATCATAACGGAGGATTAACGGTAAATCCCTCACGATTGTCGTCGGGACTATACGATTCCTAAAATCCGGGAATGAGCGAGAATGCATCGAGAACCGCTTCTCGTTATCTTCGCACTCACCGCATGGTACGCTGGGGTCAGAGTGGTCATTTTGTGCCTGTTCCGGGCATGCTCAAAGAAAAAGTGTTTCACTTTCTCCGCAATCTGAACAAATGATTGCTATGAACCGTTTCAACACAGCATGCAAAGCAATTTCACCAACCTCAACTGGGGATAGAATTGCACCCCATTCGTGTACCAGTTTGGTAAATATACTGTAGGGACCGCACTTCTCTACCTTGCGGAGCCGGCCGAATACGGAGAGCTCATCATATGTCATCCCCATGTCGGCCTGTGGGCGCATCCGGTTAGACGACCCCGCTGAAAATCTGATCACACTACCACTCACCTCGTCTGCCTGGACGTAAGTTTCCGATATTGGCTCCAACTCCGCTGTTGGAACCGCATCAAGAAAGCTGTGTACAAGGCTTGTAAACGTTAATCACGAGAAGCAGCTTCGTTTACCTTCTTAGGATGGGTAAATCAAAGGCATCCTGGGCGTACGCTATGAACTTCTTCAAGTCGGTCTTACTGATCCCACCAATTGGGTTGATGTCAGCTGCAAACAAGCAATTCATCGTAACCGAAATCAGATATTGCAGCGTCAGTTTGCGCACCAGACGAGCAGTCGTATTTGGTCAAATAACCACGAAGACTGAGAAGAACCGATTTCGTAAAAGTACGATACCTCGGTGAACAGAAGACCAACCTCTCATCGACATTCGCGCTCCCAAGAACGAGTAAGCCGCCTTGCCTTCCTCGTACCCATGGCAAAAGCTGGGCAAACAGATAGGACAAGACCATACGGAGTCTAGCCTAAAACTCCCATGCAGGGCAGTATGCGGATTGGAAGCACTAGACCCTTACCTGGATGTTCTGCAGAGCCAGATTCTCGGCTCCCGTGCCCCCATGCACCTTAAAGCGTGGTTTCGCGCCGGTAACGAACGAGAACAAACCCACGACAGAGGCAACAACCGAATCCATATTGAGGTCGACGTGATAACTAAATCTTCGGTTATTGGCGATCAAGTTACGCGATACAGTTGCTTACCTGCCAATCGCAAGTGCGAGGTCTTTCGCCCTCTTCCTCGTCTCTACGCTCGAGTTCTCTGTTCCCATGTAGCATGTATGGAAAATCCGACTGCAGAATTCCCGGGGATCTGATGGTATATAACCAGCATCCTCGGGCTCCCCAACTATGCGCCTGGCATCTGCAATGACCTGTTTGTCTACGGCCCGAGGTGTTAACACGAGAACGTGAAAAAGCTGGAGCCCATACCTGCTCTGCGAGCAGCATCAGCGACTAAACGACACATGGAATACACTATGACCGCTGTTGCGCAGCTGTCAACGCCACCGCTCAGCGGGACAAAATACCCCTGCGTCCGGGAACGACGTAGATAGTCCCACAGCCAACAAGCCGGTCCAAGTCTGCAATGCAGCTAAATTTCAGGGGCGAAGTAAAGTAATTTGGATGTACTAACGCAATCTCCTCTTCAGGTTTATGGAATCTCGCTTCGTGAAGGCTGAGCCGCAAACCGGGTGTCTGTTCACCGCCTTGTTCGCTGAATTTACCTCCTGACAATGCAAATGGGACCTCGATCCGGTGGTATCTTTCCGTAGTAGCGGCTTGCAGTGCTCTGCTGCGTGACGTTCTATGAGAACGCACATCCTCTATGTCAATAGTCGCCGTGACGACCTCGATATCATTCAGAGAAAACTGAGATCCTTGTGCGACGATATGGCCATTCATCACAATCATTGCACATCCATCATAATACAGCCTGTCGCCGTCGCACCCCTGTTGATTAGCGTAAAGGTACACACCACCGAGCTATTTGAAACGTGGGATGATGAACCCGGTCAGCTTTTATTGATTGTTCTTCAAGGTTTGAAATGTGAGCGGCACCTTCAAAGTAGCTTCTTTGATGAGCTCGACGCGAGTGTACAGCTTACGCAGCTCGTGATGACTTCCGCTAGAATTGGTAAAGATCTCAACGCCATCAAGACCCATCAAAATATGTGGACTATAAATTGGTTGGTTAGAATAAACAGACAGTGGTGAAAGAACGGACCTAGATGGAGTAAATAGTTCTTCGCAGAGTTCTACACCTATGCAAGTATCGACAGTGCTAATTACGCAGTCACCAAATGGAACCTTTGTCTAGTCGGTAGCGTAAATGCAGGGCGGCAAGGCAGGGCGCGAAAATGACAGATGGGATATGTGAAAAACGTACCTGCTTCGTGACGGCTTGAATTATCCGAGGTAGATAGTGGTCCTCCCATTGGCGATGCTTCATCCAAGGCGTGAAGTACCTCATTTCCCGGTAATTACCATCGTTAGCGAGCCACATCTTGGGACGAATAAGGAGGATTTGCTTGTTGTGGATAATAATGCGACAATTGTAGATCACGTTCTTGTGTACGACCGGCCTGAAGGAAGAGACGATGACGCGTCGCGGGCCACAAATCATCAACACTGCCTACATTCCGATATCGCAAAGGATATTCATGGTGTCTTCACCCGCAAGGATCTTGGCGAGAACTTCCCAAGAATGCAGAACAGTGTCACCTGTATGGACTGTCATCTAGCGTGACACTACATCAGGTAAACATGAACGAACCCTCAAGGAAATGGTCGTAGCATCCATATCCGCTGTGGCGGTTGGATTCAGAAAGATGCCAATTACATTGGGGTAATCTCACGGGATCTCCAGTTCGGGACCCACTCTCATCGCCGCTCCGCGCTGTTTTGCTATTGCGATACTTTCGATAATGCGTTCGTAGTTTCCCTGTGTGACCAGACGGAATAGAAGTCGCGAGTTACGCTTAAGAATGGCTCCCCTCACCTGAAAATCCAAAGCCCACTGGTTCAGGGAACTGTGTGAAGTTATGAGTCGACCTTTCCATTATTCTCACAAATCAGGTTCTTACCATCTAACGAGATATCAGTCAATCATACAGTTCCAAGTGCGACAGAGGTACACGTACGTTGCCAGCGTGATCAGGTGTCCCATGTCGACTGTGGTGCAATGGCAAGTTAGAGCAGTGACGACCCCTTTGTAGTGTCGGCACAGCCACACCTCACACGTGCCAAACTACTGCTTGGGTTGGTTCATGAAGGCAGGTTGCATTTCGTTCCCGGCAGTGGACATGCACCGGCTGGGAGGAGTTGGACTTGCAGCGTTCGACCGCCAAAGAGAATCGCAGCGCTCGTTCGCAGAGCTATCTACAGAGTTATCCAAGACCCAGATCGACCATCTCCACGTCCAACTGACTCAGTTCCGCTCTGCACTCACACACTTTGCATCAAACCACAGGGACTCCATACGCAGAGATCCGACGTTCAGACATGCTTTCCAACAAATGTGCTCATCCATCGGTGTGGATCCGCTCGCTGGTCCGCGAAGAGGTGGATGGTGGGCAGAGATGCTAGGTATGGGGGATTGGCAGTATGAACTGGGCGTACAGATCGTCGACGTGTGTGTGTCCACGCGAGAACGTAATGGTGGGGTCATAGAGTTGGGCGAGCTTGTTAGGATGGTCAGCAAGCTACGCGGAGTTGAGAACGGCGTCGTAACGGAAGAAGACGTCGTCCGGAGTATCAAGACCCTCCAACCGCTGGGAGCGGGTTACGAAGTGATTGATGTCGGGAACGGGAAGAAAATGGTACGCAGTGTCGTGAAGGAGCTGGACGAAGACCAGGCCACCGTCCTTGCAGAAGCCCAGATGGAGGGTGGCAGGGTCGTGGAAGAGACCTTAGTGACCCGGGCAGGCTGGACTCGCGAACGTGCAAGGGCAGCACTGGAAAATATGCTTCTACGTGATGGACTTTGTTGGCTCGACGCTCAGGACGAACAACACGGGAAAGCGTATTGGGTCCCCTCTGCTATGAGGTGGGACGAATAACAGCACCCCAGCTCTCGACGCTGTCCAACTTCGACGAAGTCAGCAGGATTACAGCGGGCAAAGGTAACTCAAAATCAAACTACGTTTCGTGCCCTCAACTTCCATCGTTCGCAGTGGCTGATGCGCCCCATCTCAACCAACTCTCTCTTCGCTACCCTCTTACGTGCTCCGCTGCAGAATCTATCCGGTCGATATATACGTCTATCTATTTTCGATCAGGAAGACAAAGTATCCACCTTTGTGATCAACTCGTGCTGAGTGAGCCAGAGCATTTATTTACAACCCAATAGAGGTGTTATACATTTGCTAGGGTCAAATTCGAAAACTGTTCACTCCAAAATCGATGGAGGCGAACATCGAATTCAATGAGATCGTCATGACTCGGATGTCGCACTCATTCGATGCACACAGGTCGCATGGCAAAGTACGTGAAAAACCGGTGAGCGTGCACATAGTTGAGTGATATTTTGACCTGTAAGCCTCCCGAGGCGACGACGCGGAAAGCCTTCCTTGTTGCAACGCGGACACGATCCAGATCATGGCGCTTGTCCTGAGCCATGGCGAACTTGAAGACGACGACGGGCTCGGCCCCAGGACAGGGAGACACTGTACCCGTTGAGTACTCGGCCGTGTTTCTCCCTGCCCTCCTTCAAGTACCGGCCCAACTCTATTGTGCAGATGGAAAGACTTTCCGGCTGGTAATAAGGTATGCAAATTTCCAAAGAAAACAATTGCGGTTGCAACGCGCGAACAGTTAGCTACCTTGATGCCTTAGGTCTCCTAGGGCAGCGACGTGGCACCTCTATACAACGAGTTACCGTGCACCCCAAACAGGGGAACACGGAAGGCTCGACCGGTAATTCTTGATGATCACTAGGTCATGTCCATCATGTCCATCATTCCGCGTATGTATACTTCTTTTGCTTGTCCAATCTGTCCTTGTTACTTTTCCCCACTTTCATTTCTTGGACGTCAACTACCACAATTCTGCTATGGTGAAGGATACAGTTGCCCATGTAGGCCATCTCGATGTTTCCGAGCTTTTCCTAGCGTGTTCGAAAACCTCGGCATGCACTACATTCGTGTTCAATGTGTCGTACAGGCGAAGTTAGCTGTGAGGTTTCAGTTCGGCGTTAAATGAATGTCCATGGGTCCGCACACAGCGACTAGGTCAAACCTTCTACACCGTGCGCAATAGCATCCATGCCCGTAGTACCATCAAGACCTCTTGATTGGGACATCACCTCATCGAGATGAGAACTCATAAGATGCTTTGCTATTCCAGGGTTGTTCTGTAAATGCGGGAGTCCCAGTTCCTGTAGAGAGACGGAGTCCCCAACCAGTGAAATTTATGAATATATACCAGTGTGCGAAAGCTGCAAGATCTAGGCCACCATATAGAAAACGAAGAGGGTCCGACATGCTTGAGTTCCCCTAGGCACGCAGATATTAAATGTAGCTACTCACACTAGGATAAAACATGAGGGGTGCTCGGTGAGTAAGAGAACCCACCACGAGTATGATTATACGACCTCCGGAGTTAGCACTTGACTGTCTAAGATGCTGTCCAGATCCTGAGGACAAGCGGTAGGGCATACAGTCGCGAGCGACTCTCCTGTACTCTTCATGAGGTAACTTCTTGAGTAGAAGTGCGTTGAATGGCTGCATTAGCTGTTCTAGCAGCTCCCAATAATCGCCGCTACCGGTCTGCATCGGGAGTGCTTTGGGATGCCAAGGACGAGCAAGAACGTATCTACCAGCACCCTCGTCAAGGTTCCCTGACAGTGTAACCTCGAGAGGCGTCAGTCGGGACGCATGGATTTCGCAGGTGTAACGTGTAGGGCTAGTCGAGAACCCTTGCAGTTGGACTGCAGTGATCTGGTGGATGATAGGTAACCCTGCAACTTTACTCCACAAATTCTGCGTCTTTCCAAAATCTACGTCGTTGGGTCTGACAGGGGCGCAAGGGATGGGCTGGATGTCAGGTACTGTGCGGTATGCCAGGAGGTTGGTAGGGTCACAGATATTGAACGACGACGCCTCCCCAACCCAATCCGAAACCTAAACATCCCCCGAACGTGATATGATCTGTTCCAGGGGTCGTCCGAGCGCATTCTCCGCACCTTCACCGTAGAAGACTGGCAAGTAGGGTCCAAGGATGCCAAAAAGTGAGTAGGCAGTATCTTCCGGTCGAGTGGTATGGCGTCTTGATGCCCACTCTGCGCGTCATCCATGCCCAGATAAAATTTGTAAGGTGCCTTTCATTATTCCCGTTGTAATCTGGAGTTCTTCAAGCAAAGCAGAGTCCGCTTTATGATTAGCAGCAACATAGAGTGACAAGTCTTGCATATAGAACAAGACGGTGTTTGAAGCCAACAGTTCTTGGAGGGTCCAACCTCGTATGAACCAGACACTATTGGCAAGCGAACCAGTGTTGGAGACCTCGAAGAGGTACACCATTGTCAGGGACGACCAGCGGCACCGATAAAACATAGATTAAATTGCATCCTGCAATTCGGCACTGCTATCTTTGTCGACGCAGCATGTATCACTCCATGCCCAATGGAGATTACGTTCAAAGCAAGAAGGCAAAAGTCTTGGACCTTCGCCAGACCGTCTGTCATCACTGAGAACGCATTTTTATGGTGAGACCATTATATATTGTTATAATGGCATGGACTGTTGTAAACCTATACAGTACACTGGCTCATAATGCATAATTTTAATAATGCATAAGATTTTTGAGTTCCTGTGTCGGGCTCACTGAAAAAACAAGGATAATGCATAATGCATAATGCATAGACCCACAATGGTGATTATGCATTAGGAGGAGGGCACAATGGGACAGTGGGACTGACAATAAATTGCAAACTCATATGTAAGGTGGCCTGGCATCAGCAAAACAGTCTTTTTGGGACAGGGTCACAGTCACTACAGTGTCACAGTTCAACTTTCCAGAGCAAATACTGCTCTAAATACACCATTTTCTGCACTTCCAATGTATGGAACTATGTATTTAGGACATGTACACTCATACTAAAATACATTTGATGTCTGAAATGTAGTACTTAATGAGTTGGCAGCCACTGTGCAGCACTGTACAGAGGGGGACCTTCCTGTCACACTGTGGGACTCTGTGGTGGCTGTACAGCACTGCACAGTCACAAACTGTTCTGCTGATGTGGAACCACCCACCCTATCCAACCAATCATAATGCCAGAAACCTTGAAGCGCAAACCACGCAATAAACCTGCCATTCCACCCCCTCGGCCAACAAAGCAGCGGAAGGTTGCTGATGCACCTGCCACCTCTGCTCAGAAGTTGGCATCCACTTCAAGTCGTATACACCTCACACTTTCAGATTGGATCTCTGTCTATAGTTTCGTTGATGCTCACCCTCACATGACTCAGTTGGACATTGTCCGGCATTTTGCTGCCCTCAAGACTGGTGCCCTCATCTTTAATCAGACAACACTCTCACGCAAATTACGAGATCGTCCCAAAATGGAGGCTCGGATCAATGACAACCCTACTGCACTGTCATCAAAGCGGCCTCGTATTGTTACTTGCCCACAGGTTGAATGTGCACTAGTATTATGGATAAAACATATGGAGGATAAGGGAGAAACAGTTAATGGACCAATGTTACAGGAGAAACGGAAGTGTTTTGAAGAAGAATTGGAAATTCCTGAAGAGGAACGACTCCCAGGTGATGGCTGGATTGCATCATTTTGCAAGACCTACAAGATCCATGAGCATCGACGACATGGAGAGGCTGGCTCAGTTGATACTGATGCAGTCGAGAGGGAGAGGCAACGTTGTCAAAGAGTTCTCGCAAAGTATGCAGCACGTGATCGATCTAACTTTGATGAAATGGCGCTGTTCCCATTGTAAGTCACACAAAATTTAAATGTGTTAGGCCACGACGAAAGTCCGTGCCAGACAACGAGACTTGAGTCAAGGCCTAAAAGAAGAACCCTCAAGACGAGAGTTAGAGTGACCTGGCCAGCGATAGTACTTTGAGCTGGACTTGGCGAACCCTTACTCAAGTCGGTCGACAAGAGTAGCAATCACAGAGGTGAAAGGAAGAGGCTCGTTGCAAGGTAGCTAAAAGCTGGGGATCACAACGATCCGCCAGCCCCTAAATACTTCTACGATACATGAGGGCGGGCAAGCGAAAGCAATACCTGGGAAGGCAAATGACTCGGTCAAGAGTCATTGCACAGGTATGCGCAGCTCCGCAGTAGGTAGGCTGTACTGTAGAAATGAGACCGACCTGTAGCGAAAACCCACAAGGCGCTGCCAAGCGGAGGTTGAGTCGCTATGAGTCATAAGTATAAAGATAGAACCAAGGATGTGACCCGAGCCGAGAGGCTGCGGAAAGTGACGTCCATGGCAACAGAAACGAGGTCGTGCTGGAAGAGGAAGAGGGCACGACCAATACATAGTACAGTAATCACATACCATGATAGGGGAAGGGTAGAGACGCGTCAGTCACATGATTGACGTGTCGCATCTCACATGTGACTTGGGGCAGTGCCACCACACGTACTATGGTACAGATATAACGGTAAGAAAAGGAGAAGTGAAAGGAAACATGTAGCAGTCAAATAGAACAGGAATACGGTGTAGCCTGAGTTGCCAACGAACGGCGAGAGCCAGCACGGCCACACGGTTAAGCGAGCGGGGCATAACAAAATGTATCTTATCTAATTCTTATCTAATTTACAGCTGCCCTCCTGATCGTGGCCTTGCAACAAAACAAATGAGTGGCAAAAAGAAGGATAAATTCTGGGTTACTGTAGGCCTTGCATGTAATGCCGATGGAAGTGAACAACTCGAGCCATTTTTTATTGGAAAATCCAGGAAACCACGATGCTTCAAGAACCGAAGTCCAGAGCAATGTGGCTTCTATTATCGGAACAACACCAAGGCCTGGATGACAGCAGACCTGTTTGAAGAGTGCATATGATTGATTACATAATTCAGACAGACTTTAACTCGGAGCCATGAAAACAGGTGGTTAAAGAGGCTTGACCTTCGTATGAAGCAATGGCATCGGCATATCTGCCTTTATGTTGACAATTTCAGTGCCCACATCAGGAAAATTTTAATGAAATGATAATGTTATATAAGACTTTATCTACCCTGTAAAGCCCTATAAGGTATATCATAATGATATACACATTGGTAATGCTATATATTCTCTGGGAGCCTTGGCAGCATAGGTCAAAAGTAATCATTTAGGTAGGGTGGATCATATGTATCAGAATGTGAACAGTAGATCATATATGTCTTTCATTATCAGACATTACCAACAATTGTCATTGACACCACTGACAGCTTAAAAATAAAATTTGTTATAGCAACCTTCAATTGGACTTATCAATCATGATATTACCAGAAAGCAATTCCATTCCATATTGTTTACATAATCAGTACCTACTCACTACACTACCTACTAAGCATGAACTACTTAAACCTCTGAAAAAGCGAAAATTAAACAGGGAAAGACACTCACAGATGACTTCACACAAGGGTACACTTACCTGGATATGAACCCTAAGACTTAGAGTCTTAGAGTGACTCTTGCCCTGAGGTAGAACTCAGAGACAAGAGTGAAGAAGAGAGAGAAGGGGAGAGAGGATGAGTTTATATAACATGTACTATACAGTCATTACAAAGACATTCCCACACTTGTGGCTGGGGAAGAGTTGTTCAAATGATCATAAAATGATATAGATGGCAAGACTAGATATTGATGATCAAAGTGAAATCAGACTGAAAAGAATATTGTCATTCATATCATGATGATATTATCTGATGAGCAATTATAATGTACTGTCAATTACATGACATTATTATATATGACATATCAGCTCTTGTCATCATGATATCATGATGATAAAAGTATTGTAATTCTTATATCAGGCCTATATGCAGTTGACCAGATAGTAAAATGTCTGCCAGGTTATCTAATGCATTATCTGACTGTTATCATTATGATTTGTGGATGATCATGCCTTATACACCATTATCCAATTCATATCAGACAGATAACTACTTAACATAATTATCTGGGAATACCAGCACTTCAAACCTCCCCTGATGCATGTTGCGACACCTTACAAACCAACAAATGTCAACCTAGAGTTTTTCGAGCCAAATATGATGTCGTTTGTTCAGCCATGTGATGCTGGCATCATTCAATGCTTCAAGGCAATCTATCACCGAAGCTTTTGTGCTCGAGCTCTTGACCTTGATGATGCCAGTGAAGTGAACATCTACAAAATTGACTTGTTGGAGGCAATGACAATGGCAAAAGGTGCATGGTTTATGGTGACATGAGACACATATAGTAGTCACAGTTAGTCACAACATATGAGTAGCCCGCGCGCCACAACGCCAACACATATGGAGAGCCCGTGACGGGCCCGTTGAATTAATTAATACATGACAAGTAGGCAGGCCCGAGTACCCAGAGTGACAATAACAAATGGGCGGGCCCTTCAAAGAGGTGCATGAGGAATGCCACCACACATGAGCAGGCCTGCGACAGTTGAATAACGCAACATATGGACGGGCCTGACAGTAAGGGATGGAGTGGATATGTACAACATATGGACCGGCCCGCATGTTTGAAACAGCCAAGGAAAAACCATAACAAATGTATGGGCCTGGCCATGATATGAAGGTAGTACCGCGCAATTCAGTCCATATCCCACGGACGGGCCCAGCCACGATATGAAGATAATACCGTGCAATTCATGTGCGGGCCTGTCCATGGTATCAGGTAGGATGGCACAACTCATGGGCTGGCCCATCCATGATGTGATGGCACGATAGCACAGTTCATGGACGGGCCAATCCAATGCATTAAGTAGGACCGCATAACTCATAGACGGGCCCGGCCGTGACATGCGGGTGGTACCGCGCAATTCATGAAAGGGCCCGTCCAAGGTGTCAGGTAGGAGTGCATAACTCGTGGACGGGCCAGGCCGCAATATTAAAGTGATAGTGCACAATTTATGGACGGGCCTGTCCAAGATATGAGGTACCGATGCATAGCCCATGGCCGGGCCTTGCCGCGATATGAAGGTAATATGGTGCAATTCATGGATGGGCCCATCCAAGATATCAGGTGAGAGTGCATAACTCACGGTCGGGCCCTGCCATGACATGGGGTGATACTGCGCAAATCATGGGCGGGCCCACCCGAGGTATGAAGTAGGACTGCATAACTCATAGATGGGCCCAGCCATGGTATGAGGGTGATACCGCGCAACCAATGGACGGGCCCGTCTAAGGTATCAGGTAGGACTGCATAACTCACAGTCGGGCCCTGCCATCATCACATGGGTGATACCGCGCAATTCATGGACTGGCCCGTCCAAGGTATCAGGTAAGACTGCATAACTCATGGAGGAGCCCAGCCATGACATGCAGGCGGTACCGCGCAATTCATGAACGGGCTCGTCCAAGGGGTCAGGTAGGAATGCATAACTCATGGATGGGCCCAGCCGCGATATGAGAGCAATACACCGCAATTCATGGATGGGCCCGTCCGAGATATGAGGCAGCAGGGCACAGCCAATAGACAGGCCCGGCCATGACATAGGGGTAACACCTCATGGACAGGCTCGTCCAAGATATCAGGTAGGACTGCACAACTCATGGACGGGCCCGGTCACTGTATGAAGGTAATACCACGCAATTCGTGGACGGGCCCATCCGAGATATGACGTAGCAATGCATAACCCATGGATCGGCCTGGCCATGATATGAAAGTAGTACCGCACAATTTATGCCCAGGCCCGTCAAAGATATCGGGTAGGATCCTCAATAATAATATGACAGAGGGCATGTTATTGCAGCTTATGTCCAAATGCCCGTGAAACCTTGTATGAAACAATATTTACAGGTTCCATCTATGATAATAGTGGCTTCAGCAATGGATTGGTGCCCTCCCTATAAGCATTATAGATCATTGGTCAACTGATGCAAGGATGGTCCGCTCCAAATGTCACGCAGATAGGAGAGGACTCTTATCGCGGCTAACGTTGACAAGGATGGGCGGATGACCGTGCTTGTTTTAGGTTGCATGGATCTTCTACAAGTATGTAATATGGATCTGTTCGTCTAACATAAGGCGTCAACTACGATAGAGATCCGCACCGCTATAGTATATTCAGACATGTTTCAACCACAAAGATGCAGCACTACATAGGCCTTGGTTGAAGAAATAAACGTACACGTCAACATGAACAGAATGTATTCTAATCAGTAAGCCTGTAATGTGCTCAATCAACATTAACTTGGCGCATCAGAATTAGCAATGCCAGCAATCCATGGGAAATATATATCGTGCGTCGCCCCAGCCACATCGCGCTCAACACTTTGTTTTCATTGTTCCCATCCACTCATCACGTCTATCAACCACTTACCCCACCCTCCACCACCCAGCCACTATGAAATTCGTCAAGAACTCGAAAGAACTCGACACCACCGTCAACGAAATCCTCGGCATTTTCTACTGGTTAGTTGTTAGCTCGGGTCGACTGGAGTCGGCGGAGAAGCTTCAAAGTTGGAGAGAAGCAGTGAAAGAGATGAGGAGGGTACTGGTGCGTCGTAACTGAATCACACCACTTCAGCCTACTGATTCACGTTCTACCAATACAGGAGTCTGTTAGGAATACTGCGAATAGAACTGACAACGTCCCCCTACTGCTAATTGGGGTGGACAGGTTCATTCACTGGACGGAAAACCTCGGTGCCCCAGGCGTTCCATTTCCCGACTGGCACCGTTGCCTCTACCCCTCCCAAGACGCTGTCGCAGACCATCCTTGGCTGCTCAATGTCGAACAACGATACGATGCGACCCGCCTAGGTTTGGTGGTGCGGCAAGAATCTTCCACGTCGGAGCCAGTGCTGGTGCAAATTCCAACGGCTACGCTAGAACCAACGACCCAACCAACGAGTAACCTCGGGCCGATCCAGGCCATCTCCGTCAATAAAGGTAAGGGAAAAGAAATCGCTCAGGAATCAGAAGGAATAGAAAAAGAGCGTACCAGTCAGCGAGAGGGGAACGACGATGGAGAGAGTGAGGTGGTAGAGAAGGATGTTGAGATGGAGGAGGAGACGTCAGAGCCCGTTCGCGGAAGGCCCAAAAAACGAGCAAGGTCACGTTCTCAATCGCGGCCAGCTTCGACGAGACAGAAGTCTCAATCACGGCCAAAGAGATCGGGTAGGAAGGACGGGGAGAGTCAGGTGGAAGGTATTTCGTTGCCTTCGAATCATCCAACCACGCCAAAGCCAAAGTATGGCCAGGCTCAAGTCGCTGCTCGCACAACCCCACCCCATGATCCTGAAGCCTGCGGGACCTGCATCAACTGCAAGATGGTATGCACGTGGACACCTGGTACCATACCCTGCGATCCGTGTAAGAAGAGGAAAATAGGCTGCACAAAAGCTAACGTCCGCCGCGCATCAACGGCCCGTACTCCCAAGCCTCCCGCACGACGCCAAGCAAGCCCCTCGCAGCGCAAGTCATCTCGTCCTCAAAAACAACCACCTCCACTCACCGACGATGATGATACCCCAGCGCCGCCCCCAAGAAAAAAGGCACGTGTCGCCCAGGGTGGTCAGACTCCTCAGAGTGGAGCAGCGGCTTCGACCTCTTCAGCACCACAACGACAAATTAGTGAGTATTCAGCATTATATGTAACTGCTGTTTCTGACTGCATGACATGTAGCTCTGGTTGTTCGCCCTCCACAAGACACCTCAACGCATCCAGTACCACCCGCGATTCGACCCGAGTCATCAACCTATACCCCACTCCCTGCGCCACCCATTCCCCCGAGCGTAGCCTACTCGCCGCCTCCAACCGCACCATCCCCCCTGCGAATGTCGCCGGTAGACGCGACAAACCTATCGATCCATCGTCGACTGGATGACATCATCCGCCGGCAAGACCTGATCCACGGCCGAGTCGACGAAACCGATATGCGTCTGGCTCGATGGGAACGTCGGTCAATGGGCATATCTGATGCTCATATGCAAGTTTTGGAGCAAGAATTGGCCGATTGCCGATTGATGGTGGGAGCGCTGACCCGCGAGATGGAAACCTTAAGGGCAAGTGTACACGGTGCGCAACCAGTGCAGACCACTAGACCACCAACCGCGGATGAAGATCTTCTCGGTCTTCTTGGACCGCCCCAAAGCAACACCGCCACGGATCAGGCAGACAAATCGATCACCGCGGATCTTCAGGGATTGGTGCTGACTTCAACGCAAAGCGGCCATGACATCAAGATCACTCAGCAAGTTCACGAAGGGATCACAGATGCTGAAATCGAGATGGAAGGTGGTGCCTTGCAGGTGGGGAATGAAAGTGGTGCCTGTCCGCCGGAAATGACGAGGAAGGAGGGAGCATAGAATACGCGGACCATCCTTAATACTGACACGAATTGCACGTATGTTATCATCTTACTTCGTCTATATTTCTATCTTGCAAGTAATAGTCATTTTCTGGCCTCTAATTCAAAGACATGACTGACAGGTGCGGCTCAGTGGGACAATCGTGGGGCGCAGTGCTCGTGGAATATCCATGGCCGGTACATATGCCACATCTGGTAAATATCTTGAAAGCCGGCATAGAAGCGAATCCGACAAGTTTCATCCTCCATTTTGCATATGCTGAGATGCAAGAGTCATGCAAGGAAGTTGCTGAAGTCAACGCTACGATCTGGATCGAGTACTGACTATGCGCATACTCTGTGAGATGCTACCATTCATGGTCATATGATGTGTAATTCTCTGTGATGCGATCAAGCTGCGATTGGTGATAATCGCGGCATGACATGTGCGGTGGTAAATGACGTTCAACGTCGTGGAAGCCTCATTTAACTTTCTACTATTACTGATGAGTACCTAAAAACCCACTTCCATGATTAATCCCACCATATATGGTTGATCACTTGCACTCCCGCCATTCCACCGCACATCGACTTGAACGAACCAAAGGAAGGGCATAGTTAGCGCAGATTTCATGGACATCCTACATTACTTACAGATGTAATATACATTGTGAAGTCAAAAATCAAAGTCATTTGCATATACAATCCAAGCAGTGTGGGTAGCCGCGATTCAACATTTCCTGCAGTGAATGGATGTGGGCGCTGTGGGTGAATGGCACCGAGGAAGGTCAACAGGATGTAGTTCCTCAAGTACTATCATGCTAAAGTACTACATACAGGCAGTCCTCCGTGATACAATGCTACATTAATCGGATTCATCCCCTGCCATATCAACTCACATTGTTCTGCAAGCCGGTCATACACGGCCTGCTGCCTGGCCGCATAACAGGCAGCCCCCTGGTTTCCGGCCGAGTTGTGTTCCATATATATCTCATGCCATGTCCTCGCCCTATGTTGGAAATAGTTGACAACCCATTGAAATTCAGAGGTCAATAATTCTTCCTCCTCTTCCCAACGATCCTTGACCGCCTTAGCGCGGAGCCAGTGAATGCAGTAGACTGTGATGGCATGCAGTTGACATTTCAGAAAAATCAAACAAATCAAGCACATACATTCGGTGAGCCAACTCTTCGACGCTGTATCTTTGGGGATATCAATCGTCCAGAACCATGGAAGCTGGGTTCCACGATGATCATGTGCCCCCTGGGTAAAGGCGGCCGTGCTTGTTGACAAGTGTGATGTGTGAAGTTCCTGGTAGCGCTCTAGGATGTCTGGGCCAGCTCTAAGTGCAAGAATAGCAACCCGGCATCGTCTGTAAATCGCGGCGTACTGTTTGACTGAACTATCGATGGACAGAATCATTTGCCACGCCCGTGTCCTCATCGAATAGTTCTTGGCTGGTCTCACAATACCCCTGAATATCACTGCTTTGTCTGCCAAGGCAAGGCGCAACCCATGCAGTGCATCATTCGCCTGGCCCATGCGCAATTCTAACTCCATTTCCGCCAGTTGATGAACCTTGTTTGCTTTGCAGTGATCGACTCCGAACACTGATGGAAGAGGCAAGCATGATGATGTTGGGACTTTGAATGTGTCTCTGCCACACTCCTCATCTGCGCTGCTATTGCTATCACCGTCATTGGACAGTAATTCTTCATCAGCCAGCATATCTGCCCCAGCCACTCCATTGGTCTTCCCATCACAATCATTGCTCCACTCAATTTCATCGTCCATCCACAGATAAATTCTTCCATCCGCGATAAATCTCGTTCACTCAGCCGCCAATTTATCTGCACGACAAGCTATGGCAACTCTCTTGAGCTCTGATTGGGTCTGTCCGCCATCCTTTCTATGTATGTTCAAAATGATTTCCGCCTCTTCAATTGCTAGACCGCGTGTAATCCAACTCGCGGTGCCATGGTGAACCCCCCCCTGTTGAGTTGACTTTTCCAGTAAATGAAGTTCAATTGCATGCACCGTCGGAGCTTTGGAGGTCTTGTAAATATAATTAACCCTTTGCGCGATAAAATGACCATGATACCTTTCTTCAGTTGTATTTCAAAGACATCCATGACTGATGGGTCATGGATACGACGAAGGAGAGCGGCCTCCTCTTGCTTGCTCCAACTCGTCTGTTGAATTGGTGTAATGGACTTTTTGAACCTCTCAAACGCTTCTCGCGCCAATACTACAGAAGCCTGCGCGGTCTTGAGCTTCCGCGATAAGCTGTCAGCTATGAATAGGTTAGAGCGCCCTCGAATGTCACCCTCGGATGTCCATACCCATCCGAATCATTTTCATGAAGTTGGAGTCGTTCATCTGGAAATCCAATAGTTCTTGGCGGTGCGGGGAGGTCATGCCACGAGTTGATGCTGACACTATGTTCAATGTGGACCACAAAGTCTCGATAATTTCACCATCGACCCAACCTGAGCCTTTGATAAATAGCGGCAAATATCGCGTATAGCATTCCTTTTTGTGGCCGTGAACATGCCACATGCCGATTCCTGCCGTGATTTTCATTGACGGTGGAATGTGCAAAAAATCACTGCTATCCACACGCCGCCGTAGATTTTTCATGTATGCGCAGTTGATGTCGTAAAAGCAGAGAACATTATTTATTCCGGTCATGTTGTAGCTCAGTGCATGCGCCAGGGAATAATCCATGTTCAGCTGCCTTAACTGCCATGAGTGGGTGTAATTCGCCAAGATCATTCTCACCTTTCACCCTTTTGAAAGTCAACAACTGAATGTGGGTAATAGCAGCCGTGCCACGCACAGGCTGTTGCACCCACTCCTGTAGAGTTCAGTTTACCACGGCTTGCACTTGCCTGACTGATCGCCTTGTGATTGTTGCAGGCAGATTTCTTTCGTGCGGTTCAAGTTTTGAGTGGCGCACTAATGATAATACATACCTCTGTGATATGTGGAGTGGCTTTTAAATATGATCGATATGGTGGATTGGTGACCATAAACCCGCGTCCATCCATCAACCACACTTGATCGTCAGGCCGCCTCTCATGCATTTGTTCCGCCTTGAAATTTCCGTCCATCACTACCGTCCTTGTGTACTTCCAACTGCTACATATTAGCGCGATAGGATTCTGCCTATTTGGGTACTTACTGATCCAAATTACCGGTTGTGCTTACATTGATTCCAGGCTGAGGACATGCCGCACAAAATATCGCAAGATCCCCTTTGTTTGAGCAGTTCTTATTATCTTTGAAACCGCTCCACTTGAGAAGCTTGAGGAGGCGCCATTGCTGTGCTACCCGCAGAAGTTCCCAATATCTGTCCTAATCACATGGCTGTTCTTAACGACAATCGGTCTCATTGGTGGGATGGAAGTCTTACCACAACCAAGTGCGGAAAAACATTGGAGGTCACCCGACGAAGCTTGTTGTAATAATTCATGCCAGATGTCCCACATTCGACATTGTCTCTCAAGAAATCATCCAAGACTGAAAATGTGAACGCCGTGCTGGGCTTTTCAAAAGTAGATGGACATAACTTCGCCCGGAATAGCTGCATGTGAAAGCTATCTGCATTTGGACACTGGCAGGCTTGCACTAGTAGGAAATGCATGCCCGTGACATCAACGATTGTCAGATATTTTGAACCCACTGGCGGCCGAAGGTGACAGGGAATGTTGTCCACGTCCTCCCATTCACCATCATCCATGACTGACGGATCTTGGCTATTATCCGTGGCATGATCTCTTTCTTTTCCTGCAGTGGCATGCCGCGATTGACCGCTCAATGGCGCTGGCTCATTCATGGATGCAGATGGGCAGGGCGCTCCGCCATGCCCAAGGTGTAGTTGAAGGCCGGTCTGCAGGTCATCATGTAAATCTGTATCTTTGATTGCACCTTTACTCACCATGTGAAGGGCGGAGTCCTCGAAGAATGCCCCAGTCCACTGCTGGATCCTATGGAAAGGATGGGCTTCATGCATTGTGCGGCAGCAATTTGTACAAAGAAGTGGCTGATGCATGCAATCTGGGCATCTGTACACCCCGTCCCTTTGGCATTTCTTGCAGATCCGTGGCACTGGGGGGGCTTCCAACTCCAGCAGGATGTGGAGAAAGTCCTGCTTTTGAGGTAGCCATTCGCGGATATAATCATTCTGCATCTGAACCTCTGATATGAAGGCATATCAATGGGAATCCAGTAGCAACATACCTTCTTACGGGGAATTGGCATGGGATCTCCAGTGGCTTCATTCATATCATAGACATTTTCAACTCCATCCTCAGTCTGAAACTGGTGCTTGGACGGCGATCGTGAATACTTAGATGGCGATGAGGAGGGAAACAACCCGGTGTGCCCAGGGGTTGTCATGACCGGTTCCTTGATCGCAACTTCTACCAGTCAAGATCTATTCCGACCATTGGCTTTGCATGACCTTACTTCCAACTGTTTAACCCGATGACCTGGTGTGGGACCAATCATAGTCATCCCCTTCCTAGCATTTCCTTTCGCCATCTGGAGGGGATCACTGAGGTTAATGGTTGGAACAGTCTGTTGCCACTTAGCGCGTAGATTGCATTTCCAGGGGTACTACAATAGCGCCGCTTTATTGTCGACCTGTCAATGCTACCCAAATGAAGCTAAAATCATCCAAAATAGGAGTAGCCAGATGGCCGAACACGAGTCCTCAGCCACATGATCGGATCGGGAAACCATATCTCGAGGCTAACAGCTTCCGAACAGCCAATCAGTGCAAGGGATCAGCATCGGCTGCCCAATCAGTGCACTAAGATCAAGTCGGCGTCCTATTTAGCAATGTGTGGGAATGATGGTGAATAGAATTCCGGGTCAGAGTGACACATCGCAAAAACTAGACTGACAAGTCCTCGTTTTCTTGCAAACTCCCAATTTTCGCCGTCGTGCAATTACCCATGGACTCCAACTTCGAAACAGACTATGGCTACCCAAGTGACCCAGATACAGAACATGCTGTGGATGAAGAGGGGGAGGAGTCAGGTAATGGGGAAGAACAGACGGACGGCCCCTTCAACCTAGCAGAATTGGAGATCCTCGCCCACAGGCGGAGGGAATGGAATCAAGCCAGGAAGAAAGAGAAGCCAATTATATTGCGGGAAATATATAAGGAGTTTGCTAAAATGGAGAAGAACCGCGATTTAAGGCCAGTTGAACGGCGGGAAAAGGAGGAGGTAGGTGTGCATTGTTCAATACATCATTCCGCCGATCAATCATTCCCGCTAGCAAATAACTGCATGGCTAAAGAAGCCCCTTCAAACAAGGAAGCCTCGTATAACAGTTCGGTCTGCTTATAAGTACTCAGTTCGGTCTGTGGTTCGGGAAATATACCACGAGCGGATACAAGAGAAACATGCGCTTATGAAGAATGAAGGCGCATCTGAAGGCAACAACCAACGAATTGACTTGTATCAGCAGGCATTGAGCGCCTTTATACGGGATGACCTCACCAATGAGGAGTTGCAAGCAGCTGGCGATATCGCGGAAAAGTGGAATGGACCCGAGGGTCCATCCACTGAGGTCCAAGCGCAGTAAGTTCATCCGACCACAAGCAACAATTTTACTCATTTTCTCCCACAGAAATGCAAAGAAGTATGCCCTAAAGTTCATGAAGAATTTTGCAGAGGAGATGTGGAGATATTGCGGCATGAGAATGGTGTCATTGACGGGTTGGAAAGATGATGATGGGACTGTACAGGCATGCTGGTATGTGCCAGAAGGCCCTCTCAATGATGCCATAATCTCATCAGTTCAAAGCATGGACTTCAATAGCGACATTGCTGATGGAACTGCCTTCAACGACATACACACTCTCGATGCCACCTGGAGGGACTACCTTGGGACCACCTACGAGAATCCAGATGTTGCTGGAAGCGAGGAGGTGCCTAATATGGCGGCGCACCACCCAAGGGCCAAAAAAGGTGACCCCGTAGAGCTGGTTACCAACGAAGACGGGGACATTTGGATTGGGGAGCTCATGGGTCGTAGCCGCGATTCCATTCTTCAAATGGTTCGCAGGTATCTGACTGCTCATTACCATGAGTTGGTGGATAGTAGGCGCTTCCCAGGCTTACCGCGATTTATTAGGACGGGTATGTCGAAGACGCTCTGCCACCGTACCATTCAAGAAATTGGGACGGTACCAGGCCGAGATGATTTCATCCCGCCACCTCCCCCAGAACTTCAGCTTTACTGTCGACCCAAGCCACATGCGCGTCTCAGCTGCCATGGAGTTGCTGAATTTCTGGCGTGAGCGACAGATAACCAACCCCAATGATGTCTTCTCCTTTCAAAAATGGCTGGATCAATCTGGAAATCTACAGGAACCATATGACAAAAGTACTAAGCCCCTTGAGGTTGCCAGGAAAAGGAAACACCAATCGCGGGAACCCCCAACCTCGTCAGATGAAAGCATGGTCGATGAAGATGGGGATCCAGACAACGAGTATGAGGGTACATCCTCCAGGCCCCCTCTTTCCAATGAGTCTATAGGGCCCTCTCAGATTACCAGCCACCAACGAAAGAAGACCCCAATGCCGCGCAAGGCTCCCAGCCACACGACGGATGAAGATGGGCAGAACTCCACAGACAATGAAGATTTCACTACCAATGCTAACAACAATTTGCCAGTACTGGAAAAACCACGAAAACAAAGCCAACCTGCCATCCGAAGAAAAGGTCGTTTGCCGCCGCGATTCACTTATTTGTACTGACAATTCACACTTCATCAGCATTGCCTGTCACATCAGTGCTGGAAGATACTGGCGAATACCAAGACAGCGATGGGTATGAAAGCATTCCTTTCGAAGATGACCCTACCGCCAAACCCGGGCCATCAGGTCAACATCAAATAAATGGGAAGTTGAAATCTGCGCTCAAGCAGATTCCAAGATCGGAACCACGCCACATGGTCCAGGCGCCTGACAACCAAAGGATCATTGGCGACTCATCAACTAGCAACCCTCGGCCTAGGAACCAAAACCAGAAAAAGGGCACAACTTCAGGTGCGGGGAATGACCAAGGTCGCGTTGGCCTCCCTGCAGAAGAAGGTATGATGAATGAGCTATGAAGTCTGCAAACTAACCCTTTTCATCGGTATAAAATTCAGGCAGCCAATGGAAATCCCCCCGAGCCCGCCGGCCCCCTACACGGGCAGATGCCAATGTGCCCTCCCCACAAACCAAGAAACCACGGAAGGCAGCCCCACCACGCAAGAACCCATGGAAGGCAGCCAAATCTGGTAGAGCCCCGATCTGATAGCAATAGGAACATTTTCATTACTCAAATATACCTACTGCCGTGATTGTATATAAACTATCCTGCCAACAATATGTTTAGACTAAGCCGCTGCGATTATATATCAAATTCTTAGAGAGATGCGTGCCATGCCTCGAGGCACACGAACCGATTGCTGTGCCGCATTTATTCTCACGGTCGGACTATCAAAGCGCGTGTGCAGAGAGTTTCATAGGAATCAATCAATTTTCTCATCACAGTCAATCATGTCAGAACAACAGCAGTGCAAAGTCAGATTCTGTCGCCAAGGTGAGATCCATCTATATGTACCCTTTTGATATGCTCATACTATGCACAGTGGACGTTGTGCCGATCTCACCTCGGCAACAATACAGGTCTTCCTCGGCTCAACCCGAGGAAATGGATAGTTCCAGTTCTCAAGGTCGGATGGTGTCCAAACACTACCCAAGCATGGAGGCCTTGAGTTTGTATGGGGAGGAGTCACCCTCACCACCCACTGAGATGAGTACCGCAGTCCGATCCCCGTCCCCATCACCGAATCTCTCTCTTTTCGAGAGAATGAAGCGCGCTGAAGTTCCCAATCCCCCATCTCCAGCCCATGTGTGGGTCCCCTCATCCCAACAAGATGTGGAGATGGATATGACCGAGAGCTCTGGGGATACCACGGTCCGAACCCCGTCCCCATCACCCAAGCTCTCTCTTTTCGAGAGAATGAAGCGCGCTAAAGTTCCAACACCACCGTCCCCGGCCGAAGAAAGGGTACCCTCACATAAAGAAGATGCGGTAATGGAGTTGGCCGAGAGCTCTGGGAATACTGGGGTCCGATCTCCGTCTCCAACACCAAATCTCTCTCTTTTCGAGAGAATGAAGCACGCTGAAGTTCCCAAACCACCGTCTCCAGCACCAGGTAAGCGTTGATCTATTGTAACTTCCACAACACATAATAACCTTACCTTTTGCGGTCGCTAGTCTCCCACATGGATCTGTTCGAACGAATGCGACGAGCGCAAATTCCACCGCCACCATCCCCCCCTGCAGGTCAGCATGTTATCGTGTGTAACATAGGATTAAGCTGATAATAGTCCAACCTACTGCAAGCCACCGAACAGGACGTATTCCAGCCGTTGCAGAGCATGGAAGTTCCATCGCCGCCCTCTCCATTTGAAGGTTAGTATTCATAACGTGAACGTATAATCCGCGGCTAACCGCGGTATCGTATCTCCCAGAATTACACATTGAACAGGGGGGCGAACCGGACCGCAGTCGCTGGATTGACTTTGGGGATCCAGATCGGGGGCGGTTACAGGGCTTGTTCAAGCAGGAATTGACGGGTATGTGCCTTTGCAGATTTCATTTTTCAAATATTGACAACGATGATCACATAGGCCCTATACCTACAGGCGATGAGCGTCGGGATCTGGAGCGCGCTGGATTGGCTAACACACATACCAAGGAAGATGGTAGGTACTTTCTGTTTACTCCAGCTCTTTCTAATATTGGCGGTAAGTATTGCGGGCGCTCCACGATTTAAAATCGCGGCACGCTGGTCTCCCATCGCCCAGAAATTACCCTTACAACAAGAACCTGGACTTGCATATTGCACGGGCAATGAAGCGGATTGGGGCTGACATTCAACAGCTCGTCAAAAATCAGGTGAAGTTTATGCAACTCGGCCAGTATACCATTGATATGATTGACTTGCTGGAGGTATTGCAGTACCCACATTCAGGGTATGATGTACAGCCATATGCAGGCGGTCCACCCTATCCATCCCGACAATCGGTCATCGAGATGGCCGTCATATACTGGGGGTTACGGATTGAGTGTGCAGTGATTCATTTGCTGGGCATTCCACGAGTATCTGACTGGCCGATGGAGTGGTTCTACAACCTTTGTCTGGATTTGGTGCGTTTCACACCTAACGCTTTGATCTTGGACTGATGAAAGCCACTACAGAAGGAACTTGATCACCTCATCCTGGTGACAGTATCCCGGCAGACCTTCACGCCCACACTCCCTGCCTGTTTCCATGCATACCTCCGGTGCCAAGACAACAAGGATCAATTTCAGAATGAAATTCGGAGCATTCCACTGGGGGCCTTCCGGATGATCGACTCCCTCGATCATTACATTCCTAATTGGACGCCAAGAACACCCAATAAGTATGCTGGGTTCATCTTTCCATGGTGGTTGCATGGATCTTCACAGTATCCAACGGACTTCCAGCATTTGAGGGGCGGAAGGATTTTCCCCGTTGCGGACGAGTACTTCCAGGTAATGTCTGATATTTCTCAAAGTTATATTTGCTCACCATACTTCAGTACACATGGCCCGCAAAAAACACTTCAATGGGAGACCAGATCGATGACTGGATCGAAGGGCAGGTTTATACCTATATGAAATCGTTGAGGGAAATCGCGGAAGAGATTGAGGTTAATGAGAAGAACGTGAACCACCTGTTCTCGCGGTGGGCCACCCTGTCTGGACTTCTTGGCATGCAGGATGTATCTTAGATCTCAGGAGTGTATTAGGTTGTAGAAATGTATATCATTTTTGGTGCGTCCCAAATCAAACAACGATACATGCATGTTGTTGTCATGAATGAGATGGGCGGCGCGATTTGGCCATCTTGCAGCTGCTGAGCAAAGATCTGAAGCTAATCACTTCATATCCCTGAGGTGAATGGCGGGGAAGGTAGGTTGGAGGTCTAGGGACACAGATCAACTGGTTTTGTAGTAGTCTGCTATGTTTATATATTTACTAATTATCTATGAATTCACGAGGATCAGCGGCTGTAGATCTGAGATATTGGGCGGCTGGCATAACTCAACACCAACTGATTGATGCACATTGTGCCGCATGTAGTATGCAAGGCATGCGCGATTACCCTCTGTATATCCAACCCCATGTTCTAATGCAGATCCCGACATAGTGATGATGGTGCCTGGATTATAGCGGAACCGTAGATTCAACGTTGGAATGACGAAATCGAGGGGTGGGTAGTCCCCCACCGTGACTAGCATGTCCAACCACGGCTCCCATCCATTGATGTCTGTGTGGTAAGGAGTTGCGCGGTTAACCATAATAGACACGCTGTTATAGACGGTATTCCAACTGGGTAATATGGAAGACATGTCCGTGTCTTCCCGTCGTTTTGCCTCCAGGTCGAGGCGGATGAGAGCCTCTCGCCCTGCAGCATACATCCGTGGATGGATAACGGCCAGCGTTCTGGATAGAAGGGAATGACATTCTGACATTTGATCCACCCACTGCCGCGCGCCATTGCCATCCCGACCTGACTTTAATAGTCTTGATACTTCTGGGTGGAAGTTAGGGGGCTGCCTGCGTATCAGCGATAAATAACCTCAGAGAGGAAGATATCCTACCCCATGACCCTGCTGATACCATCCTGGCGAGAGGTCTATGCTTCCCGTGATATCCGCGGTTTCGCGGAATAGCAGCTGATCGTTCCTCCATCCATGGGTGCGCGATTTCTTGAGGCTTTCTTCCAGTGGCGCTCTCAGTACATTAAGCGAATCCCATACATCTTTCTAGGATGTGTTTGAATATCTGGCAATGTTGAAATATACGGAGTTAAGCACCTGGTATATGTGGTCTATGGCTCCTGGAAGGTACCATAGCTTGATATTTCCATTTCCATCCAAGACCGCGGTTGGATCCGTGATTTCATCGTATTCCAGTGATGCCACAATATCGCGCGTCTTGCCGCGCTGAGTTGCATGGACTGTAACTTTGCTGGAATGAGCAGATTGTTCTGCATGAATTCTCTGAACTCACAGGGATGCCTATATGCTTGTACAATTACTCGAATCATGCGATCCACATGACATACCAGTGGAACTGGAATCGATATATCGGGGAGGGTGCGCTGTCCAGTGAACACCTCCTCCCAAAATCGGCTTCGCATATACTCGGCGACCCTGTCCGTCAACTGCATCCGCCAGCCATGTGGTACTTGAGACATTTGATGCTCTTAGTAAATTCATGCAGGATATCGGATGATGAGTGAAAATTTTGCTATTGTCCGTCGTGTTACGTCATGCTGTGTCGTTAACTATTTGCTTTCCGTCATTGGCACCATATATTGGCATCCTGGACAGGACCCCCATGTGTCATTCCGCCCTACTTCTAATCGCGGAAGCATGAGCCCATATGTTATACCATCCAACATGATATGCTGGTTGGGTCCGTTCTGCAGACCAACTTCATATCACATATCGCCAAGCACTTGAGTTATGCCCCCCGACCTGATATCGCAGATGAGCTAATCCATCCTTTGCGCGGCGTGTCCTCATATCATGGATGAGCCAACGCATGACTTATGACGTCCTGCGTCCACATCATGGGGACTGTCCTGAGAGTGGATTGCGTGGTCTAACCTTAATATCACCAGTGGGCCGGTCCGCAAATTGCACCGTCTTACTCTCACATCATGGCCGGGCCTGTCCATGAATTGCACGGTATTAACTTCATATCACGGCCCGGCCTGTCCATGGGTTATGCACTCCTACCTGATGTCTCGGATGGGCC
Organism: Pisolithus microcarpus; assembly: GCA_024613185.1. Taxonomy (NCBI): domain Eukaryota; kingdom Fungi; phylum Basidiomycota; class Agaricomycetes; order Boletales; family Pisolithaceae; genus Pisolithus; species Pisolithus microcarpus. Next base: position 86,045 of record JANFAI010000029.1, read on the forward strand.
CGTGCATGAGTTGCGCATTATTCCCTTCATATCACGGCAAGGCCCGTCCATGGGTTACCCGCTCCTACCTGATACCTGGGACGGCCCGCGCATGGGTTGCGTGGTATTACCTGCATATCATGGTCGGGCCCGCTCATTAGTTATGCAATCCTATCTGATATCTTGGACGGGCCCATCCATAGGTCCATAGGATGCGCTGTCCTACCTACATATCATGGCCGGGCCCGTGCATGAGTTGTGTGGTATGACCTTCATATCACGGCCAGGCCCGTCCATGGGTTATGCACTCCTACCTGATACCTTGGACGGGCCCGTCCATGAATTGCGCGTTAATACCTTCATTGCATGGCCAGGCCCGTCCATTGGTTATGCAGTCGTACCTGATACCTTGGACAGGCCCCTTCATGAATTGCGCGGTATTACCCTTCATTGCATGGCCAGGCCCGTCCATGGGCTATGAACTCCTACTTGACACCTTGGACGGGCCCATCCATGAGTTGTGCTATCTTTCCTTCACATCATGGATGGGCCAGCCCATGAGTTGTTCAGTCCTATCTGCTTTCACGGACGGGCCCGTACATTTGTTAGGTATTGCCTTTGCTATTTCAACCAGGCCGGCCAGTCCATATGTTGTACATACTCACTCCATCCCTTCCTGCCGGGCCCGTCCATATGTTGCCTTATCCAACTATCACAGGCCCACTCATTTGTTATTGTCACTCTGGGTATTCGGGCCCGCCTATTTGTCATGTATTAATTAATTTGACGGGCCTGCCACGGGCTCTCCATAAGTGTTGGCAATGTGGCGCGCAGGCTACTCATATGTTGTGACTAATGTGACTACATGGGGTCCATGAGAGACGATCAAGAATTGCTGGAATCACACTCGTATCCAACCGTAAGTTCCCATTCTGCTGACTATAAAATCCACTAAGTGTTGCCTCAGAGATTCATTGGCCATCCAATCCCTCCTACCTTATCCAGCTCATGCTGACCCACTTGCATGGACTATTGTCCATGACTTTGTAACTTCGGACATGACCCTCCCTGAGGTCGAGTCAGCCCTTCAGCTTCACTTGGGAGACCATTTCGTTGATGCAGACTGGCAACCGGCACTGAAAGTAGTTATGGATGCAGAAGGTGATGTTGATCAGGCACTTGAGGCTGTTGATGAACTCCAGGATGCAGCTGCATCTTGGACTGGTCTCAAAATCAAAATTCCCGCCCAATCTTCCGGCCTTCTGAAAACACGTCAATCTACATCTGTTGAAGCAGAGCTAGAGGGCCATATTTCTACACTCAAGACCTGAAAGCATATCTTTGGAGATGTTCCCACACTAGATGAAGTCTTCAGCCCAGTCGAGGAGAGGCAGCTGGAGGGAAGTGAGTCAGATGGAACTGTAAAGGGAATTGCTAACCAGGTGCGAGAGGAATTCTCGGCTGACTGCGTTGGTGCCATCGAAGTTGAGGATGATGAGGATGACAAAGAACCCACTCCGTCAACATCACGCACTGAGCTGATTGCGCTTTGTCAGCAGCTCGAGGGGGTATGCATGCAATTTGGTGATCCTCAGTTCTCACTCACATTGACAAACATTCTGCATAAATACCGGGCAATGTTACGACGGGAGGACATACTTAATTCTACCCAGACTACTCTAGACAAGTATATCCAGTGTTAATAGCTGTATCTCGCTGTAAATTTTTGGCACTCGTAGGGTGTCACACGACGTCACAAATATGTGACAGCCTGCTGATGCATAAGCCTCGTAATGCATAGGTATTTGGGCTGTCCCGACCGTATGCAATACGAGCCAGTGTACTGTATATATCTTTACAAAGGTAATTCCCCCCACCGAACACGCAAGTATATGACAGTGTAATTCATGCCATGCACGAACAATTCCGTTGCTGATTAGTCACAATCAAAATGGCATGGCAAGGAACGGAGGTTTCAGTGATGGTGCCGCCCAAGTCATAGACGTTTTTACCTTCAATGTTGCATAGTGATGGCTCGCTGCTGCCAGAACTCTGAGAGTGCATGATTGATTTCCGTTTCCAGTTGCTGGCTGTGACTACAACGTGCGCTTGGTTCTGCAAATAGGAGTGGAATAGTCGTAGATTGTCACCGCAAATATGGCAGTCCAAGAAACGACTACACGTTTGTCGAGTGCAATATACGATATTCCAGACACTTTCTGAGGTATTGTCGAATCTTTGAAGTTGGGGTCCTGCTTGGATAACTGATTGCCACTGTGTCCTGTTGTGTATCCCCTCCATATCATCAGCCTTCGACCCTTCTACTTGGTCACACGTAGTCATCACCGACCGGACCCGGTCAACTGCCTCGTCACCGCACAAGCAACCAAATAACTGGAAACCGGTGAGAGACCCGTAAGCGTAGTTGAGTTGCGGTATCTGCTTAAATGTGAGCAAAGCATTTCCCTGTGAACCCACAAAAATTGTGTACGTCTCCTCCAACCATCTAGCTATAGCTCCAAACACCAAACTTTGTAATAGCTTCTCATTGTTGAACCCTGGCATATCCACGAAGATAAATCACTGCCCATTACGATAGCACTCATATGCGCAGACATTTTGCGTGCAGGAGGAGAGGTTGTCCGGTCCAGCTTTCACCTGAATTCCGGTCAGTTTGATGAACTAGATTTCATATAAAGGTCAGGTGGTTTTTACGGGTGAGGGCCTCGGCACGTACAGGATAACGACATCATTGGGCCTGATTGCAGAGGTCAATACCGGTGTGCGCAGCGTGGTCGCTGACGACGCCGGAGCGATGCTGGGCTGCACTTCCACTGGTTCACGAAGATTATGAGGGTAGACAGAGCAGCAGGAGACAAGCAGTCAGTTGTTGCGGTTCACAAGCACATCTGAACGCTCCTGTAAGAGAGCTGCTGTGAAGAAGTGGAATTGGAATTGTGGCAATTTGTGCCCAATATCAATGGTACAATCTCAGCTAGGTCGACTATGTTCTGTGCCGAGTTGGCCGCTGTGCGACCATTGAGTCGCCTTTGTACCCCTCGCTATGACGGCGGCGCTGCGCCGTTCGGAAGATGGTAGTGCAAAGTTCTCCAGGTAAGTGCATATCTGACTTTCACTGAAGAGGGTTTCTCGGACTGGCGTCTCGTATGCGGTGCAGCCCAGTGAGGAGACAAGAAAATACGCGATTCTCGGCGAGCCCGGAAATGGCGAAACTCATGAGTTTGCGGTGGCGGTGCCCGTGGGAATAGCCCGAAAAGGCGATGCCGCCAGCAGTGAGGCCTGCAAATTTTGCTGGAATAAAACTGACTCGGGAACTGCCGCCTACCGGGCTGTGGGCACTGGAACCCAAAATGTGGCGCGCCGCCATATGCCGACGGGGCTTTGAATTCGCGGGCCTGCGAATTTTGCTCAAATGAAACTGACTTCCCCACAGTGATGAGATACTGGCAAGCCAAGAACCTGCACAAAATAACAAAGCACATGAATCAAAGGACACGCAATAAGTACAACTGATCATATTTCCACCACGTTGACTCTGAGAATCCAATCCACCGTTTCAGTCAGCCACTGTCAGTGAGTGGTCAGAGGACGACAACCGGCTGACGCAGATAATGGTAACTTCCCAGATACTTACCGATTTCTCTTGCCCATGCACGTCCAGCCCTAAGAACCTGACTTGGAAACTTGTTGCATGACTTTACGGTCCATTGCAGAAAGTTGCTGTCAGTGAGTGGTCAGAAAATGACGATAGGCTAACGCAGATACCAATAACTTGCCGTTTAGTGACTAATTCCTCCCGTGGGAGGCCCTGTCCAGCAGTGGTATCTTCCAGTGCCTTCTTGTCGTCGACCAATTCCCTCTGAAGTAGCAGGGTCATCTTGGCGCTTCCCAAATCTCGTATGATATTCCAGGCACTTTCTAAGGTATTGTTGAACCTTCGAGGCTGGGCTCCTGCTTGGATAAATGATCGCCACTGTGCCCTCTTGAGTCTTCCCTCCGCCGCATCACCCTCTGCCTCGTTTACTTCGTCCCACATAGTCGTCACCAACCGAACCTGTTTGGCTGCTTGGTCACCGCACAGGCGACGACATAACTGGAAACCTTGCATATCAGTGGAAGACCTGCCACCGTCTGTTATGTTCTGGGTGTATATCACGCCTGTAAGCTCGATCGAGTCCCGGTACCTGCTTAGATGTAAGCAAAGTATTTTCCCTTTGAGTCGGTGAAATCTGCGTACGTGTCCTCCAACCATCTAGCTATTGCTTTGAACACTTCACTTTGTTGTAGCCTCCCGTTGTTGAGTCCTGGAGTATCCACGAAGATATATTGCTGCCCATCACGATAGCACGCGTATGTGCAGACCTCTTTCGTGCAGGAGGAGAGGCTGTCCGCTTCAGCTTCCGGTCGCATTTGGGTCAGTGTGTTGATGAACTAGATTTCGTCTGTAAGTGACAGCGGAATAGGGACGAACTTCGTCCACTCACATTGCTCTTTCCGGACCCTGTTCTCCCCAACAAACTACCAAGAAGGGAGTTGTGGAAGGCAGAGCGAGTATAGAGGTGAAATGGCACGTACAGGAAGATGATATCATCACGGGTAATTTTGGATATCGGTAAGGCTTCTCGTTCACGCAACCCGCTCGCTGACGACATCGAGATGCTCAGAGGTTGGACTGTCGTGCGTAGATCGAAGGGCGGGAGACAGACAGTCAATCGTTGTCACGGTCCGTTGGTGTATGTGAATGTGAGTGGAAGACAGTCGTGAGGAGGTAGAATTGGGAGCTCTGGGCAAGGATTTTAGTTACGCGTCCTTTTTGACCTTGCGGGGTTCTGCGGAGTCAAGAATTGGTATTTGTATATTGTACTAGCAAGTGGTTTTTGCTCGCGACTTGCCTCAGACACCCATCAAAAGTTATGCAGACAACGGTGTTTCAGCGGGTGCTGGGAATACGGCGCAGTTGCCAAGTATCGTGAACCCGGAGCTGCAGAGGAACTAGCATCCGCCGAGTAGCAAGCATGGAAGTTCTGCTGTCCATCGTCCAAGACGCTAACTGACATCCCCATCGTACTAGGGGTGTCGAACGGTACCCCAGGTGGCCAATCTCCCAGCCGTGAAAGGCGTCCGTTGCACTCATCTTCATTTAGTAGACAGCCACAACTTCGCGAGCATCAGATCAACCTGTACATATAAAGTAAGTGCGTCGCGGGACCCATATCAGGACTGCTTACGCGTCCCAGAATGGTAGTCGTGCTTGGGGTGACGCGCGACGTGGATAGCATCGCCGCATCGGGCCAACGACTAAGCTGAGGTGCGCCCAAGGTCCCGAGATACATCGAGTAGCAACACGACCCACTGAAGCTCACAGGAGACGAGATGGATACAGCGAAAGCTTTGAGCCAGCGGGTAAGGACCACCCTGGCGATCAGATATGCTCGATGGATATCCGCTGGAGCACAAAGGCGTTCCTCTGCCCAGGTGGGCTTGCTTCAAGTCCGGGGTATCAAGGCCCTAACCGCTGGGAGCGGGTTGCGAAGTGACTGATGTCGGGAACGGCGAGAAAATGGTACGCAGCGTCCGGACGGAGACCAGGCCACCGTCCTTGCGGAAGCCCAGGTGGAGGGTCGTGGAAGAGGCCTCAGTGACCCGGGCAGGCTGGACTCGCAAACATGCAAGGGCAGCGTTGGAAAATATGCTTCTACGCGACGGACTCGACGCTCAGGACGGACAGCACGGAAAAGCGTACTGGGTTCCCTCTGCTAGAGTTGGGACGAATGGCAGCGCCCTAGCTCTCGACGCGGTCCAACTTCGACGAAGTCGGCAGGATTACAAGCGGACAAAGGTAACTCAAAATCAAACTAAATTTGCGTGCCGTCAACTTCCATTGTTCGCAGTGGCTGCCACTCTCTCTTCGCTACCCTCCGCCGTCTTACGTGCTCTGCTGCAGAATCTGTCTGGCCGTTATATACATCTATCCATGTCCGACCAGGTAGACAAGGTACCCACCTTCGTTATCAACTCGTGCTGAGTGAGCCAAAGCATTTATTTACAACCCAGTAGAGGTGTTATACGTTTGCTAGGGTCAAATTCGAAAACTGCTCACTCCGAAACCGATGGGAGCGAACATCGAATTCAATGAGATCGTCATGTCTCTGATGTCGCACTCATTCGATGCACACAGGTTGCATGACAAAGTACGTGAAAAACCGGTGAGCGTGCACATAGTTGAGTGATATTTTGACCTGTAGGCCTCCCGAGGCGGAGACGTGGAAGACTCTCCTTGTTGCAATGCGGACGCAATTCAGATCAAGGGGCTTGTGTTGAGCCATGGCGAACTTGAAGACGATGACGGGCTCAGCCCCATGACAGGGAGACACTGTACCCGTCGAGTACTTCTCCCTGCCCTCCTTCAATTACCTGCCCAACCCTGTTGCGCAGATAGAAAGACATTCCGGCTGTAACAAGGTGTGCAAATTTCTAAAGAAAACAGCTGCGGTTGCAGTGCGCGAACAGTTAGCCACCTTGACGCCCAGAGTGTCCACTTCCGTCTATTACGGAGGGAAGACTGGACGTTGGGTCGAGAAGCTAAAGAAAACATCTTTTACTACTTAAAGTGGGAGAGTCTAGGACGCCGCGCTTCACTACAGTGCGTTTCCGTTTTGTTGGAGGCATCCGGATGTATGTGCTCTGACTTGAACAGCTCTGTACAATACCTTGATGCCTTAGACCTCCTAGAGTGGCGATGAGCCACCCCTGTGCAACGAGATACCATGTGCTCCGAGCAGAAGAACACATAAATCTCGACAAGTGATGCCTTAATTCTCCAAAATTTATGGTAATCATTGGGAGGGTGCGTTCATCCGCTGTATCAGTTCCTAGCCTTTACCCATGGTTTCCAGTTATCGCCACGTCAGCGACCGAGATTGTACCTGCGTTATCTCGGAATCTAAGTAGTCAACGTGTGCGACGCTGTACTCTTGTGCAGTGGAGCATGCGATATGCGGCAGTCCGTGGCTACCCAGACCAGAGCTGGTTACTCCAGCGGGTTGGACGTTGGATTATTTTTTGCATCTTTCTTAAGTAGCTGCTACCACTTCACAGCAGCACTCTGTCCCACAAAATGTGAACCGACCCGCCAGGTTTGTGGTCCTGGTAATCGTTACGTCTTCATTGCCATGCCAAAGCACCTATGAAAAGACGCGGTCGCTTCAAAAGCCTGTCATAGTGAGTAATTCTGAAATACTGGTATTTCGCCACCCTCTTGTTTTTTTTTTTTCTTTTTTTTTTCCTCGGTTCGTCATCCCATTCCACTGAGGTCTCCCGGATTAGAAAAATTTTTGTTAGATCATACTCGCCTGTTTTTATTCGGGACCTACATACATGATTCATACCGATCACTAGCTTTTCCACGTATGTGCACTTCTTTTTCTTGTCGGATCAATCCTTGCTACTGTTCGCATAGCCGCTCTGTGCGCACCCCAATTGTTCGTTTTTTGGACGTCTTCCACACGGCAAGAGGCATCAACTTACTGTACTGCTTATACAGTACGTTGCCTGCAGAACCAGATCTTCTTTGCAGGAACCGAAAACCCCTCGAAAGCCACTGTAACATTCAGACTCAGTGCGTGTGATCAAGGACGACGAGGCTTCAACTGATGTCTCTATGATCTAAACAATGTCGTTGGCGAGATGCCGTCCACTGTGAATACCACGTTATCGGTATGATGGAGGATACAACTGCAGATGCGGGTTGTCTCGAAGTTCCCGAGCTTTTGCTAGCCTATCATTCCAAAGTACTTTGGCATGCAATACACAGGGGAAGTGAAAGTGTGAAGACAAGCGCTCGAGCCAGGTACACTCAAGTGAAAGTAAGACGGTGGGAGCGCTTGGAAAGCCATTCAATACTTGCGGCCTTCCGAGCATTATCATCAGCAAGTGTAATGTGCAAGCTGAGTCGTGTTCGTCGAATTCGACCGCATAGACGTAAAATCGCTGCCGGTTCGACCAGTACTCTTTGTCAATGTTCACTGCTTGGTGGCTGCAAGCTCAAATCCCGTAGTTCACAATGTCATCGAGCAGCAACACGATCATCCGACGACCAACTGAAGCACACAGGGGACGAAATGGCTTCAGCGAAAGCTTCGAGCCAGCAGACAAGGACCACCCCGGCGACATCACGCTCAGAAACGTCAGATATGCTCAGTGGATGCTGGAGCACAAAGGCGTTCCTCTACCCAGGTGGGTTTGCTTCAAGACTTCTCTTTCACTGTCGTTCTCAACTCTCAACTCATCATCCTTAGCAAAGAAAAACTGCGGGAACTCGGTACAGAGAAACCATCACCACCCGACACACTACACTATGTCGATGAATTGATCAGGCAACTCAAACGCCAGCATACGCGGGATCTCGAGTCCCTGTGTGCCTTCCAAGCAAACGAGCTCCGTCAAAAGATGCTTGACCATAGGCGCTGTATCGACGATTCCGCCTATATGGATATCGACGAGAATTATCCAGACCAAGTCGAGTTTAAAGAGGCCCTAAGGGTATGCTGTGTCTAGTCTTTCCACTGGCCGCATGTTCAATCGACACTAAATACTCACTTGCATGCCATCGTGGATAAAGCAACTTGACCAACGGATGCGCGACGATCCAGATACCAGACTTGCCCTTGAAGACGCTCTATCTAAACTGCGGTACACGTATGTCAAGGCACTCCTCCCTCTCATCCGCCGAAGGCGGGCCTTGCGAGATCGTGACATCAGAATACGCAAACAGCGTGATGCATGGTTTCCGCAGAGCATTGAGGCATACCACGATATCACAGAGAGGGATGTACAGCTCCGCGTGGCACGTTTCTTGGTAGCCGACAGTAAGGAGCAAGAGAGGATGATGGACAAATTTGGATGGGCCTATAGGCGGGTCGATCCGCTTCGGGCGGCGTATAAATCGAACGTGGGTTTACAGCGCAATTGCAACTTCAGTCCATATCTGCTGACCATCGCGACAGGCAGATTTCAGGACGGAGATACAAGATACATTGAAGGACATCCAGGCTTCTGATCCTAGGAAAAGAGTCAACAAGTATCCGACTTTTGATCCGCCTTTGCCATATGCGACGTTTTCACCTTTGTTGTGATGTCCCCCAGGTTTTGGCACTGCAGTAATGGTGTACATACGTGTATGTGTGTCTTTTGGCCCATTGAAGCCAACACGGGTCATTTTCTGTACTTGTAACCTTTTCCATCCTCCCAGCGGCTGTCCGCCGATGGATTTTCTGCCTTGACTGCCTCGCGAGGATGATCCGGACCGGTACTACTGAACCGGCCCCCCCGGTCCTCACCCGTCAGGAAGCACCACACCTGGAGGCTCACTCGTTTCTCTACGTAATTTTACTGCGTTGTAGTGGCAGTAAGTGAAATGCCTTTTTTTTCTGAACTGACCACGAGCCGATCCATCTGGTGCGGCGAAGGGGTGACTGCTCCATCAAGGGGCAAGTTCTTTTACTTGCAAGTGGGGCTTTGAGCGATGTATAGGCTTGTCTTTTCTGGCTGCAATGCTGAAATTTACAAACCTGCAGTCGTTGACGTGACCGACTACTTGTGGAAGTTGTCGGTCCTAACTCGTTGTTCTGTGCCGAACCTCCGTGGTAGCAGGTGAGTACGTCCCGGTGCGGTGAACCGGCGGTACAGCTCTGTTCTGGTATAAAAGCCCATGCTATATGTCGAGGGATGGCTAACGCAGGAAGTCCTCGTATTCGTCCGCCGCACACTGTTCAGTGCTCATTCACCCACGTCCTTTACTATGCGTTTGTCATCTTCTCTAGGCATATTCCTAACTATTGCGCTTGTCACGGCCTCCGTCGTTCCCTCAGTCCGGTCTTCGTACGAATCGCGGGTCGTTGGTGCCCCCCATGGAGCACCCACTAGTGGCAGCCACGGTGGTGTTCGCCCGCCTGCCATTGGGAAACAAGGTCCTGCTCCTTCCGTCGAAGGCGGTAAGAAAGGGTCCTCTGCTCCAGTCGAAAGCCCTTCTTCTACTGATCAAGCTGCTCCTCCAGAAGGAGGGTTCGCCACTGGCTTCCCCTACAAAAGTGGGGAGAAAACTCCAAAGAAGGGCTCCAAGTCTTATGCGCCGTCTAAGGGGGGAAGTCCTGCCGGTGGTGGGGCCGTTTCTTTTGCCAAAGGATCTCAGGGTGGCTCCCCATCTAAGAGTGGCGACTATGGTGTTTCCTCGTCCAATTCCACGACCTCACCTTCCAAAGCTGCTGTGCTACCGAACGGCTATCCGTCCAAGAGCGAACTCGGAGCCCCTTCGTCCGTGGCTTCGTCGCCCTCATCTTCTGAAGCTACTATAACGCCAATCGCTGCCGCCGTTCAGCCTACCGGAACCAATAGTGGTTACTTCTCTAAGACTGAAAACGGAGCTTCTTCTTCATTAGCTTCGCCATCCGCTTCAACATCGTCTTCGTTCTTCAAGCTTACTCTTCCTACCCAAAGTCTGTCTTCTGGCGAATTTCAACCCACCGGATCCCGCACCGGTTACCTTCCCAAGAGTGGATCCGGAACTCCCTCAGCCGTAGCTTCGCCATCCGGTTCAGCGTCGGCCTTCCTCACTGAGGCTGCTGTTCCTGTCCAATTCCTGACCACCGAGACCAAGCTCGCTAAGCTTACCGGATCCAAGAGCGGTCACCATCCTGAGGGGTATGAAGGTCCATTGTGCGTTTCACATTCTTCCTCATCCGCATTGTCCACTCCTGGCTCATCTCGATCCTCCAAACCTACTGATTTGGGTTCTAGCCAAGGGGCACATGCTGAAGGTGCAACCACAAAGCGCTCCGGAACGTCTGTGCATCGTAACCGTGGCTACACATTTACTTAAGGGTGATGTGGGTGCTGGTAGGAGTTTGAGGGCTGCGGCAGTCCCTTCCCGGCTGGCGGGGAAGAAGAGCGGCGGCCCGCCTGCCGCGTAGATCATACTTGCCTATGCTGAAATATGCATGTTAGAACGAGAACGTACCCTCTGATTGAGATACGTCTTAGTGCCCAATGGTTAGATGCTTTTCTTTTTTCCACTTCGTTTACGCCAATTTTGCTTCACTTTACCGCGACTTGACTCTTACCCTGTGTACTTTAGTTGGAATTCACGTTTCTCCCATTTTGGTCGCAAATCGTGTCAACCAAATAGACCTGTAATTTCATCGCACTGGAAAGTCGGCATTGATTTGTATATCATTGGAGTCTGACACTGTTTGAGCTCCACACCACCTATCAAAGTGGAGGTCTAGGGAGCTTTCCTAACAGACAGCGAGTAGAAATCGAGAAACTCAATATTACCGTAGGATCCCGGAGAGCGCAGATGAAGCTGATGTTCATACTATACGCAGGACACTGCAGGGCTCAAGCGACGCAAGCGAAGACGAGTACTATGCCCTCGCCAGAACTGCATAGTGGGCTCTTTAAATCCTACATCCCCTGGGATTCGGATTTATCGAATACTAAGCACTGCTATGAGTTCTGGTTCGCCCGTCGTGAAATTGAATAGTTTGAGTTAGGAAATCCACGTGCATAGTGATGTTGTTTTCCAACTCATCGTTCTATGTAGTGAGCGATCATCATGATGGTTCAAGAGCCTGTTCCCTTTCGTGTCTAACCTTTCGGGTTCATCTGCAAATTTAACAGGACCAGAAGGGACCGTAGCATGGTAACGGGCACATGTAGACGACGACATGCCATAACAGCGCTCACCGAATGCTCAGAGAATCTGAAAACTTGTAGCCTACGGCATCAGCCAATTTTGCAGAAGCGGCACTTGTTCCTTCTTTGCTCTTCGGGAAGTATTATGAAACCTGTCAGGTTTGGGAACCGCTTTCGAAAGCACGTTGCGGTTCAAGAACATGAATGGCACAGAAGCTGGATGTTGTCGTGTGGTCAGGGATGGCCGCTCTACAGTTGAATGCGCAAGAAGCTCAGCCCATTTGGATAAGATTTGCAGTGTTTTGAGGAGTGCTGAAGAACGACGAACAAAGACGAGTGCGATCCGACGGGCCGTAGGGGGCCGATGATCGATGATCAAGCCTTCTGTAAAATCGTCGACCCTTTCGACATCTGTCGCCGCTGACCTCAATGAAAGGCTTCCAGCTGAACTGCACGTTTATGAGCTACGTACTTCGCATTCTGGTTTCGCCGACGAGTCCATACGGTGCTGCTGGATTTGCCCCCGCTCCCGACTTGTGTGCGTCTGGAAGCCTATCAACACACTCCACTCCAAAATGATGCCACCCGCGTAATTGCTCAGCACCCAGTACGTGATATGTTCTGATCTGATTGCGGAGCATGTAATTGTAAGCTCTATATTCTGGTGAGCACTTTCTGTTTTCCTGGCAGTCCACCATGTCTTGCTTATCATAGCTGCGACAACAAAGCATGTGTGGGCCTCGAACAAAATGAGTTCGCAGTTGCACATCGATAAGTCGCGAGGGTTGAAACTTGAACGCGACTATCGAATGACGTTATTCGGGTGCCTCGCGTATCTGCCAGGTAAAACTTATTTCGGTTGACTGAAATTGAAAATATTATTCTGGTATAAAAACCAAGACCGAACATCGAGCAACAGGTAACGCACGAAGTCCTTGTACACGCCCGTTGAACGTTACCCACAACCCTCGCGCTCGTTTCACACACGTTCATTACAATGCGTTTATCGTCCGCCTTCACCCTATTCGTAACTGTTGCGCTCGTCGCGGCCTCTGGTGTCCCAGTGCCTGGTTCCTCCAGCGGGTCCTCACCGAGCGGCTCGGTGCCTGCCACACCGTCTAACGCTGCAGACGTTATGCCCTCCGTTTTTCCTTCTGTCAAGGGCTCTCAGAGCGGGCAGAGCTCCTCTTTGTCCGGCGATGGGCTCTCTTCACCTTCCAATGCCTCTAGTCCCTCTACTTCGGGCCAGAGTGGATCCGCTGGTTGGGGACCTGTTCAGCTCGCCTCCTCTCAATCCAAGAGGTCATCGTCTGGTTCGCCCAGTAGCTCTCCTAATGGCACTGTGAAATCTCCAACGACCGGTTCGGGGTCTGCGGTGCCTAGCTCCGCAGGTTCTGCTAACAGCAACGTTGCACCCTCTGTCCTTCCCTCTGTCAAGGGATCTCAGAGCGGGCAGAGTTCCTCTTTGTCCGGCGATGGGTTGTCTTCGCCTTCCACTCCTTCCGGTTCTTCCACCTCGGGTCAAAAGGGATCCACTAGCTGGGGACCCGCCGATCTCACCTCTTCGCAATCCAAGAGAGGTAGTGCCCCTAGTGGAAGTGCGTCTGCTGCGCCCAGCGGGACTCCTGCTCCCCCATCCAACAAGAATGGCCTTCCCATCCAGCTCCCCGTTCCCCGCGCTGAGAATCTCAAGGAACGTCTTGGACCTGTCGGGCCTTCGACTCTCAAGGACGACTTTGGTGTTGGCAAAGATGCAAGCGGTAGTAGTGGTTCCATCCCAGCTGCCAGGTTCACGAAGAAGAAGCGCTTGGGACCTGTTGGCCCTTCTAATGTCAAGAGTGATTTGGGTGTTGGTAAGAGCTCGACCACCACGTCTTCCTCGCCCACCAAAGAGAAGAGTGGCGCTCCATCTTCGGTGTAGGATTTTTTCATGTCTACGTTGGTACCGTATGGATACCTACTATCTGGTCGAGATACGTCTTACTGCCCGATGACTTAGATGTTTCTTTCCTTTCGATACCATCAGTTTCGTTTTACTACGTGCTAAAATACCCTGTGCGCTTTTTAAATTGCGTGCTCTTCTAATTCGCCGTAATGGTTGACCTGAAAATATTTCTGAGCCTCCGACTTGCGCCCGGTCGTTCTGAAAGTCAACCGCAGCACATATTATGTAGTCGTTTTTTTCATGAATGATGAATTCAGTGCAGCCCTGGTAGAATCGTTGCTTGTACGGCCGTCAGTTCGCTTCCAGTTTGATCGTTGAACATACTAACCTTCTTTGGGAAGTATAGATGGCAACTCGGCTGCTGATATGACGTAAGATTGCCGTGTTGCGTTCGCCTTCCGCGCGGTTATTCGTCGGCGTTGTTGCATTTTGTTCGGTCCACCCGTGCTGCGATACAATTTATTTATTTTTCTTGACAGAATTCCATGCCAGATGCTCCACAGCCTGGCAGTATAAAGACCTGGTGCTGAACGAAATGAACCACTACCCAGACGAACCCAACGACTTTGCTCTTCGGTACGCACTACCACACGTTCTTTTCTCCACACACTCGCTCTTGAATCATCGCTATGCGTTTCTCATCCACCCTCGTCGTATTCGCAGCTGCCGTCCTCGCCGCGGCTATCCCTGTCCCCGTTGATTCTGCGGAGCCTATTGATGCTCGCAGCGGGGGTCTTCCCATTACAGGCACAAAGCTCGGGCAATTGGGTAACAGCCGTCGTGGTGGCGGCCTTCCCATCATCGGAACCAACCTTGGAGGTAGCAGCTCCGGAGGCAGCGGTGCTCCCCCTTCTAGCGTCAAACCCTCCACCGCCGCTGCTGCCCCTACCACCGCTTCTACATCTACCAGTGTCAAGTCCTCTGGAGTTCCCTCCAGCGTCTCCTCGTCGAAGAGCTCCACCTACGCGTCCAAGGGCAAGGGTTCTCGTGGCGAATCCTCTGTCAATGGTCGTGGTTCGACACAACTCGAATCTACCGCACTTGGTTTGACCGGTTCCGGCAGCCCTTCAACTTCTGGTACCTCCGGTGCTGGTGTTCCTCCGACTTCTGGTAAATCTGGTTCTGGTACCCCTCCGGTGTCTGCTAGCTCCAGTGCTGGTACTCCTTTACCTTCTGGTAACTCCACTGCTGGAACTTCTTCCAAATCCGGTAGCTCTGGTGGTGCGGCTCCCCCGACCTCTGGTAGCTCTGGTGCTTCTGTTCCGTCCTTGGGCAGCCTTCCCCGCGCCCAATCTTCTAACAAAGGTCTCGGACCCGTTAACCCTCCCCAGCTTGCGCCTACCGTGGGCAGCGCGACTAGCTCTGGCAGCTCTGGGTCCAGCAAGGGCACTAGCTCTACAACCAGCACTAAGGGTGGCGCTCCCCCTTCGTAGATTCCTTCATATGATAAGGTGATTCGTTATGCTTCCTTGCATGTTCCCTGGCTGAGTATACCCTATTTTGAAATAGACGTCTCTCCTTCCAGCTCTCTTTGCCATGCATGCTAGACTCGTATGGGGAGATCGTTGATAGTTGTTTCTCCGTTATACATAATATACCATTGTCTCGTTTGTCTTGTCTGAGTGAAACTTGATTTCTATGCTCATGCCACTCGACCGATATTTTTGGAACTTAGAAATGGCACTAGATTGCGCTGGAGTGTATCTCCACATCTTTTTATGTGTAATTAATGCATCTTGGATTATAGACCGTCGTCGCAGTC
Source organism: Pisolithus microcarpus (assembly GCA_024613185.1). NCBI lineage: Eukaryota > Fungi > Basidiomycota > Agaricomycetes > Boletales > Pisolithaceae > Pisolithus > Pisolithus microcarpus. The sequence goes on from JANFAI010000029.1 coordinate 101,443, forward strand.
AAATTATGAGTGAGACGAGCTAATAGTACTGCGTATCCCTCTGAACTATTCTGCTTACAGGTTGCTAGCCCACGGTGAAGGTTCTGGTTTACTATTGTAGAAACTCCGTGGTGGGCTGTGACTAGACCTGCATTTTACATAGCGTTGCCAACCCAAATCTCGATCTGAGCCCCACCCGCACCGCTAACGACGCCTACTTGTTCGAAATCAATGCCCACATCCTTTGCCATATTCCAGAGTGTTCGTTCTGCTACATCACGTTCTTTGTACCCCAACAATATGGATGGGCGGCGATCGGCCCATTTGGACCGTGAAAACCCAACAAGACGGGAAAGTGTACTGATAAGCGCAGGGAAAGATGCCGTGTTATAAGTGACATCTGCCATCCTGTTCCAACACGTTAATGAGTAAGGGGAAGAACGACCAATTGGCTACGTAGCGTACTTACACAATGGCATCGAGTCCGGTGTCAAATTTGGACATGATTGCGTCAGGAAGTCGCTCGACTTCCCAGTCTAATGCCGCAGGTTCCGGTGAAACTTTACTTAAGAGCAAATTGTTTGACGAAATGTTGTGTTGCAAGAGAGGTAACGCCGAGGCTGGATAGCGCAGATGACCTAACATAGAAACAAGATCATGCTTTGTTTACTCACGCAGATCGGTGGTCACAATGCGTCCTAACTGCCCATGGATGTCCAGTTTCGACCGCAAAATGCCAAGAGTGATTGCGACTATGCCCGTCCCTGCTCCTGCACGGAAAAACGACGTGATCCAGGTGTCCCAGGCAAACGCGCCGAACGTACCTAGCTCTATGATATTCCGACAATCCCTGCTAAAGAGTGCTTGTTGCACGTGAGCTAGTGCTGAGCTCGCGTCCACCTGTCCTCCAAAATAGAGTTGCACTAGCCAAGAACTGAGTCCTATTCCGCTATCCCACACTTTCTAAGCTGATGAGGTTAAGTGACTGCACTTTCTTTGGTCATGCGAAGGGCCACACCGCACTTTGTCCAGATCGAATGACGTCTGCTCGCATATATCGAATATCACCGGGGGCGATGCGTCTTGCGTAGGCGCACGTAACAAATAGGATCGCACGATCTCTTCCTGTTTCGCGGCTTTCCGTGGTCGACCTGTGAATAAGATGGGCATGGACATCACGGCAAAGGGAGAGCGTCCAATGTCATCGCCACAGAGCGGAATAACCTGGTCTTTCCTCGTTGTGCCGACGCTCAAAATGAGCCGCCAAGACTGCCCCTCACGCAAGCTCTGTGGACGCGGTACGGAGATTTCCTTGTACGCGTGGGCTGTCCTCCAAGAGGTGAGCTTCGCGGGTTTGGTGATCACTGGAGTAGTCTGATGACGTGGGTCCGGCACCAAAGCCCATGAATAATAGATGTCGACGACGTCTTCCAGGTACTCTGTCCGTAGATCGTTAGTTATCTGAGGTGTGATTAGAATATGTTCCGCGTGTGCCAGGCTGGCTTGTGCCGGCGGTGGTCTCAAGAACGAGACGTAGTAGAACATCGTCAAAGGGTGTCCTTCCTAATCCGGCCAGTGTACGCGTCCTCACCGACGACGACGACGCGCAGGAATATCATGCTCTGGACTACATTTTGCAGGCGCGGCGCCAGCTCGCTGAGGACGCCGCTCGGTTACTCGAAAAGTCGTTCTTTGTTTCAGACACATCCGAGTCGCTTTCCAAGGACAGCCCGGGTCCAATCAGGTCGACTTCCAGACGGTCATGACACAATCCCATCTTTTCGGACGCAGGTAGCGAAAACAGAGGGCGTGTCATCGTTCAGTGCCCGTCTCGAAAAACCATCTATACGAAAGCAACTCGAGGTGAGCATTCTGCAACAGTCTCCGCTGCCAAAACAACTTCGACACATGTCCAGTTCTTCCTGGGTGTATCGTTACTGGCGTATGTCGGGGCGGCAGCTCTAACCGAATCGGAAACGAAATATTGGAAGCAGAAACTGGTCACCGTTTCGAGCATGTTCCAACTTAGACCTCCTTCGACGGATGAAATGAGAAGGGCGCGATACATGGAATTAGGCGGCGTACGGAGCCACTTTCTCTGTTTTTGAATGACTAGTACGCTGAAGATTACCGTCGCAGCAATTAAAGGAAACCCTCAATCACTTAAAGGATGAAACCTCGACGTGGCCAGGTACCCTTCGAAACGTCTTCCTTGCCACGTATGTACGCTGCGCGCAGACATACCTCGATTGGACCGAAGGCAGAAGGTTGTGCTTTCATATCGCTTGTGTGAACGCAGCCGTATTTCTGGCATGGAAAGTGCCCCGATTGCGCTCGTTCATGTGGAAGTCATTCGCTCACGACCCGCTTTCTGGTCGAGCATATACACTCTTGACGAGCGTGTTCAGGTAACTTGTCAAACAGGTAGAATCCTCTCCCTGTTGATCGAATTGCATTCCTGCAGTCACAAAAGTTTCCTCCATCTCATCGCCAACAATATGGCTCTCTGTTCTTTCGGTAAGTCGTGTAAGATTGACCTTCGACGCCGCCTTTACGTCCGAATATCCAGGCTCGGCTGCTACGACGTACTTCTACTTCCAACAACGTAATAATCCGGATGCTCTTCCCGAAGCAACCAGCATATGGCATTTCTTAGCGTTCTTCCTTTCTGGTAAAATCTTCCTGGCTATGGTTTGCGAAAAACCGTTGTTCAATTCACTCCCTCAGCTGGTATGTTCTCCGGGCTCGCTAGCCACGTCGTTTCGACCAAGATTATCTTTCCTCGACTGGTGGCTCGAGCATCCACTCAAGCTTCCATCCGAGCCTCGCCAGCTGCAAGTGCAATTGCCAGGAGCAACAACGTAGCAACAGCAGTATCTCAGCAAGAGATCCTGCCCTCGCTAGGTGCATCAGGTGCCGTCTATGCAGCTGTAACATTGAGCGCACTAGCGTTTCCGGATGCTGAAGTACGACTGTTGTTCCCTCCGTTTTTCCCCATACCCATCACGACGGGTGTCGGTGGCATTATTCTCCTAGATATAGTTGGTGTGATCCGAGGGTGGAAGTAAGTCATGACTGGCTTGAGTCAGCGGGCAGATTCTGATATTATTTCGCTTGCAGACTCTTTGATCATTATGCTCATCTAGGAGGTGCAGCGTTCGGGGCTTTATACTACTATTATGGGTCGTCTTGGTGGAATTCTGCAAGGCGACTCGAGGCACATAGTTGGTCATGATGACTATCATTCGTACCTTTTACCAACGCGTCTCCTCGTCGATGCTTGCGAACATCATTGCAGCTGACAACGCTACAGCACTACGAACACAATACAAACACTTGACACGTTTTCGGAATACGACAAGAACTAAGGGAAACGCTACCAGTAACAATCTTTCTTTCCCCCTCTCTGTTTTGTTTTCGAAAGAAAATAACACCTTTGTTGCCGCTGATTCCCCCCGTCGCAACTTTTCGTAGGTCAATTCTTACGTAATCGTAATGCGCTTCGGCAATTGATCAGAGGCAGCCTTGGGGAATGTAATCTTCAAGACGCCGTTGTCCAAGTTCGCCTTGATATCTTCAGGCTGGAAGGAAGAAAAACCACCGTAGGTCAAGTGTTCCGTGTGCCGTTAGCGAGACGAGTCGCATACCTTCGTACCCGGCGGGAGCACCAAGGTTCGAGAGAAACTGCCGTATGAGCGTTCGCGGACGACGTAGTTACCCCCCTCCCGCGTCTCAGTGGACGAGCTCTCGGTCTCCCCGGAAACCGTCAGACGGTCGTTTTGGACATCAACGCGAATATCTTCCGGTTTCACGCCGGGCAGCTCGATCGCTGCAGTGACGGTGTTCGTGTCGGCATTCTCCTTCAGGTCCAGTCTGCGCGGAAAACTACATCAGCAGAGGCTCCACACACGTGGGGAAGTGAAGACATACCTTGGTCTGAAAGTATCCAGGGTGCGCGAGGTGACGTCGCGGGTACCAACATCCGTCCAAGAGCTGCGAGGACGGAAGAACCGCGTGCTCAGAGCGTCATCAAAGAGACTTTCGAACTCGGTGAAGGGATCGTAAAAGAATCGTGTCAAAGACATGTTAGCGGATTACTCGTCAGGTATGGTGTAAGGTGGCTGTTGGAGTGGACGTGCTCGATCAAAGGTTTTTATATGGCCTCTCTGACCTTCGCCGACGAAGTCATAGGTGACGTATTGACTCGAAAGAAGTTTCTGCGTCGTTCGATAGACAACAAAGTCACGGCGCAGCTCGCCACTCACACAGGGGGGCGTACATCTCCGGATCGGGACATGACGCTCTATCAACGACGACGCCTTCCTGGCCAATTCAAATCGGGCACTAAAATTCGTCTGGTCCCTAACAAATAGTTTCCTCAGTTCCAGGTGATCTCGACTGCGAAAGCTGCTCTAAGTCTGTGCCAAATGCGAACCACAAACCAAACAGTTTGGAAATGTCCAAAGATTCGACTCATGGCATTTTGGTCAGGCACCTCAGGCTCGCTGAAGGCTGATTGCAGACGCATCACTCTTTCAATTCTGTGTCTCTCAGGCAAGTGACACCGTGTATGACCGCACTGATGTCACAAGGTCACTGACGTATTTCTCGTGCGTAGCGCAGAGGTGAGCAATGATTGACGCCGTCCTCCATCGCTCGATGAGAGATTGTGCCCAGAGGTCAAGAGAGTACTTCATCCCGGCTAGCGCAACTTACATACCACAAAATACGTTGGATTCGTCGGTGACTTATCCTCGCACTGTTAAGCTTCGCTGACTGGTTGGGACTCGTAACCTACCGGTAAGCACGCCGAGAAAAAGTTAGGAACCGGGATGCTCGTGGAGTGTATTCTACATAATTTATGAGAGTGACATTGTGCAGCAGTACAAGTTAGATATATGGTGAAGGATCGCGCGACCGTGATGGCCATGTTGAGGGACAAACGCAGTCGCTGCGAAATTATGGTATTACAGGGGCGGTAGTGGTCGACGACATTGCGGACAAATATTCTAGGCGGGTATTTCTTAATTTCAGTCTAGCGGGTGCTGACGCGAGATCATGCCTACCTTGACAGCAAGCCACTGCAGTGGATGATGAAAAACATCAGAAAAAGGGAACGGCAAATTTCGAGTGACATACCTTCTCCAGGCATTCCGTATGCTATAGATACGTTGAACCCTGAATACCGCAAACAGCACTGGGATCGAACTCACGAAAATATGGTGGCAGGGGGCGACACTATAATTCTTCTTGACCCCTACATTCTGTAGCAACCCACCAGTAACCTGCTGCAGTTGTTTTGAGTCCTTGACATGAATGACCTCCATGCAAATGGAGCAGTCGCCAAGTGGCTGGTCCGGCGCCTCGGGGTCGTGCATATTTGACGGCATTGGAGGGTGGTAGTCATATATTTGCGCCGTCGCAAACTAAAGGAATGAGAGACGTCAACTAGGGAGTAAAAGGGAGCGTGCTCGAGAATAAGAACACGAACCCGTCTCGGCAGAAAGAACATGGGGCCAAGGGACTTTTGAAGAAGTACCACACCAACTTGGAACAGCACAAATGCAGCGAGAGAGTATACCCATCCTATAGGAAAAGGTTGGACTAGGCGTGGTCGCTTAGGATGACACTCACGTCGTGGCTCCACATCCAATACATTCGCCGAATTCGCCAAGAAATCTGCAGCTTTGTCAAGTAAACCCGGCAAGGCAGATGAATGATTGACTTACAGAAAGGGAACCACAGCCTGCATATCGACATACCGATGAGGTACTCGGCACTCAACGAACTACTCCTTCCACACCTGACAGAGCGAACGATCTGTGGTAACCAAAATAGCGAATACATGGATCCCACGAAAAAGAGGGCCAGGGAAGGTGACACGATTGCTCGAACAACGAATGTGAGACAGAGAAGTATTCCGATCCCTTAGGATAGTCAGCTAAAGAATCAACAGACGATAATCCGCCCACGTACAAATGCGCGCCTGTGGGTCCGAATACAAATTCCGGGCTAGAGCACTCAAAAATGAACGGGCCGTGAGTGGAGGGGGAGTTTGAGGATCGTCTGCTGGCTGGGCAGTTTCAGTGTCCGATGCATTGTTCTGTGGGGGCTGTTGTGGGGGCCTCGGCGCAGGTAGAATAGTATTAGGTGCATCCCCTGGGGACTGGACTTGATTGATGAGCGTTGCATGATGCTATAGCGACCACTTAGACACTGCATCAGAAGCGGTATATAGACTTACTGCTTCTATGGAAAAAATCACACAGGAAGCGAATGCCGGGGCAATCAAAGCGAGCGAGGGTCTTCCGTGTGCCAAGATGGCAAAAGTGATGTGGGCAGCGAGAGAAACAGCATCTACGATAGCCTGAGTGTAGAAAGTCCAAGCTGACAGGCGTTGGAGAGCGGCTGGACTATGTGTCCGATCAATGTGGCGACTCAACAGAGCAAGCATTATGAGGGAGACCAATCCCGAAAGACTTCCATCTGTACCATTGTCGTGAGAACAAAGACTCCTGTCGCTGGATAACGCAACCTACAGTTAGTGACTCTTCGGAAAAATGACGGAGTTCTGTGAGGGGGTCGAATAATTAACGAACAATTGACAAGAAGCTTCTCCGCTAACCTCAGTCCCTCAGCGTGTTGGAATCGATACAGCATACCACACTCCCTACTCAGGAGGACACCGTTGAAGCGAGGAGGGAGGATAGTTGGTGTCCATTTTCCCGTTGGCGATTGCAGCTCGCTTTCAACTTCATTCATGAGTTCCTCGGAAACCGGGGAGGGTTCAATCTGAGCATATACTAAGAATCCGCAGTCACTCTGTATTCCACCGTTGGCTGCTACATCATGAACGGAGTTCGAGGATAGAATATTATATACTGACCTTCTGAAGATTCTTGTTCAACGACGCCGTTATCTATCATGGTCTTGACTTTGTCTATTCGTGATTGAAGTTCATATTGCACGACACGAGCAGTTTCATTCTGTGACTCCTCTGGTACGATCGCCGGGAGGTACCTGATGTCGGTATGACGCCTGAAACCTATAAGTTCGTAGAAGTGCCAGTACGACGAAACGACGGTTACCCAGGAGGTTCTGCAAAGCCATATATCGACCCGTTGGTGATAAAATGAACGCCTTCAAACTCAAGCCTCATTTCGTTATCGGGAAAATCGATTCTTCCCTAGATGTACATTCTCAGATGGACCGGGAATAACATGATGGAATTATCCCACATGAGCCACTGCCATCTTGTTTGCCACACCTTGATCCACAACTGCACGGTCGACCACGCTCCATGCCATCTTTCGTGTTGTTTTCCAATCCTGCGTGCCCAAGTAATTTACAATCTCCGTGACGCTCGTGTTGGCCATGTATGATTGGGCATATGACGCCCACGGAGCCTGGGTGTCATTCAAGCTCGGAAGCGTGATGTTGTAAAAGTCAATTTCTCCGCGAATAAATCCAGTTATATTTGGAAAGTAAGAAGCACTAGATGGATCCAGACGGGACCCGAGTGTCATGTGTGACTCGACGAGAGGCCGGAGTGAGGGGTTTCGTTCGGGCTGATTGCGCCAAAGTTTAAACGTCAGCCTCGACGACTGAAAACTACGCACGTACCATGGAAAAATTGGTATCTGATCCATTCATCCAGTTCGTGAAGTTGGATAGCCGGTATGTAAGGGAGCGTAATACATCGTGGTGATGATTCCGGGCCAAGTACTCGTCTCCGCTGTGATTCGTGAGTAAGAAAAGCATAAAGATAATAATGACAAAGGAGGGGATGGAGCTCCTCTGCTGCAGCTGCGGCCTTGTCACAATTTGCACATTCTCGGTTTCATCGTCACGGTCCATAGCATGAACGCGAGAGGTCGGCACTGAATATGCACAGTGCCAACTCACTGAGCGCAGCGAGCAAGTGTGTCCCGATGGCACGTGACCTGCTTTCAGGGAAACCAATACGCGGTCGCGCTGAGCCCGACTAGTAACTGCCATGGCGAAAGGAACGCAAGACACAAAAAGATGGACGCATTTTCATTCTGCGTTGCAGCTGGCGATAAACAGAGCGGCGCACAAGTGGACGTGAGTCATAATCTATCGGACTGCTCTGTCGGTCTAACGATGGGGAAGATATGAGGATTTCCAGGAGTGCTTCGCGTTGTGGTGCAAAGAAGAGCCACACGGGGCAGAAGGGATATTCAATACTATATCACGGCATATGGAAGATCAAGTACACGTCAGTGCACCGAGCATTTCTATCTGCGAGACTGAGTCGTACTCCAGGCAAGCTGCGAGCGGCTGTTCAAGGATTTCAACGTCAGAGAGAACATCAACACGCTGCACGCTGTGGTTACAGAGGCACGAGTCAGAAAGCAACGCGGGGAAGTTGACAGGAAGGATCTATGGAGAGAAGATTTAGATCCTCGAGCTGCAGTTCGCGCCCGCACGGTGCCGGTTTTGCAAGCTGAAAGTGAGAGACTGAAAGAGACATTGCAAAAGGCAAGTATCTAGACTATGCCCCGCAGCCCTTCTGTCTGACTTTAGGTGACAGCTCGAGGAAGAGAACATTGCACTGTATGAGGAGACCGTGAAGAATATGCAGAACGATCGCGAATCTAAGGAACGAATACAGGAGCTGCTGCAGCATGCAGACGAAGTACTTCGATCCTCGCCATGCATGTACTTCGTGCTGAATCATTTTTCAGGTTTACTCTAGATGGAACAAGATTCCCCACGATGAGATAGGGTTATGGAGTCTGCAGGTGGCGGAGAACATGGCGGCTACTCAGCCTCCCTAGTTGTAGCTGGTATTTCAATATTTATCTTTGTACGTGGTGTAAAGCTAGTCACTCGACATCCTCTCTGGTGGGTTGGATGTCACAGCAACATGGCGCAGAGGAAGCGCGCGGGGCTCATAACCCCGAGGTCACTCGATCGAAACGAGTTGTTGCTAGATTCTTTTTTTGGTCCATTTACTCCCATTTTATTACCTAAGCACTCACCCCCTGTCTCCTGTTCACTCACCAGACATGGCTGCGAATGCACTATGGGCTCACATCCTCCCAAAAATGGCCGTCCTTCAAGATTCGACACCGCCAGTAAACCCACCTTTGACTCCCCAAGACAAGACTGGGACGTCCATGCGCATGCTCATATACGATACTCAAACCACACTGGAGAAATTCTCCGAGAGACTCGACGTGCTGATGACAAGAGTGGACGACTGTAGGGGCCAAGTAATCAACGCCAACAAGTTACTCGATCATGAGCGCGACAAGGTACTCACGGAGATGGTTGACATCTGTATGACATCGTAGTGGCCTGCCTCCTCGCACTCACCGTTACTCTTCCCAAAAGCCTGTCAATCTCAGAACGAACTCAAGTCGCACATGGGAACGCCCGCTCAAGCTCATGCGTTGGAGCTTACCCACGCGTCACAGATGTCGACAGAGAACAGCATTCGGGCACTAGAAAAACGCATAGACGCATTGCAAACGGTCAGTCCAACTGCGACGTCGGCTGTAGCGTCTGCAAATCTAGCACATCCTAGCAGCTCGTCCAGTTGCATACAGGCGCGTTCACGTCGATCCAGGACCAACAGAAGGCAATTCAAGCGCATCAAAGCACTCTTTTGGACGCTGTGTTGCCTCTCTTACAATTGCTGCAAAACTTGCCTTCGCAATTCGATCAATTGAAAACCTCTCTGACGGACGTTGTGTCGAATGCCGAGTCTAATCTTGGGAAAGACATGAACATCATTAAGGACGCCATCCCTCGTCTTACATTGGATCATGCGCAGCCAAAGCCTCCAGTGCGACCGATAGCCGGTCCTGAACCGACGTCCAAGGAGTACAATAGTACACCGCGAAAACGTACTAATGTGGAAGGGCCTTCTATAGCCACCAGTTCTACTGGCTCTCCAAAGAGAACGCGCCTCAGCATAGCTTCGGAACGCACCTTTCGCACACCCCGTACACCTCCTACGACCTCCAACGAACGTGTGTCATCCACGCCCCGTCGTCTTACAGCTGTTAACTCTCGAAACACTCCTCGTACGCGGCCTGGGCACTCGACGCCCAAACTGCGTGTGTCCAGACCAGACGTTGAGAAGGCAGATGCAGGACGCGCCGATGTTCTGCAAAGAAACGCACCAAAAGAAGTTTCGACCGTGATTTTCATATCCCCGTCCCCTCTTTCTGACACGACGACCCCTGTGCCATCTGATCCTTCAGCTACCGTCCGCGCCGAATCATCTCCGGGAAGGAATGACACCGGTTCCCAGTCTCGAAACAATTCAAGGGTGCGGCAGTGCTTCCAGATTATCCCGAGAGTCATACCCTCCCCAAATTCTGACAGGCCGCATGTACAGCCCTTAGGTTCGACCCTTCCTGCACCACCTTCCTCTTTCGCCCCCAACCAGCACGCGGCACCGCCCGTGCGGCCACCACTTGTGTCTATGAGCTTGCGTGACCGCCGTACCCAGATGACTATGGTGCGTACCGTACGATTGCATGCTTACATTCATTCCCCAAGATACGTGACAACTAACGCTCCGATGATTTTCGTTCTTAAGCTTGGGAGTGCACAGACGAAGCGGTTCATACCCATCGTCGCTTCGTCTGACGAGGAACTATGACATGAGAGCGTTCGCTACCCAATTCCGCAAATGACAGATGTTAGATAGTGCTGTCGTACTAGACCGGTATCAGTGAACAGGACATTAGTCAGAATCAGTCACAGTCCAGGTGTGACCAGTCCGCCCCCCGATGTCGATAAACACATGCATGATGAAAGGCCTAATACCACGCCAGTTCGACACAAAAATAAAACAGACTAGTCCTGTCCTAATGAGAATGCCTTGACAGGTCGACCGATATAGCAACCCCACAGGCGTGGCAGACTCCCCTGGTGTTTGCTTGATGAAGGTGGAGAGTGCATGAAACACTCCGCCGTTTCTCTCCACTGATCCTACCGGACGACGTTGGCAATTCTCATCCGTAACTTGACAACCTCAGGTATGCGTCGATCGTCAAATCGATCATGTCGTAATGCTGACAAGCCAATGGTTGCAGTTATCTCCAACATGTCGTTCCTCGCAGAAGGCGAAGTTACCAAGCCTGTTGAGAAGATACATCCGAGCAACCTCCAACACGTACACAAAGAGGTGGTAGTTCATGCATTCCGCCAACTCGTAGAGCACTCCCATCCCTCGAAGGGCAAGGGTGACCTCACGATAAGCATCCATAGCTTTGCCCACTCTCGAGTGGAATGGTTGCATAAGACCGTCCCGGAGCTCGAGAACCTGGCCGAGAAATACCACATCGGCAATTTCGTCGCCATCAGGGGGACCGACCAACGGTTCTTCGAGAGCATGCCAATCTATGCGCGCTTGGGTATGCACTTGCTATTCTACGGAAAGGAACAGGTGAAGTTGCTGGAAGGAAACAAGTTCGTCGAAGATGTCCTCCGCGAACAAAGCGTTCACGAAGGAAAGATCTACGATTCCCCAGAATCCGTCAAGAACATACCGTCCTTCATCAAGATGTACAACATTCAGCTAGACGAGTTGCTGGAACCGGATATCCACAAATACCACACTTTCAACGAATTCTTCTACCGCAGACTCAAGCCAGGCGCACGTCCCGTCGAGGACGCAGACGACCCGAGGGGGTTCTGCTGTGCTGCTGATTGCCGCTTGGTGGTATACCAAACCGTTAGCCTCGCAGAGAAGTTCTGGATCAAAGGAGACGAATTCTCAATTCCATCGCTCCTGGGTCTCGATCCCACCGACCCTTTTTGTGAGGCCTTGAGCGGCGGCTCTCTGGCCATATTCCGCCTCGCGCCTGCAGATTATCACCGCTTCCACTCACCGGTTGATGGAAGAGTTCTGGCTGAGCACCGAGATATCCCTGGACAATATTATACCGGTGAGTCCGCAGTTTTTTCTTACACCGAGAAGCACTCATCAGTCGTCCATAGTGAATCCCCAGGCCGTCAACGAGCCCAACCTTGACGTGTTCACCCGAAACAAGCGTTCCTCCTTAATTGTCGAACATGAGATCTCCAAGAAGCCAGTTGCGATCGTCGCCGTCGGCGCACTCCTCGTCGGCAGCATTCGCTGGACTTATAATGTAAGTACTGTCGTTTAATATCATGGAACGGTGAATGAACTTGGCAACTTCAGAATGAGATCAAGCGCGGAGACGACATTGGCTACTTTGCGTACGGCGGCAGCACTGTGATTGCCGTCTTCCCGCCGGGGCTCATCGAATTCGACGAGGACCTTGTCCTGAACTCGACTGGAAAGAGTGCAGTTGCCGCCGGACAAGGAAGCATCGAAACCCTTGTCAAGGTCGGGTACTCGCTTGGAAAGATGCCGGATGCTGCCCAGTCAACTTGAATCGTGGTGTCGTGACTGTTTTGAGTATTGAATGTAGAGGAGGTCCTATGTATTCTTTGATACCTAATTGTACAACGATTCGTTTTTTGATGGTCGCTACTGTTTCTGGGGGAGGTTGTATGCGTTTCACTTGTGGATGGATTTTTGAAGTAAACGAAACGCGCCGGACTGCCGGCACTAAGAGAAAGTAAGGGTTACTTGTCTGATGCCAATCAAATCTTGCGTATGGACAAGAACTTCCAAGTTGGTTCCAAATGCTTTGTTGTAAATTGGGACTGGTCGTGTCTGGAATGATGGGCTTGTTATGCACTGCGTGTTTGCCCGATTTAGCCTCATCCGTGCCGCGCCGTTCTGCACGCGAACTCACCACTCTATACACTCTACACCAGAGGTTTTGGTACGACCGGTTCAAACCTGCTTCTGGGCCGGACACTTCCCCCGCAGACTCGTGGCTACTCACCGACTGTACCCGCTGCCTCCAGTGAAGTATGCTATGATGCTACCCGGAGCTCGGTTTCCACAATTGCCTTCTTGCATGGTCGCCGGCAAGTGTAACTTGGAGACGGTTTCGTGAAACAAAAAAAAAAAAGAAAACCCTTCTGGATGTCTTCCGCATGCTCGAGTCATGTCTCAGATCCCATTCTCAGAGCACAGTGTAAGGCATCCGGTGACCAAAGCACATTCGTACCCACACACCCACACACACATCACATTTACAACAGCATGAACCGCTGCACCGTCTTCCATGACCTTGTTCTCAGCGTCGGAAACAGACATCGCCACTGATGACGATCAACGAACACACTCGAGACTCACTGGGACTTGGCATACGATCATCGCTCGAATGTTGCACGTCGACCTTGTTCTTTCTCTCTCTCTCTCTCTCCACGTACTAAGTGTTTTAAGGTGCGGGATCTGTGACCCAAAGTTCGGTTAGTGAGGTATTAATTTACCGTCATCAGTGCGTCAACCCCCTGGTACCAGCTGGCTATGCCACCTTGATGACTTGCCCGATCGCATTTCGCGAGCAATTGTTTCCCCAACCTTCTGTCCTTGCGGTGCAATGTATGTAGGGGAGTTTAAGGTGTGAGCGCCAGAGACATCATCGCCTCTTCGTGGTCCTTGTATAAGATGGGAGCGGACTCTTTTCCCCTCTCTCTCTCCTCACAACCAAACTGACCGAGTGCGGGGAAAAGAAAAAGAAGAAGGTCTATGCACGACGTTATCCTTGCGATCCTTTCTTTGCTTCACTGGAACTGGGTTCACGCCGACCGGAGTGCGCAGGTCGCACTTCGACCCCGTCGTTTCTAGTCCTTTTTTTGTCGGTGCGCATGGGTGTCCGTCTTTTCACGTTTCGTGACCAAACCATAATTCCATCGTAGTTCACCCACGGAGAGTCCGATAGGTCGAAGTGAAGCGGAGTGGCACTGTAGATCAGAAAGGGTACGCCATCCTCCGTATCATACTCCCGTCCGATGCTGATATGGCAGGCAGCTACTCCCCCCTAAGCACAATTCAAGCGTCAAAGGGAAGACGCGCATTCCTAGTTTTGCCGGTGTTTTGTAAACAACCAGCTACTAAGACTCGTCGTATCAAATGCATGCTGTTCCCCACGGAAAGGGGACTTCCTGTGATAGCGATCTTCACGTAAATCGATCAATCAGTGCTTCGGTGGGCCAGTATCAGTATGTATAAGTTGGACGGAAGCTACAGTTTTTCATGAACTCTACAACAACTTTTGTGTGTTCATACATGGAATGACCCCGAGTAAAAGGCGAAGAGAAAAAAGAAGGAAAAATAATAATTAGTATGCGATCTTTAGAGCCTAAAAAAAACTACGCAGATGTTCGGCAAAGTGATGTGTAAAAAAACGGATATTAAAAGCGTCTAAGGGAATCTGGATACACCCCGTGTATCAGGTATTCGCAACAGGAATAGGGATGGTCGTATGACATAAAAGAACGATTAGAAAAACACGGTAGGGGGAGGATTATACCACGCCGACAGGAAATCACAATCAGGCAACGCCAACCTCGATAAAACTTCTCCACTTCCACGAAGATGCACGCTCGTCCACGTCAGTCTTTAGATCGATGAAACTGTGCAAAGGAAACCACGACTCTACCGTACTCCGACGTTTGCGTCCGCGAGACGTGGAGGCTGTGGCAGAGGGGGGTACCGTAACATTGTTCATTGGCGAGGATGTGGTTGGAGTCAATGGGGAAGTGACCGGAAGTGAAGAGCTGCTCGCCAATGCAGGAGCCAACCTAGGCCCAGACGAAAGTATCGGTGCAGTTCGGGCGGGTGAGTGCGAGAGTCGTTTCCAAGTGCGCCGATTATCATCCGGACGAGACCGTTTTTGCTTGCCCGCGAAGAGATGCGAAGAATTGGGAACGGATTGCCCCTCCTCGCCTCCCTCGTCGTCAGCGTCCGCCATCGAGCCCACGTCCTCGATACATACGGTCGGCACAGGCCGTATCTCCTCACCCTCGTGACGAGCGACACTTACGTCTCGTCGCTTTCCCTCGCCTTCACCCTCCCCATCCTCGCTGTCGCTCATACTCATGAAATTGCTCTTCCTGAGTGCTTTCCCACGCACATGCCTCCGTGGTCCCCACCTTCCCTTGCCTTCCAGACAGGCCAATGCATCCATTCTACTCCGCATCTTGGCCGACGAGGCGATGCTCTCCGAGCGAGCAGGTGAGGATACACGACGCTGGTGGTAAAGCGCATGCGTATCCGCTCTACCGCCTGAGAACCCCGGTGAGCAAGGAGAGAAAGAAGGTGGGGAGAGCAACGATGAATCGCGCTCGGCAAGAGGGACTGACTGGGAGGCGCGGTGATGGAAAGATCGAGGTGTTGACACGAGTACGTTAAGAGACGAGGAAGTAGATGGTGCAAGCGAAAGGTAGGGAGGTGAATCTAGCCGTTTCGAGTGTACTGGGCGGGGGTGTGATGGGCTCGGCGGTGCTGTCTTAGTTCTCTTCTGTGTGAGAAAGGGGGAAGGACGTAAAGAAGGAGAAGGCGGCTGCGACTTTGGGCTTCGTAGTTTATTGGGTGGTACGGTCAAGGACGATACAGGGGGGTCTGGGAGTGACGTTAATGGGGCCGGCTTTGGAGAGGGGATATTTCGTAATGACTCTCGTGAGGGTCGCCAAGACACGGTTGGCGCAGCAGGTTTCGGAGGAATAGGGGTGACACGTTTGGGGGTTTCGAATGCGATATGCATCTCGCGTTGTCTGTAAGTATAGTAAGCACATCAGCACGAGTATGCGACACGGATCAAGAAGACGTACAAGTCACTGTTGGGATCTGACGTGCAGAACGTCCAACTAGTCGATCGTGACAGCGTGGAAGCCTTCCGCCTGTTATAGGTCTGTCGTCGACTGCTCTGTGTGTGAGCTGCTGTGGGCCCAGCAGCGCTGTTTGCTAGATCGAGATATAGGAATGACTGCAGCCCGACCTCGTCACCTTTGCCTGTCTGGGGTGTGGGACCGTAGGCAGACGCATCGTCGTCGAGGTGGAATAGGTCGATGTCCTCTGGGGATGCCTGCAAGAGACCCCAGGTGAACAACGGAGAGTAGCCAGAAGAGAAGCACCGGGCAGACATTTGCAGAGCGAGCGTCTCGCCAGGGGGTTATTATATATACCTGCTAAAATAAATATATATCGAAAATAAGTAAAAAATACCGATGCAATGGCAATGCGGCGTCGGTCGTCAGGGTAATAATTTAAAAAGATTTGCTCGCCATGACTGTTCTGCCAAGCTTCGAGTCGACTAAAAACACAAACAGGGGCGTAGTATTAGTGCCTGTCGGCCCCACTGCCAGTAGCCTGGTCTGGCTCATGCCAGAGTAGCCCTGGGTCGCACCCCCGCTTTACGAAAGATGGAGAAGCGCTCAGGACCGGACAGCCTTGGACACAGGAAGACGATCCAGACCGATGCATCGTGCTCGCGCCGAACTTCGTACCAGTACATATGTATTATATTGCACGATCAATTTGACTGCGACGCGCGCCTAGTCAAACTCCACTCCGGTTTATTGCGTTGCTTGTCAGCGAAAAACCTGTCCCGCAGCCATGCGCTGTGCTTCAAGCTACCAAGACAAGCTGCGGACCACAGTCGAAATCAGGAGTCGGAGGGAAAGGTAAACAGTTCTCATACAGGCTTTTGTTCTGTCAAGCCAATGTCCATCAAAAGCACGGAAGTGGCGTAGCACCGAATGGAGCCCTGTGCTCCTTCCCCTGATGACCTCTCCTGCCGTCAGTGTGTATGTGCTTATCGGTGTGGAGTCCGGTTCCGACTCCCGCTGTCACTATCGTCGACGTCCAGACTGTAATTTGTTGCTTATCTGTCTGCCAGCAACGAGGACCCGGTATACGGAGCGGGATCGTCAATCATATATTCATCATTCCGCAGTGCATCTTACGCGGTGAACGTGCGCGATGGGCATCACCGTCGCGATCGTTATAATGACTGAGCGTCATTGCGCGTCCATCTCGCTTGTCGTCGACGAACACATGGGTGAGTGCCCGGATCAATCGGAAAAACTATCGAAATATTCCCACTCGTGCTTCCGCTGATTCGTTCGCACGCTGACCATATCACCTTGTCACATCTTCACTCCACCACTTCCGGCGGCACGGATGTGTCCCTGCAGGGTTATGCGCGGCTCTTCACCATACCCTAACGGTTACCCTGGGGGGTTGGGCGCTCGTGTACAAAAGAACTTTGCACCTCTCCGTCGATATCCATGGATACGGCAGGTTCGAACTTACACCAGACACGGTTTACCCTTACCACGCCACGTCTTCGCACATTCGTTGAATACTACATGGATGGTTTGAGACAAGTCGTTGCACGTGCACGTGTAGACCGACGGTGCCAAGTAATCCGGAGTATTCTATCGCCGTACGTAATGAAAAAAAAAATCAAGCGTTCGCTCTTTCACACACGCACTGCCATGTGACTCGCTACGAGGGTGCCACTCCCCGAGACAGCCGTCGGACTGAAAGCATGAAACACGTCGAACGTGTGTACCTTTCCATCCTGAGCTCACCTGGCGTACTACGTCGCGCTCTATCTGGTAACAACCACGTTCTTGGCCAACCTAGACCTGTCCCTTGATATCACCACAGTAGGCTGCACTCGGGACGGCAATATGTGAATCGCCGACCGGCGGAGGTGCCTTGAACGAGTCTCCGACTCTGCCACGTGTTGATCCGGCAGTCCGAACACTCGGACCTCTTCGGCATTTCCTTGTGCAACTCAAGTATTGTCGGTGGCGGTGAACCAACACAGTCCGCGGCGATCCTCTGCACGATTGCTTATTCTCTCTCGTTTCTACTCGTAAGCAGTTTTATCTGTGACCCGACAACTTCAAGGATGTTCCTCGTTAGTCCTCAGCAACCTTAGCGACCGCACACGGCCAAGAAATTCATCACTGTCTTCGGCAGGGTCAGTACCTGCCACGACAGAAGTGTGGAATTCTTCGCCCGCACGAACCTACCATATTCTCGAGAATTCTTCAGGATCAGCATCCGTTGGCTCGGAAGTCTGGCAACGGCCGACGGCTAACATGACCCTCTGTGCACCTTCTTGCCTTTCCAATG
Source organism: Pisolithus microcarpus (assembly GCA_024613185.1). NCBI lineage: Eukaryota > Fungi > Basidiomycota > Agaricomycetes > Boletales > Pisolithaceae > Pisolithus > Pisolithus microcarpus. The sequence goes on from JANFAI010000029.1 coordinate 119,438, forward strand.
TAGATCATTGCAGCCCTGTCTTCAGGGGGTTGGACCAATGTATGAACTATGCGTGGCACGTCGGGAGTACTTTCCATCTCCCTCTGTGAGGCCAGGCAGGCCAGACATCCCGTGGTACGCACCTCTGCTCATGTAGCAGTTTTCTTTTCTGTGACACTCACCGTTGTTCAGGCTTCCTTTCTTGACCGGTCTTGCGTCTACCCACGAATGTGGTGAAGCCGTTGCGGGGTATCCTCGGTAGTCGTCCTTGCCGACTGTAGTATTCAACGATCCATGCTTCTTCTTCAATCCTGCTCACAGGGTCCCAACGGATCAGTACAAGTGTTCTTGTCAAACCCTGATTTCGAAATCTTTCCATACGGGAAAACTCAGGGCGCTTATTTGGAACTCCCACTCCCCGCTCCCCACGGCAGGAGGCTCTTTGCTGATGACGTGTGCAGCCCGCGGTGCTACTCGTTACAAAGTGGCCAAAGTTTCCACGCATGTCTGTTATTTTTCCATTTCCCAAACGATCGAGAAGCTCTGGCTCGGTCAACCATACCCGCATGTTCAGTCGGAATGCAAAGTGAAAGTGCACATTCGAGGGCATCGGATCTTTGGTTACGTTTAGGCTGATGGGCAATAGTGTTTGAATTCTGAAAACAGTTAGTCTCACTCACCTCTGGTACTTGGGTGGGGCGCGGTGTTCAGGAAAAAGGTCAGTGCTAGAAACCGAGGCCGCTCTGACAGAGTGCCCTTTACGAAGTGAGATGCCCGTGGGAATTTCTGACGTCACATGCAGTAAGCAGTTGTATCAGACTCTGGTAGTGGAAGCAAGTCGGAGCAAGGAATAGCACGCTTCTGGCTCTGCAAGCTTGTATCAGCACGCTGTGGCTGACGCATGCCCACCGGCATCGGCATGACTAGTGGCAGTGACCAAGGCGGGATCGCATCAAACAACCGTGCCCCCTACCAACAGTATAAGAGATCTTCTCATGCTGTTCTAGCGCTTCGCCTATAGACGACTCTTCCTTTCACTCTCAACATTGTCAATAGACATGTCGCACTTGCAACCGATCGGAAAATGGGATGCACGGTCCGTCTTTTCCCGTCGTTAGTCCTTGTGTCGTAACCGACGATCTGGTTGCAACTCGGCCAGGTACATGGGCATCGTTCCTCATGACAGCACATACTACGCAAAATGCTTGATGGGAGGTGCACTTGCGTGCGGTCTCACTCATGCCGCAATGACTCCCCTCGACGTCGTGAAATGTAACATGCAGGCATGTAACCACGTTTTTATGCCTCCTTTCTACGGCCCTGACGCAAGCTCGTCTGTCTACAGGTCAACCCAACCAAATACCAGCGCCTCTGGCCCGGATTGGCCACAGTACTCCACGAAGAAGGTGCAGCCGGCATTTGGAAAGGCGTCGGGCCCACTCTCGTCGGTTACACCCTGCAAGGCTCATTCAAGTATGGTCTCTACGAAATATTCAAAGATTTCTATATGAACGTTGCCGGCGAAGAAGCGACCAAGAAATACAAGCCAATCATATGGCTCGCAGGCTCTGCATCCGCGGAGTTTTTCGCTGACATAGCTTTGTGTCCGTTCGAGATGACCAAAGTCAAGATTCAGACGAGTCCGAGCGGGAGTTTCCCAATCGCGTTCGGCGCTGCCTTGACGGAGATGAGGAACAGAAAATTAGAAACTCGGTATCCGTTTGGATCTCTCGGTCCGCTGTGGACGCGTCAGGTGCGTTGCTTAATACATCAAACACGTGTATAGACCCGAACATCGCGGAACCCACTTACAGATCCCGTACACGATGGCCAAGTTCGTGTTCTTCGAAGGCATCGTACAGCAATTCTACACGCACATCTTCACTGCGCCAAAAGAGACATACTCGGAGCTGACTCAGCTCGGGATCACCTTCACGTCAGGTTACCTTGCGGGTATAATCTGTGCCGTCGTTTCGCATCCTGCCGATACCGTCGTGTCGCTCATGGGCAAGACCGAGAATAAGGGGAAGAGTGTCGGAACGATTGCTCGGGAGACGGGGTTCGTGACACTCGCGACCAAGGGTCTTGGCGCACGCGTGATTATGATTGGCACGCTTACAGGTAAGTGCTATTATAGTGTTCCTGTTGTATGAAAAGAGGTTATAACTGATGTGCAATGTTGTTCACAGGGTTCCAATGGTGGATATACGACACGTGCAAGACCGTCATGGGGCTCGGTACCACTGGTGGCAAGTGAGCGTGACGGTCCCGCTACGACCCGAGGAGCGACAAATGTTCGAGCCCAGACTGCATGCTACACCTCATCTTGACCGTTCTCATATTATATATCATAGAATAGTGTATCGGCATCGGAGTGATAATGGTAACAGACCTTGTTTGACACGGGGAAACCATGCATGTTTTCATAGTATGGTAGAAGTTGGTTCTACTGGACGGTACATGTCCTTCGGCATATGTAAAGTCGTTGAAAGGGGGTTACCAACAAATCAGCGATTCCGCGACATCAAATCAGACATCCAAGTGATTCTTGAAGTTCACGAAGTCAACAGCTTTCATCGTGGTCCACTGCGCACCAAGGGATGTCATCTCATTCCTGCCGATTCTGCTTGGGATGAATAGATGTAAAGGGCCTGGAGATTTGTTGGTCACGTACCTGTCTCTGTTGGTCCAGTCCTGTCTAGCGAGTCCTTCATCACTCCAAGCAGATGGCTGTGCATTTGAAGCAGATGATGAACATTCGTCGTCTAGTTCGCCTGCCAGGCTCTTGATCAGGCCCTGGAGGGCTCCATCCAAAGCCCTGTTTGGGAGAAATGGGAATGTCTGTTCAGATCTAGGCTGCAAATCCGGTGTAGAGAGGGGACATCTGCATATCGGACACTGGACCACGTCATGCCAATCCCCACAATTGCGATGCAGACGGGAGAAGAACCATTTTAAAATGCAAGTGGCACAGAAAGAGTGTCCACAGGACGGGGAACGTAGGGTGTATGGAGATGCCCTATTAGGGGAAATTTGGACTCGTTTAGTAGGCGCGCACAGGGGGAGATCGACCGAGGGAAACTTACATTATCTCAAAACAACTGTGTGGCGCAGCACTGTTTGAGCTTGCCAGCTCGAACGGAAGTGAACTCGACGTACAGGGGACAACTAAAGTTCTCCTCCAGATTCCTCAACAGATGCTGGGATGCAGCCGTTTTGTATTCGCTGACCAAAAGCGACAGCTCCTCATTTTCACGGATCACGCTCTCCAGCTGTTTCTCGAGAGCAGTACGAACTGCAGGGCTCGCCGAACATCGCTGGCGAGTGTCGCGCCTCTTGGTATTGAGTGACTTGCCCCTGACGTTGGAGTTCCCTACTCTGCGACAGACGCTGGCATCGCGGCGCATGGTCGCCAGCCGCCTGCTCTTGCGTTGACGTTTGGCAACGCGAGGTTTTTTGCCCGATTCTGCAGTGGTAGTCCTTTTACCTGAATAAACGTCCGAATCGATGTCATAGTCTCCGTGTAATGTGCAAGAACGTAATAACCCTTACATAACTGGACGGCACCAGCAGCGGGATCGCTTCGAGTCTGACGGCGAGGGCCCGCTCGGGACATGTTACGTGTGATGTGGGGCGCCATACTTCTCGTCGTTGGACGTCTCGTTGATCTGGTCGATCTCACCATGATTGATTGTCTAGCGGGTATTACTCTGGTGAGAGAAGGGCGCGCGCGTTGTAATCTGGCTTGAGACTGCACAGCAGTAAACTGGCAAGTTTAGCCCCAAAAGCCGCATCTGTGTTGGGGGGCTGTACGGCAACTAAGCCGCGGAGACGAAACGGCCCGGCCGGTGCGCTGATAGGGTCGTAGTGCGGAAGACTTGGACTGCGCAGCAGACACGCGATTTTTTATTTATTTTTTGTGTTAAAAAATAACCCTCGTCGTGACGAGTGCCAGCTGTATCGTGTATACACATATACTGTGCTGGTGAATTACCTCGCTAGGTATCACAGTTTCATAGTTTTTCTCGTTGTCTTGAATCAAAGCCGGGTACTGCCCTCATACCCTTGTGGTAATATTGGCAGTCAGTGGCGGGAACGTTGTTGTGCTTACCTACCAACAAACATATAACCACGGCATGTTGGTGCTAATTATCCTGCTGCGCAGCAACAAAAGGTCGTGAGTTTGAGCGCCTTCCCCCGTGAACTGCTTAACCCACAGCGAGTGAAGGAACCGGTGGTGGTGGTGTCGGTGAAAGCAGGGCTCAGCATCCCCCACATTTATTGCCTCTTAATTCGTGTCTGGTGATCCTTCGGTTCCCCGGATTTCAACTCGGCATCCTCGAATAGAGTTTGGCGTTCTGTTTAATCGAGGCTCCAACACTCCTACCAGCAAAGACGTCTTGGCTCCACCACCTGGAGGAGTTTCTCGAAGCGATGACATGGAACGTCTTCTTTGCATATCTCGTGCTATTGTCGTTGATATCCCACACGCGTGGAGCGCCGGCGGCGGACGTTTCACCACCGGTTACTGGCCGAACGATACCGTTACGAAGACGAGGCCCTCCCTCAGACCTTGATGTATACCAGCGCGGCCAAATCGCGAAGTACCAGAGGGACTCGGTCCTTGCGAGATACTCCGGAGGGGAGCGACCTAGCCGTCGAAGTACAGGCGATAATCTGTGGGTGCACGCGGTTCTGATCATTAGTACTGGTGCTAATAGGCAAACCGTAGTCTCGTCGATCAGTCGTACGATTCAGGGTGCGTGGCGAGAGAGCGTCAGGTCCGATGCGCGTCTAACGAGCGTCTCTTCACAGCTATTACGGCTCGTTAGCTATTGGGACACCATCGGTATCGTTCGACGTTTTTCTCGACACGGGGTCATCGTAAGCGCTCCGTTCTGGTCGGGGTTACCTGTGCATGACATTCACCCTCTTAGCGATCTATGGGTGGCTGGGACGTCGTGTGGCAGCGTATGCAATGGCATCCCAGTGTACGACCCATCAATTTCTTCAAGTTTTAAGAATACTTCTCAGCCGTTCCATGTAACGTACGCCCAGGGGGAAGCTTCTGGCTATATCGCAACAGAGACTATCGAAATGGCAGGGTTCTCCGTTTTCAATCAAGGTTTCGGTGAGTTCGTCCCATATCTAGTACGTGTCGACAGTTTGGGATTCATGTATGGGGATTTAGCTGTCGTAAATGACATGTCTTCGGGGTTCCTATCTACGCCAACATCAGGGCTGCTTGGTCTTGCTTGGGAACCACTCGCCTCGACCCAGGAAATGCCATTATGGCAGACACTAGCTAGCAGTGGTGCTTGGGACTTTCCGTTGTTTGCAGTGCAACTTACGAGGTCCGTCTTGGTTGCATCATGCAGGACGGGTGTTTGACGGCAGAACGTAGATATACCAACGATACTCAAGCTCAGCCTCTAGAGCCTGGAGGAGTGTTGAACATGGGTAAGCCAGATTGCCCACGCCGACCCACGGAAACCCTTTCTGACACATACGAAGGTTATACCAACGGTAGTTTATTCACCGGCTCAATAGAGTACATCGACATGACGTCTCAGCCCACTTTCTGGCAAGTTCCCCTGACGTGTACGTCGTCTTGCACCTTCCGCCTACACCCGCTAATGCATGAGTTCACAGCGGTCACCGTGCAAGGAGTTTCTATCCCCATTGGCACTAACGTCGCAGCTGCCATCGATACAGGGACCAGTAATATAGGTGCTCCCTCAGATGTCATAAAGGCTATCTACGAACAGATACCCAATTCGAAGGCCGCCTCTGGTTCTTGGGCCGGATACTACCAGTTCCGTACGTCGTATCTCCTTTTTCATAACTCCGCTGTGAAAATCATTGAAAAAACTCCCGTTCCGTAGCCTGCTCTACGTCGGTGACTGTCACATTCTCTTTCGGCGGGTCGACGTGGGCCATGGCACCCGCCGATTTTTCTTATACCACAATTGGTAGCCAGCAGTGCATTGGGACCTTCTTCGAAAGCTCGCAAAGCAATCCATCCTGGATCCTCGGTGATTCTTTCTTGGTAGGTCTTCTTTTGATTTCCGAGAATGCTGTCTTCGCGTTGCTTATCGGTTCATGTCGTATCTCCTAGAAAAACGTGTATACAGTTTTCCGCTACGACCCGCCGGCCGTTGGGTTTGCTGCGCTATCCGAGGTCGCTATAGCCGAGAACGGCATCAACGGGGCCGCGGTACCGAGCGCGACTATTGGCTCTGCCACGGCAGCAGTGACAGGGAATGCTGCCTCCACTACGCTTCAGTTCGCACCGGCTTGGATTGGACTCAGCCTCCTCTTCAGCTTTTTGCACACATCATTGGTATAGAAAACGCAGATGACCTGGGACGTGTGTGGACTACGACCGTGGATGTTGGTTTACCTATATTTATATCCACGACTTTACGGATACCTCTATCTTCTGGACACGACTACGAACTTGGTACATATTCGACGCGGTGACAGATGACATAAATGTACAGCACACTACACCTCTGGACTTGGACTACATAGCTAATTCTCGTGGGGGAGGTATGGTCAACATCGTTGTCCACGCATTCGAGGCGGTCTCGATGCAAGAATGTACACAAACGAATGCAAGATCATGATTGTAGTAGTGTCAGTCCGTAAAGCGTTTGACCTCATCTTGCGCCTCCCTAATCGTCAAAATCGTCCATGGATAACTCAAGACTCCCGAGTTGAACAACCTGCACCGCTTCTGCTGGGTCGATGTCCATAGCATCATCGTCATCCAACGGTGCATCCAAGACGTCCATATTGGTCATAGTGTTCTCCCCAGGGTGCTGTTCTTGGTCCAAGAACCCAAGACACGTCTGCATACACCCCCTCCATCGCAGTGGAACGGTACCGCCAACGTTCACACCGGCGATATGTCTCTCCCACGTAAACCTCTCTGCAGCATGCCCGATGAATACTTTTGATCTATGCTTGGGATTCGCGCATCTGGCATAGCCCTGCCGGCTCACCGAACGCTGACGACCACCCGTTGACAGTGGCTCCGTCGAGAATCGCTTGTGGAGACGAAGGATTCCCGGTACACATTCTGCGAGGACCGAGTGGATGTGTGGAGGGATGTTCCACTGGTCAGATAAAGGCAGGTCGTAATACTCGGCGATGACGGTCCTTGCGCTGGGCCCTTCTCCCAGAGGGGTAAGGAGTAAACGGAGGCAAAGTTCTGTCAAGGGGGGAACGGCTTCGAGGGTGGTCACGACTGGTGATACCGTGATTGCCGCGGGTGACGGTGAGTCGTCGACATGGTCCCTGCGCAGCGACGCGAGCCGCGAGATGGACCGGCGGGTACTGAGAGATCGATGTCCCACACCGGAATTAGTAGGTTTGAACGGAGACGAGGGTTCAGGGAGAAAGGGATTCGGGTATAGTAAAAGTTTGTCCAGTTTCATGTCGCGGATTTCCCATGGCAAGTATGTCAGTCTGTTCAGAGAGATGTTAAGTTCCTTAAGGTTTTTGAGACGACATATGTCTCCGGGTAGATACGTCAATTGATTGCTGCCTATATATAAACGTTCTCAGAGCTGTTCGACGAGTAAACGCGTCGCAAGACACATACGAAGACTCAACACGGAGAGATTTTGTAGCGTGAACAACTGGGGCGGAAGAGAGCTTATCTTGTTTCCCGAGAGGTACAGTTGCAAGACGTGTCTCTGCTTTCCAGAATCGACTATGGATTGCGTCCTCCCGAAAGAACGCGTCCTGGACGGTTCGGTGTTGACGCGTGACAGACTACGTCCTGAAAACATCGTTTGCTCCGAGACCTCTGGCGTGTTGAAGAAACCGGATAGGTCACCGATCGATGGAGGGATACTTTTGAGTTGTTGGTTGCTGCCCTGAAACTGTGAGATGGGTCAACGGACGAGGGGTACAAATGCCAGAGACCTGAGATCAACATGACCAATGCCAGTATCGAACGGTCTGCGAAGAGCTTCATCCCAGAGACGCTCCTCGCGGTCTAGATATCGCGAGGTACGATGAGGAGGAGAATCGCGATCGCTAGTTACTACGAAATCGTCCTCCACGAGTGAACGCGCACCAGCCGCGTTCCGACTTAGACCAGCTGCGCGCCAAAATGTGGATGGAGGGGTGATTGGGGGCGCCGTTTTCTTCTCATAACTGGGGTGTCGTTTGGCTGCCTTGGCGGAACCAGCGAAGGGGTGCGAGAGTGGTAAATTCTTGGGTGACGGAGGGTCCAATGAACATTCGCCCATCTGAGGGCTCGAGAGGGGTGAGGAATCGACAGGACCCAACAGCGGCGATGACGATGGCGAGGTTGCCGTCGACGATGAGGGCGTTCGTAGCATGCTGGGGTGACTTTTCATGTGTCGTACGACGTGTTTTGCAGCAACGACGGACTCCCCCTTTATTACTTCCGGTTATCCGCCATCCGCACGACTTCCGCGTATTTTAGCCAGTTTCAACGTACATAAACACCCAGCACGACGGTTAACTTATTGAATGCTCGCTAAATACCGGCGCTCACGAGTCAACGGCTTGAATGGACGATTGAATGGCAAGGTCGTGTATTCATACCCGATGTCCGACGGGGGTTATCATTACAGCGAACAGCGGACTTCCAGAAACCCCACCGTGCGGGTACGTGCAACAGATGATCGATGAAGCCCATATCATCGACACGCAGTTGGTCTATCAACCTTAATGACAACCCAGACAGGGGAACCGTAAGGGTGCTACCAATACATTCGACAACAGACGATCTTTGATGATACCTCCCCGATGCTCCAGTAGCAGACACTCCGGGACCATAGTGGGACTACACTAGCACATCCGACAACGGACAGTCTTCAAGGAGCCCTTTCAGAAATGACGTTTGGTTCAGATTGTACTGGCACGAATCAAGTGTTCAGCTTTCGCAGACCGCGCCTTGATGGAACACGGGAATGTCTCCGGGCGACTTGGCAGTCTAGTTTCAGCATGCAGTTAACCCCCGTTATATTCCAATGTACGCACATGGCTCCCCCACTCTTGAGCTTCGGAGTAACCTCTATCTCAACTCCGGAAGGGTCTGTCGCTTTCCCAATTTGCATGGTTGCTAGCATCGACACGATCACGGCCCAGAGACTCTGCTCGGCGAGGTGATTGCCAGGACAGACTCGACTGGGCCGCTTCACGTCAATATCGCACTGTTCCTACTCGCACTTCAAACTCACCGCCCAAAGCCAAATGCGGGTGACAAAGTGACGTCTTCAAGTTTACCGCCGTACCGATCCGGGTTGAAAACCTTTGGTTCAGGGTAACGGACTGGATCCTGAGTCATAGCCCTGCAAAAAGCAAATGGTATCGATGATGTGTAGCTATGGAATTTACGTACCAAACATTCGGAATGATAATAACGCCTGCAATTATGGCAAGTGAGGGGAGTACGTCGAAAACGTTGTGAAGGCTGCTTGCCTTTTGGAATATACATGCCATTATGGGTGTCATCCGCAGTTGTCGTGTGGGGAAATCCTTTAAGGACACCTCTAAGTTTCGTGGCCACCATACATATCGCATTACGCACCAAGTGCAGAGACTGGGATCCATCGGATTGTCTCTAACAAAACTGCTTCGACATACGGAAGATTGGGTCGGTCACCAAAATCAGGGAGGCGATCGGTGCCAACTACACGATCGATTTCTTCCTGTGCTTTTCTCTGCACATCCGGGTGCAGCACCATTGCAAGCAGGAAGACTAACATTGCGGAGGTTGTCTGTGACTCGTTTCAGAGAACATGTAAAAAGAAAGGTATGGTTGCGGCGTACAGTTTCCGACCCGGCTTGGAACCAGGTCAGGTAGGGAAAAATTGCAAAATGAGAAATATCTCACCCATAAACACACTAGCAGCCACCTCTTTCGTGACTCTTTCTTTATCGAGCCCGAGGTCCAAATCCTCTTCCTTGCCTTGAAATATATCGCGCACCATTGACTTTTTCGCAGTGCCAGCGACCTTTCGAACTCGTGGTCTCAAGTAGAAACTACATGACGACCAAATTACTTACCATGCTGTCACGTACGTACTGAACCGGATCGTCCAGTACCTTCCTCACAAGTTGTCGACAGTCATTAGCACGCTTTTTCCAAAAGCCTCCAGGCATCCACGAGGGTATATGAGCCACTGGATTAGTATAAGTAACTTCAACAACTGAGGTTGAACGGCACACACGGAAGGGGAAAGCTCCGAGGAGTGCAGATCGCTCAGGGGTCGCCACCTCCACTACCAACGAAAGCAGCTGAGTTATGTTGGCCATGAAAGGGTCCTTCTCCGAAGTTACGGAATAGCCATAGGCAAGTTCCATAATCAATGCGACTGAGAACCTGCCGTATCTGCTCAGCCGCAATTCCTAGGGGCAATAATGATGACCCATGTACATTGCGAAGTGGTCTTCATAGTTTTGTGGCGTCGCGAGTAGATTTGCAAGGAGCCCGTGTGCCCTTTGCAGGTGCATCGTTCCGTATTTCAAAGATTCTTTCTTGTTTAGGACGAGATGGAGCGCCTTTCGATGCTGCCTCCACTCCTCTCCGTAAGGCAGAGTTGGTGTGGTAAACCCAAGTCCCAACCTTATGAACGGTGAGTTTTCTGTGCTCTAGCATGCAAGACACGCCTACAAGTCAACGGACGGCACACGAGGTCGATCAGAATATATGGAAGACCGTTGGTCCAACAACTCATGGGCGACCTTCTCGCTGTTGACGATGATGTACTCCTTGCCGAGTACTCGCGAGTAGGTGAGGTCACCTGTTGTGTAGAGTGACAAACTGCACAGTCTTTTCCGGTTACTGGGCTTCTTACCGTAGCGCTTTCCCCACTCTTCATATGTCACCCAGGGCTGGGATGCATCTATGTCGAGGACATTTCCAACCCATGGCAGACCTTTGGGACCAGGCGGTAAGAGAGTGCGGCTGGTTCGTTGCCGTCGGCTCTTCCAAAGCGAGAAGAAAAGAGCCCCTAGGCACAGTAGGGAAATGGTGAGAGCGGACGTCGAGGTATCCATGATTCAGAATCAACTAGCGACCCGCACCGAGCCCTACTTAAAGTCGGCACATCAGTGAAACTGACTTCAGCGTTCGACTGACTCCGATTGCCTGGCGAGTGCCGGTAGGTTTCACTGATGGCCCACCAATCAACAGTCGCCGGGGACCTGGTTAACAGTGCCTGCGGACCCTGCGTAGTGGAGCGGTTAGTAGAATTTTGGCCGGGTACAAACATAGTGGAGAATGTGAATCGGAAGCTTTATGTTGACCGGAGGAATGATGGCGATCGCGCTGCCCGGGTCGTAAAGGTCCTCGCAAATGTGAAGTTCCAGCGCCAAAAAGTCTGGTCATGAAAACTTCCAAGTAACGCCTTCAGGTTCGCGACTGGACTGAACTTGGAACTTTGTACACGGCGTTCCGGAAACAAGAGCTCGAACCCCAAGCTCAGTCCAGTCACGAGCCCATTTGCCGATAAAGGTTAGGCTCGCATTCGTTCCAGCGGAGGTTAACGAGTCCACTCCGCGATCAAAATCCATCGGACGCAATAGTCCCCTAGTAAACCAGTTATGGTTTCAATTGATATCGAACGGAATGGCACTAGAGCAAATGTGCAAAGCGCCGTCAGGTCACCGTCTCATACACGGCGGTACTTGTCATAGTTCAATGCGAGGCGTACTGGAACTTGCTGATCGAGCTCAGTTGCCTATCAAATCTTTACTTCGCCCTCGTCCTGTTTTTGGCTTGCGCAGCCCGTTTGGCCCCCATCCCATCCATCGAATGCGTCAAGACCATCAAAATGACGGAAGTAACGCGGAGCGGGCTTGAATATCTGAATGAAGGTATCCTCCCGTTTGAAGGTAAGAGTAAGCGGTTGTGCACAATAGAAAGAAAACGAGGCTCGCGTTGACCGCGGCCAAGGTCAAGGGAGCTTCCGTTGGACACATTGAACGTTAAGTCGAACCCCTCGTCGAAAGGAACGTCTCTGATCAAATGGTTTCCCTTGAACAATTTATTTGTGGAATGAACGAAAGCACGAATTTCCACAAAGTTATCACTGTGATGGAAGTATGATGAACTGACCTATATACAAGGCACATCTGAAAGGTTGATAGGCCAAATTGCAGGCACGCTGCAAGTGCTGTACTCTCAGAGGAAGCGCGGTGAGTTGCAGTACATAACGCAAGGCAGGGGAAGAAAATGATATACCATCAAAATGCGTTCAAAACTAGCTTCGTGAATAGTAGGATACACAAAACAATCCATACGCGATAGTTTAAGAAGAGTCACTTGCTGGATGGTCGTGATAGTACGGGTGATTGTACGGTCTGCCCTGACCCACCGCCGTCTGCTGGAACCGGCGTGGCCGCGGAAGAGTTGAACATCGCCTTCAACGCCAACTCGTTCCTCTTTTGCCTCACTCTTTCCGCTTCCTCTGTGCCCCCAGTCATCTTTAGCTTCTTCCCGCCCACGAAACCTGCTAGCTCGTTCTGGAATGCGTCGGATCGGCTAGCTAGCTCTCGTTCGCGGTTCTTCTGATTCGCTGCGATGGCCTTCAATCGCTTCTCGGGATCTACTGAAGCGCCTCGGATCTCCATCATGACGGTACTCAATCCACCGTGACCCTCGTCCGCAGGAAGAGCTTTGAACCGTCCACGAGCCGAACGATTTGGCGTATTGTTCCTGAGATTGACCACTTTTTGGACATGGTCAAAGACCTCGGCAAGACCTTTGTGATCCTCCAATAAGTCGGCCAATAGCTCTTCCTGGTGGCTGAGGAAACCTTGCTCTTCCACGATGTTCTGTAGTTCTTCCTCCCAGGTCTTCTTCCACATGGGCTTGATAGTATCCAAGTGATCTTTCAGACTCGACAACTCCGTGGCCGTAGACACAACGTCTTCCCGGATAGTCTTCAACAATTGTGGTTTGGGTGTGATCTGGCGCTTTATCACGTCGTCCCTCAGACTTTCCACAGTATCCTGCAACTCCTCCACCTTCGTCAGCACGTTTTGACTGCGCGTGTCGAGTTTGCCCTTGCCGCTATCGATGAAACTGCGTGAACCACCAACTTTGGCACTCGCAAGTTGCTTCACGGACTGCGTCTGGGTGCGCAATACATTGAGAGACTCCTTGGTCGACTTCATGAACTCCGAATACAGCTGCCTCATAATCCCCAGATCGCGTCGTAAATTCTGCACCTCGTCAAACTGCGTCTTCAGATCGTTCACGACACGATTAGAGTACTCCGACATCACCGATGCACCGGTCATTTGTGGTTGCAACTGAAGTGATTGGCCCGTCATCTCCGGCTGAATGAACGGGCTCTGAGTGTCGCCCACGATACGAGATAATCGTCGTGCAATATGCTGGAACTGTTTGTCTGACGGACGGTCTGCCACTGGTGTGCTTTCCGCGAACTCGTGTGCTACTATTGGACTAGGGTGGTGCGACGATCGGCGATTATGCGTAATTGCTGACTTGAGTTCTTTGAGGTCATTTGACAGAGTGGATATCTGCGCATCGATGTGCTGCTTTATTTGGTCCAGCGCTGAACTTGTGAGTGAGCAAAGCGCCAGGAACACAGAATAAAGCCGCCGACCCACGTTCAATGTTTAGTGATAATAAGCACTTCTCCTTGATTTCTTCCATGTCCTCAAGCTCATACTGAACGCCACTCGAGGGATCGCGAATGTAGATGGCAGGGAAGTTCTCCATGCCTGGATTGTACGAGAACTTGTCGACGAAGAGCATACGCAGCGATGAAACTGTCGTCCCAGACTCAAACATAGCCTTTTTCACCTCACGACCGACCTGGAGGAACACTGGGAAAGACGCTGTTTGGGATGAGTCGGGGAACTCCACCTCCTCCGACAATTTACTTCTATTCGATAGAGTCTTAGAAATTGATTGCGCTCGGACCATATCTGTGGGGAAGGGAAGCGGAGGTACGGGAGGTGTGGGTTCTTTATTTGCAGGCGAAGGTGTGCGAGGACCCTTCTTGGATGAGCCAGCCGGCGACTTTGTCTCAGATTCGTCTACTTCCGTGAGCACGGCCAGTTCAACAGGGGTCAAATTCGACGAAACAGCCATCGAGCGACGACTCGGAGAACTGGATATCGTCCGTTCCCGCGTCAGGCCATTTCCTGCCATTCTGCTAAATTGGTAGGTAGAAAAGCGTTTAGAAGCTCGACGTTCGAGGACATCGCGGTTCCTCAATGCAGCGAGGGAGCTGGCTACCCCAGGTACATCCGTCTCCATAGGGGGTGTCTTGGGTGAGGAAGACTCGCCACTGTGAGTATCTTCCACAACCGAAGAAGGCTCTATGATGACAGTGGGAGGGGAAGCGACCGGTGGGGAGGATGGCCTGTCGACAAGCGAATATCTCTTAACGGATGCGGGGACAGGGGAAAATTGTGGCGGTGGTGTGGGAGGTACATCTTTGTCCGTGTTAGGAAGCTGGACAGATGCGGATGGTGTGTGGGTCTGTGAAGCAATGAGTGTCTCCGTCGACGCACGTGCAGAGACGTCATCTTGGGGCGCATATACGGCGTTCTGGGATGGTGGTTGGGAATGTCGTGATTGTGAAGGCTGAGGGGTACGCTCATGATGTCCGTTCGTATTGGTAGACACGGGTCGCTCGCTAACAGGAGGATCATCTTCGGGCTCTTCGAACGGTGGAGGTGTCATTCGTGACCGCGTTTCGGGTCGTTTACTGGATGGCCTGGCGGATGTGCGCACGGCGGCGCTATTTCTGTTTGTCTCTACATTTCTCTCCTCTTCATCGCCAAGTGACAGCTGTGTTCGGTGTTTCGCGACTTCCTCGTCTCGTTTAGAAGACGCCCTGTTCGACCTTGACGAACGGCTATCGGTGCGCGCATGAGACGAACTCCGGTGCCGACTCTGGTGATCCGAAACTATCCGCCGGTACATGGACTGCTTGTTCCGAAGACCATGCAGCAGGTTCGTAATAATCTGGCGCACCTTTGGAAGGTAAATGTTCAGGGTGTCTGGAGAAGCGTCTTCCGAGAGACACGTTTCGAGGACCTCTCTCAGGTCTTCGGGTACGGACATGAGGTCGCTGAAAGGTGATATACAAAATAAGACTTTGACAACGTGGTTCCGTGCAGGTAGATGGAGAAGGGTACGCACGACATGTCGATGTTGAACGAGGCAAACGCAGCCACTGCTGCGTTGAAGTCATTGCCCAGACGCACGTATACGTCGCTGATCTGGCTCTCGGACATTTGAAGGTTGCTCCATAGCGTGAGTGACTCGAGCAGCTGCTTTATTGCCACAAGAAGTCGTGTGACTGCAGACTCGACGGTAGGCTGTTATGGATTGAGCGTTCCCCGGGCGTTCCACAATAGGTTGACGAAAACGCGGGTGCACTTACATGAGAATGCGAACGGCCACTGCGAGACGAGGTGGACGAGACGGACTGGTTGTCCCGCTTCGGCTTGTGTCCGTCGTACGATGGTGGTGGTTGTGTCGATGCCATTCGAATTCGCTTGGTCTTCGGTCAAGCTCAAGCCTCAAGGACATTTCGAGACTGGACAGATCCCGGACACGCGTACCACATGAGAAAATACTTCCAAACTAGGTAACAACGAACGACCACTATTATTATTGCGAATTGTACGGAGCAGCCCCGTCTCCAGCGAGAACGTAGTCGTTCAGAATCTCGTCGTGCTCAGTCCTCTTATACGTCCGAATGGTCTCCCCATAATCCGAAATCTCATATACACGGAACCTCCGATCGAACCTATGGTGTCATCGTTGAATATTTACTGCGTTTATCCAGCAATCATATCGACTTACCCAACCCTGCCATACCCAGAATATGAACTGGAATCAACATAGTCAGCTCGGCAACAAGTACATGCACGCATTCCACACTCACCCTCCTCCGCCAAAGCATAGCCAAACATCTTTGATTCTCTTACAATCCTCGGTAACTGGAGCATGTCTCCATCACTGTTGCCACCCTAAACCAGCACGAAGAACTTACCGTGACAGTGTCCGTTCGAAACCACCTTGACCTCGGGAATAGCAGCACCAGTACGGTGGTCCGTTTCCAACGCAGTCAGCAAACCCTTCTCGAACATACCATCACTCTTCTTGGCAGCGCCAGAACCCTCCAATGAAACACCGACATCAAGAGGGAGTCCCGTACGCTGATCTGTATCGGGTGCGCTATACGACTCTTGTCTAACAATCAAAGTCAGCACAACTCAGATAAACGGCCCTCGCGAGACGTACAGCGGAATATGGAAAAACATCATAGCGTTCGGCTTGGCAAGCTTGCGAGTCGATGGTGGAACTTGACCCGATTGCCTCCGCCAGATGTCTCCAAGGTCCGAACTAGTCTGAGGAGTGTACGGGCGCTCAATAGGATATATCAGCGCTGATTCACCCAGGAACCAGTCAATTTGGTCCTGCGATCGACGTATCAGCCAAAATGCAATACAGTTAAAGTAAAACTTGCCTGGTGAATCCAGTCATATTCCGTCGGGAAGAAATATCCAAACCAGTCCAAATAACCTTTAGAGTATGCCCCCGAATCGATGAAGTAAAGAGTGAGTAGATGCGTTGCCGAACTGACCCCTTCATGAACTACGGTATCGAAGAAATGGTCAGGTCCACTCACCTGTCCCCACTCTTGACTTTCAAAACGTAGTTTCCAACACCATGGATATCCTTGGGACCTCTCTCGACGAGCGAGTACGGTAAGGCTTGCATCATCTTCAACTGCTCTGCCCTAACCGCCCCGATCTCATCATCGTGGTTGCCAAATACCGCAGCCCACGGGATCTTCCGATCTATCACCTCCGCTGCAAACTTTGCTAACACAGACTTGGGATCCCACGACGTTCCCTGGCCGTTGAGCTGGTCTCCAGTAAACACCACCATGTCCGGCTTTTCTGCATCGAGTACATGTCCAAGTAACGTGCTCGTCAGGTTGTCTGAGGCATCACAGGGAGAAATGTCGGTGTCTCTGCATTTGCCTCGGGAAACAGAGAAGTGTAGATCGGCAACCTGGAGAATCCTGAATTTTCCATCTTGAGAAAAGTGGAGAGGAGGAGCGCGAGGCACAGCTGGACAAGACGTCAAGCCACCCATAATACCAAAGGAAATACACTCGTTGCACTCACGCTTGACACCTCGTCGATAAGTCATATACACACTCTCGATCATGCCCCATTTCTCTGGTGTGATAGCAGGTTCAAGCTTCTCAAATCCATACCATGGACGGCCTTCCCCAAACAAGACATCGACCTCGGTCACAATTTGTTGCTTTTCTTGAACTGTCATCTCGTTCATCGCTTTCCCGATCTTATACCAGAGATAGAGATGCTTTGTACGCATTACGCCGTCCCTGATGGAACGCTTGACTTTGAACCACGAATCTGTTCTGGGACTGGGTTCTTCTCCCGAAGGAAGTAGCTGGAAGTCGGTGATAAGAGGAACGTCAAGCCGCCGCGTGCGTCTGTAGTAGATATTCTGAAAGAGGAGATTACATCAAAAGACATATCACAGCCGTGGTGTGCATAGCCTCACTAAAGACCAGATTCCGGTCTGCAGGTTGAGATCCCGCTCGACGCGCACCCAATTACCCTTGACAGCGTCCTTCTCCGGCGTCGTGTCAGGTGTGCACAGATCAACACCGGCGACCTCAGGGGAAAACATGCATCTCTCGATAGTGATTTCTGACACTAGAGGAAATGTGAGCCAAGCGACGAGAACCCTTGAGCACACATGACGCACGCCCAGTATCATGCGGTAGGAAAGGTGCCCAGTAGTCCAGAGGATAACTTGAGGTATCAGACGGCTCGTCTCCGGGATTCGATACGTTCCACCAATCTGTACTAGACGGGGGCTCTTGAGGGAGGCCAGCATCCTCGGGTCTGGCACTGTCGCCCGTGGAGCTGACAGAATCCCATGACTGCCATCCGACTCTCTGAGATATTCCTGGGCCTGGAGTGGGTTGGTAGAGAATGAATATGAAAGTGAGGAGGCAGGAGAAAGCGACGATAGCGAGCGCCGGTTCAGCAATGGAACGAAGAAAGCGGAAGAAGCGGGAACAAGACAAAGCCATTTTGACTACGATTAGTGGAGAAAAGAGCGAACCACGGTCGACACAGAAACGTTCAGCGTTGGTTGCAATACGCCAACCACGGCGTGTACATCGATGGGATGTTTCTAATGCCTGCGGGGAAAGCACAGTATGTGCCAGATCACGTGGAATGCTGGGTGCCACGTGACTGACCTCCGTACCATTTGGGAATTTTTCGACTCCTGCCCGAGTCTTAATACGCCATGCAGTCGCTCGGACGCGTCGTACGACGGCTGTACTCGACGAAACCACCGCGACCGTCCACTCAGAGGGCTGCGACTGCACTACCAAAGCATGCAGCGGAAGCAAGGGAGGCATCGACCCCAATGGCCGTTCTCGAGCGTCGTGCACGGAAGCAACCCGACCTTCTGCCTCCACCCGGCAGCGACCTCACACCATCCGAATTCTCCAGCTATAGACGGCAGCTTGCCAAGGGGGAGCTCAAGATGGAACAAGGGAGGGACCTTACCGAAGCGGAATGGCTGGATGCACTGAACGAGAAGCGTTCGCGCCTTCGCGGTATCAAACTCGCCAGCAAGGGCAACCAAAAACAGGTGGAGGTCGTCGGCCAAAAGATCTATCTCCCAAACGTCATATTTCGTATGGTTCGGAATCACACGCCGAAAGGAAAACCGTATAACCCGTACGAAGCAACGTTCCGCGTCCCCCAGTCCATCACCAAAACCGACATCCGCTCGTACCTCTCTGCGGTATACGGCGTGAAGACTACGTACATACGTACGGCCAACTATATCTCCCCTCTACGACGCACGCGCATGGGTCTGCGGCCTGTTGGAAGGTATCGAACATACAAGCGTGCTGTCGTCGGTCTCGTCGATCCATTTTATTACCCGCTGGATATGGAGGACATGGACAAGGTTGCGAGGAGAGAGCGTGAGGCATGGCTGGAAGAGAAGTTTGCTCTCAAAGCTCTGATTCGTTGGCGAAGGTACGAGCTTGTCCGTACGACGCAGTCAGGGAGCAGAGGTTGGCATTTCACGGGTCATCTGCGGAGGGACAAGATATTGCAGGCCGTTGCTAGACGGAGGATGATTACAAGAATGGAAATTGAAGGGATCAAGGCCGAGATCGCAGAGAAACGTGCAGCGGGGAAGCAAATCTTGACGGAGAAGGTCAAATCGTAGGCTTTTTTTAACCACCGGTGTACTGCTCCCATCATTGACATTACTTATGGACACTCTGACACTAAGCTACGGGATATAATCTGCACACATACATTCGATCGTTGCAACAGCATATAAGCATAAGTTCATAATGGTCATAGAGGTGGTCGTGTGCGATAGTGGTTCCGCCGGATGTCCCACATTGGCTTGTAGTCGTGCATCAGGACTCCACACGAGTGGCCCCCAGTCGTTGGGAGTCTTCGAGCGCTTTCCTTATATCCGATAGACGGTTGCGCCAGGGGGAGGGGATGATCCCTGTGCTGAATGCGACGTGTCAGAGCGTGCCTCTAGTCCTCCGGATGGCTTGAACGTACAAGTCTCTAGCCGCCCGTGGCTTGATTGCCTTTTCCCCGGGGATCTTTATATTCTTTGGAGTGAAAAATATGTGCGACAGCTTCATACTGGCCGTGCAGCAAGAGCAGCTGAGTGCTCAGGTTGGGGGGGGAATGGGTGTGATATGTGTGGGCTGTTCTACCCGTCTCTTATTTATTGTACGGGTAGGGGGGCGATAATCGCCGGAGGGCAACACCCGCCGGATCCGAGGGAATGTCGAACATGCTATGTGGCTCTTACTCACAGCCTCTCATTCAGTACGGTGAACCACCAGAGAAACACAAAACAGGAATACTACCGTCCACTGGAGGACTCATCGTCGTCTCCGTACATTGACAGCACGGTGAGATGGCCGAGCGGTCTAAGGCGCCAGACTAAGGACTAGGTCATACGATGACCACAGGGTATCTGGTCCGAAAGGGCGTGGGTTCGAATCCCACTCTCATCACACCTTTTTGTCACTCTGGAACGGATGGCAGAAACATTAGATAGTCATGCATGCAATCAGTATACGAGAATGTCGTTCAGATATACTAGCTGATGCTCAGCCTCCCAATCTCTCTGCCAGGCATCCACTCGTTTCATAAGATCAGCCCACTCTTCTTCGCTCTCGACCCCTTCTAGCCACTCCTCCGCTTGTCCAAGTGCCTCAAGCCTCTTCCAGCCGCGCTTCAGAATCCCAATGTAATTGAGGATTTCTCTTCTCCAGGGCTCGACAAAGCGGGTATTCTCGTCCGACGATCCTTCCCTTAACCGTAGGGTCCTGATAAGATCATCCTGATAATCGAACGTGGAATTGTCGACCATCCTATGCCCGACGTGATAAGGATCATACCCTCTCCTCCGAAGGTCTTCCTCGCTATCTGCAAGCTCCCTCAGCAATTCTGCTCGAGGTGCGAGCAGGCTACCATTTGCGATGATCGAGGTGGCGTAGACACTTTGCGCTGTATCCGAGGGGCAGCTTAAAGCCAATATCGGGAGGCCGATGAAAGCGAGTGCGTTGGTCGGGTAAGACGCCGACAGGGAAAATATATGTCTATGCAGCGGAAATAGATATCGCAGGTTGGTGGTGAGCCTGTTCTCGTCTGTCTCGTTGGACTTCGGTTTCACGACCACTTCCCGGCCTTCTTCTAGGAAAGGCACACGTAAATCATAGCCAGTACCCAGTAAGATCGTATCAACGTCTTGCGCCGTCGACCCGTCCGCAAAGACGACGTCATCCGATGTGAAATGTGAAATCTCAGGCTTCATCTCCACGGGTCCAGTTGGCGCCCTTTCTGCCGTACTACGAACAGAAAGGTAAACCTTTACCAGGAAATGAGGAACGTCGAATCAGGTATCAACTGACGAACTATCACTGGAACGACACTCACCTTGCGCGCATACTGCGACACCTGAGATGCAATGTCGACTCCGCTTGCTCCTGAACCGACCACCACGACGGTTTGGTTAACGTACCGACTAGGGTCGCGGTACCATATCGAATGCAGGATTTCCCGTTGCAAGCCATGCTTAGTCTTCTCCAACCACGTTTCTTGTCCAGCAAATACCACTATATGTGGCTCGTGGTTATGCCCATTCGCAACGACGAGATGGTCGAATGATCTTTGTATTCGGTCACCGTTATGATCTTCGACGACGATCTCCCAATGCCCGGCCTTCGACGTTCCTGCCCATGACGACGACAGTACGGTATGATTCAGCCTGATGTATGGCCAGAGATCATGGCGTGTCGCGTAATCTCGGTGGTACTGCTCTATGTATTCGTGCAGAGGAAAGAGGGGCGTGCCAGGCGGGAAGGGAAATCCGGGGTAAGTCATGACAGGGACAGGAGTGGTGGTATACAACAGAGGATACAATGGTGTTTCAGGTAGCTCAGGCGGAGGTGTGGGCGATGGATCTGGCAACCTATCCAGTGTCCAGTGCATTTATTGAATTTGGTGAGTTGACAAGCAAGACCAGACCGCACCATATTCCCCCGACGTCCCTGCGCTGCTCGTGCAAAACTATATCCCAGTTCGCACGTATCTCGGGTGGCAGATCTAACAGGCTTTTCAGCATGGCGAGGCCAGCGCTCCCGGCGCCGACGATAGCGATTGACTTGACGGTATCTTGCTCGAGGTCGTGTGACGGCTGCAAGCACTCTAGGGGTAGCAGTCGAAAGAGGAGAGAGCCCAAGAGTGAACATGCCAGCCGTTGAAAGTCGAACTTCATGTTTACCGAAACCCCACCAGCACTTATCTCTTACGAAGGGGAACCGGAGAGACTCATATACATAGCCAGCTTCCGTGCGCGTTTTCTGAGCTCATCATCAACGTCAATGGCGTGCTGCTGCGAAGGCATACCGAAAATATTCGCGGCTTACATATCAGACATATCGGATCCTAGAACAGGCCCGGGCCAGGGTGCAATAGCCCCTTTTGATACCTGGCAGGAGTGTCTAGCAACAACTCTGATACCATATACTGCTCTAGGTTGGCCGAACACGTATGGCTAGGAATCTGCGCTCTCGCTCATCTTCTTGCCTAGCTGGTCCAAAAGTGATTGGAGCATCTCCGCCTCCTCCACCAACTTGCCTATCGTCGCCTCTCCTTCCGGGACTGGTGCAGGTAAAGGAGCAGGTGACTCCTTCCAGCTCAACCTCGCCGTCGATTCATTAACCACGTCTCCCCACGTCTTTCCCTCCCTCTTGAGCAACGACGCGAGCTCGTCTTTTATTCGTCGACACGTGCCTACACCATCATATCCGAATTCCGTGTAGAGTTGAACGAACGATGCACCTGCGCGCCCGTACTCCAGGGCGTCTGCACCAGAGCTGATGCCACCGCAACCAATAATAGGAATAGATGCGGGGAGATGAGCTCGAAGGGTCTTTAAGGCACGGAGGGTGTAAGGTTTTAGCGGTTTACCAGATAAGCCACCTGTCTCGACCTTGTTTGCTGCGATAGACCCGAGCATAGCATAAGTAATGCAAGCACGCCACACCCGGGAATTAGTCACTTACAATCTATCAACGAGGATGGCCGAGCGACAGTTGTGTTGCTGACGATGACACCATCAATGTCGCTGTTCCGTATAACCTCAGCCATCTCCGCAATTTGAGATTCTTCAAGGTCAGGGGCAACCTTGAGCACCAAGCGCGGTCGACGTAAGGTAACTGGCGAGGGCTCGAGGGCATTCCGAGCCTCCGCTACATCCTTCAGCAAACTTTCCAGAAGTTCACGGTTTTGTAGTCCACTAGGGTCGTGTTGAGCTCACGGTGTACACGCCCGATAGGACACCATTCCAAGAGTAACGTACCGAAGACCAGGGGTATTCGGACTCGACACGTTGACAACAAGAACATCTGCGTAGGGACCAAAAGTGTTTACTCCAGACACAAAGTCCTCGGAAGAATCTGCAGAAGACGTCTTGTTCTTTCCGAGGTTGACAGCGAGGACAGCCCCCGAGCGCAGTGCGCTGGTGGACGCCTCATTGACATCATAAAAGGTGGGTATACGAGCTCGCAAACGCGATACAACTGCAGCTGCACCTTGCGATGGGAAACCGTACCGATTTATGAGTGCGGAATCGGCAGGCAGGTGAAATACCCGTGGGCGAGCGTTTCCAGGCTATCGCACGATGTTAAGGTTAACGAAACAAACTGAACGCGGGACCCTCACTTGCGGCTTTGGGGTCACGCTACCTACTTCCACCCAGCTGAACCCAAGGTTGAACAGACCTGGCCATCGATACCAGCGTCAGGGTAAAGCACGCCGCGAAAGCCCGACTACGCGCACCGTCTATAGCTTCGCCATCCTTGTCAAAACCAGCAGCGAGTCCAACCGGATTAGACACGTCGAACCCAAGTATCTGTCAGACGCGCAAAAAAAAAGAACGTGATGAGTGCACGTTATTCTGTCCAGCCACTATCTTCCACAACCTCCGACCGTAAAACGTCATCGTCCTTGACAACATCTCGCGGGCCCAGTCCGCTCCGGAGCACTTTAACCGCTATCTTGTGTCCTGTCTCGGCGTCGAAGGTATACCTCAGTACGGGTGTCAAAACGTAGCGGTGAATGGCAGAACGAGCATCGAAGTAGTACGCGGCGAATAGACCGGCTGAGACAGCGAATAAAACGGCGTAGGACGTTGTCCGGAGTGTCGAGCGAGGCGAAATTGATGGTGGAACAGACGAAGCGAACGTCCTGCGTTGTAAGACAGACTGCCGATGATGCGTTATTCCGTGTCGCAGAGCATGCTGATGTCGAATGCTTCTGAGTGGCAGACTCGCCATACTAGTACTCCCCACCGCTGCCATACGCTGTTTCGGACGAACTCGTGGGTTGGGTCAAAAAAAGCTTGTTTGCACTTGTTGAATTCACGAGCAACCACTGGCTATCACAGGGGCTAGTACCCAAACTTGTAGTAGTAAAACGTACAGCAGCGACGAAGGTGTCAAAGGGGGGGAGGGGAGAGATACAACGAGTATGTTTCGGTTTTCTGACCTCTGAAAAAGTCCGAAAGAATATGCTACAATAAGCACGAATATAAGCAGCTTCGAATAGCGGAATTCCCGCCCATTCTTAATGACCTGAAACGCGACGACGGAACCAGGTCAGCCATCGGATGAATCGTGGATGGGAATTGTAGTGATCACGAACCTGGTACCGTACAACGAGGTAGGGGTGTTTGATGATTATTCGAGTGTAAAGACAGCTAGAAGTGTACACATATGGACACGGGTGGGTGGAAGACTGCAACACATATGTCAATCTCCGTCACGGAAGGGGAGGATAAGGGGAGTCTACTCACGTGGTAGTGGGTTTCAGTGCATGGTACTCGTCGTGTGGAGCAACAGATGCTGCGACTTTTGCAGTGAATCGGCCAGCATCAACAGTCCTCGGATGCCGTATGCGAACCGCACAAACCACTCCTGGGAGTGCAAGAGAAGGAGAGAAAAGGTTTCGAACAAAGCAAAGAGGCGAGTGGCTTCCGAAGTCAACATTGTGGTGTAGCACGCTGATATGTTGATATCTGATGCTAGTGAAGGCGATCAATGAAGACCATGCGGATGGATGTCATGCACACTGGATCCTTTAAATACTGGTCAGACCGAGTTCCCGGAAATTATTCGGCCTATGAGTATGTCGAGTATCCACACGGATCATAGACCCTAGAGGGACGCGTCGGTGTCTCAGGCCTCTTGGCGTCGGAAGCCCGCTGTCCGAAATAATCCAAGGTTTGAGACCTACGACCCACCCTGGAAAGCATTGTTGCAATCTGACGCGAACCCACCGGAGGGCAGACAAGAGAGCGCGTGGCATGACTGAGAGCCAATACTACCGAAGCGGTGTAAAACCTTGATAAACGTCATCCAATGTATCGCTTTTGTAGGCTAAATGGTTCCTAAACTCATTCCTACCCCGAGTGTCGCAGCCGGAAGACAATAGAGACATCCAAATGTGATTCCACGTGTCTCGATAACCTGTAAGTATTCTGACTCAAATGGTACGGACAAGATACGCCAAGATTGATATTGAATTTTTTTCTAGACTGAGTACCTGGCTCAATTCCGTTCAATCTTGGGTGAGTCAGGCTTATTATCCAGAGGGGAGACCGACTACGGACCGCATCGTCCAATGGGAACTAGCCCAAGTCAGAGACGGTATATCTGGGAACGGTGTCACTCACCTGACAACGGAGCGCCGGGAAGCAGGAGTCTGGCGACGTCGTTTAGATTCGGTGGCCTAGGAGACAAGACTAAATAGGTTCGTAGCCGTTGAAGTCTCGGTCCTCTACAACCCTTAGATTCGTGTGCGCAACCAGTTGCGTCGGATTATCGTCGGCCTGCAGCTCGCAGGTGGGTGTCATTTGCCGGTTGAAGGCGTATTTCGGGAGCGGCTTGTGACATGGCGCGACTTTCTGTCCGAGAGGGTTGCTTTCGATCGGAAACGCGTCCCTCCATTGTTTTCCTTCCACGAAAAGGTATATTCAAAATGATCTCGACACCACATATCTGTCTAGGTCTGACAAAGTCCAGTGACCAGCCCAGTACCCCCGTACTGGTGGCGTCGACACGTTGCCCTCCATTCTGTGGTCGTGACCCTTAGGTCGCAATGGGGGTAGCTGCCGTTGGATGACCTGGTATGCATTTCCCCGAGGAAGTTCCGGCCGGTGGCACTGTATAGTTTTCCAAAGTTCTCGATAATTCACTTCCGGCAAAAAAAATCATGTTGTTACCAGTGGAACTGTGGATACAACAATCCCCGAATTGCAAGAGATTCATATCGATCGTGCGTGTATTATTTTCTCGGCCACCGGCCTTTCTCCCGGGGTGATTCAACGATCCGCACCACTGTAGGGTATATCATCGTTCTGGCGCATCCTACGACTCGCCTAGAGCTTTCCAACCTCCATTCTGTCCGTTGGAAACATCCCCCTCAGGTCCGGGGCGCGCCATTGTTAACCTGTACGCCACCGTCGAAAAAAAAACTTGCTTTAAACCCTTCGAGGCGATTTTCATATTTCGCTACCGTACAGGAGGTACGTCCATCCCACAACCTAGGTTATGCGTCCCGGGTGGTTGGATATCCCCGCGTCTTGTCCTGTCCCCCGCAGCTGGGGTGCGCCTAAATTTGTGCGATCATCTAAAGCCTAGGTAACCTACCTTGATTCAACGCTCGCGCCTCAGGGCTCTGGTGTGGGGGAGTCAAGGTGAATATTATATTCTACACATTGCTCATACTTGTACAAAAATACAACAGTGACGCGTAGTATCTACAATCACAATGGCAACCTGTGCCAGACCAGCGACTCAGACGTCCAAACGGAACCATAATGGGATCATCTTCCACATCCGTTCCCTCTCTCTTGCCGCCCATAGCTCTAGGCCTCTCGCACATGCTTGGCACTCAGCCTGCTCCATGCCCCGCCGCGAGGCCCCTAGCCCGTAATCGTCCCCCGCCATCGGCTGCCCTAAATCATACAACGGTTGACCAAGTTCTTCTGCAACATACAGGGGATCCATACAGCCACGTTCGTGATCAAAAAGATAATGTTGTGTCGCGAGGGCTACGAGTTCCGCAAAATCACGTTTACATGTGCGGTGTGTGTGACCATGCGTATGCGAGTGATGACCCAACGGGTGTCCGTGAAGCGAGTGAGTGAGAGAGCCCATCGACCTAATGAGCGTGGTGACAGCATGCTGTGATGCCTCTTTCCCTAGCACAAGTCGTTGCATGTCCGCAGTTGACAATGGGAACCGCCATGCGGATTCATCCAAGGACTCTCCATAGTCAAAGATTTGCGTGAAGTGATATCTAGAGAGGTCGTAGAACGCAGACGGGAGTAAGGCAGGCGCATTAACTTCTCGGGCAAGGTTGATCACAGCCTAGTAAGTGACCGTACTTAGATTAGTAATATGTATTTTGCATACGTCAAGATAGGCAACTCACGATTGGGGATGGATAAATCCTAACCGCCGCAGATCCATCCCGGAGTTCCTGGGCGCGAGCCATATCCTCGCGGGCATCCCAGCCCTTGAGGGTAGTCGGCCAAGCCAGCGCAAGGTGGTCGAGTGCCTTTTCTCGTAAAGCATCCACCACATATTTCGTAGAGAGCCGGAGGATGCCGGACACGACCTGGAAATCAGTAGGGTCATTTTGTCCGAAATTTCTTGAAAGGTGAATTCAGTCCGAACGCGTTCGTGTGACAAGAAAGCTATGACATACGGTCCGTCTACGAGCGCTGTAAGTAGATTCGCGACATCTTCTGCAACATCGTGCAGAGCGAGCACCTGGCAACCTTCTACGTCCCCTGCGTGGTCGACGCTGGGTGTGGAAATCACACGTGGTGGCGAGGGATCCTTGGCGACTAATTGTGGAAGAGTGAACAGGTCGTGGAAGAAACCAGAATGACGTGCGAGTAGTGACTTGTGAACGCGGAAGAGAGTATTTTCTGCCCTGAGAACGATCTCAAGAATGCACAGGGATGAAAATCAAGCTGTGGAACGCGAACCATTTAGCCTCACCGATCCGTCGCAGAACCAAAGATCTGGGTGCCTGGTTGGCTCGCTGCCCATGACGACGCCAGGATTGAGTACCGAATCGGATGGCTCGTCCCCAACTGACGGCTGTGGAGAGTGACTCAATTTGAAAGACCGGTTGAACGGAGGAGGGCTTCTGGGGGGGTGTCCATTGGCACCGTGCGGTAGTGGGTAGTAACTGCTGTTCACTGGCATGGCTAGACGATGAAACAGCCTACGAAAAGGCTTCGAGGGAGAGCACAGTTCTCAGCAAGTTTGTCCCTGCAGGGCTGTTAATGTCATGCTACAGCCGTGTCTCAGCTCCATCGGATCAGTAAGTAGTGAAAATGCAGTGAACGACGACCCAAACTTGGGGAAGATAACACTTGCATGCACAGCCGTGCACCAACGCTAAGCCGTACTCGTCGCTGTCAGAGTCGTCGATATCACTGCGATCACCGGATAGGCTAACGGAAGCTCGCAAAGTACATTATATGTTTTAATGTAGTATAGTAGTATTACTGTTACTGTTTTCGCGTGCACTTCCAACCACCACTGGTTTAGTGTGCTCTGTAGTGCTGCGTTCAAGGCGCTAAACTTGGTTGCCCCACTTACCGGTTTTGACAAGACTCTGATCATCAAGCGCGCGTACGTACACTCGATGGTAGCGGGTGCTGTTATCCATGCTGCGTACACGCGCCTGAAGTGCCATCACTACGGCTCCCGCAACATTACAACACATTGATACAAAGCAGAGCGTTAACGACAAACCACACGGAAATGAAAACACATGCGATAACACAGAGCACAAGAAACTCGATTTCCTGACAGACGTCGTGTAGTCATTTAAAAGCCAAGAGCCATCCTAATTCCAAGTAAGAAACCGAATGCGTAACTGATAACAGGTTACTCACGCACGAAGACCGTCCATGTCACCATTCCAGAGATCGGCGTCGCCAGGGTTTGGACCGGAATCAGCGTACTGCCAGAATGAAGCGTGCGTCCATCCACCAGGAAGAGTTCTGAGCGTCGAGGACCAATCCGCGATCCAAAGCGGATTGTCGTGGGCGAAGGAGGTAGTGTTTCCAGTGCAGGTAGACCACCAATCCCTCGTAGTGTAAATGACTGAAGTAAAGTATGGGGGTTACCATCCCTAGAGAAGGAGTGTGGCTTTACCTGGGTAGCTGAACAAGACGTTAACACTGATATTCAAGAGAGACAGGAACGACATAACTTACCGGCCAGTGGCAGCTTTGTACGTGTTCGAGAAATCCCGAATCCATGTCACCATCTCGGAAGCGGTCAGACCATAGCATTTGGTGCCATGGGGGTTGTCTAAAGAATCAGTCTCAGTCGTCGGACAACATAGGGATATGCTCACATTCGATGTCAAGTGCACCAGGCAAGGTGATCCCATCAGCGGACCAACCCCCTAGCATGGTATGATTGTGAGTGTGGTACTGGATCGTCTATAAAGGTCAATGCCGACCGCCATGGGCAAGGAAGAAGTTGGCTTGCGTTGCACCGTCAGATTTGTCTGGACGGGCAAAGTGATATCCACCACGAATCAGCCCTGCATCAGTTGCTCCGATGTACTGAGACCTGAATGACGGGGAGATATAGGCTTTAAAAGTAATCTGTTGTCAAGTCAAGACCAGCAACGATATAACGGAGCCTCCCGACATGTTCCTTCCGTGGCCTTGATGTACACAAACGAAATACCATTGTTGACGACAGTCGTCCAGTCAATGTTACGTTGATAGTTAGATACATCGATACCCTGTGGGCATGCGTGCTTGTCAGGGCTTGCTCGCATAGTTAGTGCGGGTAGTGCGTGAGGTTGGGAAGGGCGTGCGGTGATGGCATTATGAGATGAACTATTTCAAATCCGGTGTCATGCATGTGACTTGCTTGGGGTGAAAACCAATAAATAGACTCATCTGCAACATATTGAGGGGAAATCATTCCTAAACACAGAGAGAACACAGTAAGAACATTCGAGGGTCCGTGGCACAATAAGTATCTATTTCTTTCATATCCTTTCACCATTGGTGGCTCGAACGCTGGATTATGCCTCCACTGACTAGTGTGTTACCTGTACATTGTGGTGGGGTTATAGATGAGCTTCAGACGAATGTTTCGCGCACTCTTTCAAGAGCCAAGAGCCATCCTGATTTTCAGGTAAGAAAACAAAGGGGAAACTAATAACAGTTCACTCACGCACGAAGACCATTCATGTCACCGTTCCAGGGATCTGCATCGCCAGGGTTTGGACCAGAGTCAGCGTACTGCCAGAAGGAAGTGTATGCCCAACCGGCAGGGAGAGCTCCGAGAGTCGAAGACCAATCTGCGATCCAAAGCGGGTTATCATTGGCGAACAAGGCACTGTTTCCAGTACAGGTAGACCACCAATCTGTTGTGGTGTAAATGACTGCAATAAAGTATGAGCGTTACTACTTGGGGAAAATTTTGATTTCACCTGGGTAGCTGAAAGGGACATCGGCTTTGATACACAGGAGAGAAGCGCAGGGCAACTTACCGGCCAGTGGCAGCTTCGTATGTATTGGAGAAATCCTTAATCCATGTAACCATCTGGGTGCAGTCAGGCCATAGCATTCAGCACCATTGGGGTTGTCTGAAGAATCGGTCCCAGTCATCAGATAGCATAAGAATATGCTCACGTTCGATATCAAGTGCACCGGGCAAGGTGATCCCATCCGCAGACCAACCCCCTAGTACGATATAACTGTGAGTATGCTGGTAAGATTCCCATAAAGATCAATACGGACCGCCATGGGCAAGGAAATAGTTGGCTTGTGTCTCGCCATCAGATTCGTCTGGATGCGCAAAGTGGTATCCACCATGAATCAGTCCCGCATCAGTCGCTCCAGTGTATTGAGAACTGAAAGTTGGGGAGATATAGGCTATAAATACGTTCTATCATCAAGCCAAGAATGGCAATGAAAAGAGAGACCCCTGACATGTCCCTTCGGTGGCCTTGATGTACACAAACGAGATACCATTGTCGACAACGGTCGTCCAGTCGATGTCAGGCTGATAATCGGATACGTCGATACCTTGCGGGTCTGCACGCTTTACCGGGGTTGCTTGTACCATGGCTAGAGCAAGAGCATGAGATGCGAGGTACTTCATGATGGTCGTGGATTCTCCTCAGTGGGACAGGAAGGTCAGTCATTTTATGCTTTTCGCCTCCTCTAGCACCTGAATACTCGACCAAGCGAACCACATAGTTTACTTCGTGCTTGTGATCCAGCACCATGTGCAGCAGAATACTTCTAGCCATCACGTCTATGCAAACAAGACACTCACCTCCCAGGAACTAGGTACGATGGCCTTTGTGACGACCCTCAACAGCATGCCCTTCGAGTTCCTGTACACGTGCTTAACAATCGACTGTGGGTTTTTGCAAGTCTCAAATCAAATGGTACCTCGTACAAACCCTGGTGGGCATGTGAACTGGGCCATCAAAGCTTCAGCGGTTGAACTATCAAAAAAAAGGGGGGGAGATGATGTCAAGTTGTATAAATAGCTGTGAGAGATGGTAAAAAGTGGTTATGAAAACTGCGAATCATTGACTTGAAACAGTGTAAGAGAATGCATGACAATCCTACCGGAGAGTTGATTTACAATTGTCCCTGATCGTTGGGGAAGACGGCGACGGCGCGGGAAAGTCAGGCATAAATGAATGTAGCTCAAGGCAACTCCGACGCTTTAACAAGATCGAAAACCTTGCGACTGTCGTCGTGAGTTTGACAGTATGTATGTGGGTAAGTAGCAGGGAAGTTGAGCAACCGAGTTCTGAAACGAGGGAAAAAGCCGGGCCGGCTGAGGGTGATGGTGGTCCGTGTGGGCAGCGAAAATGCGATTTCGCGAGTTGGTTACCTCAGTGCATCAAACTAGTTGCGAACAAGTCTACGGGCGATGAACCTCACCATTTCCCTGATACTCCTCCACTGATACCCACATCTCCCATTGCTTGGTGGCGTGTCCGTTGTCTTCAGTTGATTGGGGGCTCGTTTGCAAAACGTATAAGTAGCTCGTTCGTTCTCCAGTCCTGTCTCACTTGCGCGGCTCTTCCACTTGTCAAATCCCCAGGGACGGCGGTCACATGTACTACCCTTTCAGAAGCCGAGGCGCGCATTGCAGCTCCTGATGCAGCAGGTGGTCTTACCGGTGCCGGTTGACCATGACGAGGGGTTGAGGCTGGTACTTCGAAGTCGTCGTCTAGTGTACTGCATACTCGCGTATGTCAAAGCACTGGTCACCGGAGTACAAATGTGTGTATCATACAAGTCGAATAGTGGGACGCGTGTTGGTCTTGCAACAGGGGTCCTGGCACTGATATGGTGAGGGGCAAAAATTTTGGAACCCCGACCAAATTTGAGGGGGGTGGCATCCACGATCAAAACACATCTCATCTTCTTCGTTCTTCACGCCCTCACGACATGGATGTAAGTGAACTCGTATCAGATAGATCGCCAACCGGGGGAGTCACACTGATCGCGAAAATTTCAGCCGCATTTTGTGCAGGGTTTGCACGCTCTACTAGTCCAGTCCACAAGCAATGACACCAATCAGCTCAAAACTGTGAGATCAATCGATCGCACGCGTTTATCGTCATCCAACCAACTCTTACGGTTTCTAGGCAACTGCAAGGTTGAATACCGAATATTACAAAAATCCAGCATGTATATCTGCGCTGGCAAGCATCTTAGCGAGCTCTCCTGAACTCGCTGTGAGTCACGCATAATTGGTTCACGCGAACGGCTCAACCGATCTCGATTGCTGACTTCCGTGCTATGTAGGTCCGTCAGTTGGCTGCGGTTGAGATGCGAAAACGAGTGCAGCAAAGAAGTGGTGATTTGTGGACACAACTCCCACAAGATGAGCGACAGCAGATCAAACAAAAACTACCCGAATTAATTCTTAACGAACAAGGGTGTGTACCATCTGATCGAAGGGCGCATCGAATAGTAATGTCCACTTTCATGCAGTAAGCTCGTACGCCACGCTGCAGCGCGGGTGGTGGCCGCCATCGCGGCAATCGAGATCCCGTTGGGAACATGGCCCGAGCTTTTACCACTCCTACATCAGGCCTGCTTGTCTGCGCAAGTTGCGCACCGTGAAGTTGGTATATATATCCTCTTCACGGTCTTGGAGACCATCGTCGAAGGGTTCCAAGAACAAACCCAAAACTTCTTTTCCCTGTTCTCCGGACTCATGGTGGACCCTGAAAGTATCGAAGTACGGATTACCACCGTTCGGTAAGGACTACAACACAATATTAACCCCGGGAAATATTCATCGTTCTCTCAGAGCACTTGGTGTTATCGCGCAGTACATTGATACAGAAGACAAGGCCGATATCGTACGTTGACAGTCATCTGACAAGATGTTCATCACACTTTACATCTGTAATTAGAAATCCTTCCAAGCTCTCATTCCTAAAATGATTCAAGTCCTTGGTCAAGCCCTGGACACCGGTGATGAGGCCAATGCCAGACAATTGTTCGATGTTTTTGAGACACTCTTGATTCTTGTGGGTCTTTGGCGGCTGATTGATGACGTACCGCAGCTGACGTGTTGTCCCTGCAGGAAATCCCTCTCCTTAGTCCTCATATCAAGGACCTCGCTGCGTTCCTCCTGCAATGCGGCGGAAACAGGAATTTGAGCTCTGAGCTCCGTGTTTTGGCTCTCAATGCTCTGAACTGGACTATACAATAGTGAGCTCAAGGTTTCGACCCGGCTCGATGACCGCTAACTGATGTATTACTAGCAAAAAATCAAAGATTCAGAGCCAGAACTTGGCCCCCGTTATCCTTGAGGGCCTCATGCCAATTACCACTGAACCTGAGCCAGAAGATTCAGACGAAGATGCCCCTTGTCGCGTGAGTTGAGTTAAATTATGCTGTTGCATATATCTAACATAAGGAAGTCTGCCCTTCGCATTATCGATGGCTTGGCTACAAACCTTCCTCCAACTCAAGTATTCCCTGCACTTCGCACCCTTATCCAACAATATTTCACTTCTCCAGACCCCAATTGTCGCCGTGGTGCTATGCTCGCCCTTGGCGTTGCCGTCGAAGGGTGCAGTGAATTCATGACCCCTCTTATGGACCATGTGTGGCCGATCATTGAAACGGGTCTCCGCGACCCCGAAAGCTCCGTCAGGAAAGCCACATGTGTCGCTGTCAGTTGCCTATGTGAATGGCTCGAGGAAGATTGCGCAGCCAAGCATGGGACTTTGATACCCGTAAGTATTTGGTATCCATACGTGTGACGATGCTTATGTGACTTTGTCAGGCCATCATGAATTTAGTTCATGACCCAAAGACTCAGCGTTCTGCCTGTACTGCTCTCGACGCCCTCCTCGAAATCCTGCAAGACTCTATTGATCAATACCTTGGCCTCATCATGGAGCAGCTTGCTAGTCTTTTGGACACGGCTCCAATCCCTGTTAAGACAGTCGTGACTGGCGCCATTGGCAGTGCTGCCCACGCCTCCAAGAGCAAGTTCTTACCCTACTTTGAGCCTACTATGAACAGGCTTCAGCACTTCCTTGTTTTAGGGGGTGAAGGAGACGAGGGTGAATTGCGAGGAATTGCGATGGATGCCGTCGGAACATTTGCTGAAGCCGTTGGCGCTGATGTCTTTCGACCGTACTTTGCTGACTTAATGAAACAAGCGTTCCAAGGTCTTGAAATGGGTAGCCCTCGTCTGAGGGAATGCAGCTTCTTGTTCTTCTCTGTCATGGCTCGCGTATTTGGAGAGGAGTTCGCGCCCTACTTGCCCCAGGTTGTTCCTGCTCTTCTGGCAAGTTGCAAGCAGTCGGAACATGGAGAAGAAAAGGACACTGAGTGTACGTGACACGTATCCTTCTGACCATACTTCTCGCTCATGGACAGGTGTAGCTTTATCCGCTGATGTAGCTGCGTTCGCATCGGGCTCATCCGCTTCTAGTCCCATTGCCGTTCTCGACTCAGATGGGAACGTTGAAGCAGAGATGGAAGACGTTGACGTGGATAAGATGTTGGAAGTCAACAGCGCTATCGCTGTTGAAAAGGAAATTGCTGCCGACACCATTGGTGCACTTTTCCTCGCAACCCGCGGCCACTTCTTACCCTATGTCGAGCAGTGTGTTGTTGAACTCGTCAGCCTGCTGACCCATTACTACGAAGGAATCCGCAAGTCCTCTACCGAGTCCCTACTCGAAATCGTACGGATTTTCTACGAGCTTAGCGAACCACAAGAGTGGCAGCCCGGTGCTACTGTGGTGAGTGATAAAAGATAGTAAGTTGTAAAGTTCTGCCGCTGAAACTAGCAACGTAGACCGTTCCTCTGCAACCACTGGTCAAGGAGTTGGTCGGTCATGTCCTTCCGCCCCTGATGGATATGTACGAGACGGAAGACAACAAGTAGGGAACTTCACCTGCTTTATACGAAGATACTAACCTGTTCCCGTATCCAGGCCAGTTGTGGCGTCGTTGTGCGTTGGACTCGCTGAGACCATCAACAAATTGGGCCCAGCATTCGTCGAGAATTGTGAGTGGAGCGCGCAGAATGATATATTATGTCCACTCATCTGTGTAGCACTCGAAACCCTTTGCAACATTGCCGTCCAAATCTTGGAACAAAAGGCGCTTTGCCAGCAGGATCCTGACCAAGATGAAAATGAGGAGGCTCCAGAAGACCAAGCTGAATATGATTCCGTTCTTGTATCCTCCGCTGGGGATCTCGTCTCAGCGTTAGCCAACGCCCTCGGTGCTGACTTCACTCAATTATTCATCACATACTTCCCGTTGATCTCCAAATTCTATGTGAGTAGTTGATGGGGTAGTGGTTCCTTCCAGCTTTAACAATATGCATATCATACAGAAGGATTCACGGTCACTCAGCGACCGCTCATCTGCTATTGGATGCCTGGCTGAGATTATTGCAGGGATGAAGAACGCCGTTACGCCGTCTACCGAGCCGCTCATGGAGCTCTTCTACAAAGCTCTTGGAGACCCCGAAGCCGAAGTCCAGAGCAATGCTGCCTTTGCTGTTGGTCTACTTGTTGAGCATTCAGAGGTGGACTTGTCACCCCAGTACCACCTACTTCTTACTGCCCTCCGCCCCATCTTCGACGTTTCGGCAGATGCCCCTACCACCCGACTGAATGCCAAGGATAATGCTGCAGGCGCCGTGTCCAGGATGATTGTCCGCAACACGGCCGCAGTGCCATTGGATCAGGTTCTTCCTGTCCTTATTGCAGCCTTACCTTTGAAAAACGACTACCTTGAAAACCGACCTGTATTCCGGGCCTTGTTCCATCTCTTCCGTTCTCATCCCCAGTCGCTGGGTCCCTACCTGGACCATTTACTAGCTGTGTTTGCCCATGTCCTCGACCCGAACGTACCGGATCAGATAGGCGAAGACGCTCGGGCGGAGCTTATTCAACTTATCGAATTCCTGAATACGCAAGAACCGGCCAAAGTACGTGCTGCGGGTTTGAATGTCTTCCTTTCAGGAGCGTAGGCTTTTTCCATTGTAATTCTCATGCTCTTCTATCCCGTCCGTCACGATGGTACCGTGGATTTCATGGCTTGCATTCTTCTTCGTCCATCGCTTAGATTACAATTTCCTCTGTTTTTTTTTTTTGATGACCCCCTTGTACGCGTTTTATAAAGTGCACGTGACAGCTGTAACCCACGCGTTGTTGTTACTTGTTGACCGAATTCAAAAGTGCAATAATTCAGCAAGCTCGCATTCAGATTGTCGTCATATCCTCTCGAAATTGTGGTCGCTGGCCGGCTTGCTTCCTAACACCTCCAGTCGTCCAGCACGACTTCCATCATTATGCTTGTCACCTCTGTATGGCTCTTCGCTGTAGTGTATGTAGTTTTAGGCGCGGTCATTGTCGAGAATCCCCTGAACGGCCAGTTCCCCTTGATCGCTCGACGTGGGCAGGCTTTCTCCTGGGCAATGAGCTCGAAAACGTTCGCCAGTACCCTAGGAAGACCTCTTCTTTACTCTGCCTCTGGATTACCCGACTGGCTTTCCTTCGATGGCAACACCCTCATGTTTTCTGGAATCCCAGGGATCGCGGACGGGAATGCACAACAAATCACGGTGACCGCGAGCGACATGCAAAGCACGAACACGTCGAGCTTCGTGCTTTATGTGGGCAGTATCTCCGCCTCTACCGTTCAAAAGAACATCAGCCAGCAATTCTACGAGGGGAATCCTACTCTGTCCGCTGCATATCTCCTTGCGCCCGGCTCCGCACTGTCTACTGGTAATCCTGCACTGAGAGTTCCATTCTCGTGGTCCTTCAGCATTGGTTTTCGAGGCGACGTGTTTTCCCCTTCGAGCGGGCTGTATTACGGTGCACTACTCTCCGATAGGACGCCTCTACCGCCGTGGGTAGTATTTGACCCTTCGCTACTCACCTTTGATGGCGTGGCTCCGAGCCAAAGCGGAGTTTCACCCCTCACTATCGAGATCGCCCTCTTCGCGTCCGAGTTGGAAGGCTATTCATCTGATTGCATCGCATTCGACCTAATTGTTGCCGACCACGAACTGTCTACACAACAGGGCCTTCCGACCATCGACGCCGTCTCTGGAAGCCAGTTCAACATCACTGTGGACACTCCTGCAGATCTCTCTGGAGTTTTGGTCGACGGAAATCCTATCCAACCCGCCAATGTATCGGACCTCCGGGTCGATGTGTCTGCGTTCCCGGATTGGTTCAAGTACGACGCGAATACGAGAACTCTCTTCGGTTATGCTCCTGATAGCTGGAAAGACAGAGTGAACGGTCAACCTCGCTTGCCCGTGAAGCTGACTTCGACCTTCAATCAAACGCTGCATACAAGCATGTCCGTGGCTATTGGGACATCTTTCTTCAGCGCTTACTACGTAGGAATCCTCAAAGGGGATCCTGGCGATGACATCCATTTCGATCTTACACCCTATGTTTCCAAATCCGAGGCCCTGTATCACGACGTAACGCTCAGTGCTTCATTCGAACCCGAAGAGGCCCGCAACTTCTTCGCTTTTGACCCTAGTCGCGCACAACTCACAGGCTATATTCCTCTGGATTCTGACATTGCCGATATTCGAGTCGACTTCGTTGCCTACTCTAGCGCCAAGCATTCAACATCACACGCAGTGCTCTCCCTGATATCTCCTATGCTAGCAAAGGAACGGAGTACCGAATCCGGTGGGCTTTCTCGCTCTCGTACAGTCTTGATGCTGTCCCTTGTCTTCGGTATTGTTGGCGGTGCACTTCTCGCCGGTGCGATCGTATTCATCAGATGGTACGTTAGAAGACGAAGGTCGACTACTGTCGGTGAAGGTGCCCGCGTCTGGACGGCAGGCTTATGGAGGTATGGCGCCCACAGAGGAGAAAAGCGCGCTTGCGACCACTGCCAAGCAGAACAGGGTTATATCACCAATGCGGAGACAGGTATAGGGTCGACGAGCGATGCAACAGAAGTCCGACGCGATCGGTCCTTTTCTACGATCTCCGCCGACGAGAATTTCGGTGTCGAACTTCAACGCTTTCCGCGTGGTGCAGATATGATGGGCCAGATCCCTCCTGCCGACGACGTAACGAAGAAGCGCTGTTTCTTTAGAAGGATAGGAGATACAATAAGAAGCCTGAGCACGAGTTTCTGGCGATCGTCATCTCAAGGTACTGACCTCAGCAAACCCATCTCGATACAGGTCACGCGCTCTGAAGTTTCATCGAGTGAAGAGATTTACCACAGGGAGCCTCCGACATCCATTTCTTACAATGAGGATGACGTAGCGGACAGCGGATTGACCAGTCTCACCGCATCCCCGTCAGATTCTGCTTCCACACGACCAGTACCAAGAAGGAGAGCTGACTTCGCCCCTCCACATGCGCTGCAGGGCTTCCCTGCGCCCAGTGTGGAACGGGCCGAGCAGAGGTAACGACAACAACCGCTTCACCTAAAATGAGCTGACTACGCTCCTCCATGACAGCGCACCTATAAACAATATGGGCAAATTTGCTCGGTCACACAATATTCCTGTGCAGTCCCCCGAAGCCATCCAAGTCGCGGAGCGGGCCCGTGTGGAGCGATCGACCGCCCTTTCCCCCCGACCGTTGTCACCCAATCCACAACCAGATGTCAGAGGCCTGGGATGCCACACTTTCCAATCCTATGAAAAGGGCGGTACTTACCGTACGCATCCGCCCAGCCTTGACGATATCGACCTCGCCATGCACTATGTCCACACTCTTGGGGAGTCGTCGAAGGTGCCACCTGTTACTTCTTCCCAATCGCTCGAGTCTTCCCACTGGGGGCAAGACTATAGCAGAAGTCAGGTTAATTCCGTCCCGAGGTTCCTCGTACGTGTGGCGGAGAAGTTCAAGTTTGGCATTCCGATACAAATCTCCGGGGGCCAACGTCGAAAATTAGAAGCGAGGCTGGTTTCTGGCGATGCACTGCCAGCGTTCATGCAGGTTGAACTCAAAAGCTACGGAAGCTCAAATGGGAGGAAGAGAGCAGTGGAATTTTATGGTGTTCCCGCCGAAGATGATATTGGTGAACTCCATATTGGAATCTTCAACATGGAGAACGACGAATGTTTAGTGAGGGTGGTAGTGGAAGTAATAGGGGGGAACTAAGACTCAAGAATCGGGTGAGCAACATCACTTATGCTCTAGGTCGGGAAAAGGACTAGCAGTGTACGATCCCGCAAACACTAGCAGCTCCTATAATTTCGTACCGTACAACATTTCACACCTGGCTACATAGTTGTGTATGCATTGATTTGTAGCGTCCATTCGTTAGCAATGTAGTGCCCGGAGTAACGTGTATGTAGGCATTGACATGCACACTCGGACTTGCAAGACATCTCCCAGCAGACAGGGTCCATGGTACATCACGCGATTCCATGTCAGATGTGACGAGGTGGAGAAGCGGAATGCGATTGTACACGAGAAGCAAAGTAAATCACATGAAGTTGAAGAGGAGAGTGTAATGTTCGTCGAAAACGCCTTATGATAGAGTTCAAGATACATTTTTCAACAGTCTCTAGAACTGAGAGAGCCTGAGGTCACATAGGGAATGCAGCAGGAACCGGAAGCAGACGTACGAGGGCTACAGAAGCCAACGGGGGGCCTCATGATTTCCAGATGAGGATGGCGAGAGGGCCGATGTAGAAATAGATGAAATGCTTCGTCTCTGGCAGACCCCAGTTAAACGGATGTTGGGACACAAAGAAGATCGAGACGAGCATTTCGCATACCAGCCATGGGGCGACCGATGTGCGGAATAATCGCATCCGATACAAATCACGAATCTACTTACCATGGGTGACGTAGCTTCCAAAGTTCTTCCCCACGACTACGTGCCAGGTAGGACCGTACTTGCTGTCGAACTCCTTCTTAATCTGTGCGGCGATGTCTTTCTCGACGTTGTACTTGTCGAGGGCTGCAGTGGCGATTTCCACGCTTTCCCGCTGCATCTTCTCGTCCATGTCAACATTTTTGATGGTAGCCTTTGGGCCAGAGGCACCGCCATTCTCTCTTGGGGAAGCCCCGGTTTCGGTGGTTGTGGCAGGCGCTGCGTCGGTCATGGATGTAAAAGGATCGAGTGCCTGACTGAAGAGTGAATGTGTATAAGAAAGAGGAGACGTTGAAGGTGGTAGTATATATACGAGACGGAAGTGCTTGCCTTGTGGTTGTAACGAGGACGGTCCGACGATTTGGGCGTGTAGTTCGGTGGTAATGGTAGGGGTTGCGGCAAGGGTTCAGTGCGTAAAGTACTACGAAGTGGTATGGCTAACACGTGGCGGCAATGATTGCACGACCGACTTCCTCATCCGTACTCTCATCTCCACACGTCTGTCCTCGTGTTTCTTTTCATTTTGACGGTGTCGAGACCGTCATCCTTGGCGGTATAGAGCAGCCGGTATTGATCACTCACTACCCTGCGCGTCCATGCCGGGAAATGCACTCTATCCTACCAACCCCATCGCATGCGGAACTGTTGGTGAGTGACACCCACAGCCGGCAAACTGCCTCGTGTGATGGATCAGTGACCACCTGTGCTGTGGTTAAGCATTGATCGATTAGTGGCGACTCGTGTACGTAGCCCCTACTCGCTCGCATTATGACTTTCGGATTACATTACTCTCCACGCGCGCCTCTCATCGTCATCTCCCAGCTGAGAGCCGACGGTGTACTGCAAGTTGGGTGTCGGCTACCTGTATCGGCCGAGTCGATAGCTAGTCTGCCCCCTCGTGAAGCAATCATTGTGGCCAGGCGCTCGTGTCTTGGAGAACTTCGAGTGAGTCTGAGTCAGGCTACATGATCCCGAGCACAGCATGCCATTTCTGCGTTGTTGCATCACTGAAGCATCAGATTTCCGCCCTTCCTGTCGCCGTTGCATTGACTGGATGTCCTACGCTCAGCAGCGAATCCCAGCGTCCGCCGCTAGTATATATGTTGACGTTGCACGATACGATGTACTATTGTAAGTACAAACGGCAGTTTTACTCGTCGAAACTTCGTCAACCTTCGAGCAGGTGCAAGTTTGCATTTCTTTGGGGTGGAGTTACGTAAACCGCGACCCCCTGAAGTAGCACTCTCCACCGCAACTGCAGGGGTTTCAGACTTGAGAGACCATTAGTCTACCATGATATGATTTTGACGCCCTACCCGAATCCAAACTTATTCCCTGGGTTATCCCCTCCGACTTGACTCAAGTTTCAGCTGCATCAAGCTGTTGGACAGATATGTGATTACGTAAAGTTGTATTACTTTTTTGGGGCAGTGTGTTAAGAGGTAAAACATCATCAAGGCTCCCCACCATAAAGGTCCCGCTTGTCCACTTGGTTCTCGTTCCTGCTCATCCCTTCTGAACTGCGACGATCTCATTCCAGATGCCTCCATACGACCCGTCGAAAACAGCGCATTTCGTCGGTACGCACTATGTTATTGTGTGAGAGAACGGGTTACATAATTCTACCTGGCAGGAGGAAATTCGCTGGAAAAGGCCCCAGCTGGTCGTATTAAAGACTTTGTCCAAACCCATGGCGGCCATACTGTCATCACGAAGGTGAGCAATCACCCTTGTCCCGACCTCTAGTCGACGGAGTGGCATAGAACACGGGGGCTCGGAGTCACTTATTGTGGCTGAATTAGAAGCAAGAGCACTAACTTGTTTTTTGTCCCGTAGGTTCTCATTGCAAACAATGGTGATTAGATACCTCTTCTATCAAGAGGTGTTGCTCACCATCACAAAGGTATCGCTGCAGTTAAGGAGATCCGCTCGATCCGTCAATGGAGCTACGAAACCTTTGGGACAGAGAGAGCCGTCGAATTTACCGTCATGGCTACTCCTGAAGATTTAAAGGTCAACGCGGAGTACATTCGAATGGCAGACCAGTACATCGAGGTACCCGGTGGCACGAATAACAATAACTATGCCAACGTGGACCTCATCGTCGATGTTGCCGAACGTGCAGGCGTGCATGCGGTCTGGGCTGGCTGGGGTCACGCATCCGAGAACCCGAGACTGCCGGAGAGTCTCGCTGCGTCTAAGAATCGGATTGTGTTCATCGGTCCGCCTGGCAGCGCCATGCGAAGCTTGGGAGACAAAATCTCCAGTACAATCGTTGCACAGAGCGCTGATGTTCCAACGATGGCCTGGTCTGGTACGGGCATAACCCAGACAACACTCACCGAGCAAGGTTTTGTCGCTGTGCCCGACGATGTTTACAAATCGGCGTGTGTGACAACAGTGGAAGAGGGTTTGGTCCGGGCTGAGCAAATCGGGTGGCCTGTTATGATTAAAGCTAGTGAAGGAGGTGGAGGCAAGGGTATTCGAAAGGTCGAACATCCCGACACTTTCAAAAACGCGTTCCATGCTGTTGCTGGAGAAATTCCGGGTAAAGATGGAATTCTTTTGTCGTTAATGGTATTCTAACCTATTGCAGGTTCGCCGATCTTCATCATGAAGCTTGCCGGGCAGGCCCGTCACTTGGAGGTTCAAATCTTAGCTGATCAATACGGAAATGCCATCTCCTTGTTTGGACGTGACTGTTCTGTCCAGCGTCGTCATCAAAAGATCATCGAAGAGGCCCCTGTCACTATTGCCAAGGAAGACACTTTTGAGCAAATGGAACGTGCGGCAGTTCGGCTTTCCAAGCTCGTTGGTTATGTCAGTGCTGGTACCGTCGAATGTAAGTGACTTGAACATTTCAATCTTGGGTTTATGCTCATGAACCGTTCTAGACCTGTACAGCCCATCGGAAGATTTGTTCTATTTCCTGGAGCTCAACCCACGTTTGCAAGTTGAACACCCCACGACCGAGATGGTCACCGGCGTTAACCTTCCAGCAGCGCAGTTGCAAATTGCCATGGGTATCCCTTTGCACTGCATCCGACATATCAGACAGTTGTACGGCGTCGCTCCAAACGCTTCATCGGAGATCGACTTTGACATGATAAAGCCCGAATCGAATCAACTACAGCGTAAACCACACCCAAAGGGTCACGTCGTTGCCGTCCGTATCACTGCCGAAAACCCAGATGCAGGCTTTAAGCCTTCGTCAGGATCGTTGCAGGAGCTCAACTTCCGCTCGAGTAAAAACGTTTGGGGTTATTTCTCCGTCGCTTCCGCCGGTGGGCTTCACGAGTTCGCCGACTCACAATTTGGCCATATCTTCGCGTACGGTGAAGATCGCAGCGAGAGTCGGAAGAACATGATTGTCGCACTCAAGGAACTCAGTATCCGCGGTGACTTCAGGACGACAGTTGAGTACCTCATCAAGCTTCTGGAGCTGGAGGCGTTCAAAGACAACACGTTCACTACGGGTTGGCTCGACTCTCTCATCAGCAGCAAGCTGACCGCCGAGCGTCCCGATGCAATTCTTGCTGTTGTCTGCGGTGCCGTTACCAAAGCCCATCTCGCTGCTGAGGCATGCCTCAGCGAGTATAAACGGATTCTGGACAAGGGTCAAGTTCCCGTGCGCGACCTCCTCAAGACTGTTTTTAGCGTGGACTTCATCTACGAGAATACTCGCTACAACTTCACTTGCGCGCGGTCATCAAAGACTATGTGGTCGCTTTTCTTGAATGGTGGCCGGACGATGGTGGGAGCACGCCCTCTTGCAGACGGCGGTCTACTTGTCCTTCTCGATGGTCGTAGCCACTCTGTGTATTGGAGGGAGGAAGTCGGCGCACTGCGTCTGATGGTCGACGCCAAAACGTGCCTTATTGAGCAGGAGAACGATCCTACGCAACTCCGGAGTCCTAGCCCTGGGAAGTTGATCCGCCTCTTAGTTGACAGTGGCGACCACATCAAGGCTGGAGAACAATATGCTGAAATTGAGGTTTGCTTGTCCAGTTTGGTACTCTAAATTCCGTTCTGATCATCCGACAGGTCATGAAAATGTATATGCCTCTCGTTGCTGCAGAGGACGGTGTCGTGCAGTTCGTCAAGCAACCTGGTGTCAGTCTCGAGCCAGGTGACATCCTTGGTATCTTGACGCTTGACGATCCTGCTCGAGTTAAACATGCTAAGCCATTTGATGGCCTCCTTCCGCCCATGGGCTACCCGGGCATCGTAGGCAACAAACCTTATCAACGGTATTTGCGTTGCATAGGCACACTCAACGATATCCTGGAAGGTTACGACAACCAAGCCATCATGGCGTCGACATTCAAGGAGCTCATCGAAGTGCTCCATGATCCCGAATTGCCTTATTCCGAGGTTACTGCAATCCTGTCTGCACTCTCTGGTCGTATGCCCTCGAGACTTGAAGAAGGCATTCGGGCAGCCATTGATACTGCCAAGACCAAGGGCGATGCGCAAGAGTTCCCGGCCGTTCGCATTAAGAAAGTTCTGGAGCATTACATTCAAGACTCGATCCTCCCTCAAGACCGAAGCATGTTCCGCACACAACTGGGCGCACTATACGATGTTCTCGAGCGTTTCATGGGTGGACTCAAGGGTCACGAAGTATATACCCTTGCCAATCTGCTTTCCTCCTATGAGTCTACGGAGAAGCTCTTTGGCGGAAGTATAGAGGCGCGTGTCTTAAATCTCCGAGAACAGTACAAAGATGATCTTGATAAAGTCGTTGCCCTTGTTTTGAGTCACACCAAGGCACAGAGCAAGTCCAAACTTGTTCTTTCCATCTTAGATTACGTGAAGTCAAGCGGACTGCCCGTG
This sequence comes from Pisolithus microcarpus, assembly GCA_024613185.1. NCBI lineage: Eukaryota > Fungi > Basidiomycota > Agaricomycetes > Boletales > Pisolithaceae > Pisolithus > Pisolithus microcarpus. The sequence continues at coordinate 164,295 of JANFAI010000029.1, forward strand.
TCGAATCCCGAAGGTCGGCTCTACCAAGTACTGAGCAATCTCGCTGCGCTCGAGTCCAAGTCAGTCGTTGCGTAGTTTGCTTTTCGTTGACTATACTGATCAAACGGTAGGTCGTCGACGACTGCTTCGTTGAAAGCTCGGGAGGTGTTGATTCTTGGGCAAATGCCATCATATGAGGAGCGTCTGGTCCAGATGGAGGCCATCCTGAAAGCTTCTGTGACTTCTAGCGTTTACGGCGAACAAGGGGCTGCAAGCGGGTGAGGAAAGCAGTCCTATGAAACCTGACATCTTTTGACACGATGTAGAACTCCTTCTGCGGAGGTCTTACGCGAACTTAGCGATTCTCGTTACACGGTCTATGACGTGCTTCCGTCGTTTTTCTCGCACACAGATCCCCACGTCACCATGGGTAAGTCGTTAGGTTTGTGAAAGAAGAAACTTTACTGATCTCTCGGATAGCCGCCCTTGAAGTTTATGTCCGCCGTGCTTACCGAGCGTATTCACTTCTCTCCATCGACTACGAAGAGGGTGACGGTTTAGATGACGGAGATCTTCCTACGGCGGTGACTTGGAGATTCAATTTAGGTCGCTCTCATTCTCCTCCTGCGACGCCTCGAGTGAATGTACCGTGAGTGTTCCAGTCGCCGACTTCCAACAAACTTCAACCATTGACTCGTACACATAGTGATCCCAGGCGCCAGGGATCAGTCAGCGATTTGACTTACCTTATCAGTCGCAACCACTCGCAGCCCGTCCGTATGGGTGTCATCGCTTCGTTCTCAGACCTACCGGCCCTTTCACGTGGTTTCGAGAAAGTGGCGGCTCTTCTTCCCGTTTTCGACGTCGGCGAATTCCAAAGTCGCTATGGTAGCGTAGAGCCCCCTAACGTCTTGAACCTTGCCCTGCGCATCTTCGAGAAGGCGGACGACATGCCAGAGGAAGCGTGGGCGGAGCAGCTAACTAAATTCGTCAACGAGCGCAACTCCACTCTGGTCAAGCGAGGCGTCCGCCGTATCAGCATTCTCATTTGCCGGCGCGGCCAGTACCCCATGTACTTCACGTTCAGGAGTTCCAACCGCACCTGGTCCGAAGAACAGGCCATCCGTAACATAGAGCCTGCCCTGGCATTCCAGCTTGAACTTAGCCGCCTTTCCAACTACAAGCTTACGCCAGTCTTCGTCGAGACAAAGCAGATTCATATCTACCATGCGGTGGCCCGGGAGAACCAACTGGACAGCCGGTTCTTTATCCGTGCTCTTGTTCGTCCTGGACGTCTCCGTGGAACGATGAGCATGGCGGAGTACCTCATCTCAGAGACAGACCGCCTTGTGACCAGTATCTTGGATGCGCTCGAAGTTGTGAACGCTCAGTATCGGAATGCGGATTGCAACCACATTTTCATGAACTTTGTTTACAACCTGGCGGTTTCTTATGAGGACGTTTTGGCAGCTATCTCTGGGTTCATTGAGCGTCATGGCAAGCGACTCTGGCGTCTCCATGTTACTGGATCAGAAATTCGTATCGCGCTTGAGGACAGCGAGGGCAACGTCACTCCCATCCGCTGCATCATCGAAAACGTCTCTGGCTTTGTCGTTAACTTCCATGGATACCAGGAAATCACTACTGATAAGGGCACTACTATACTCAAATCGATCGGGGAGAAGGGTCCTCTTCACCTCCAGCCTGTCAGCCATGCGTACCCGACGAAGGAGTCGCTGCAGCCCAAGCGCTACCAAGCACACCTTGTGGGCACCACATACGTCTATGATTTCCCGGAGTTGTTCTCTAAGGCGCTTCAAAACATTTGGATTAAGGCGCGCAGTCAAGATTCCTCTCTTAATCTTCCCAAGAAATTCCTAGAGGCGAAGGAGCTTGTCTTAGACGAACATGACGAACTAACTGAGCTCGACCGTGCTCCTGGCAACAATACATTTGGTATGGTTGCGTGGGTGTTTACCTTGAGGACACCCGAGTTCCCAGATGGTCGTCAGGCCGTCGTCATCGCCAATGATATCACATACAAGATCGGCTCGTTTGGTCCGGTGGAGGATCAATTCTTCTTCCTCGCAACGAAGTATGCAAGGGCTCGTGGTCTCCCCCGAATTTACCTCTCCGCCAACTCCGGTGCACGCATGGGGTTGGCCGAAGAAGTCATGAACCTCTTCTCTTGCGCTTGGTATGAAGAGGGCAACCCAGAGAAAGGGTTCGAATATCTCTACCTGACTCGCGAAAATTTCCTCCAAGTGCAGGAGAAGGCTGCCTCTGCTATCCGCACAGAAGAGATACAGGTCAATGGAGAACTCCGCTACAAGATCACGGATATTATTGGTCTCCAAGATGGCTTAGGTGTGGAGTCGCTAAGGGGATCTGGCCTCATCGCTGGGGAGACGTCGCGTGCATATGATGATATCTTCACTATCACCTTGGTAACTGCACGCTCTGTTGGTATCGGTGCCTACTTGGTTCGCCTTGGTGAACGTGCGGTCCAAGTCGAGGGTCAACCAATCATTCTGACCGGTGCCCCTGCTCTAAACAAAGTCTTGGGTCGGGAAGTCTATGCGTCGAACTTGCAGCTCGGCGGCACTCAAATCATGTATAAGAATGGAATATCCCATTTGACCGCTAGCAGCGACCTGGAAGGTGTAACACACATTCTGCAGTGGTTGTCATATATCCCGCGGGCGAAGGGCGATTCTCTTCCTGTTCGTGAAACGTCGGACACATGGGATCGAGAGATCGGTTATGTACCGCCGAAAGGTCCTTATGATCCACGTTGGTTGCTCGAGGGTAAAACGGATGAACAGACATCGCAGTATCTATCTGGCTTCTTCGACAAAGGCTCTTTCCAGGAAACACTCGGTGGTTGGGCACAAACTGTCGTCGTCGGTCGCGCAAGATTAGGAGGTATACCTACAGGTGTAATTGCCGTCGAGACTCGGACGATCGAGCGGATTGTCCCTGCGGACCCCGCCAACCCCGCATCTTTCGAACAGCGTGTGATGGAGGCAGGACAAGTCTGGTATCCCAATTCAGCCTACAAGACGGCGCAAGCCATATTCGACTTCAATCGGGAAGGGCTTCCGCTCATTATCTTTGCCAATTGGCGTGGTTTCTCTGGTGGTCAGCAGGATATGTACGACGAAGTCTTGAAGCAGGGTTCCAAGATCGTCGATGGTCTATCTAGCTACAAGCAGCCCGTCTTCGTCTACATCGTTCCGAACGGCGAATTGCGTGGAGGAGCATGGGTCGTCCTAGATCCCTCTATCAACTCGCAAAAGATGGAGATGTACGCAGACGTTGAAGCCCGTGCCGGTGTACTCGAGCCCGAGGGCATCGTCGAAATCAAGATGCGCCGCGACAAGATTCTGTCTGTAATGGAGCGCCTTGACTCGACCTATGCGTCTCTCAAGGCAGACAGCAAGAATTCCAGTAAGACTGCAGAAGAGAGAGCTATAGCGTCGCAAGCATTGGCAGAAAGAGAGACCCTTCTTCAACCAATCTATAAGCAGATCGCATTGTTGTATGCTGACCTACATGAGTACGTGGCTCGCCTTTCCAGCTGAAGCCGCTTTTATTTAATTCCTACAGTCGAACTGGACGTATGGAAGCGAAAGGATGCGCTAAGACTGCGGTATGGAAACAGTCCCGCAGGTACTTCTACTGGCGTCTTCGTGCACGACTTGTGCGCTCTGCGGCGTTGGACACACTCGCTCAGGCTAATCCAGAGGCTCGTCCTGAACTTCTGGCTAAAGTTTTAGATTCCTACGTCTCCATTTCTCCTAGCGACAACCGTGCCCTGGCAACGGCTTTGGAAGAGCTCGACCTCACGCCAGCCGCGACCCAACTCAAGACTGAATACCTGTTGCAACGATTCTTCGACGCCGCCCAGCAAGATCGAAAAGCGTCAATTGATGGCATCGTGCGACTCGTGGAATCCTTGTCCGACGAAGAACGCCAACTCGTGCAGTCCGCTCTCCAAAATGCTCGTTCATCTGGTACGTATACTTTGGTGTCTACAATTATGTCACCTGATCACTGTCATATAGGACCTCCATCGTATACATTTGTCAACTAGACCCCAGAATACTTGCGGGATACTAACTCATGACTATCGTCTCGACTTCAGCACAGTTCCCTCCTATTCATATGCCCACGATTCATACACATGACTAGCACAGAGTACAATACAGCATAGAGTTGCTGCTGTAATACCATCCTACTATACGCCGGCCCTCCGGGCGCCCCAGGACGCGTGAACCAGTTTGAGACACTCACAGTATTTGACTTTCAAGCCTCATGCATAAGTTTGAACACTATTCACCTATAGTCTCGAACACCGATGACGACGATGACAGCGAGACTGTGAGTAGCGTCGTCCGCACATAATCGGGAAGGATAGAGAGTTGGATGGATCCAGTACACGATCTATAGTACGTTCAGTCGTCGCGTCGCATTGGTCACGGTGAATCTGATTCTCTTGTTGTACGAAGCTTTCATCCAGCGGCTTCACCTACGTGTGATGCTTTACTCTCTCGCGCACTCGAGATTGACCCTCAAAACTTGGAGACGCTGCAAACCCTCGCTAGCGTTTGTCTCTCGTAGGAGAGACACCGCAAGCTATTCGTTACCTTTTCATCACCAGATCCTAATAATAAAATGACGGCCCGCCGGACCGTCACGGGAGAGTAGAAGGTAGAAGGTTCACCCAAAATGGCCCTCAGCCTAAGAACAAAATGCCTCAAGCTCCATTTTAAATGATCATCGATCGTCCTGCAATTGCAGATAGTTCCGACGGGCATCCAAGCCGACTCCTACAGGTCCAAAAAGCGTATCTGTGAAGACATTATCGCTGCCGTAGTACCACACCCCAATCTCAATGGTTCAGCTGAAGGACTGCCTAGTCATGGTATCAGAAATTCTAGTCGGTCAACTTTTAGCATAAACTTACTCACATGACGTGGCATCTTCAATTGCAATATCGCAATCAGATATCGCCATGGCAAGGAATTCTGCGATGGAAAGTGAGTGCCGAAGCTATCCTTCACTCTAGATGTTCGTTGTTCTGCGCCGATGATGTACTGAGTGCTTGTATCGGTGTAGCGCCGCAGAACATCCAATGGGAAATGGAACGCAGTGTGAAATGTAGTGTCCCTCGTGCCCAAACATTTTAGGGACAACAAGTTCGGTGTGGTACGTGTTGATGTGGGTTTCATGCCGTGCCTCGTGATCACGAGGGTGTAACCAGGTTGAAGTCTGCAGCTTGACATTTGCGTCTGTCCTCGGCTCACTCATGCTGAATGCAGCGGCCTTTCACTATTCTCAGCTTCAGTGAGCAAGATTAACGCTCGATGAACTTTGATAACGAACGACCACAACACGCTCAACGTTTCCTGAAATGCTTAAAAGGAGCCATGTAATGCAAAGATTCAACACAAACACTGAAACCATTTCACTTCCCAGAAACCACGATCTGCCTACGATGTGTGAAGGTCACGCAGACTCGCTGTGTTCCTCCCACGATGTACGAGATGTTGTTCCATCTATCCTCAAGGTCAATCATCAGTGGGCGCACGTCACGAAAACCAAGACTCCTTGTTATTTTCCACAGTCTGACAAGCAGAGTCCCAAGGTAAAGACTAGTCATGAGCTCTCTCTGATCGCACTCATTCATCTCCCACGACAGCTTCTTTGGATTGGGTGCTCAGACTCCAGGATATTGGAGGGGGACATTACAGTTGCTAGGCCTGGTGATGTCTTCGTTCACAGGAACATCGCCAAGTAAATCGATTAGTTGATCTCGCCAATGTGAATTTGACATCTTTTTTCAGCCAATTTTTTACGCAGGACACCAATACATTGGCAGTCGTCGGCTATGCCATTGCGGCTTTGGGAGTCCGGAATGGTTTGTCCTTCCATCACTGTCGTTATGAGCTCATACATATTTTTTCATCCAGTTGCAATTGTCGGCCACAAGAAGTGTGGTGGTGTGATATTCGCATATGGGGAATCACAAGATGGTTTTCCTGAGCGCATCTTTCCCACTGAGGAAGAAGGGGCGGAGTGCTTCGCTTCTTCCGACACACCAGCTCCCGTTCGCACGTGGCTTCAGCCTCTAGCAAACCATCTCCAACAATTCTGGCCAAAATTAACACTCGAACAGGCTACGAAGGAGAATGTACTACTCCAGGTGAATAATCTATTCGGCATGAAGCAGACCATCCTTCAATGGTCCAGCGACCAGCCCGTCTTGGTGCACGGATTACTGTATGACTTCACGACTGGCATTCTTGAAACCCTAACTACAGTAGATATCAAGCCTTGAACGACATCAGAGAAATTCGTACTACGCTGGCTACTGCTTGACAAGAGTTGAATGTTACGAAATACTGCAGAATCTTGATTGAATCGTGTTTGCAATGGTATTCCTCTGACGAGATCCCGAACCGCTATTCACAGACGTGTAGACATGGTAACGTGCACCAAGTATTTTATTTGAGGGATCTGTGAGGTGTCGCGGTTAAACTTACGTCCGCAAGTTTCAGTTACGATAGCGATCGCAATTATACTGCACGCACGGCTCTGACGCTCTTGCACACGCAGGCAGGTCAGACGTTGAATAATCAAGAGGTATTGAAGATCTTCGACCGGAGGATTCATTTGTGTCATGCCAACCACGTTAGCGACAGCGCCCTCAGTGGCAAAGATACCACTGAGCGTGTCAGGAGACTCCTCTCCAAGATGTTCGAGCTAGACAAGACCAAGTTCGCTGAGAAGTTGGTCCTCGCCACATTGCTTGATGACAATAGTGAGTCGTGTGGTGAGATCAACGGCCTGTTGACGGACTTTGGCGCTCTTGTTATTCAACCGCCAGAGGATGGTGGAGGCGATCTGTGTGAGGTATGGCCTCACGTGGATGCCTAGTGTATTGACAACAATACCAAACCCGTCCAGCAAGACTTGATCTTCCGTAGTCTGCTCCTGGGTGCCATCGACGAGACGGACCTTTTAAATGTTCATCGATGTCGGAGGCAGCAAGAGTAGCGACGATTTGCGTGATAGTCTCCATGACCATCATGCGGTAGGGAGTCACAGTGGCCTCAAAATTTCATCGAAAGATGCGACTCCATAGGGTGCAGCCACTTCGGTCAGAGCAGCAACAGCAAGTGCAGTCATTCTCCTCACTTTCTGCTGTTCGTCCGTGAGTCCGTGAGCAATACAGCCAACAGGGTGGCAATCTGTTGAACCATACGGACACCGGTATGGAGCCTTCCACGGCTTTTTTTAATGCGACAAATCGCCTTGAGGGGAAGTAAGGCTCGGATACCCAGTGCAGAGGACGCGACAGCGGGAAAGACACGGGCTGTAGGTAGAAATCATGTGTGCAAAGGACACACTTACTGGGACTAATTCCGACGCCGCAATCATGCGGTCTGATGAAGAACGTCAATTACTCGCTCACCTGGCAAGGTATACGGTTCCTGAACCCATGACTACCGTCTCGACCTCTCTGCACAGTTCCGTGCAACAATGATAGACTCCCTGCGTATAAGCCTATGAATATGATGTCACATGACCCGGAGTCAGCTACAACTCGGACAGCGCAAAGCTTGTGATTGGTCCCGCCGCCGCGTCCGAGCTTCAGACAACGATGTATTGCGACTTGAACTTCCCAGTCGCTGCGAACGAAGCCACGGGGGCTTTCCAGTCGAAAAAGAAAGGAAAACAACCACAACAGAGTGTCTTCTCGTTCACTCCTGCTCAGTTAGCCTCTATCGAGGCTCGAGTTGATCTTCTCGTTCATTGTGAGTGATCCCTGTAACCATAACCCCCCGGACTGACTGCAACTACAGTAGGATACAATGTAATCGCGTTTAACCAGACAATCAACAAGAAGATCGACCCTAAGACACACGTCAACATCCTCAACGCACTGCTGTCACAGCTAAAAACCAGGTCGGGTGTATTATTCTTGAAAAGATTGACCATCGTTCTCGACGAAGAAAGCGAGAAAGGCTTTGGCCTGGTAACACCATTTCATTTTCCTCTCATAGTTTTTGACCAGGGTGCTCACCTTGTCGTTTCAGGCCAGTGCGAACACCGCAGTTTTGGACCCATACGATATCATTGCTCTCGTACCGACGACCACAGCAATGTTTTCCTCTGCATGTCTGACACATAGCCTTCCCTCACCTTTGACGGCCCACATAATCTCTCTCCAACTGACGTCGCCGCGACTTCCATTTCACCTTAAACACACCCTCGTGCGCGCTGCAATCAAGAACGGTGCGGTCTTCGAAATCAATTACGCTGGAGCCCTTGGTGACAGTGGGACGAGTTCATCGGCTCTTGGTGTAAGCGACGCGGGACCCAGTGCCAAACGGAATTGGTGGGCTGCCGCACGGGAAGTCGTCCGTGTCACCAAAGGAAAGGGGATAATTGTCAGCAGTGGTGCTCTTACGGCAGAAGATTATCGTGGGCCGCGGGACGTGCAAAATCTGTGAGTATTCCGTCCTGCCCATCCCGCAAATGGGGCTGACGGTCCTACGTAGCATATGTCTTCTTGGTTTGGCACAGAACTTCGCTCACGACGCCTCCGCCGTCATACCAAAATCTCTTCTCATACGGGCTCGTAAGTCTTCCTCTGCGATCGTTCCTTCTTAGCGTAACAAGCTAATGACGACTGTGTTACGTCCCTTCCTCAAGAAACACGTAAAACATATCGTGCTGTCTTATCTGAACCAAAATTGATCTTCCCTCCTACACCACAAACTCCCGATCTCACCGTCAAAAGTACTGACCTCAGTACAAGACAGGCGTCTCAAGCTCCGTCTAACGATCATGCCGCAACTGCGGATGTCCCAAGTAATATCGAGGCCAACAACTACGAGTCTAAAAAGCGCGTCCGTGAAGACAGTATCTCTGGTAGTACCACACTCAACCCCAGTGGTACATCTGAAGGGCCGGCCAGTCGTAGTGTCAGTAATTCAAGTCGGCGGCCTCAGAAGAAAGGTAAACTGGTAGCATAAACGGACTTACTCATATGACGGTGCATCCCCAATTGCCATGTTCCAATGCAATAGTATTCTTCTCGAACCATTCTTTATTCGCGAAATGTGTAGACTTCGGAACGTCTGTCAACTAATTTATTTAGAAACTGAGGAATCTGTAAGGTGTCGCGGTAGTGGAATGGTAGCAAAATTACATAGACCATAGCGTTCTACAATACAATCATACGAACATCTGCAACGGGTGCCGATCATACACGTTTTGACCTTCACTTAATTCACTCAAGTCGGGATAGAATGGCACCAAAGCGTCAGCTGCACCGAGATACAACGAATTGTAGATTCGCCAATATACCTGAATAGATAGATGAGTAATCGCAGTTTGGAGACAGGATATTTAAGGACACGTACCTCTCGGACTTTGCGAGCCGGGTGGAATAAACCTTGCAGCGTGTAGCTGAGGAGCACGCCAGGACCCAAGGCTACTCGCATCGCTTCAACAGCCTCCATGACCGCGCCGATGACGTGAGGGGAGGTCTCGAAGCAATTCGGCCATACGAGATTCATCAAGTGAAGCATCGTGTCCTCACAGCCGAGTCCGGCGCAGCCAAGTGCCAGGTGTTTCACGATGACGCTTGCCGTTTGGCGGTGAACAAGGTCCCTATCTGTCAGCGCATCCTCTAACATGGTGACCACGGAATCTACATAGTAAGCAGATTGGGGTCCGACGTATTCAAATACGAAAGTCAATGCCTTGAGACATCCGGTACGGACGTTCAACTCGGCCGTCCGGTATTCGTTGAGGATGGCAGGTATACACGTGAATGCTGGAACATAACGTAAGCGGGCTGGAAGACGTAGAAACAAACAAAACTTACGTCCGCAAGTTTCGGCCACGATGGCAATTGCAACCGTACTGCACACACGACTCTGACGCTCTTGCACACGCAAGTTAGTCAGCAGAACTGACAGTACGTCCTGAGGACCCAGACTCTTCGCGATATATCCGAACGAGTTGACAGCAGCACGACGAATGGCTTTCTTATGGGCTTTCAAGAGATCCAACAGCTCGAAGCAGATACGCATCCATTCTCGGGCTGGAACGAACTCGGCGCCACGATCGGCGATACGACCAATCAAGTTGATAGAAGCTTCTTGGACTTTCTCGTGACGGTTACGGAGAATGGGGGTCATTCGAGGAACTACAGATGGGTCAGACATCGAGTAGCCAAAACATATTGAATACTCACGAAGATCTTTGACCGGAGGATTCATTTGTGTCATACCGACCACGTTAGCGATAGCGCCCTCGGCGGCGATGATACTACCGAGCGTGTCAGGATACTCCTCGCCAAGTTGTTCGAACAAAACAAGGCCAAGTTTGCTGAGAAGTTGGTCCTCGCCACATTGCTTTATGACAATAGCGAGTCGTGTGGTGAGGTCAGCGGCCTGTTGACGGACTTTGGCGCTCTTGTTGTTCAACCGCCAGAGGATGGTAGAAACGATCTGTGTGAGGTATGGCTTCACCCGGATACCCAATGCATTGACAACAGTGCCAAACCCGTCTAGCATGACTTGATCTTCCGTAGTCTGCTCCTGGAAGGAGTATATGATGCCATCGACGAGACGGACCTCCAAACGTTCATCGATGTCGGAGGCGCCAAGAGTAGCGACGACTTTGGTGATAGTCTCCATGACCATCTTGCGGTAGGGTTCTGCTTCGTCTTTCAACTCGTTCACAATTCGCCCCACAATCTCGGAAACTCCGGATTTCTGCGCGAGTTCGACAGTCGTCTCTACCACTTGACGATAGTTCCGCCTGTCCAGGGCCATTCGACGGACCCAAAACGATTTGAAGAAATCCGGAAGAATGTCTTGCTTGATATATTGAGGGGTTACACCTTCGGTGGCAGCGCACTGTTTAACGACCTTCAAAACAATCTTCTTCATCTCTTCATCCGAGGTCTGGAATTCACGTATCAAGATGACCGTGACCTCCTTCGTGTAGTATGAAGCATATTCTGGGTCCATGAGAGGAATGATGAAACCAATCGCCTTCAAGAAGGCGGCGAGACCCTTTCCGCGATGCTGGCGAATACCGAGCCATAGCGGCCGTAGAACCTCATCAAAGGATTCAATTCCATAGGGTGCAGCCGCTTCGGCCAGAGCAGCAATAGCAAGCGCAGTCATCGTCCTCACTTTCTGCTGTTCGTCTGTGAGCCCGTGAGCAATACAGCCAACAAGGCTACGCAAGTGAGGAAGGACGGCGCAGCCCATCATGATAGCGATCTGCTGGACGATACGGACACCGGTATGGCGAGCCTGCCACGACTTTTTACTGCGACAAACCGCCTTGAGGAAGGGCAGTAGCGCTGGGATACCCAATGCAGACGCGACCACAGAAAAGGCACGGGCTGTGGTATTACGAACGTATTCATCAGCATGGTCGATGTCCGGGCGCATAGTGGAGATCATGTGTGCAAGGCCAGCCGCCTTCGCGAGGTTGGAGATAATTTCACGACCTTCAACGCGAGCATAGTAGTCCTCGTCTATAAGGAGCGGCTCGATAACGACCAGGATTTTGTGTACGTAGGGGCGCACAAGGTCGTCGAGCTTGTACAGAACGCGGTCGATGACTTTGACGAGGAGATGCCGCTCCTGGTCCTCCAACGTTCGCTCCATCAGGAGTGGAAGGATCTTATCGAAGAGTGGACCAGCACCGAACTCGCGAGCTTTGTCCGTAATCTGGCGAAGGGCTGTCTTGCGGACGGGAGGAGTGCCGTTCTTGATTTTCAACAGTAGTCGCATGATTTTGCGCTCCTTCATCTCGTCGACCGATAGCTGCGTCTCATCCTCCTCCTTCAGAATCTTGGCGAAGTATTGGGCATCCTCGGGTTTGAAGAATGCAAGGTTACCCACGCCGGGAATCTCTGTGGGCAGTTCTGGCGCCAGACCCGCCGCCGCGGCTATTGCTGCAGCATCAGAAGACTCTTGGATATGGAAGCCCCCAACTTCGGTTACAGATGGGGGCATCAACTTCCGAGGTGCAACCATCGGCGCATAGCCTGGCGGAGGAGTGACAATGACGTACCCTGAAGACGGGAGAATGGCGTCTAATTCTTCGTCCGTAAGGTAGCGGTTGTGCTTGTCATCGTGCATAATGCCGGGCGCATTCATGATAATCTGAGTCATTGGGGCTTCATGTTCGGGGGCAACTTGGTCCCACCGAGAACGCTTAGGGGTCTCACCAACAAGAGCTATGTTGTCCGCCGGCGTCGCGTCCCAACGAGAGCGCCTCTTTTTCGGTACAGAAGCCTCGAGTGACTCCTTCGACCATTCACCCTGGTCAGGCTTATTTGGGTCTACGTTTTCGTCGGTAGGCTCGGTGACATCCCACCTACGTTTCCGCTTTGTACCCGACGCTGCTTCCCGCTCCCGAGCCTCAGCTAGCTCCTTAGCGGCAGCAAGTTCCATAGCGACATCCTGAAGCTCCGCGGCGGGGGGGGTCTTGTCCAAGTCCATTTTCATCTTCCCTTCTTCCCTCTCCTGCCTCTCTTTTTCTTCGATTGCCCTCCGCACCCGGGCCTCCTCCTGCTCCAGTCTTGCCAACCTCATTGCATCCTTGTAGCCACCCTCCACCTCTCCACCCTCATCCACCTGCTTGAAGACGTCGACGCCATCTTGTGCGACCCGATTGAAACGACGGTTGTGGTAGTCAGACTGCCTGGCTGCAATTTGACGTTTGGAGGCTGTTTCAGCAAATGGGTCGATATTTTCCTCTTCCGCAAGTTCCGCAAACTCTTGCAAGACCTCCTTCGGCGCCGTGAAAGAGTCCACTAGCCTTGGCGAGTTCAGTGGCGACATGGTTGGCGGGTGTCACTTGCAGAGTTTTGGTCGACTCAATGTGACGGACCAGCAGCTGAGTCTGAATAATACACCAAATACGTACAAACATAGCTGAGAAATCAATAGCCCCTATTTAGCACGAGTAGCCTCGTACACACACCGCGTGCTTTGCTCTGCCAAGAGGACGCGTCGCTTATTCTTCTCTATTATCGATGGATCCAAACCTTCACTATCCGGAATGTTCTCAGCAGCGCTGACTGCGCCATATGCACAACTCAGCGCTACCATGTACACCTGTTGCCTCAGCGCCATCTCGGACGCGTTCCCCAACGCAATGACCAATTCCCTTCGAGCGCCGACGGTCTCATTTCTATACTGACCGTCTGTGTGAGTGTCAAATGCCACCAAAGCCGCAGCTAGCTCCGCCGAAGCTCTGAATATCACCAGCCCCTGATCGTACTGTGCCTTGTTCGCACGGTCGCGTCCCCCGGAAGTATTGGCCTTCACTCGTTCCAATGCAACAAGAAGAAAACGTCGTATGACGTCAGGATTTGTGATGTGCTGTACGTGATTGAGACATGTGGACGAAGACAGTCCATTGGGTGGTTTCTGTAATGCCTGGATACCGTTAAGGGCTTTGCGCTGAGCAAGCACGACGAGCAGTCGTGCAAGAGCTGTTGGACCGATAACCCTCTCGCCGAGCACCTTCAATAATGGGTAAAGGCTCTCGTTGGGTCGAACGAAGAGCTTGAAACTCACCGCACCGCGCTCAACAAACATCAGGTGATCGTCTCTAGTGTGACACTCCTCTTCCGCAGGAACCTTATGAGATCCTGCGTATGCGATGTGAAGAAAAGATTCGATTTCAGCGTTCGAAATACCGCAGGATTCGGCCGCATGGGTTAAGTTGATGATGATTCGTAGTGTGCACACGCGTATCGTCCCTACAGAGCGTAAGTTTATCATTCCACCTTGAGAGTTCCCTCGGAATTCACCTCGGTGTTGACAGACGGATTCAACAGCTTCATCCAATGGCGGCCCCTCTAAATGTTCTTCGAACATCCTGAAGGGAAACCCTCAGCAAAGTGGGAAAATATGTACGCGAGGTCGTACGCTTTAATATCCTGGTGAGTTTGTTCCACCATATTCATCCACATCTCTACTATCTTTTCCATCCATTCTTCCCGTGAGGTGATGATAGTGAGACATTGTGACAAGGCTTTCCACTCTCGCCCCTTAAGGGCCGAGTCCATCGGTGTTGATACACCCGGAACAAGATGCGGAGGCCATTCGATTAACTTTGATAAGACTTCGCTCGCGGTAGCATTAGCAGCGCTCAGAGGGTAGCCGGGCAGACCCGGCACGATGGCACAGTCGAACAAATAATCAAGTATCTCGGGCCTTGCTTTCAGCAGCTCGAGGCGAGGCCTGACGGCGTGGGGTACATGTGGCTTCAAAAAGTCACCAACGCCACGAAGAACGTGTTGTTGGTGTGCAAGGGGGGCATGGAATTCGTGGATATCCACAGCACCGAGCATCTGCTTCATGCTTCACTACACAACCAAAGCACTTTGGGGAAACAGAACGCACTTTAGTAGGATGATTCTCAATTCGGTCGCCTATTCGCTCCAGGTCTCGCAAAACCACACAACACAAGCAGACCGCGATCTCCCCTCTTGTAGCAATAGTCAAACACCCAACGTACGCAGTATCAGCGGCGAGTGTGATGAGAATACAGGCCGACAGGGACCGCAAGTCCCAATTATCGTGATCAAGCATCTATAATTATTACTGCATAGTTTCATAGGAGAAACACGGAAGTACTTACTGGCATCAGGCGGGCCGTCACGTCGCCAGTCAAGATTTGGTCTGTTACGGTAATTCGCTCCGTGGAGTCACATCCAACGCAAATGTGGTACAGAGACGCCAGGGCGTTTTGCTGCGCAAGCTGGTATTCCCTGAAGTGTACAGTGGGAGGTTGGGGACGTGACACGAAGCCCGCCACCGTCATGACCACTCCTGCGGACACACATGCCTTCCCGAAATCATCTAAGCCCAGGCCGGCATAGGAGGGATCGCGCTTTAATCTGCGCTCGATCGCGGCCTACTAACCGTTAAAGACATTAAGCCCATCAAACAATGAAGAAACGCTATTACCGAATACTCTCGCAGGAACCTGATACTCTGACCGGGTTCTAAGAGTTTGAAAAAGACCTTTTTCAACCCTTGGGTTAGCCGCTCTGGCGCAGGAAGACTCAAAACTTCTTCGACATTGTCTGCAGTGACACTGATCGAGCCTTGTACTGGCATGGTGCAGCTGGAGGTGAGTCCTCGGAGCAGATACTACTTTCACTTGAGTGTAACTTGAGTAAATGAGGAGCAAGCATGATCGAAGCCCTGAATTACCCGATACCTAATCAGACGATACAGCTCCTGCGCCAAAGATAGTGAACCGAACACAGACTTGCAATACTATGTACAGTCGCCTCACAAACTGTATGGTACACTTGCCTGCTCTAGATATACAGTTGGTATACGTTATCTAAGTACCATTGATGAGCGTTAGTCGCACGGTTTTTGTCAAGTTTGAAGGGTCATACAGACGACCCTCAAACCTTCCACGGTTTTTTGGGTAAGAAGAACCCCATAATCAGTGTAATGCTCGCCATGCCCATCATCATCCAGTACACGAAGTAACCACCCATCACATGCCTTTGTATACTCAACGAAAACGCTGAGTTGGAGGCTACAGGGCCGATTGCACGCATGACGGACACCATCATCTGCGCGAGCCCGTTCGTTGCGCCTATGGAAGCGCGGTTCGGGGCAGCGGCATTGATATATATGAAAGTGACACCTAATCGCAATTCGTCACCCGAGATGGAACAGGGAAATAATCGATCCTTACTGAACGAGAAGCTTGAAAACACGCATAATACCATCTGAGCTCCAACAAGGGTCCAGACGAGACTGTCTAGCCCTCTTTCTCGCGCTACCCAAGTCGTCACCGGGAAGAGAGCGATAGCAGGGAGGTATAAGAATGTTCCGGTGAGGTACAGATTTTTAGGGCCCAATCGATCATGTAACGGTGCAAAGAGAAGTGATTGAGATACACCATTGGTAAGTCCCAACAATGCAAGGATGGTGCCGATAGCAGAGGGATCAAGTCCCAATCCACCCATTTCTATGGGTATTGCGAAATACACGGGCAACACCGTGCGGACAGCGATATCGGTCAGTGCGAAGAAGGCATAACACCCTGCGGAAATCAACACGGCGGGAACCAAGAGTTTCCGGAGAGGAAGTTGGCCTTCGCTAGTATCGCACTGAATGCCATTCTCCGTTATTGCCGGAGATACACTGTTCGGCTCCTGAGGTTTGGACTTGCGACCAAAAAAGTAATCTTTCGGAGACATCTGAGGTTTGGTGGTCTATACACGAAGATTAGCCTATTCCGATGAGAAAACAATGGTAGAACTAACCTCCTCCAGCAAGAGATAAGCAATGAACCAGCACAGCACTGCAAAGGTTGCAGATACCGAACACGGAAGGAAATATGGGTATGTCTTGAAGAATGTGGAGTCTCCAAAGATTGCAGGGAATTTCTCTGCCGGATGTTCTAATAATCCACCGATAAGTGGACTTGTTTAAATGAGAACGGACTAGTCAATTGTGAGTGATCCGCTATGGAACGAACCCAATCGTAGTTCCAAAAAACCACGCAAGAGGCATGACACTACATGCCCGAGCTATATTCGTTGGATCGGTTATTTCTGCTACCATGCTCTTCATGATCCCAATGTTCCCATTGAGGGCACCGTTCAGACAACGACTTCATTAAGAGTAGATTAATCAGCTCCTGAGATAGGCATGATCGCACAACGTACCTGAGGATGAGACCCCAGAATGTTTTCGATAGTCCGAAGCAATACATTGACACCGAGAGACCAAAAAGCCCGGTCATGAGTACTGGTTTGCGCCCAATCTGATCCGACGCACGACTCCAATGGAATATTGTGCACGCTTCGGTCAAAAAGAAGAGCGAATGCTTTGGGAACAGATGCTTGGAATGATGGTTCAAAGCTTCTAACAGATAGGACTGACCACCAAGCCGACATAGTATCCTATGCTGGAATCATCCCCATGTGTGATACCAACGTCCCTGATGAGCTTGAGGCGAGATCTAAGATGTTGGCGGGTGCTGCACTAATGGTAGCCGACTTACCTGGGGCAAGAACGGTGCGATCACCTGCGACGTCAGCGGCTCTGACAATTGCAGTAATAACAGGATGGAAAATTGTCGCCACGGTAGAGGAGTTCTTGTTGCTTTTGGGCTCTTGTGCTGAACACCGGATTGTGTTCCTAACAAGGGAGTCTCTTCGTCTAGTACTTCTCGAGGTTGCATTGTTCACAGTGAAAGGATAGGGAGAGACTGGTAACGAACAGAATCCGCGGGTGTTTTTGATAACAAGCGATTTTCGTCTCCGCAAAAGACCCTGGACGCATCATGATTACAGTAATTAGACCTAATTGTGCATGCGTGGGCCCGGGCGTTTAACATGCCCCCCGACGTCAGTGGTGGTCAAGTTGCTTGACAGTCCCTTTGCAAAACGCGTGGGTCTTGCACACAGGGTACGTAGACACTTGATATCCGGCCGAAGCTGAAAGTTGACGCCAACGGGCACATCTCACATGTAGCACATACATCAAGTTAACCGCACTAGTACATACATACTCGTAGCCGTGGGTGCCACCGGCTTCCGGCCCGGAATACTTGGTGTACCACTGCCATCTGAACTCGATGCCGGGCCCTTTCGTTACGCTTCCACCTGACTCTACTCCCATCAGTGACGTGGATGAGGAGGTGGGGAGCTTACTTTTCCATAAATACGGGTGCTCGACCACTGTTCTCAGATCTTCCTCCTGTACACGAGTCTCAATCGGGCGAGGACGAAGCTGACTGGTCCCGATGGTCATCGTGGACTTGGCCATGTTGATTCTCGAAAAGACATACTCACAATTAATATTGGATTGTCTGAAGATGCCACCGAAACGTCCAAGGACAAACAGCCGTGTGTCGCCCCGAAACAAAAGCGCCCAAAGGAGAAGAAATCGATTGACATTGAGATCGAAATCGCCCAGGACAAGACTGCCCTGCGTAGCAGGAAAGGCGACACTGGCAGCGTCGTCTGGAGAGCTAGGTTTGTTGTCTTTTTTTTCCTGCTTGTCATACATCCGTGTACGAAACTTGGGCAAGCGTCGATTTTTGCAGAGCAGTCCTTCATCAGCATTTCTTCCCATCCAGAAGTGCAGTTTTCGATTACAGCACACTGTCCGAATGCAACTGCCTTGAGCTTGGGTACGTCCTAGAGCAGCTGCTCACCACAACGACGTCTCATTCGTGGAAGGGCAGGGACAGGGTTACTCGGGATTGCCCTTTCTCCCCTGTTCCGAACGTACACGGCGAGCGACATTGCTGCATTACTCCCGCTGATTCGGAAGAACGTGACACTGAACCCCCATCCTAAGTACGGAGCCGTTCGATCGCAAAACATGAATCTCAGTGTAGAAGAGTTGGATTGGTTGACCCTTGCATCTCTCCCTCCAGGTCCGGCTCGGACACGCTATTGCCCGTCCCCAAGAGTGGGACCGAGTTCAACGCCAAACAAGGACGACATCTGGGATTTGATCTTAGCGGTCGACTGTATCTACCACCCCTCCCTTCTCCGTCCACTGGTCGACACGATTGAGACCCTCTCAACTCCCGGAAGAACATGGGTATTTGTCGTAGTTGAGCTGCGGCAAGAAGACGTCATTCGGGAATTTCTGAACTTGTGGTTGACCTTGGGAGGTTGGGTGATCACGCGAACGGAAGGCCTCCTGGACGAGAATTATGCTATTTGGGCGGGGCACAGAATTCCTCTCGCGCCCACTATGTAGGGTGCAATTCTGTAACGGACGACGGTATCACATTGTAAAAGTGAGAGTGACTGCCACGACGTGTCGTTTTGATACGTGTGTACTGTATTCGACTTGCCCCTAGACCGCAGATCATCTCAATTGACCGTTGGTCGTCCCGGCAACTGACGTGGTTGCCTCGACCGCCACCTGCAGTGCCCAGAGCGATGCTACATACACGGTGCGCACCCGCGCAGAATCGATCGGAACATTTGACTGACGAGCCGTTCCGTCGCGAGCCTCGCTGCGCGATTATGAGTGCGAATGTCGCACGGCGTATTTACGCTTAAAATGCCGGTGACCAGTGAACAACATTCAGAATCACTGCTTTCACGGACTATGTTGAATAAGCGAACCAAGTCCAGGGCTGTGAGGCGGGCGGCGGGCGTAGTGCCAAATATCAGTGGACCAATTACGACGAGAGCTGCACGTGCTTGTTAGCCTCTCTTGATGGCGGCCCGCCATAGGAGCGTATGACTAATCAAGTGCCGGAGAACAAACACATGTTATGGTCTCCCCCGGCTATGAAAAGCCGCCAGCAGGAGGTTCCACGTAACCATTTACCAACGATGTCTCCCTCGTCAAGTGCAAAGGCAAGGATTCTCGTCAAGGACGACAACGACGTGGTTATTGTCGCTGCCGTCCGTTCCGCTCTCACGAAAGTGTGTCGTACGCTAGAAACCGTGCGTGCACTGCATAGCTAATTCCATCATTAGAGCAGGAAGGGTGGTTTCAAGGACACGCGTCCCGAGGAGATCTTATCTGGCGTATTGCGAGCAGCCTACACCAAGGCTAACCTGGATCCAGCTCTCATCGAGGAAGTTGCCGTCGGTAATGTCCTTCCCCCTGGTGGAGGTGCCACAGCCGCCCGTATGGCCGCCTTGCACTCCGGCATACCCCACGCTACACCGCTCAACACTATAAACCGGCAATGCTCCTCCGGCCTCGCTGCTGTAAACCAGGTCGCCAACCAAATAGCCGTTGGTCAAATTTCTATCGGAATTGGTAAGCAACCTGTTATGCATCCGTTTGGTACGGCAGCTCATCCCTTTCCAGGGGCTGGTGTGGAGTCCATGACCTTCGGGTGGGGCAGTGGATCCATACCCGATGGTTGGTCAGAGTCTGTTCTCACTAACAAGGAAGCCGAAGATTGTCTTATCCCAATGGGTATCACTTCCGAGAACGTCGCCGCTGAGTTCGGCATTTCTCGAGAGAGGCAAGACGAGTTCGCAGCCCAGTCCTTCCAGAGAGCTGCGGCTGCTCAGAAAGCTGGGAAATTCAAGGACGAGATTGCCCCCTTGAAGGTCAAAATTACAGACCCAAAGACTGAGAAGGTAGTGGAGATCGTGGTGGATGCAGATGACGGGATACGTGACGGTGTCACTTCTGCAAGCCTTGCAAAACTGAAACCTTCATTCAAGAAGGATGGTTCAACACACGCCGGTAAGTTCAAGATACGACTTCAACTGCTGTTTGTTAACGTCCCACGAGGTAATGCCTCGCAGGTATCGGACGGTGCAGCAGCCGTCGTATTGGCCCGTAGATCTATTGCCAAACGGCTTGGACTTCCCATTCTTGGCAAGTACGTCGCGGCTAGCGCAGTCGGTGTTCCACCTCGGATCATGGGCGTGGGCCCTGCATATGCGATTCCGAAAGTTCTCGAAAGAGTCGGTCTGTCTACGGACGACGTCGACTTTTACGAGATCAACGAGGCCTTCGCATCGCAAGCCATCTATTCTATCGAAAAGGTTGGCATCTCCTTTGACAAAGTGAACGTCAATGGCGGCGCTATAGCCTTCGGACATCCGCTTGGATGCAGTAAGTACATTCTCTTTTCGTCACGGATGGTGAAGCTTACTCTTTCGATCTTACAGCCGGGGCGCGTCAAATTGCTACGGGGCTTAACATTGCCAGACAGAGGGGTGGGAGGGTGTTTGTCACTAGCATGTGTATCGGCTCGGGGATGGGGATGGCAGCTGTTTTCGTTAGCGAGCACTGAAGTGCTGTATTTGTCATGACCCGAAGTTACTGTAATCAACTAGTGAAGTTAATAACGCAGCTGTCTGAGCCACACAACGGTGAAGGTGGTGCTACCCCTACTAATGGTTTCTGTTTCAAAACGGGTCGTCATGTACAGGACACTGCTCCCAATTTACAAACCACTGACTTATAGTACTGCGCTTCGAGACGTAGGAGACGTGAGGACTTCAGGCTGTACACTCTATCCTGTTCGCACTGCAATAGTCCTGCACGTTTCTGGTCGTTTCATCGTCTCATATGGTCTGACAGGCCATCTTCTCTCACAGGCTACTGGGACCACAGTTCCAAAACACGCGCGAATGTCAGGGCAGGGTTGCCGGCGATGGTTGCACTTGTCATCCAGCAGCGTACGAGGTCTAAGCCCGGGCCATACCACTCCAGCAACGTGACGGAACGTCCAACTGACTCGAGGAATCCTGTGGGCATGCCATCCGGTGACATGCGCAAGGGGGAGGGAGGGGGGGGGGCTTGTGTCTTGAGATCAAGTCTTGAGATCAAGTCTTGAGAACCGAGGACTGAGGCAACCGACCGACGAACACTGCAGATAAATGTGAACGATGACACCCATACCTGCACGGTAATTGCGGAACAAGACAGTGGTCAGTAATTCAATATTTCACGAGGGAATCACCCCGTTCTGTGCTGGAGGCTCTCCCCCCCCCTCCCGAGAAATGGCGAGAGAAGGAACCTGCCGCGAGAAGAATGGGAGATCAAGTAACAATCATCGATGCCGACTTCCCGAGTAATGTGTGTCACAGGTCGACCCGTTCAGTGTCAGAAAACGGACCACGGTGTTCAAATACGCAGAAACGTGAAGATGCGCTGCACGGTGGCGCACAGTGGTGTGGGGCACTAGTCCATGCAAGGGGTAAGATGTAAGGCTGTGCAGGTGAATGATTTTAGAGAGTTGGTAGTGGCGACATCCATCGAGACCTGGGCAAGGTAGCCACTGCTCGCACGCGGCTCTGCAGGTAACCTAAAATTTGAGAAGGTTTGTTCCGGCATCCGCCTCCGTTAGCAGCCTTACTACGAACACTAAAACACTAATCAGTATTTAAACTGGGAAGATACACGACCCTTTGTAACGCGTTCCACTGCACGGCGATATCTTGAGTCCAGCCAACGGCCGCAGTACCTTGGTCAGCTTTTAATTCGACTGAAGCAAGCGCCTAGAGTTACGAATGTCAGGTGAGTATGTATGCTACTGATGTTATGGCATTTTTCCATAATCGACGATGGACGGTAAGGTTAGAAGTCACCTGCCTCAGAGCATAGATCGACTCACCGGTTATAAGAAGGCAGTTCTACCGCCGAGAACAAGTTGTGTAAGGGTATTGAGAATTCTTCCCCTCTTCCCATATTAATGGAAAGGATGACGCAGATACTTAGGGCATGATCGCAATCCTGGCACGGCGAAACGTCCACGATACCTGTTGCAACGATAATGGTATGACCGCCGGTAACAATCGGATGACTTTTGCATCAACCACAGTAGTCATGTATCTGTCACTGTACAACAGCCACACTGCAAGTAAGCTATTTCGAAATGGATCAGCAATATAACCCATGTTAGGACCCAGTATCAGCTAATACCACCAGCAATACCAGTACGTCATAAACCCTTGCTAGTGCCACTCCATCAAAACGTTGTCCAGAGGACATGGCTGATGATCGATGATCTATCAACCGCACATGAAAAGACCGATCTTATCGGTGCTCACATGACAGTTTCCCACTTCCTCACTTAATTCTTCCATCTGACAACATATTTGAGTCCAAGGGGAGGAGGATGAAACGGAAGTGCGCACATTTTCAAGGTCCTATCACGGCCACCGCTCACAATTTTGTCAGTGACAAAGTCGACACAATACACCTCATCGAGGTGTCCGGGTAAATCGACTTTCAACTTGTATGTTTTGAGGTCCCATATCTTGCAACATAATCAGCAGAATTTATTGACCGGCACATAGGGGGCTCACTTTAACGGTAGCATCCTTACTAGCACTCACTACCATGCGCGAATCGGCACTCCATGTAAGCCGATACACTGGACCAACATGGCCCCTAAGGGTGGCAACAAATTTGCCTAAATTTCCGGAGCCTGGAACAGTTAGTAAACATCGTGATATGTCAGCAGAAAATAGCCCCGAAACCGTGCCTTGGCTGCCTGAACAGTCCCATAGTCGTATGGCACTATCCCACCCGGCGCTCGCCGCCCATCGCCCGTCGGGCGAAAACGCCACATGGGATACCTGGCGCTGGTGTCCCGTCAACCGAGTCACAGGTTTTGGCTTCCCGCCTCCTCCCACGGACGTGGAACCTGATGAGAAGAGGGACCACAAGAAAAGTGTGTGATCATCGGAGCCTGATATCAACAGCTCAGGTGTACGATTAACAAGCCCTTCGTATCGTTTGAGCGCAAGTTCCCGAGCTGCGGAAATTATGAGCGAGCTGTCAAACTGAAACAATCAAACGAACCTTCTTCGTTGGATGCGGGCCTTTTGCCAGTGTGATCGAAGGGGCCAGTCCGAAGCACGAAGTCGGTGCTCAGAGCGAGTGTAGTGACCCAGTGTGCATGGTCATTAAGGACCATCAACTGCTTACCCTGAAAGAAGTGAGCGGTCACCTAACCGCAGGTATCCTAGGGCTTACTCCATGTGGGTCCCACACTCTCACCGTCCGATCGCTACTCGCTGTGTATAGCACGCCCTTCCCTCCCTTTCCTCCACCACCCCATTTCACAACATTAACACTGGCCGTGTGACCCCCAAGTGCGTACTCCAATTTACGCGTCAGGCTAGACCACACACGTACCGTTCCATCCTTGGAGGAAGACGCGAGTCGAGGTGCAGAAGGATTCCTATACCAGCGCATGGTCACGCTCAAAATTCCCGAATAACATACCAGTTGGCTTACAGATGCAAAGGCTCCCATGCCAGCGACGTCACCCATTTTGTGTGACCCTTCATGGCCTCACCTGTTGGTTTTCCGGTTCTGGGATCCCACATCCTGACCTGTCCGTCGTGGCCACCGCTAGCGAGTTTCCGCTCGAGTGGGTCCCACTCGACGCAGAGCACCCATCCTGTGTGACCCACTAGTGTGTGAGAAGGCGTCTCGGTATCAAGATTCCAGAGCCGGACGTGTGTATCGCCGGATCCGGTTGCGAGGAGAGCACCGGTCGGCGAAAAGGAAGCGCACAAAATCGGCGATGAGTGTCCTGTGGGGCAGTATCGAGTCAGTCATGCTCGGATGTATCTCAACCGTGATTACTGCGCTCCCGTGCGACGTACCGGACAGTGTGCTAGAACACCGCGTTGCGGGCCTCACTTTAAACACAGACTGAGGTGCACATCTTACGACAAGAACGTCTTCCTCGGAAAATGCAAGCGAGGGGTGACCAAGTACGTCGGCCTCTATAGATTTCGAGATGACGATACGCGTGGGTGCGTCGCCTTTGGAAGCATCTGCAGGCAATGCTACATGAAATGCGTACGGCACATGTTCGTCGTCATCCTGTGTGATGCGTGTGTGACAGGCGACTGCGGAACGCTTCCACAAGACAACATGCTTACCTTGGTGCGAAGTTGATTGACTAATGCTTCCAGGCTCTCCCGTGCTACATTAGCTGGCAGATTGACTGCAGGTGCGATTGGAGCCCCATCGTCCTCGTTTACGAAGTGGACGACGACGTTTGGTGACGGTTTCGGTGGTTCTTGCGGTGGTTCGGGAACACCGTGGTAGACTTTTGGTCGCTTTGCTGGAGGGAGAACGGCAGCCATGACCGACTACGATCTATCCCAAGGGAGCGTTGGAGAAAAGTTCCTGTACGCCTGAATAAGACGAACACCAATCTGGGAGAAATAGCCCCTGAGTCCCGTTGATCACTGATTGTATATATCCTGACTGGTGAGGAGGATGTCACGATCAATATCGCGGTGCCCGAGAAAGACCGTGATCAAGCTACGGGTACTGTAGAATTAGCCATCCCTGCCCCTGCCGGCGTTCTAACGATTGGATCCGACCAAATAACAGGCTGTACTAATCTGCTGCACTGCACTGCGATACGCTCTTCTCGTACCTACCTAATACCACTTGCCATCGCCTGATCCGTGTCTTGCAGTGAACTGTTGGCATACCTCCAGGAGAGTATGGTAACTAACTGTGGATTACGACAGAAGGAAGCGGTGCACGTCGAGCTGTGAATGGCTCCTTTGTGTCTTCGAGTATAAAGCGTTGATTGGGATGCTTCAAGCGTTTACAATGGAATCTCCGCGTCTCACAAGATAACCGTCCCTCCGTTTCTAACCAGTCAAAGTTCACAAAGCACGATACTATACATTAGGGTTAGGGTTAGCGATTGTTACTTATTTGGCCTTGTTTGCGGTCCTGACCCC
This sequence comes from Pisolithus microcarpus, assembly GCA_024613185.1. Taxonomy (NCBI): domain Eukaryota; kingdom Fungi; phylum Basidiomycota; class Agaricomycetes; order Boletales; family Pisolithaceae; genus Pisolithus; species Pisolithus microcarpus. Next base: position 189,538 of record JANFAI010000029.1, read on the forward strand.
GGACTGCTCGCTGCCCACAGGCGCCTTCTTCACTGTCAGTCCTTCAACCACGCTACACACCCGCCACTTCTTCGACCCTGTCGTCTCTCCTCGCAATGGCAAGCAAGGCAGCTCAGAAGCGTGTAAGAACATGGGTCATCTGGAAATCGCATTCCTGATTCACTGTTTTACCTGCAGCTCGCCAAGGAATACATCAATATGCAACGGGAGCCTCCTCCGTTCGTCTGGGCTGCCCCGGATGAAAAGAACATTCTTACATGTGAGTTTACTCATGTTTACATGCTCGCACCCCCCTCATATGCCTGCACCAGGGAACTACCTTATCGTGAGCGTTATCAATGACCTATGCAATCATGGTCATCTTTACCAAGGATGGATCTAGCGCGGCCCCCCGGATTCCCCTTACGCAGGTGGAGAATATCACGGAGTACTACTCTTCCCAGCAGAATATCCTTTCAGACCCCCGGGCATCAAGGTTTGCACTTTTTCGCCTATTTGAATATTGCCATGGCTCATAGTCTCACCTTAGATGTACACGCCGAGTGGACGCTTCCAGCCAGACAAGAAGATCTGTTTCTCCATGTCTGATTTTCATCCAGGCACAGTAAGTTTATCTTTTGTTCCGTTATAGTGGTATTCACCCCAATCCCTTTCACAGTGGAATCCGGCGTGGAGTGTTTCTACGATGTAAGTCATGAATCTTGTTTGCATTCGGCCTTTTGTACCATCGCCGGGACCCAGCATGAATCGTGGTGCCATAGCTGTGCTGGAAATTTTCAATAGCCCGGTTGCCGATCCCGAGCCATATAATTTTCTGATGGGCTGACCCAACGGTTCCTTGCAGATTGACCGGCCTTCTTTCTTTCATGCTATCGGACGAGATGACTACAGGATCTGTAACCTCATCCGATTCTCACAAACGCGCACTTGCCGCCAAGAGTCACTCCTTCAACCTGACCCAAGCTAGGTTCAAAGAAGCATTTGCAGATGTGAGTATTTCATACCTCGATTTGGCACATGGCCTCAACTCACGAACTGCCTTTGCTATGACGTTTCCCATGACACCTGCAACCATCTTACATGTCTGGTAGTATTGTACTCCCACGCTCCGAGATCTCCCAAATATGGGGGAACAAGAGCGTGGCAAGCCCGACGCACCATCATCCTCCACGTCACAGCCTGCGAATGTTACTCCGTTTCCTAACCCGTCTACCTTGGTAGTGCCGAAGCCACAAATGGTATTAAAGCGAACACCAGGAGCCCCGCCACCACTTGCCATGAATGCTGGGCCTGCGATGCCTGAACTTCACAATCCCATCACGCACGCTAACAAACCACCCATCCCTCAAGGTTGGGCAGCATCCTGGCGTCAGGTCATTTGGGAAAAATGGAGGTGGGGTGTTTTGATTGCACTTGCTGTGATCGTTTCGAGGATCACTTCGACATATTGAAGTTACTGGCCGGACCCTTTTTCCTTCTTCATCATCGTCTCCCGACTGTACGAAGGTACAGTTGGGTTTCATCTGCTTTGTCAATAGTGGCCGTTACGTGCCTCTCGTCCGCTGCACTCCCTTGTCCTTGTGAATGTTTACCCTCAATCTCGTTGCTCCGGTCCATTCTTTTGAGCTCGCGGTATTTTACATAAAATCTATTTTGTAGTTTTTTAGGCGTGGAAGATATGGAGGAGTTATAGAAACCCACCTCATGTTGTTGGATCTTTCTCCCAAAGTCTCTGGAGTGAAGACACTACTCCTATCGACAGTGGTTCCACAGCTCGCCAGATATCTTCAGCTACGAGATCTTTTTCTCTACTCGCGTCAATCTCTACCCATTCTCCTTGACCTGTTCTCTTCGTTTCCTCCCCAATCCTCTCGAACACCGCCCGAACACCCCTTTGTACGTCCTCCATTTCATATCTCTCTTCTCCATATCCACCTCTTACGCGGGCAACTTCTGGCTCGACGTTGAGAAATAAGGTGAGATCGGGTGCGGGAAGACCAATATCTGGCGCTCGACACCATTCGTACGGAAGACCTTTACGTGCCGAAAACGCGATTCCAGAGAATGCGTAGCGATCAGCGATCACAGTTACTCCTGCTGCTAGATGTGCATAGATGGTCGAGCTTTGTCGATTTTTTCGTAGGGAGGAAGGAGGGGATACGCACGTTAGATTCCGTACAGGTAAGCACTGGGTGTAAGAACCTACGCAAGCTCCCAGCGGTTGGCAGAGAAGAGGAGATGGATGGCGTGGTCGTCGAGCTCGGACTGTGAGCGCAGATAAGCATCAATCATCTTACCGATCGCTGTCGTCCGATCTAAGAATACCGCAAATCGTTAGACAGCATGGTTTTTTTTCGAGGTAAGATGGTCTGAGGATACAGCACGGAGAGACGTAGACTTACCGGGAAACTTGATCAGCATGGCCTTGGCAGATTGCTCGTCTCCTTGCAATCGACTTTGGAGGATAGCAGCCTGAGTGCTTTTACCAGACCTGTCTAATCCCTCGATGACGATAAATGCACCTCGAGTCGTTGCAGTCATGGTAGAGTGCTAAAATGCACTTGGAAGAATCTCTAGTGTTGATCTAGTCTAATATGATGGCAGACCGGCAACTTAAATACCCCCTGATGAGTCGTATCACCGGTCAGAATGATTCAGTACGTTCCATGTGCCGGTCACTAAAGTGGAGTTTCCGTTGTCCTTGCGCGGAATACTAGCTACACACCGAAGAGACCAGATAAACAAATGCATGACTGACAATAGACTAGCAATGCCTTTGATTACCGTCTTGGTCGTCCGTGGCCGTTCCTGCCCTTTGTAGCCCGTTTTCGCTCTCTTTCTTCCTCCCGGGCCTTTGCACTGCGTTGACGTGGATCGATCACCTCGTAATCTCTTTCTGCTTTTCTGGTCTCTTCGCCGTCGTCTTTTGGGAATTGGAGAACGTGATTCATGAATCCTCGATCGTCGTCCACTTCCATCCCAGAGTCCTCTCCATTCACTACAGGTACTTTCCCCTCGCCTTGCACACCCTCTGCATCCTCGACCAGGTTCGAGTCTGCTGGTCCTGCAGCTTGCAGCATCCCTCTAAAGCTCTTTAGAGCGGCCAGTACATCACCCTCATCTTTCCTTCGCCCATCCTTGGCCCTCTTCTGTAACCCACGACCCTTTGCATATTTAGCAACCTCTTCCTCTAGATACGACTTTGGTTTCTTCTTCTTCCGCCGTTCCGCTTCCTCTTCACTGTCGCTCCCACCTTCGCGCCGACGCGTTAATCGACGAATCTCAGCCTCCATCTTCTCAATTTCCGAGCGCTGCGCATCTCTGTGTGGGATAAGTGAGCCAATCGTCAAAAAAAAGCGTGCAAGGACACCATATCATACTTCTGAGATGCCTTTTCGTATTGATGTTGCTCCCGGATTTTGATTACATCAATATCTGACTTTTGCTTTGATTTCCCCTTCGGTCTATCCTGTTGAAAGAAAATATCAAGCCACGCAGTAGCAAGTGCGCGATAACTCGTTACCGTGGACTCAGCCTCCGGCTTCGATGACACCTCCGGTTCCGCAGGCGGAGCTGCCTTGGTCGGAGGTGATGGGGGCCGGAGTACATTCAGAGCCGGGAACGCTGACAATGAAGGATCATCGATCACTAGGGCAGCATCGATCAGATCATGTCCAGCGAAGAAATGGGAGGGTACCGACGGTCGGGCCGCGCTATATCCTTCCGTTTTCGTACCGTTGGTTCCGTATTCTGCTCTCCTTCTTCCTCGTCTGCAAAGCTTAGTAATTTCACGTTCCTACGCACGCCAAAGCACGTTAAACGACACAATTCTTGTCAGCATTATTGAAAATTACCCGCTTTTTGGCACCTCGACGGCGTTCGGCTTCTTCACGTTCCTTCTGAGCAGCTTCACGTGCACGCTGTTGGGCACGCTTCTCGGCCGCTGTAATACGGGGAACGATGTCGGGGAAGGGATTGTCGATGACAGTGATGGATTGGATCTTCGGAGGACTTTATAGGAAACGAATGAAAACCGACCAGAAACTACATACAACGGGTTAACGCACTATAGCGGTCGCTCGTTCTCGCCAAGTTCTGGTAAATACGTGAGAAGCAAGCTCAAGATACGAGGGTTGGAATCGCATTTACCCGTTTCGCCGATCTTGAGGACATCTGCGGTAGGCAAAGGAGGTGGGCAATAGACAGAAGCACGGATGGAGCGAAACGCGTACTGTAGAGAGTGTCACCAACCACCCTCCCAAACAATGTATGCTTCCCATGTAATTCGTCCGCGCGATCTGCACGCTACTTCGTCAGTGCTTGGTGAGGGAATGATTCCGATAGTACACACCAAGCGTGATGAAGAATTGAGAGTCATTCGTGTTCTTCTTCCCGCTATTCGCCATGCCGACGAGTCCACGGTGAGCAAAGCGCAGCCGAGGGTGAATCTCATCCTCAAAAGGTTCTTTCGGTGAGACTGTAAGCGGGCAAACCCAGAAAACAGGGAGGGCATCTCTGAATCACCTCCATAAAATGACTCTCCGCCACCACCCGTACCAGTCCTATCACCCGTCTGTACGAGGAACCCCGGCACGACTCTCGAGTAGCAGTTCAGATGTATGTGCGCTGTGGAAGAAGTTTGTACTAGTACCTGTGGAATATTACGCCATCATAGTATCCTACGTCACCTTTGCATGAGTGTGTACACATAGAAGTGAGAAGAGCACACACCTTCAAGGGCGAGTGCGATGAAGTTGCGGCAAGCTTTCGGTGTTTCCTAGCCAGTATTGGCTCCAGGTGTAAATCGATAGGTTCCCAGGAAATAGCGTACCTTGGACCATAACTCAACATCTATCTCTCCTGCCGTGGTGTGGATTAAGACGTGTCCTTTGGTCGGGAGAGCCATGCAACTGGAACTGGCAGGGAGGCGCTATGTATCAGCCGTGGGAACGTGTGGCCATCGCCATCAGCAAAAGTGGCCCGCACCTAGCTAGACCTAGTAAGGCCTAGCAAGACGTCCAAGGACCGCTAGATATTGCAGCGCTTTCCCGGAAATACACTTTCTAGCAAGCGCTGCAATATCTTGCACGCAATGTGCCGTTCTTGCTACATCTATATAGGTATGTTCGTCCAGCAAGGCCTTGTACACATCACACGCGATACACATGCACCCCGCTAGCTTCCATTTTTATTGCTAGATCACACCGGTCCCAATATCACGTTACATCACAATGTGTATTAATGCTTGCAATGTACGACGGTCGTGGTTATGGAGCACGGATGCACAAGAAACCCGGGAATGTTTTGGGGCGTACGGTACTGGGTTCGGACTTCGTGACCCGCCGGCAGGGTTGCTTCATGAACGAAATACGGGACTGGGGGCATAAACGTTGCACGTGGATGTTGATCGATGGCTGGCGACCTGCTGGTAGTCGAGGCTAGGACTGTGGGTCCCGAGTGGCCAGACGGATCTGCCCGTGTGCGAGAAGTGCCTGGCAAGATGGGTCAGCGCATGGATAGTGGGAGTATAATTCATGGAGGCAAGCCAGAGGGCATAACTTGGAGATGTCAAACCTCTGCGCATGCGAGCCTGGCACTGTACCGGATACGCACAATTTGTTCATTATTATCAACACAAGCCTAAATGCACTGGAAATACCTGAACACGATCGCGAGCTGACGATGCCTGCGACTGGTTCTATTAACCCCGGGAGCATTCATGTGAATTGCAAACAAAATTGGATCAACTCATGACGTACCTGGTCCTCCTCAACCTCGTATTGGATCACCCGGGCTGTAAAATCCACTGGTCAACTGATCTACCCAAAATCGGGGCGCTGCGACTGTGAGGGCAAAGTTAGGTCACATGCAGACACTCTCCGACATGGGAGGGGCCTATCTAGAGTGCGGAAGGGCCACACCATCACTGCATGCATCCGGGATGGTGCAACCCTGACAGGGGACCGGAAATAGTCTCGCAGTGGGCTTTCTTGTTCGTAATAGGTTTGCTGTGCTGATAAGGTCAGATTGCTCATGCCAGTAGTGATGTAGGTGCAGGAAGTTAGAAATAAGAGCATATATGCACGCAAACTGACTTACCCAGACGTGTATATCTCTTAACTCACCAACTTTTATCTCTACCAACCCATCTTTGCAGCCAGAATCGACCTCGATCGAAGGTGGAGACATCTCCGAAGGTAGGAGTTAGGAGAAAGACGCGAAAGGGTGATAACGCAGAGTTGACACTGAGATTGAAATTCTCGGAAAGCGCCGGAACGCACAAAAATTTTCCATGTCATATCGCACCAGCGGCTTGTACTTGGGTACTAATAGATTCTGTGGTACTGTAAACTAGGTCTTACTAGAGCTGGCAGGGGAACAAGTGCAATGTGGCATGGTAAGCTAGGTCTTGCTAAGTCTTGCTAGACCCACCACTTTCTTGGTAGGCCTTACAAGATCTAGCATGGTGTGTTCAATTCTCGTTCAATTCTGCTAGATCTAGCACGACGTTGCAAGTAGTGTGCCGTGAAATTGGTCACTGCTAATTTACACTTGCTAATTAGCGCTAATTAAACCCTGTTAAGTTGACATGCTCTAAAGTTGGGTGTAAATTTGTGTTAATTAGGGGTGAACCGGTGAGTGGCGGGCAGCTCTCACAGGCGATGAACTTGCTGCGTCACGTCCTCATGGTGAGCTTACTTTTTCTCTGTCCATATGGATCCGGCAGTTACGCTAATTTACACCGGTTAATTTGGGGCCCATGGTTGCAAGGTGTAAATTAGCGGGTTAACTTGAGACCCATCCCAACTTCACGGCACACTAGTTGCAAGGACTAGCTAGGTGCTACCAGGATCACCGGGTTCCTCTGAGGCTTACTAGATCTAGCTAGGTTTGGCCACTTTTGCTGATGGCTCACCCAAAGCTCAGGATACGCAGATTCGTCTCGTCATCCACTCCGTCGCTATCATTCTATTCTATACGTGAGTTCAGGGTTTTTAATCCCGGTTTTTTGTAGTAACTTGGGCCCAGTCTCCCAATCTGTGTGATTTTGAGGCTTATTGACTCGTTGACTGCCGAGGCACGTAGATACACTGGAAATTACGACCTTCGAATTGACCACGGGCCTCGGTGAGTCTTGAAATGTCCAGAGTTTCATGATCTGACTACTGAATATTGTTCATCGCTTCTCGCAGGACATGACAGCTTTTGACGATGAGGTCACCCGCCTGCGGGCTGCATTGAACCTTCGTCCTCCAGGAGATCCTGATCAGTCAACGGCACTCCATGACCTCTCGAGTGTCCTACGGAATAGGTTCGCTGGATATGGTACAGGGGAAGATCTGGATGAAGCTATCAACCTTAGCCGAGCTGCGTTGGAGCTCCGTCCACAAGGGCACCACAAACAATCTGACACGCTTATCCTCCACTCGGTTTGCCTGGACGACCGGTTCAGGAGGGGAGGTATACTTCAAGATTCGGAAGAGGCTATTTCACTCGGACGAGCCGCATTGGAACTCCGGCCGCCAGGACATGTCGATCGGGATTTTGCGCTCTATAATCTTGCTGAGCTTCTCATGTCGCGGTACGTACGAGAGGGCAAAACAATTTTTTTGGATGATGCGATCACACTTGGACGCGCAGGGTTGGAGCTACGTCCACCCGGGCATCCTCACCAAGCCCCCTTACTCCTTAACCTGTCGACGTACCTTCGGGCGCGATTTAGGTTAGAGGGCAAAGTGACTGATTTGGAGGATGCGATTACGTTCTGCAAAGGTGCCTTGGAACTTTGTCCGCCCAGCCATCCAGACCGCCCCCCCATATTATTCGGGTTCGCATCGATTCTCGACGATCGGTTTGGAAAGGAGGGTGAAATGTCAGACTTAGAAGAAGCCATTACCGTCTCAAGGGCTGGGTTGGAAGTAACTCCACCGCACCATCCGTGGCGGGCCTTCTATCTCCATATCCTTGCAGGCTGCCTTTATGATAAATTTATAAAGCTGGGTGAAATAGCCGATTTGCATGATGCCATCAGCCTAGCGCGAGCTGCCTTGGCTCTGACTTTGGAGCAGAGTGTTTTCCGCCCCCACTGCCTTAGCATACTCTCCCGCTGTCTTAGTGCACTGTCTCGGATGCGTGGAGTGGCAAGCGATGCAGACGGAGAGGAAGCTGTTACTTTTGGTGAAACTGCTTTGGAGGTGAGCCAGTCGGGACACCCGGATCGCCCGCTATTCCTCTGCACCGCAGCAGAAGCGCTTGCGCGCAGATTTCAGAAGCATGGTTCCATCGTCGATTTGGAGAAAGCCACGGAACTTTCCAGAACTGCGCTGCAGCTCAGTTCATCGAATCGTCCCTTCCACCCAGTGTATCTCGGTGTTCTCGCAAATTGTCTCCGCGACAGGTTCAGAGAGCAAGGCACTGTCGCTGACTTAGACGAGGCCACCCTGCTTGCGCGAACCGCGTTGGGGCTCAGCTCGCCAGGTCATCTTTATCAACCATCCTATCTTGACACCCTTGCCAGTTGCTACTGTCACAATTTTCAACGGGGATCTGTTTTCGCTGACTTGGAAAAAGCAATCTCACTCGGTCAAACGGTTGTGGAACTTCGCCCTGCCGGTCACCCGGCCTCTGTTATCTCGCGGAACAATCTCACGGCATACATCCAGGATTGGTTTCGGGGAATGGATACAAGCGCGGAGGTGGACAAAGCAGTCATGCTTGGACGCTTTTTACTGGGTCTGTGTCCACAGGGACATCCAGATCACATCATGGCTGTCACGAATCTGTCAGCTTGTCTTCGGAAGAGGTTTCGTAAACAAGGCACAAGCAGTGACCTTAATGAAGGCATTGTATTGTGCCGGGAACTTGAGCATCTCTGTCCCCCAAACCATCCCGAGCGCTCTTCGCTACTTCATGAATTAGCGCGTTGCTTGAGCGAAAGGTCCGAAAGGTCCCCAGCAAACACTGATTTGGAGGAAGCGATTGCTCTGTGGAAAGCTGTAATGGAGCTTCGTCCGCTTAACCACCCTAGTCGCCCCGAAACTCTTCAGAAGCTCGCACTTTGCCTCAGGAATAAATCGAGGCACGAGTGCAAAGATGCGATTGGTCTTTTGGATGAGGCAATCGCGCTTGCGCGGCTTGCGTTACGACTTTGTCCACCGGGGCATCCTACTCGGTCTTCATACTTCCATACCCTTGCGCTTTGCTTGTGCGACAGGTATAAGAGGCAAAACACGGTTGATGACATTGACGAAGCCATCACATTGGTTCGAGCTGCTCTGGAGCTTCATCCCCTTAGACACACGGATCGACCTTCCACAATGCACGAACTCGCGCTGTGCCTTAGCTACAGGTTTGAAAAACAAGGCGTGACGGGTGACTTAGACGAAGCTATCGCACTCGAACAATCTACATTGGCACTTATAGTCCCGGGATCTCCCGAATATGCTACGGCTCGCTCTTGCCTCACAAACTTCCTTCAAGCAAAAATCGGGAAGAAAACTGCCATCACGCACACAGAAGCACCACCGTTTTCGCTTCCTTCCCACCTAAGGCAACTAATCAGGAAAGTTACTCTCGAAACCATTGAAACTATTCCCCTTCGTCTCCTGAACGTGCGCACTGGTATCCTTTGCGACCGAGACGGACAGTTATCGCTTTTCGAAAGCAGCCCTCAATATAAAGAAATGCTGTCATTCCTTGAGAGATATGACCCTTCTGAGCAGGTTAACCGCATCCGTTCCGCAGTCTCGTCCTACTTCCAGTACGTTACCCTGTCACACAAGTGGGGTAAGGGAGAGCCATTATTGCGCGATATCCAAGGTCGCTCGATCTACAATTTGACTGGAGGGGATGGTCTCGTGAAGCTCCAGAGATTTTGTGTGACCGTTCTGGAACGCGGTCACCTATGGGCATGGAGCGACACGTGTTGTATTGACAAGGAAAGCAGTGCGGAATTGCAGGAGACGATCGGGTCAATATTCTCATGGTACCGGAAATCCACCTTGACGGTGGCCTATCTATCCGACGTTGCCGAACCTAATTCGCTCTCTTGCAGCACTTGGCTGACAAGAGGTTGGACCCTTCCAGAGTTGCTGGCGCCCCAGACTATGCTGTTCTTCGCCGAAGACTGGTCGCCTTACATGGGTGGCACACCATCTAATCATAAAACGGACCCAACTGTCCTCCACGAATTACAGGAGGCGACGGGGATAGCACCGGAGTATCTCGTCAATTTCTATCCAGGTAGCGCCGACGCCCGATTACGGCTGCAGTGGGCATCAATGCGTCGCACAAGTCGACCGGAAGACATTGCGTACGCGTTATTCGGAATTTTTCAGGTCCATTTACCTGTACTCTATGGCGAGTCTGCAGAGCGTGCTCTTGGACGTCTCCTAGCAGAGATAATCTCTCAGTCGGGAGACGTTGTTGTCTTGGATTGGGTTGGAGAGGTATCGTCATTTCACAGCTGTTTTCCTGCAAGCATCACATCATATGCCATGCTGCCTTCCGCCCAACCATCCTCGAGCCAGGTGGAATCACCAGCGCTGGTGCCGAAAATGTGGCAACGTGTGTCTCAAAAGTCTACACGCTCGATGTATCGTGCTCTGTCCAACTTACCCCTCCCACAATTCATGAATCGCAGACTTATACTACCATGCATCATTCATCGCGTAAAGCTGGTCCAGCTGATGCGGGTGGATCCCGGTACTGCGTGTAATCTGTACCAAATTCAGGCGGTCGGACTCAGGCCTCTGGAAATCACGTCGTTGGCGAGACTCCAGGAGGGATCCGGTCGATTGGAGAGAAAGCTGCCATATATTCTAGTCCGCCCCTGGTGTTCGAGATTGCTTGAGCTTGACGACGAATGGCTTTCTCAGTTAGAACGGCCATTCCATGCGCTATTGCTGATGGAGCTACCGCACAACGAGTTTAAGAGGATCGTATCATCTTGCCTCATCAATGCTTGCCCCACAGGTTCCGCTGGCATCCTAAGAAGTGGGGTTGGGACGTTGACTGTAGTGTAGCCCTTGGCAGCAATGAGTTTGTTGGCCGAGGAGCCTCATCAACATTGATTCCATCAGGTTGGTGATAACTTACTATTGCACTTGTGGTAACAACCGTCAGCTTCACCCTACATCCATGATCGTGAGCCCACTTTGCCAGCCTCGGTAGCTGTCGCTTTTATGGTGTGTTTACCCCGACAACGAGGACTCCATCCTGGCAGCGCAACGCATGGTAATCATTGCAGATTGCTTTACCACCCGAAATGCATAGATGGCCACGTCTTTGGCAATCACGAATGACGGTGAGTAGAACTTCTATTACTGTGCGCAAGCGTCACCACGAAGAACCGTGCTTCGAACGTCCTGGTGGATACGGTGGCGTGACGTTGAGGTATCTCAGCCGCTACGGGAAGTCCATACTTAAATTCATCTCGTATTCGCGTGGTACCACCACAAAAACTGCACTCGCACTTGGATTTTCTTATCGTACACTAGTACACTTCAGGCAACATAGCAGACTTTGGCACTTTGGCCTTCGTAACAGTACACAATCCTACTCAACTTCTCGATCAGTCACGAGGGTACCTGAACCTGAACAACTGGTTCGACGGATAGAAAGGCGGTTCGGATGGTCCCATGATGAGAGTCTTGATGTGAATCTAAAACGCAGCAGGTAAGTATGCAATCCCTGAACTGGCAGGTCAACAGGTACTACCTGGCGTTCGTCGCCTTCCACCGGAGCGACCCATCCGACGCTGCGGTCGTTCTCTTTCGCAACGCTAGGACATTTTATGTGAGGCGACGTGTTGTAGATATATGTCGGACATCATTGACTCACATGTAGGCATCATTACGTTCGGCGTACTGGATGCACCACCTCTGAGCTTCTCCGTCCATGGAAGCGACGAGACGGCCATCCTGGTCCTGTAATTTGTATCCCCTGGCACGCATCACATAGATATCTTCTCCGACTTTCTCCATACTGAGCTGTCAAAAGTGTTGGATGATGTATTCAAGCGCAGGGCGCAGGACCAGACTCACTGTCGGAGGCTCGTTGACAGAGTCCCTCGGAAAAAGGAGGACCGGCACTGTGACGGGCTTAGTAGGAGGAATTCCGACGAAGGGTTCCTCGTCAATCATGGAGTAGATGATAGCATTTTTGCTTGGTCTGAGGCGGTTCGGCATGATGAATGTGCGTTGTCAAAAGTGTTTTGACTCTGCAGGATGTGGGCAGCCGTCCGCGTCCCTTTTATACTCTGGAACCGGGGAGCCCCAAGGGGAATATTCGGGAGCTGACGAAAACGTGAGCGGCCATCTCATGGAACACGGCGACAAATTCCTGCCAACAGGAGGATGTTCAGACCAGAGTTGAGGTCCTGGGTTTGAATTGATATTTCAGGCCTTGATCATGGCGTTGCGTCTGTCATCTGAACTGAAAGACTCGGCGCAACAACTGCATATTCGAAAAAATCCGCTCCAGGGGGGGCCGAGAAGACAGCATTCTTTCTCCACAGGCAGCACTATCTCCAGCGAAGAAGTGACCGCCCGGATTCGTCACATCTGGATTCTCCGACCCTTCAGCGTTGGCTATGCTTGGCGGAACCGTCACAGAGAAATATTCGAACCGACAAAATCTGGACATAAGTACCATGATATCACGGTTCGACTCAAAACGACTAGTGGATTCTTGCCTGACGACTGGGAAATGTGATGTAGTCGCCCGCTTGCTATTCGCATGACACAGGCGCAGAGTTGAAAGCCATACGGCTGCGTAACTGAAAGGTCTACGGCTTCTGTAAAGTTAACGGGGAGGTGATTGTCGAGATGAATCTACCCGTCAGAAGTCTCGCTATAGTTAAGAAGAATACACGGATTCGACCTTGTCCGCAGTAGCTACACCCGGACATGTTAAAGACAACTAAAAACTATATCGTATGTACGTACCTCCATAGGACAGAACTTTGCGTAAATTCGCCATATGACACTGCGGGGAAGTAAAAGAGTGCCTGATTGAATGTAGGCCGTAAGTTCTCTCTTGAGAGCCATTGCCAAGTTCGTTGTGCAACACGGCGCAATCAAATGCGGTCCACAGGTTAGAAGAGCATCCGGACGACATTCATGACGTGTGAGCCACGGAAAGGGCGTAACAGCTGTTTCATCGCCGACTTCGATTTCTTGTGATGCACCGTCATGACACATACCCCGACTAGGCGTTTGTATACGCCTTACATGAAGTATGAGGCCATCGAAGGCAGACTTGGGAATGTTGAAAGAACCACAGTGTTTCGAAGGACGTTGCGTTCGAGGGTCCGTCTTGACAGCGTCGGAGTAACCGTCAGTCAAACAGCTGGACTTGAACTTCTCTCGGGTGTCTGTGTACGGGAATCACCTTTAGTCTGGGCGAACGACAGCTGCACTTTGTTGCCCACCGGTTCCCGCTTCTTCGAAAAAAGTGAGGTACCTTCGATGCATCACGTTCTTAGCCTGGGGACGAGTCTGACCTAAGAAGCTCCCATTTATCTCTACTGAAGGGGAAGATCGTAACACTGCGTTGAGTTCCTGTCCCGATAGTACGCTGAGATGGGGCTTCTGGCAGCTCGACCGTTAAACTGCTGCTCCTCGCATTCGTTGATACTGTTCTCAACACCCGGTTAAGCGGTTACACGGAGTCGTCGCGTCTTGCGTTGACGGCCAGCGCCTTAACTTGCGACATACAGGTGAATTACGTAAGTAAGTATGTGTATGTGTGGTGTTGAATTTCGGGTAGATTGAGGGCCTACCTGGACAAGTCTGTGCGTCCTTCATACGCTCGACTGAACTTGTTTCTATTGAGTAAGCCTTCCGCTGAAGGAGGAGAATACTTAACACCTTTAGCTGTAGCTATCTGGATAACATGGTTCTAAAACAATGGACACATGGAATTCAGTGAAGTAACAATGAAGTAAACTAGATACTAATGGCTGCTACATGGTACGTTATGACCTGATCACGACCTCGTACACCTTTCATTCAAGTCACCTACAGGGCAGCATGGGTTGACACAGATCACACTAAGTAGACGCCGCATGTGTCTGATGTGCCACCCCACCGACACCCATATCAGCAAACTGGTGCTGCAGCGCTCCTACCCCATAGTCATATCCACTCCCATATCCGCCACCCACTAGAGGCGACTGATGGCCGCCTGCACCGGTAGGTGACGCATGCTCACTGGCACTACCAGGTGAGGAACCATAGCCGCTCATACCTGTAGGTGGGCCATACTGTTGCGAAGACTGCGGTTGCGTTTGTGAAGGAACGTAGCCATGGAGTGGCTGCTGTTGTGGCTGCCACCCGTGGTCAGTGCTCTGCGACGATGAAGGGACGCCAGTAGGTCCAGCGAGCCGATGAGACGTCGATCTCGCTAAGACGCCGACCGCTGGACCATATTGTTCTGGTGTACGCTCTTGCTCCTGTCCTTGCCCGGCTTGCACTTGTTCGTTTGCTGGAACTGGTCCTTCTGTAGTGTCCGTCACTCCAGGTACAGCGACGAAGTACACGGCACCCGCGGGGTCTTTGCCACCCTGTGCATAGTATTGTGCCCATGCTTGCACATTGGGATCGGCGTATGTGATATTCGGATTGTAGACATACGGCGGGCCTTGCTTAATTTGTGGAGAATCTCCTGGCTGCGCCTGAGGCTGCATTTGTGACGGGGACTGAGCTTGTGATGGCTGGGGATGAGCCTGCACTTGTGACAGTAGTTCATGCTGCGACTGTGAAGGCTCCTGGGCAGGGGGCTGTTGAATCGGCGCCTGAACTTGATTGTATGGAGTCTGCATTGGGGTGTAGGGCATCTGTGCTTGTGGGTACGGCGACTGCGCAGGGGCGGGGTAACTATTGTAGGGTTGGGCAAAGCCGGCTAGCTCATGTGATGGTGCAGGATGCGGTCCCTCGGGATGGCTGGGTCCATATCCGTGTCCGTATGGCTGAGGCCCGTACTCGTGCCGCACGGGAGGAGGATAACCATAGCCAGGACTTTCGTATGCTGCGAAGATTGATGAGTTTGGTTGGGTGGGATGGCACAACACTCACCAGCCGCATGTCGGGCCAAACTTTCCTCCATCATCCGATCAAATAGGGTCCTGGCCTTGACAAAAGCTTCGTTCATCACAACGAGATCAGCTAGGGAACATCCGAGACTGCAGTTAGCACCATGCACTCCACTAAAGATGCGACCTTCACGCCCGGTAGAAAAAAAAAATACCTACCCCGCTTTTGGCTGTACTTGTCGATTAATTTCACAATCTTGGGTCGCAATGTCATACACGAGCGATATAATTCCTATTCGACATTCACAGTCACAGTAAGATCACATTGAAAAATTGCTCAGTACAAGAAACAATGAAAATGTAACGGACAGTACCTGGATTTCCTCGTTGTCTGCAAGTCGCTCGCCTGAAGAATCGAGATCGCGCAACAGTGTGAGCAGCCGATCAACATTTGCAGCTTGTGCAAATATCGCAGCTTCCTGCTCGGCTTCTCGAGCTAGTTCAGCAGCACTGGGCTCAGGGAGAGGTTCCTATGCAGTAATTGAATGTCAGATGCCGTAGGGCACGTGATGCTGCCACAGCAGCAAGTAGAGCGCATAAAGGGAAACCTGCATACCACATAATTTACCGGGAAGATACCGGTACGTCCGCGCAACTGTCCGCGCCACCAGTCTCTGTAAGCGCGGTCAACAACACGGATGACATCACCCCGTTCAAAAGGGAGTTCCCCAGGTTCCGTCGCCTCGAAAGTGTGTAGTGCGCGAACGCGTGTCACGACTGATACTGATGCTGGAGCCCGAGCTACAGCTGAGGAAGGTGAGGTTTGCGCGGGGAGAGAAGAATTGGACGCCGCTGCTGCGGGAGGTGACCTTGCTGGGACGTAGCCTGATGGATACGTCTCGCCTGTACCAGTGCTCGGCCCGGCTGCGCTGGATCCAACACTAGAATCACTCGCGCCAACCCGAGATGCGGATTGGCTAGGGTTGTAACCGTTACGACCGCCTCGGTCACGCAATGACATTTCCAGAGCACGTTGAAGTTCCTCTTCCTCTCGTCGACGAACTTCATCGTCAACAGTGGGGGGAGGAGGTTCGTTAGGTGTTTCGAATTTGTAGTCTAAGAAAACGAAAGTAAGAGTGTTAAGGATAGAATGCATGCGCAACGGTAAACGCACTCTTAGCTGCTAAACTGGTATAACACTCCTCCATCATACCCAATGACGGATCATGCTCGAATTCCGCAGCCCACATGGCGATAAGGCCAAGTGCACGCTTGCGCACTTTGTCATGCGTGGTCTGGATTCAGACACGTGGGTATCAGGCCTGTACGATGCGGCAGACAAATCGGACTGCTTACCCGGTCGGTAACGAGCCGCTCGAGTCCCTGGGTAAATACGCGCGACGCAAGTTCACGGTGCAGAACGATGCCACAGTTCTTGGACAGCGCCTCGGAAACCGAAAGCGCATAGAGTTGTACGTTGGGCGAGCGGTGTGCGAGACGTTTCAGTAATGCTGCGATCGCATTTTGAGCACTGTGGGAGTAGACTGTCAAGACGAAACAGAAGAGGACAAGAGTCCGATGTACCCTTGTTCGCCTTCATCTTGCACCTTGTCGCATAAATTGAGGATAGTTTCCCAGTCCTCTCCCGTGAGGTTTTCGTCCGTAGCTTTAGCTGCGCAATGGTTCGAGAGATGCCAACCGACGCATTCGAGTCGAGGGTGGACACTTACTGACGAGATCGTCAAATGGATTCGACTGGTTGCCTCTGAACATTATCTGGGCGTGTTACTAGACGTCGTCTCGAGAGTCGATGCCGACGATGTGATCGACGACAAGTGCAGATGCCAGGCTCACTGCGGAGGCGGTGCTCGTAGTCGATATATCTGGTCAGCTCGATTGGGTTGCCACAGCGGCTGTCATTTGGTGTGACCGAACAACACTTGGGGTTAGCCTTTCTCATTCTGCCCTTTCTTGTCATACCATGGCCAAGAGTACGATTCACTTCGTTCTTCGCTGCGAGCTCGCTGACAACGTCAAATGTCTAGTTCCACGCAATTTCAGACTCCTCGAGGAGCTCGAGAAGGGCGAAAAGGGTATTGGCGATGGGTCATGTTCTTATGGCTTAGAAGACGGAGACGACATCATGATGAGCAACTGGAACGGCACTATTATCGGTCCTGGACATGTGAGTCATCGACCTCCTCCATCTTATTACACCCCCATAACCATCTTGCACTCGATCGCATACTGATCCTACGACAGACGGTGCACGAGAACCGCATCTACAGCCTTAAGATCCACTGTGGGGCATCTTACCCAGACGATCCACCCACGGTACACTTCATCTCACGAGTGAACCTTCCGTTCGTCAATCAAGCGAATGGCAAAGTAGAACTGACCAAATTAAACGTCCTCGCCAAGTGGAACCGCGAGAGTAGCATCGAGACCGTGCTGGTCAGCATTCGACGGTGCGTACGACACATGCCATCGTGTGGCTTCCAGCTTCTGACGAGCGCATTTCGCAGAGAAATGGCCGCTTTCAACAACCGAAAGCTCCCCCAGCCGCCAGAGGGCAGTGTGTTCTAACTCGTTGCTCATGTGGGCTAGCCACATACGTCTCTGGGAGGGGACTGTAATGATAATCATACTCTGCTTCCACCATCATCAATATCCAGCGTCAAGTGTGTTCCTAGCATCCCTCCTGTGTTTGTAGTGACCCTTTTAGCACAAGTGTTCAAACGCCGTCCATTCATGTAAAAGCGTTTGTGATCGTCCCCGCTCCCCAACAGAGATAATCAAGGTAGGTGGACGGCCATTTAGATTCGAACAGGTCAAGTGCAAACCTTCGCACTCATCCGAAGTGTGACATACGAGAAACGATATCAACCTGGTCCTCGTGACCTTTTGAATTAGAATATGCGCCAACCACGTCTGTTCCTACCTCCGCAGGAATCTGCGTAAACGACGTCCAAGCGTGGTCCGACGCGGGAGGGAATGGGAATCAGTCTCGGTTCCTGATGGTCCAACGGTGGGAGTGTAGGCAGTTACACTTGGCGAAACACCTTGGGGTTCTGGGGGGACAGCAGTCCCGCGCTCCAAAGATCCATACTCGAGCTCAGTTACCGAGGGATGAGCCGCTCTGGTGGTGTCCACTTGTGCAGTATCTCCCGGAGCAGTGGGTTCACCCGGCTCCGCGGTAGAGGAGGGGGCCACTACGAATACCGGCGTCTCTTCTTCTTCCGTTCTCGTCGGAGCGGCCGTGTGTATGACAGGCGGACCGGTCGGTCTACACTCCCTCGCTGCTTCCCAACCTCTAATTCCAGCTTCCCTTCGTCTTCGGTGCATGGGTTCCCCCCTGAACGTGGCACGAAGTACGACCCTCCACCTTCTGCACCGTTGTTTGTACAACGTGAATGCCTCGAAGTCCATGACCTGATGGCACGCGCCCCATTTCAGACGTTAAACTGTCTCTCTCAGAGATGGAGAAGGGATATACTACCTCACCCTTCTTCGTCTCTCCTCGGCTTCTGGGTCCGCGAGCGCAAGTTCAAACTTGTATGGTGTGTGCGGCCAGCATATTCTGCAAGTTCGCGTGTTTGTGGTCGAAGAAAGAACACGTGCCGCTAAACTGGAGGACATGAGGAGCGTGAGTAAAACAGCAGCACTCACTCGTAGCAAGGGTCGACTTCTTCCTGAACGTTTACCCGCCTGAAATACCATGCGACGGGGAAATGAGTGGCGAAGATAGGTGCAGTGTTCTCGATTTCCACGACAGACAAGTACGTGTCGGTCCCAACGTTGCGGATGGTGTAACCGTGTCCCAGAGGCTCGATCTCCCACTGTACGATGTCAGAACGCAGAGTCAAAAGAGGCTCGATGACATGTAGTGATGCAAAGAGCTGACTTCTTGGGTACGCGAACCGCTAGGCCAATTCCCTGAATCGTTAGTCAGTCATTGGCCAGCAGAACGTCATATCAGTGTACGGCATCCAGCTCACCTACAGGATGGAGACCGAACATGTCCATCACCATCTCATTTTCTAGGTTGATAAACATGTAGATTCCGTGCCTCATTCGTCGCGACTTAGGATGTTGTGGGTGGACTCCTGGTTAGTCGTAGAAAGAGTTACAAGATTAATCAAAACAACCATCGACGGGACCAGTACCGCCGTGACACACGAATAATTGCCGTGCGAACAAATGCACGAGCTCATCCTCGTGTAGCGATCGTGTTCTGGTGACGTCACTGACAAAAAGCAGGACCAACCATTCGTGCCTGAATATTGTCCTCAATGCTACGTACATTAGCAACTACAATGTGTTTGATTATACACAATTACTACATGTTAGTACTGTACTCATATTAACATCGTCATTCAACTGATGGTACGAGTGACGCTCGATGTGAAGCGTAGGCAACGGGTAATTTATCACGGGAAGCACCGGTGATCAGGAAGGGTGCCCAGTGGCGTGGTCTGAGCAGCAAATACTCGTCTGCTTGAACTGACGCCGAGACTCGCTGCATGAGCTGGTCAACTACCATCGTGTGATTGTCCCAAAAAGAACTCGCCGATTTCAACCAGCGGATACGACCCGGGTTGTGTCGAAGCCGCCTGCGATGAAAACCCAGCATCATCATCTATCCGGAGTTCGCTACGGTCATCTGTTATGTTGTCACTTTGCTCGATATTTGAGCTGGCTTCTCGTTCCAGGTCAGGACTCCTGGACCACAATGCGAACCTTTTGACCTGCCGGTCAATAACTTGGCTGAGATCTCGAGTGGAACACGGCAGCGGTGCCACCTGACGTAAATCATGCACCACTCTTTGGCTGCAGATGGCTAAAACCGGTATAAAAAATCTATCAAATCAAGCAGCGTCAAAAAGACAGAAAGCATGTGACGAAGAACACCATACCCTGGGACGGTAAATGAGCTGGGACTCTACAATATGCCGTGAGATCCTAAAGTTTCCTTTCTATCGGGATGACCACGTACATTCTGGTATCTAGTCCTTCATATTCATATTTGCCAGGGTCAGTTTTCATATATATATGTACGGTCCGCACGGACTCACCAGCTGACTATGCCCAGGACACAATAACAAGCATTTACCTACGTTCTAATGAGGAAAATCCACTTTTCAAGGCAACCTGACTCACAACATAGAATGCAGTTGCTGACAGATGTTTTAGTTCACGGTAAGGAGCTTTGTTGCAATATTTGGAAGCTCACCACCTCTCATAAGCACTTGGATTAACTGTAGAGAATCATTTCTAAATGATTTGCGGTACGACCGCAGCCCTGACATGGTCATGCAAAACAGCAACGAATCCACCACCAAGCTCGCCAAAAAGAAAAGCCACTGTGAAACCACATTAGGTCGCGGTAGGAACGGCAGAAATCGCATAGCTCACTGCATGGTCTGTAGGAGGACACACATAAGCACTGTCGCAAGCATCATCCGATATGACGTTTACCTGGTACGGGTCTGTAACATCCAGACCTCACAGTAGGCTTAACTTGCAGGGAAGGATTTCAGCATTCGATTCATAACTTGCAGTCGAATGACTTACAGTTTGAGAAATCTTCGCCTTTTGTAACCGCCACGGCGAGGGATACGAGACTTGTAATGTATACTGCCACCAAGGACCACAGGATGCGCCGATTGCCACCCCCGATAACCCACGCACGTAAGAAAACTAGTACTGCTGGGCGTCAATCGAAACCCTTCTCGCCAGCTGCGGCGGACATACCGTGTGCAGTTTCGAAAGAAACGAACATATATACGCCAAGGAATATCGCATAAAACTCGCAACCCTGTGAGACAAAAGTAATCTCAGACCAGCCCAGATTGCATGAGCGCATTCGGACGTACGCCAGTGACGGTCACCACGAAGCCAGTTGTCTGCATGCAAATGACGGTTTGTCCCAGGAGTGCAAAATAGCGGTTCGCCAAATAAATGGACTTGACCGGTGTCCAGGGCGCGCCCCAAATGTATTCGACCTACGTTTTGCTAAAAAAAAACTGCACCACAATCTGATCTGACATTGGGCTCACCTCGACACTGAGGGTTAGGAAGTAGTCATGCACCAGCAGCGCATACCCGGCTACTACGGCTGCCCTGGTGGATAATTCCGCCGAGTTGTTCAGTGGTTGGAGGCGGGATTCCCGGCCACTCACCTCTGTAGCCATACATCATAAATGAGGGCGGGTGTAATCTCGAAAGCACGAGACGTGATCATATAGAAGCCGAGGCACTACACCCTCAAGGAAGGGGAGTGCTACCGACCGATGCACTTGAGCTTTTCAATAAATGCGTCGGTTCTGTGGCGTTTTAAGGCCCGCGGATTCTATTGTTCGCGTGGGGGTCAGGGGACCTGGCAATAAAGTTCAATGATTTTACCTACTCGCTGCGGGGCTGTCAGAGGTTTTATCCGGGTCTGAAATGAAGCCTCAGAGCGTTCACTAACACCCGGGTTCTTCGCATAGTTCCAGATAGCTATTAGGTTGTTGCAGAATACCGTTCAAGATGCATCCTCCTTGTCGGCGCGACTCTCGCCGCGGGCACCCGAGACCGACATCAAGGAGAGGTAGATAAGTAATCAAGTCATGCGCGGCGGTACCGATTATGACATTTTTGCTTCGAAATGCTACCGATTATCAATGTGGTATAGCTTGATACTTGAAGCTTATCACTTTTGAATATGTTTTGCCCCAGCTAGTAACACGGCGTTCACCTCCTCGTAAGTGGCTTGTGACAATCGACCCTTAGACATTGAAACTTACGAGCTTCGCATCATTCACAGCGGTGCAGCTAAACCGATGGGACACGGGTCAGCCTTGACAGAAAAAGATGTTCGACTAGCGACCAGGACCCATATGTTGAATGACAGCATATGCACCCTACAATGTTTGGATTCTGTGAATACTCGAGTTGGCAAGTGCTTGCACGAGATGTGAAGCGTTCAAAAACTTACAATCTTTGACCGGAGGCATATTTGGATATTGCTTGGACTGCCAGACCGATATAACCTGCTAGCATTGTTCATACTCAAGGGCTCGCCATGTGCGGGGGAAATTCGATGTGAATCAGAATGTATGGTAAACACACTTGAAACCGCTAATTACTTCATTCCACAGAAACCAAGGTTCGTATGGTCGTAAGAGAACCTGACAATTCAATTTAACGTACTTTGACATAGTATTTCCTGATCCCTGCCGTTCATTCGGCTTGCCAACTATGCGATTTCTTCATCAAGTACGGCGACCTTGAATCGAGGTCCTTGTCTTGCACGGTTTCCCCCTCCCGCAAAGTCTTTCTGCATTTGCCTCCTCCGCTTCACGTGACTCCTGGGCTTTAAGCATCGCATTAGCGTATTCCAGGTCTGTACGAAGCAGTGCAAAAGAGCAGATGTCGTCAGAGGATGTAACGATGCTACGACTGGTGCAGGAATCACAACTGCCCCAGAAAGGCACGGATCTCGAGGGGATGCTTATCGACTGGAGCGTACCCAACTGAGTACCGCCTCCTACAGCACCCAGCGAAAGACGGGGTACAGGTGCCTGGAATCTACTGCTTTCGGTCTCATCATCCGATAAGAGAGGTGATGGAGACGGCGGCGACAGGTGCTCCCAAACCTTGTTGTACCCTTCCACGTTGGGAGCAATATTGACGTTGAGGCGCATTTTATCGTAGCGTGCCATGGCAAGAGCGCACGTCGGATCAGTCGCGGGCGTCTTGAATGGATCAGGGAAGTCCCACTGGAAATCTTTGGCTCGCGGAATGGGGTACCCTGACTCGGGGGAAGAATAGGCCAGTTCGGCTTCAGAAGCAGCCGACCCACGGAACGAAGGGACGAGGCTGCATAGTTTGGGTGGAGGATTGAAGGCATGTCTGCGCATGTGAACATGGGCAAACGTGACGGACGCATCGCTCGGGACGAGGGGGCAATGGAGGGAATGCATTGGATGGTTTGCGAGTAGTGCTTCGTTCCCGACTGTACAACTAGAGGGAGGGAGGAGGGGTGCGGGGGTTATAGGAACACCCACGCTGGCTTGTCTCAGCTCAGCTACGTATCCCTCGTCAAAGTCTGAGTAGTCCTCATCACCATCTTCGTAGTATTCCTCACTGTTTGCAGTGGAGGAACACCGGCGCTCCAGACTACTTGTGGAGCCAGTACCCAAGCAGGGCAAGACACGCTGATGGCATGAATACCTGTCCTCGGTGCATCGTTGTTTCTTTCTTCCATGACCATAGACTGGTGTCATCCTGTCGGGTCCCATCGCCTCGACGCCAACGTCTTTAAGTATGCAGACGGATGTGACTTGGCCGAGTTGGCGACCCTGTTCTTGCCACCAATTGTCGTCATGTGGAAGCCAAAGCTGTTCGTGGTCGGCAAGGGTTTTGAGACAAAGACACACATGTTTGGATAGGGGGTAGGGTTGCGAAAAGGGGCGTTGCTAAATGCGATCAGGTCCCATAGAGAAGACTCCTAAGACTTGCTTGGCCTTGCCACCGGACTTTCGTATGACTGCGCGTCGCGGGAAGCTGGAAGTGAGGTTGTTCTTATGTGCAAAAGTATCGGAGCGAATGGCATATGAAGCGGCCGACAGGACATGATCACACTTTAGATAGACGGGATGAGGGGGCTGGCTTGAGGAGAATGGAATCTTGCTGTGTGCTGGAATCGTTTTGTCGTTTGCTGTGGACGGTGAGCGCTAAGCAAGCACACGCTTTTCAACGTCAATTCGGTGGTCGACAGTGGGGGGGGGGTTGGAAACGTGATCGCGTGACTAACCAACGTCAGTTCCACGCTAGATTGTATTCGGGACCGTTCTACACTCCCCAAGACTTCAATCCGAGTCCTGTACCGCTAACTGAAAATCTGTATATTGGCACATAGGTTGGACACGTAACACACGAATCCAACCCAGCAGCTCGAACAGTCACGCGTGAACGCTCGAGTGGGAGTACTCCGGAAATCGCTTGCGTATCAGACAAATAGGGGTACTACTGATCGAGATTATAGCTACGGTAATTATTTGAACATACTTACATAGTACAGACAACTCCTTACTGATCCTCATAACGGCATTGTAACCCGGTACTTACAATGGACGAGTGACACTCGACGCGAAGCGCAGGTGAGCGCAACAATCCATCATGGTACAGGCAACGACTCGATCTGAGAGCGACGGAGGTACTGCACACGTGCGATCACTTGGTGCTTTATAACGACATAGAAGTCGGTGATCCGATAAGCCGCCATGCAGCGCGATGCGAGTAGAAAATACGGCGCAGTCACCCCGCCTTAAGCGACACCGATGTGCCTAGACTTGCTGCGCGAATTGGTCAGTTATGATGTTGCGTTGTCGTCGCGACGAACTCACTAGCAGGCGAATATGACCTAGATTCGAAGGAAGGTATCCCCACCGAGATCCCAGCATCGTCATCAGGTCGGTGTTCAGTATCATCATCCGTTGCCACGCTGCTTTCGTCGATATTTGAACCCGTTTCTCCTTCCACTCCAGACAATCCTTCCAGAGCCATAGATACTCCATCGTCAGAACTCTGAGCCCAGAGTTGGAACACCTCGAGTTGTTGATCGACGACGTCGCTCAACTCTCGAGCAGACCACGACACCGGGGCCATCCGACGCAAGTCATGCACCACTCTTTGACCGCAGATGGCTAGAACTGGCGCCATAATTCTGTTAAATTGATCAGCATCGTAGGGACTGTGTGACAAAGAGTACCATACGCTGAGACGCCAAGTGCTATGGGACTCTAAAATATGCAGTGAACTCCTGAGGACTCATTTGATCGGAACGACCACGTACATTCTGGTATGTAGTCCTTCGTATCCAAATATGCTCGGGTGAGTGTTCTTGTACACAGATCATGCTGACTTACATGCTGACTATACCCAGGGCGTCATAGCAAACATTGATCTACATTCTGATGAGGAAAATCCACCCTGCAACTGCAGCCTGACTCACTATGTAGAATACGGTTACTAACAAATGTTTTAGTCCACAGCAAGGAGCATTGTCTCGGTAACTGTTGAAAACGTACCGTCTCTCATAAGTGCTTTGATCAGGTCGAGAGAACCACGACTAAACGATTTGCGGTACGACCACAGACCCGACATGGTCATGCAGAAGAGTAACGTGTCCACCACCAAACTGCCAAAATAGAAAAGCCACTGACATATCACATCAGGCTGACGATAAGTACAGCAGACATAGTGCAACTCACAGCCTGGTCTGTGAAAGGTGAGTTGTGAGTAAGTGCTGCAGTGGAAATTTCATACGGCGTTCACCTGGTGCAGGTTCGTAACAAATAAACTTCACACTAGGCTCGACTGTGCGGCAGGGTATCTCAGTTTTCGGTGTACAAACGATGCTTGGTGACTTACAATTTGAGATATCTTCCTCTTTCGCAACTGCTACGATGAGGGATACGAGACACGCAACGTATCCTAGCACCATGGACCGGAGTATGAGCCGATTGCCTCCCCAGATAGCCCACGCACGGAAGACAACTAGGACTACAGGTCGTCAATAGGAAGCCTTCCTGTCCACCGCGGCAGACATACCGTGCGCAGTCTCTAAAGAAACTAAGGTATACACGCCGAGGAATATCGCATAAGCCCTGCAGCCCTATGAAGAGAGCTCAGACTAGTTAGATTGCGCGCTCGCAATCGGACGTACACCAGTTACAGCCGCTATGACGCCGGTTTCCTGGATGCAAATAACGGTTTGTCCCAAGAGCACAGTATAACGGTTTGCCAAATAGACGGACTTGACCGGCGTCCAGGGTGCTTTCCAAATATACTCGACCTACGTGCGGTTTCGGGAAGTTGTACCACAACCATTGTCCCATCTAACGCTAGAGCTCACCTCATCACCGAGGGTGAGGAAGTAGTCGTACAATAGCAATGTATATCCAGCTGCTACGGCAGCCCTAGTGGACGTTATTTTGTGGTTAAGGAGCGCCGGGTTCTCGGCTACTCACCTCTGTATCCATACATCATAAATGAAGGCGGGAGTAATCTCGAAAGCGCCGGACATGAGGTGGAGGCCAGAGTACGCTCGAGGAGAGGGAGCGTCATCGAACGGATGGACTCTCGTTTTTCAATTTATATATCGCTTATCAAGCGGGGACCTTCGTTGCGAACAAGCTCCATACTGTATTCTTTTTCTTCTGATGAAAAGTGCCGGAAGCCACATCCCGAAGATGCAACGTACACGCAAGCTGCGGGAGTCGGGCTTAGCACACCGCTGTTGCCCCCTTAGACTCTGACCGTTTACTGTATAGATACCATCCGAGCTTCGCATCATTCACAGTGCAAACGCACCCCTGCTATGGCGATCATGTAGCATCGCTCCTTGATCAAAGCTTCACTCGAATCTGGTCAAATCTTACTATACGGTAGACGATCCACTGTCCAGCGGTCTTGAAGCGGTAACTTCATAGCAGGAGGGCATACCCTGCCGCCGCACTTACCCATCTGCTTCCGCACTCAGACTCTGGTAAAGCTCACGAGACTTACCGATTCAGTAGTGCGTACATCGCACTCACGTGCATGAAGGCAGTTCAGAGGCATCTGACATGACGTCGACGTTTCGTCCTGGACTTGGCAGGGCAGGGGGAGAAGCCATCTACGAATGCTGCGATTATACCTATGTATGTCAACGGTCCGTAACATGCCACCAGGTTCACGTTGACACGTACTACACAGTACGATCCGAAGTGCTAGTAAGTAGCTGAGTCCATTATAAATAGCAGATACAACGGTTACATGCAACATAGCATTTCAACGTACAATGTATGCTTTGTCCCGGGCTGTGTCGGAGGTTTTTGTGCCTTCGCTTTAGGGAATGAGGGAACGACATCCAGCCGCAAGGACAATGCCCATGCGCCGCCATACAATCTCAGGACTAATCACCCACAGATGGTAGGGACGAAAAGTCAGCAACTTGGGCGATGCGTCCCCGTCACACGAGCATCTGCAAGACTGTCCGAGGGGGTGATGATCTCTGAGATCTGATGACTCGTGTGGGTTTGTGGATCCGAGTGTTATGAGTATGTGCCGACCCCCATTTGGAGGCACAATGAGCAGTACACATACTTTGCGTCCCTTTACAATAACTCTCTCCCCGTCTGACAGCTACGGTGCTGATTAAGAATTATGGGGTTAGTACTTTTAGTAGATAATGTGGTAACGTAATTATCACCTTGAGATCTTAGGTCGATCGTAACATTTTGCACTTGATGGGCCGCATCGCGGAAAGCAGCAAATGCGATTGCACGTACATACTAGTTGGAAGGAGTGTACATTATGTACAACTGAAAACAACGCTCCTCCAGTGTACAGGTCTACGGAGAGGAATGGTATGATACTATCGCTTGCCACCAGATGCAAAACAGACAGCAGATGCAAAACAACTTGCACAGCCAGCAATACTTCAAATTTTTAAAATCTAATACTGCAATCATTTAAAGTAGGGTGTATTTATGCAGATTAGATACTTAGTTTTAAGAAAAAGATGTTGTGGAAGCCACAGAACGTTGAGCATTGCCGGACATCAGAGCAGAACGTGCGATTTTAGGTACTTGTAGCCAAGATCTAGTCCGATCTGTTGCAGTAAATTACGCGGTTTTTTCTGGGAAGGTGAACCAAGTCCACCTGAAGGTGCTCAGGTATTCATTTTCACAAATCAGACCATGAGAGACGCACTATTCAAGAAACATTCTTCAAGCGTGACAAATGGCTGGACAGGGGTATCACGCTGGGGCCATCATTCACACTCCGATTCGGTAGCACTCGGCACACACAAGGCAAGTGAGTGTCCACCCAGCCAACGCCGGTCGGATTATGCGGACTCTGAATATGGCCGGCATGCCGCGTGTGACAATCCGTGACAAAATCTTGCATCTGGTGTAAATTTTGACCCCTTCAGTTTGCATTGCTTCGGCTGCACTCGATTCATCACCATTGGCTATAAAATTTGGGAAAAATGTAGCTGATACCTTATTCTACCCATATATGAAAAATGAAATATAACTGTTGAGTTGTTGTGAAGTTATTCAAGATCTCGCAAAAGTTTTGCATCTGGTATCGAATGATAGTATATAACTCATCGTACAATTGTAATTTAGCGGCAATCTTCCAATCTCACTTCCCGACTCCATTGCTATCCTGGATCGCTTTGATCATGGCGCTGCCGAGATTGTTCGCCTCCTCAAACCTAGACTCGAAGAATGCGGCTGTCCTTTCAAAGCGGTCGCGGTACAACTCGAAGTTGCCAAAAGCGACACACTGACTCCAACCCCGAGCTGCGATCACAAACTCCAAGTCGTCTGACCTAAGCGTCACGTCGTGTACAGCAACGTCAAGTGCCGCATTCAAGCGCTCAGTAGAGCGGAAGAGATACTCCGCGACGCCAATCCACATACGGAACACCGGGGTCGCTGCGAGTTGCAAGTGGTCGAAAGGCTGGATGCCGAGGCGCGCCCAGCAATCTACCATAGCGAGTAGTGACAGGTGCGAGTTGATGAGAGAGTTGTTGCCCCCTGATGGAGAGGGGGACGATCGCTTTCCGATGGAGAATTGGTCCAGTACATCCTCCGTCAGAAAGATAGGGGTTGAACAGCCATCTTCATCTGGCCGTACTCCGAAAACTTTCTCACGTGCGGCATAAATGCGCTCACGCAATCTCTGAGCATCTCCCGCGATCATGAGCTTGTAAAGGTCGGTTGCACTAGAAGCAAACGTGTCAATTTGGATCTTGGCCGACGGGTTCAGGATTGCAAGGCCAGCATAAACATGCCACTTGTTGGCATAAATGCGGAGCATGATATTGACCTTAACCGTTTCGATGCCTCCAACGTAATGGGCTTGCTCCCAAGGGTAGGAACGTTGGGCTGCCCACGCGGTGCCCATCCTGGAGATCACGTGAGTAGGGACCAATGGGAATACGAGAGTCGTACGTGAGAAAAGCAGCATGAGTTACGGCTTGAACATTGGCCGTGATGAGGTCGTGCTCTTCGTATGTAAGGTAGACATATCTAGAGCGGAAGCTACTGAAGACGCTTTCCAAAAATTTCATGCATTCATCGGGCGCACGGATTGGAACGAGAACCTGCTTACGTCATCTGTATGATGTAGCTCGAGGAAAATGAGCGTGACGCACGAGGGGCTGGCCCACGGGCGAGACTGTGGGCCCATGCAACGAGTGCATCGAGACGATATGGACATCGGACGGGAGATGCTTTTCGAAGGCATCTCTTTCAGGAGTTTTTACGGATGTCTGACCGGACACGATGGCGCCCACTTTGGTTGCTAGGGTGCGGGGTTCCGAAGGATACGCCAGAATTCCCAAGGTAAGTGGAGGCCAGCACATCACGAGCAGCGGCGATCATGAGTCAGGAAATGAGTCTCAGGCTGTCTTGGCGTCTCTCGATAGGCGTTGAATTTGACTTACAAGGTCCGTATTGGGCGACGACTTTATGGATGAGGTCGGCTTCCACGGAGTACATGATAAAATCTGAAATTCTGGACACGGCGTGACCATCTCGGTGGACAGTGATCGCTGGTATATCTGGCGAGACGACCTCGTGTGAAACAACGTGGTGATAAGACAAGTATAGACTCGCAGGGTTACCTTGGTAAGTGAGCTTGAGTGACTCAAATTTCTCTGGACGATCGCAGACGCTTATTCTGCCACGGGCTCGTGATCAGTTTATGTGAACTGCAAGAAAGCCGTGGGACTACTTTTTCCAACCAGCTTCTGCGAGGTGTTTGGCGTACATGGTGCCCATGGCACCCATTCCGATGAGGCCAATCGTGGGCTGCTCGTCTATGGGGTCGCTTGGCTTGACGTCGACGCGAACCATGGCTACTGTGAGAATAGTGGTAATGATATGGGAGGAGGTGAAGACGAGGGTGAGACGGCAATAAATGGGACTGCAGCTGAAACAGATGGCGTTCCGAAGCTGTTCGGTATCGTATTGAGCATCTCTCAAAGCCCGCAACTAACGGGTGGCGGGCACGCTAACACCGGATGAGTTCTAGGCAACCACCCGACCTTGGTGAGAGGGCAGACGGTTGCTGATTAGTCATCGAACATGACCAGTAGTAGGATCGGCGTCTGCTAGTTATATACATGCTCGTGATAGTTCGTACGACCCAGTGAAAGTCCGTTTGCCCTTTGGTGCTGAAACACCCTTCAAGTGATCAGGTGCTCAGCTCATCTTTCCATACTAATCTAGCTTACTTGAAGTCGCAGTTTGACAGGTGTGACGTGCTTAACAGGCTGCTATCTCCGTAAGTTGCTGCGTGTCACATGCTTTTTTTCATTTACTAATAGTTTTGCTCCTCGTCTCCTTCCCTCCCATCATACATAGCCTTCCCTGGTTGCCTTCACTTGTATTGACTTGACAGTTTCACCCACGCCGTCACAGGCCGGTCAGGCTGCCGAACCGCCTTTTCTCTTTCTCCGACTCATCACTTTTTTATTCCACTCTCTACTAAAGGCATATGCGGAGGTAAGGCCTCAGTCTATTCCTGTGTAGTATGGAGCACTAAACTTCATGTTTTCGTCCAGCATACTCTGAACTTCCAGAGGGGTCGCCTTTCTCACATTCTTTCTCGCAAGACACTCGTTTTTCATCACCTTCCTTCAAGCAAATCAGTTCCTGTGGTCTCGTTCATCTACAACGCATTGGCCTTGCTCGCTTCATCATCGATTCTATAAACAACGCCACTCCGTGGGTTGCCAGGTCATCGGCACGCTTCCGGAAGCCTTTTTTGGATTCCGTCCATCCTTGGTCACTCACTCATTCGTCTGTTTACTCATATCCCGGCGTTCCTTAGATACTGCTCAAAAGTATCCGAGAGCTGGTTGCTACACTACCCTCCCAGCTCTGGCCGGAAGAACATGTGAGTTTTCGTCGTACATAGGGTCTTCGCCGATCTTCTGATAACCTCAGTCGTAATAGGCTATCGCTGGCCAACTGTATCTAAGAGGTCGTTCATCTCAGATCTTCGTGGTGCCTAACAGACTCGTCCGTATTATCTCCATTACCACCCCGTAAAACTCACCGAATGGCCCAGGTTTTACCATGTTTTCAATGCGTTATACAAGTAAGCGGAAGCGCAGTGCGACACGTTCCGCGCATGACCATTCTCTGGTGGAGGGTCGTGCTCGCAATTCCACATCATCACCATCCACGCAACCTTATATTCGACGAGAGCACAACGAATCTTTCTATTCGCTGCACATGACGAGCAGCATCCCTCATATGACTCATGGCCCACTCGCTCCGTCCTGTTCCACACCCTCGAGCCCACTGGTATCCGTTGTTTCAAGTCCTGGTAACAGATTTTCACCTCAGCCATCTTCTTCACCGGTATCACCCTTCGTAGATGGGCTGCGTAAGGTCGAACACTCGACGTCCGCCTCCGAGTCGGGTGGTTCAACCCCACTCAGGTCTTCGCAGGCCTCTCCCACCGCTCCGCGCTTTCGGTCAACAACGGATTCGGATATCCAATTCCCCCAATGCACACCTCGTAAGAATAAACGAAGTGTCGCGCGACCATCCACCGCCCCACATCTGTCCCCTCATCCATTTAGTACTCGAACTATCCCAGATGTTCAGGTCCAAGGGAAGGGCTTTGATATCCCCCAAAGGCTCACGATGGGTATCAAAAGTTTGTTGTCTAAGCCTGCTCAACCATCACCGTCTCGTCATTCATTTTATTCGTCGCCTTCGGATTCGGATGTACCATCACCATTGCAAAACATGCCGCGAAAGTCACGCCCGCCAGATTTAGACGTCGCTGCGTGTCCTTCCAGCCCTCCTCAGAGAAGCACCTTTTCGGAGGCTCACCGCCGGCACACTGGCGATGCTGCAAAAGTATCGGGTTCTTCGTCGTCGCTCTCGCCTCTCACAGACTACAGTTATGATTCGCCGGACCGCCAGGCACCTGCTCTCTCGCGAGGGCGGGACGAAAAACCTCGCAATGTTTTGAGACGTCGGCCGAGTTCGACCAAATCTCTGAAAGAAAAGCGCGAGAAGGCGACCGTGCGGACGGATAAGGGTTGTCCTGTGCTTGACGCATCGGATGCTCCCCCTCTCCCACCGGTTAAGTTGGAAAGCGGGAACCGAGTCAGCAGCCGACCACAGACGCCTACCAGACGGCTTTCCAGGACTTATACGCGGGACGAGGTTTTCGTTGGCAACGGCAGTATGCACAGACCTTCACTTGATACTCGAAGCGGACCCCAAAATCACATCGACGGATGGCGTTCCGACTCGTTGACAATGCGGGGTGATGCCTCTCCACATTCCCCAACTCCATATTTTACTGTCTATGGTACTTCTTCTGAACGCCGCGTTGTTGCAGGTGGACCCGAGGACCGCTGGATAGGTGTTGAAGGTCAAATGCCTGCAGAGCAACGTACTCGGATCGCACAAACAGGTGGACATGCTCGTAGTTTGAGCCGGAAGGTGTCCGCGCAGTGGAGGAAAGTGACTGGAGGTCTCATTGCGCCGGACCGGTCTCCGTCGCATACGAGCCCTAAGGCGGGACATTCGAAGGGCAGTCCCAGTTTGCAAGACTGGTCCCGAGCTCGGTCAAAGGACTATACTCGATGTACCGGAAGGTCGATGGATGGAATGACCATACTTCATGGTCAAACCGACGTGTTAACTGGTCCTGCCACTGGACGCGGGAGAGCCCATACCGATCCGAGTACTGAAAATACCGATGTTAAAGTACCTTGTGAAGGTGGGAGATTGTGGGGGCTGATGAAACGTATAAGCACTGGTGGCTTGCGTGAGCGGTTTCAGGCTGACAGAGATACTACGGTACCTCCTGTGCCCACACTTCCCAAGGATCTAGTAGGACGCATCAGCCACTCTGGCCTGGGTACCGACGCTGAGGCGGATAAATCTGAAACTTTACCTCAGTCATGTGGGCGCAGGCGGTGTACTTCGCCCGATAAACGACCACAAGCCTATCCTACCGGCACCACGTCGTCTTCATCACCCAATTCTGAGGTCGCCACTAACCAGTTCTTTCAAAGACCTCAGTCCACGAAGTCCTCCGTTTCGTCTTTCAGCGAGCTTAAAACACCGCCTATTCCCGAACTCGATCGACACATCATACCTCCGTTGGAGCAGCTCCGCCTAGGGGACGACGCCAACCCACGGTCGGATACTACGTCACCGCGTCGCTCATCGTCTGTATCTCCTGGTCCCTTCAGTGATTTTGACGCCGACAAACTCTTGCGATCTGCTTCATCTAGAGGCAGTCATGGTGATACCTCTGTAACGTCGAATCATGCCGTCCTAGCTGATGGAGGCGTAGCTCTGTCACCCCCACCACCGCGTCCTCGGGTTGGACTTCGTACGTCTGCCAGTCCCAAGTTTTCGCAGCCCTGCAGGGAGGGTGAGGTTGTGGTTTCAAGCCCTGCACGAGTTTCGAGCGTAGGTCGTCCGTCGCTGGAACAATCCTCAGTCCGTGCTCAGATGACTTTCCGCGAACTGAGCGCACCTCGAAAGCCGCCTCTGACGGAGAAAGAGAAGGCCGACATCTGGGACGATCTGCTTGCCCGCAGCGAGCAGGCAGGCGGCACACTTCACATCGGTGTCGGTGAGCTCATGTCCGACAACCTTCGGCACTCGTCGTGTTCAGAGTCGTAAATTTTTTGGTCGTGTTGGAGAAACCGACACGC
The DNA here is from genome assembly GCA_024613185.1 of Pisolithus microcarpus. Lineage (NCBI taxonomy): Eukaryota > Fungi > Basidiomycota > Agaricomycetes > Boletales > Pisolithaceae > Pisolithus > Pisolithus microcarpus. The sequence continues at coordinate 223,320 of JANFAI010000029.1, forward strand.
ACACGTCACACACGAATCGCACACCTTGTAATTTCCGACAATATTTCTTTCTACGAACGCGTCTACGACTCGAACAGCCTGCCGAATGCCATGCATCATAATAATTTGCTGACTATACGATAGTGTTGGGTCTAATGGGGATAATTGTCAAATGCTTTTTTTTTCCTTCGTTTTATTCCAATGTCTTAACTTGTCTATGTCTTCGTCCTTTCGAAATGCACTCGCTACTGTAAAAATTGTAAACCCGCTCGGTCGATTGCAACAATGTTTTATTCAACTCGAAAAGTGTTTTTTACCTTTCAAGTTTCTGCTGCCTACGGCGGCAATTCCCGAGTGGGATGGAGCATGCAAAAATATATTGTTTGAGGTTGTTGACGCGCCTACCGTTGTGGGGGTAGTTTTATGTGGCACTGCGGGGTGGGCAGGAGTCCTAAACTCGTTCATATACATCATCTCATTCGACAGCGCGGTATCGGCGGTACAGTCTTAGCGTTGACCCTTCTTGGCACTCAGCGTTATGGGCTCTGTCCTGAGCCATGTCACTGCTGAGACAGTTGTCGTGGCCATTGTCACTGCAGCATGTACCACGCTAGCGTATACATTTGTCCTGCGCTTCGCCTCGGCCAGTTCTGGCGCGCAGCTCGCGGGCGCCGACTCTTCGCAGCCACCATCGGTAGTGGGGACCAGCTCCAAAAAGAAGAAACGGAGCGCCCGGAGTCAAACGAGTGCTGCTGCTGCGGAGGACACGGAGACGGACCCAAAGTCATCCCGCTCAGGGCAACCTCGGGTGGTCTCCAAGACGGAGCCTTCCAGGAGAGATCCGGTCACTATCCCGCCCGCGAAAGTCATTCCCGGCGATTTTGAGGGTCGAATTGAGACTAGTACGAGTGCTAGTTACGCAGCGGCACACAGCTCTCAGGGACCGGGCGTGGCGACAGCTAAAAGGGGGAAGAAGAAGAATAAGAAGAAGGCGAAAATCGACGGTTCTGACTCGGGAGCCCCTGTAGGGGATCGAGCTGTCCAGGGCGTTTCCCATGAACAACTGATGCTGTGGGAGTCCGACGGACAGTGGAACTCGGCGGTTTCCAAAGCCAAAACTGGGGAAACCAAACCCAGTCACCAACAACAACCACGGTTGCTACACTCAGACACTTCGCTGAAACCCGAGTCGCGGCTGCAGTCGTCTCCCTCCCTTGATACGGACGGTTCATGGACACGCGTGGCATCACACCGCCTCAAGGAATCTGATGGCAAGGCTGACGTGAGCGTGGTCGTATCGACTGCCTTCACGAGTAGTGATGTGGGGGGTTCCACTGCTGGCGAGTCGCTTGCAGCGGAAATTACGGATGAAGATAATGGTGACCTCATTGATGAGAATGTGGCAGAAACTCATCGCACGCTCGCTGAGAAGCTTGTTCCTAAACCCCGCCGAACAGGCGTAGAAGAGTGAGTCATAATCCCACCACGTTATCCACGTGTCCGGCAACCTATTGTTTACACGATGGGTGTGCTAACGCACTTGTGTCTAGCATGCTGCAGAGACCTAATGTGCCTACTCTTGCTAGAGTTATGCGCGTCGTGTCTCAGGCGGATGAGGTACCAGTGCAACAATTCGCCCAGGAGAATTACGAGGATGCTGCAATGTCGCATACCACTGCTAATGATGCCGACGGAGAAGATGAAGGTGGCTGGGACATTGTTAAGGGGAAGAACCGCTCCAGTAAAATGAATTTTTTTACTGCCACACCTTCACTAACCCTCACGCTGCGGAATTAGGAAACCCAGGGGCAACACTGAATCCGCAGCAAACCACATCCCTTTTGCCTCAGCCGAGTGCAGATCGCGCCATGACCAAGAAGCAGAGACAGAATGCCAAGAAGAGGGAAATGCATAAAGTCGCGAAAGCCGAAGCGGAAGCAATCCGATTAGAGGGTTTGGCTAGGCACAAGCGCGGATTGGAGCGCCAACGGATCATCGAGCTGTCCAGGTCGGGTGGCGGTAAACGTCCGAGCGGGGGAATGCAAGCTGTCGTTGACGATAGAGGTAAATTAGTATGGGAATGAGGTCACCCTTTCCTGTAGTACATACTAACCGGTTTTTTGGGGGCTATCAGCGCTAATGATTATAATATCACACAACCACTCAATTAAGTAGTGTGGTGAAAGGTGGTCGCAACAATGGCATCCAGCATACTTGTCACGATGTTACCGTATACGCAGTGGAGACGGAAAACGTTTGTACAAACGTGGGAGGAATTTATGTATGTACACGGTAGAAAAGATATTAACATCCACCGCATGGTGTGGAGAGTCCGGTCGGATAATAGTACTCTGGGAGACATCTTGGGACTTGGGCGTGTCGTCATTAGTGACAGAATGCCTCATATCTAGGGCGTATTTTTGCTCTAATGCCCGGTGGTTTGGGTCCTAGAAATTCTTTCTTTCCAGTATTCTGGGCTGCAATAGGGCCTTTCATCAAGACTTTCCGGGAATCGATACTAATTCCTCCGGGTCATACGAGGGATTATTCCGACTTAGTATTAAATCGCGTTGTGTACACGTATGGCTACAATGTTTAGAGGAATGCTAAGGAGGCACGGGAATATAGAGAAAAAAAAAATGCAATTATCCACTGCAACGGAGCCTAGTGTGAATACCTTCCGCTACCTCGCTATCGGTCTGGGGGAGGGCCTTGCCTCCGGTCTCTGTCTTCCCCCGTTTCCCGGCTGGAAGTTACGCCCGAGTGTGCACCGGGGGAATCTCTGTGCCTCCCTCGAGACGAAGAACCAAGCATGTGAAGTCCCGTGGGAGGTGCCGACAGACCTTCCATGGCAACATCCGAGGAAGTCGACGTTGTCGGGCGTTGTTCCGTGGCTGACATGTGTCGCAAAGAAGAACCACTGGGCCTTTCCAACCTCCTCGTACTAGGCGCAGACGCTCGCCCAGTAACTTGAGCATCTGCGCGCGCCAGTTTTTTGACTGGGACTCCGGGCTGTAGGGTGAAGTAATTGAGGCGAGTGAGAGGGGCGATTGCTTCGATTGCAACGGAGACTTGGCGTCAGAGGGCCGTCGGATATGACCTGGGCCACCGCTTCCTGAAACAGAATGTGTGGCTGAAGCGGATGGATGTGGAGCACCCTCAGGGACTATGTGCGGCGAAGTTGTGGGGTAGTAATGAGGTTGAGGTGTAGCTTCAGCGTGGTAGGAGACCGACGGTGGACCGCCTGGTGGATAGAGGACTTGGCTAGAGGGGCCAGCTTGGTAAGAGGCGATATTTTCCGCAGATGGCCCAGGTACGTCCTGTGGCATTGAGTACAGCGGTACGCCGACGGCGCCGGCTGGTGATGTAGGCAAAAATCTGGAAACCATGGCTTCCAAACCATCCATTCTCCTCTTCAGCTGATCATATTCTGCCCTACTCTGCTCTTTCAACGCGTCATACTCCTGACGTGTGACGTATTTATCCCTGAACACATGTTGGTGTAAGTTTGAAACGAATGGTTGCCTGAAAGCTTACACTGGTTCCAAAGTGCGCCACTGACACTTTGACTGTTCACCGCGCCTCACGCAAGGGCCACAGGGTTGCGCTCTGCGGTATGGTAAGAGACAACACCTCGTGTGATAACGATACGAAGACCGAACCTGTCGCACTTGATTTTTCGTCGTTTGCACTCTTTCGTACGTACGTGTCATTAAGCAGGGTTCACGATGGAGCACGGAACAGCGAAGTAGAGCACGGTAGAGTCGTGTCTTTGTCAGGAGTAGCTTTGAATATATATTATAAAACCTGAGGACGTACCATTGCAACTCAGTGCCTGTCGCCGTCTCTTTTTCTTGACGGGTCCTTGAGATTCTGCCTCGCCTTCTGCCTCAGACTCCAGCGGCTCGGAGCGGGGGTGTGCCAGGCTTCGAGAAGAAGTTGAGGGACCAAGATGGGGCTCTGTTGGGGGAGGACCAGGGTAAGAAGCCGACGGTGGATAAGCATATACCGGATGTCCCCGTGGTGGCAAGTGAGGTTGCATCCCCGAGGGCGGGAGATAGGGGTGAAGCTGGCGGATGGGTGGTAGAGATGGTTGCTGATATTGCGAAGGCAGCGGTGGAGCAGTTCGTGGTTGGGGATCGGGCGAGGGCATCAACTGTGGATGACTACGAGAGGGGTTCCGAGGAAGATGGGGCAGATTCCTATCGGCATCCATTAGGGAGGAGGGAGAGCCGGTGCGGGCAGGGCGAAGCCAAGGCGGAACAAAACGGTAGGGCGACGTGAGTGCGAATTCCGATGGCAATCGTTGATTTAAAGCTTTCGAAAGATGAGATTTTAAAGGGTGGCTGTCCACTGCAGTTATAAATGGGAGCGGGTATAGTGCACCAGTGCGAGGAGTTTAATACATCTCGGATGAAAACTGTCCTCTTTGACCCGTTCGGGTCTTGTACATCCACCCGGCGTTACCACCATATATTAAATGAGTTGGAGGCGTGCCCCTTCACGCTCGCGATCAGTAGAGTCCTTGGCGCACTACCGGTCATTATTTACGGTGTCGGTAGATCGAGATAGGCACACCAGACATGGAACAATGGACCCACTTTACGTGGGTGAAAGTTCCCCCTTAAGATTGTACCTGCACGAAGGATTCCTTGTCAGTAACTCGATGATTTTAGAATTCGAGCACATGAAAAAAAAATATCGAAGGAGATACCGCCTTTTGGGCTGTACGAGGAGTGACGAAATTTTTAGTTCCGTAATTGAGAAAATGGCAGTGGTTTGCCTTTTGAATTTGGTTTGTCACTCGATTCGTCCGTCATATCTCCGGTTTCGTGTGACGCCACGCCTTTCAGCGTCGGTTTCAAACATTTTCTTACGGTTTCAAACCGCTGGCGCCGTCTTCATAAAAGGCGTCACTGCAATCTCAGTCATAATACGCCGTGACAATTTTTTTCTCTCCCAAAGCCTGTGATAACGACTATAATATCCGTACGTCCGCTATGACCGGATGCGGTACGACATTCCGCATGCTGTTGGATCCCTGGAACCTACTTGCTGCACTTGTAGGCTATTCGCCACAGGGTACGATATAGCTCTCTGCTGTGCCCTCGTGTTTCGCAATCAGTTTTCCACATCTGGGTCGCTTGCCTGCCTCGCGGTCGACCACCCTTTCCTAGTACTGACACATGCCACCTCCTGGCCCGTCGAGCCGCTAAGTGCGTTGGGCATGAGGTGATCACCTCCTTGATCAGATTCCTACGTGGAATGCCAACTCCCTAACCTGAACTTTTTTTTCGGTGGCTCTCTATTCATTTGTCTCCCTATCTGGCACTCGCGGAAACTTTCTTCGGGTAATGTCCGACTACTGCTCGTGTTCGTTTTCCCTTTTCTGCGATCCTGCTGGCCGTCATACTCGTGGAATTAGCCTATTCTATTCCCTGCAGTACTCGTAACCAACGGTTTAATCCGACTCCTCTGTTTGCACCCGACGGATGTTCGCATGGACCTCATTCTCACCAACCAGTTGCCCGGCTGTTCCCCTGGTTTCCATCTCTCTTGTGTACCGGAGGAACGAAACCTCCTTATGAAAAGATAATACCCGAGCAAACCTGGATACCCATGTGAAATTTGATCGTTGCGAGGCTGAGAATTGCCCAGTTTCTGCCAAGGGCGAGGCTACGATTTATCATCGGACGTCTCAATGACACGTCCGCAAAAGCCTATCACGTCAGACGAAGCACCGACGACGGCCACCGCTAACTCCTGCGCTCCTCGATCCGTAATCTCCGTCGCTCATGCGCCCGGTCAGATCAAAGGTAGCAGATCGTGTCGCGCTTTGGCTCCCCGCATGTCAGAGCCCCTGGAACTGCGCCCAAGTTCGCCCTGTATGTACAGCCCTACTTTGGCATGAAGGTCAAACGTGTGGCACTTTTCGCATCGGCTCATTCGGGATCACATCTGCTGTGCTGTAGGAGCCTACCTGCCGTACCATTTTTCAATGGGTGTTGGTATAACTTCGCGATTTGGACCTCAGGATTACCAATCGTTCCCCGTCGTGGTCGACCCTGCATCGGAGGAGCTTCCATGGTTCTATCACCGCGAGCAAGAGATCCGATGTGACGCTCCAAGAATCGCTTGCTAATAACCTCTCGGATTTTTCCTTTTGCCCCTGGATCATATTACTCCGACGAGGTACGTCAATCCACTTTGGTATGTCCAAATATGCTACGTACTTTGAAACGTGATGGGCGTAAAGACTTGTCGTATAATGTTAGGTGACTGCGTGGCCCAGCATGCCTCAGCAGGCCTGGACGATGTATCTTATCTCTTGCATGACAGCACTTGCAGCAAGTCACAACCCAATGCATACGCCAAAGTCTACTACAGCGTACCAGTCGATTCAGATCACACGCTTTGCAAGATCGTAACACAGCTGATCTATGATATCGGTCGCTATCTTCATAGATCGTGGTCGCCTTGCGCTGCGAGTCGTCAACCTTAAAGCTGGCATGTATATAAGGTGTGTGACAAACCTTAAAATCGATTCCAGTTACGGACCGGCATATTCCAAAGTTCACGTCATTCATCAAGCCATCGGACGAAACAGCACATTCATGTTCGTTTCGAACATCCGAGTTGGCCCTCACATGGGCAAGTGTGTCAGTACAGGAGTACATCATATGTTCCCTTGAAGTGTGAACGCACAAGCTATAGATTTTCACCGGAGCAGGTCTCGACCTATTTTTCTTTGTGACATGGAAAGTGTCATTATATGACTGTCGCTACGCAAAGAATTTGGCTCAGCAGGTATAAATGAAGTGCTTCCTTCCCCTTGACGACCCTGTGTTCGGCGTTGGGTGTGGTGCCCACCATGACGCATATACACTAAAAAGCTTTTCGCAGGACCGAACTGCATACCGAAGAAGAGTACGTATTCACCTCGGAACAAGGATAGCCGTTCCGAAATGGCTTGCTCGATCCACTTTACGGCACTCCGGCTCTAGCAAGAGTCAGTATGGGAGCACGAAGAAACTCCACTCATACTTCGTAATACAGGTGACTTGGTTACCATCCATTACTCGCCCATGTCCGCCGCTGTATTCACTTTTAACAGTCCTTATCTGATCCACGAGGCGGTTTGGCACTGCCGCGTTGATGGCGACTCATCGGGAATTAGATAATGAAGCCTCGCAGCACGACAATGTGCTGGATGGCGGAGCGAGAGTGAGTACCCAACGGCCGGTCTTGCATTCGGCACAGCAAGTGGGGAATTGACCTTAGCCTTATCCCCGTTCGATCTTACGGCGTGCATTCCATGTAAATCGACGTCACGCAGGATAAGTGATCCGTAAATTAGCTGGAACTCGCTGTTCAGCTCCGCATCGTGCGTCTCGTGGTCATTTTTGTAATTGAAGCGACTAGCGACATGACCCGCATTTACACGACGCGATACGAGTCACCTGCATCGGAACATGCATCAAGGAATGGACCGTAAGAATGTTTGCCACTTTCCTTAGCCTGCATTGAAGTAACGCCAGCCAATGCATGTGGGGCTGGTGGGTAATGATATATCCGCCTACAAAAATCTGAAAAACAATTTAGGATGCCTCTGCCACACGGAAAGCGCGAGCGTACGTCAACCCCTGAGTCAGCCTGGCCTCCTATTTATCGCTCAAGTCACCACAGTGCCTGCGAAGAGGCCCAAGGTATTGAGATCTAGGCGAAGAGGGGCACAACGTGGTCCTGCGACCTTCCACTCAATTTCCGTAGCTGCACGTAGGCTCGATGTTGCAGATCCCCCGGAAGAGGTGGGCTGACCTGAGACAAATCGAAGTGGAGTTGAGCGTGTCGACAACGGCGCATTAATTGGTAAATGCCAAGTTCATTACTCTTGACCCAGACCATCGAAACCATTCTTCTCGAGATCGATCCAAATGAAATGGTACTGAGCGCAGAGGTGTGGTGGAGCTGCACGTTGCTTGCGCTCGCCTGAAATGGCATCCTGTGGGCGATAATAACGGGTCATTTTGAGGCGAGAACCTTGGTTACATGATTGTACCTGGTTCCTCGCCCCTCACTCCTCCCGTTGCAAGGAGTTTGGGCATTCAGCACCCGATGAACGGGATCATATAGTACCATGCGAGGTTGCTCAAACTACCCCGTCGCGGTAAGTTGGTCCCGCGTCCAGGGAAGGGGAGTAGAGCCGCATGTTCTGAATCTCACGCCAATAAACTCCAGGGAATATCATTCAATTCGGCATTCTAGCACGACCGAAGAGATTACGGCGAGGTCATACTTCTCCGCCGTTGTTCACGCATTCATATCTCGTGAACTGGATTGGCCGAGCTGACACGCCGGGTGGCCCAACGACTGCGGGCAGTTAACTGGGTAGCCCGATCCTTACTCATTCTTCTCTCTCGCACAGAATCACAGAGCCGGGCTGTCGTGTATGGGTGGTGTCGCAGACCCCAAACAATGTAGCGGTATGAGAATCATTGGGGCGATGGAGGCAGAGACGGTTATCAAAAAAACAACGGCGTCTCCCGGAGAAGAAAAAATCAGGGATGACCGGTGCGTGGGCGTTTCTCGTCAACCACCGGACCGTGCCCTCCCCGAGGCCATGTTATATGCATACGAGAAATGGTAAAGGCTCAATACTCGGGTATAATTCAGGGCGTAGAGCGGATGAGCGGTGAACCGGGATACGAGAGGTTACTGCATGTATTACAAGTGACCTCCGCATATGCCGGATGCAACCTAAACGTACCTCAGGTTCATACACAAGACTCGCAATGGTAGGGTTTTTCGGAACGGTACGCGCATGTGCCACATGATCAATGAGGACTCTTTGTGTTTGACCAAATTCCACTGCGAACGACTGAACATTCTTTCGTGAATTGGGGGAACATCGAGCAATTGAAAAACCCATTCCTATCGAGAAGTCGGCATGACGTAAGCATAAAAAACCTGAACACCATCGAAAATTTGAACGAGCCGATTCGAGCTGTAGATTGTCGGCCCACATTTTGGTGGTTTGCTGTGTTAGTGAAAAGGTGCATGCGGACACATTTTGGAAATTCTTCTTTCTCACTTTTTCTTGTAGGCAGCGTTTCTTTCTGGCCAACGGGGAACGCAGGGTGTCTGTTCCAAAAGCTGATTAACCGCTCATCAGTGGGGTAGTGTACATTGAATAAACGGCATGCCCAGCCCTTGTGTTCCTTCTACTCGATCAAACGAAAATACGTGTGGAGTTCAGACGTCGAAAATGCTGGACATCTGTTACCTACGACCGAGATCGACTGTGAAGAAAAAAAGCGTGCAAACCGACACGTGAAGTTTTTATGGTTTGGAGTCACGTGACTCGTTCCAGGGCCAAATAGACTCAAACTCGGCCAGATAAAAAAATCCGCGCTTACGGTTTTTTTTTCTTATCGAAAGTTGCTCACCTGGCGGGTTGATATTTGGGTTTCTCCTTGTTTTTATTTCACTGGAGAATCTTGAACCTATACAGCTCAGGGAGAACAAAATCTTTCACCAAGATCGCCCCGACAAGTGTATATGTCGGTAGCGGCCCGTTTGGAAGAGAAACTTTGTAACGTCGACTTCATCCTTGTCCATATACCAAGGACCACGCGGTTTATTCAATTGACATTTGTTGCGTGTCCCTTCTCCTGTAAAGTGAATTCGCATTCATAACAATCATATTCATGTTGCATGCAGTTGTGGCTTAGCAATTCTCTAAGTTCGTGTGACATACGAGTCTGGTCGGAGACATTAGACAGAATCCTGAGGGTTTGCTGGAGCACATCGATGGCGTGGATGTTCGCAGTGAGTGTATTATATAGCCCTTCAGTCCCAAGAGTGACATAGGGGAAGCGGACTTTCACGGGCACTTGGAAGTCGGTACAATGACGGTTCGATGAGCTCTTTGCCGAGGACATAAAACAACTGGTTGGGATTCTTCATATTGACCGGATTCTTCCTGGGCGGGTCAGAGTGCACCGGCCGGTCGTCGGGAATGGATGCGCTAGTCGGACACATGGCATTCCCTGTGTACGAGGTGGAACCAAATGACTGTAATGGCAGATGCATGTACTTGAGGTAACTCGTTTCAAGGCGGGTGGTGGTCAATGGTTGACGGCAAGCTCGTGAACGAGACAGTTGTCACATCAAGACCCCAGACCAGGACACATCTTACACACAAGGTAATATATCAATACTCGCTAACGAAAACAGGCGCCATGCCCATCCTGCAGCTGATGACAAACACACTCTCACTCCTCTGTGTAGCAATGCTGAGACCCGTAGAGATTTGACGTGTCTCAGCTGCGAAATCGGTAAGGTGGGTTCCACCATCCATCGTTAGGGAATGTACGTACTGCATTCAAGTGGGTGCTCAATAGCTATAGCGCCGCCGTTGACGTTCACGTTGCCAATCTTCTTTTTTGGCTCGTGATGCAAAGGCCCCGTTGATCTCATAAAGGTCGATGTCATCCGGCCCTTCCGAGAACCTTGGGAATTGCATATGCAGGACCCACGCCCGTGATCCGAGGTGGAACGCCAACTACGCTAGCTGCGACGTACTCACCAAGAATCGGAGGTTCAAGCCGTTCGGCAATAGATCTACGTGCTGATCCAACAGCCGCCGCACCATCCGACATCTGCGAGATATTACCTAACGAGGCATGAACACGATGCACGTTGGAGTATCATTGACTTGCCAGCATGTGTTGAGCCATCCTTTTTGAATGAAGGTTTCAACTTCGCAAGGCTCGCACGAGTCACGGCGTCACGTATCCCGTCATCCACCACAGGTTCTGCCTCCTTCTCAATCTTCGGGTCGGTGGTTTTGACCCTCAGTGGGACAAACTCGTCCTTGAATATTCTGGCTTTCTGAGCTGCTGCAGCCTTCCGGAAAGACCGGGCGGCGAACTTGCCTTGCCTCTTCCGCGAGATGCCGAACTTGGCGGCAGCGTTCTCCTAAGTGATACCCATGGGAATGAGACTGTCTTCGTCTTCCCTGTTGGTGAGAACGGCCTCTGACCAACCATTGAGCAAGGATCCACTGCCCTATCCGTATGTCATGGGCTCCACACCAGCCCTGGAAAGGGATGAGCTGCCGTGAGAGACGAATGCGTGCACGTTACTTACTAATTCCGATAGAAATTCGACTGACAAGGATTTAGTTGACGACCTGGTTCACAGCAGCCAGGCCAAATGAGCATTGCCGTTTCAGTGTTGAGCGGTGTCGGGATATGCCGCAGTTCAGTGCAGCCATGTGGGCGTCTGTGGCACCCCCACCGGAGGGAGGACGTTACTGGCCACAGTTTCCTCGATGAGAGATGGACCCAAGTGAATCCTGATGTACGCCGCTCGCAATACAACAGACAAGATCTCTTCTGGACGCATGTCTCCGAAACCACCCGAAATTCCTGCTCTATTTGACAGCCTAGGGCTAGTTTGCTAATGCAGTGTATGCACGGTTCCAGGATATGACGCCCCTTGGCAGAAGCGGAACGGACGGCAGCGACGATGAACAACGCCGTTGTTGTCCTCGGCCAGAATTCTTACTTTCGCACTTGCGAGGGCGACGTTGCTAATGTATCGGATTGACTGTGAAACGGCTTTTCGATGATAATCTGATAGTCTGTTGAGTGATCACATATCTTTTTCACCGGTGACTTGATCGGTAGCACCGACATATGTCTTTGGCAACAATCAGTGTTCAGTCGAATCAGTCGCAACAAAACTCGCTGCAAGCGATAATAGCGGGGGTCGTGTCGTGTTGGTCGATTATATAAGCATGCTGTATTGAATTGAGACTTGCCGTGCGCCAATGAAAAAATGCGTATGACACATCCCACAGCATAACAAGTGAGTACTTGCCCAGTGCTCAATCCATATTTATGCCGGGTAGCTGTGCGGTGTAGTGTCACCTCTGTGTGCTCGCACTGCAATTGACTCAGCTGAATAAGTCGCATTGTAGGTACGTATCACTATCACACCCCGGATATGGGGTATCCTCTCCGATTTGAGCTACACCCTGTTTTTTTTGCCGATAAACAACGGTCGTCACTGGAAAGTCCTCACTGCGAGGGTATCACTGCAATCGTTTCTTTGACCCTCTGGAGACATTTATAACAACCCCGTTGCGAGAGAAATCACGGATCCGATATCCAACGCTCTTCAGCACCTCCACTCATGACTAGCTTACAGAGTGTTCAGCCTCATACGCACTCAGTTCACGACATTGATGCTCACACGCATCAAGAAGTTGAACGGGCGAACGAAGAATTCTTCAACGATCCCGCTGCTGAACGCTTGTTCTACACGCCGGAAGCTCAAGAGACAGCCAGGCTTGTATCTGCCGCAATGCTCCAAGCGGTGCCGTTCGACAAACAGAAGACTGTAGTCATGGATTTTGCATGTGGTGTTGGTGCGCCGATCTCTAACAGCGAATGTGCCGACTCTTGTCTGACGATACGATCAGGTCTCATATCACAGCAGTTGGCACCCAAAGCAAAGTCCATCATTGGCGTGGACATCAGTCAGCGTATGGTAGATATATATAACGACCGCGCAAAGGAGCAGAATCTATTCCCTGATGAAAGGAAAGCCGTTCGGGTGGATAGGTTGGTGGAGAACGATACACAACTGGAGGGAATATCATTTGATGTGATTGTGGTAAGTCCGGTACAAGACTGCCCTATGGATTTGGTTACATTCCTCTCGGCATCCAGTGCGCTTCGTCCTACCACCATTTCCCATCGATCGTAGAGGTGACGAGAGTGCTCGTCTCCTATCTCAAGCCAGGAGGTTCACTGCTTGTTGCGGACATGGCCAAGAGCGAATATCCTATGTTACAGGCCCATCACCCGGTTCCACACAAAAGTGGTTTTGACGCGGATGACATGCGGGCAGTGTTTGAAGCCGCCAGACTTCACAGTTTCTCTTTCGCAGAAGTGGCAACGGTTGAGTTTACTGGCCATCCGGTGACCATGTTCCTTGCTGGCGGAAAGAAGTGAAATGAAAAGTAATAGAAACATGTACTATCGGTGCTTCCTTCAGACACGATGTACACCATCACATTAAGTACCTCACCAAGCAGCCTTCCACAGAGAATTATATGGGGGTACCATCCACCGTAAGAGCAGTCAGCTACCACAACTGTGGTGACGAAACTCCCTGAAGGCATGTCTACCATTGTTGTGTTCAGCGTGTGTGGCCTCATCACCGCAGGTTACGCGAACTAGGCATTACACTGGCAGTGCGTGTTTTCATTAGAAATGTGGCAGCGAAGGGTAGCCATTCAATAATCATATGTGGCACCTTCTCATCTTCTTGCCACTGCATCGTGCACGTCATCTCGTTTCGTTTCGATGATGGTGAACAGCCACGGAAATCCATTCCACATCGTTGCCCGTTATGTCATACAACGCGGACCATTGCAACGCCCGATAGCTGCGGTCCTGAATTCTGTCTGGTTCTGATTCCAGGCTGTCACCTCGGTGAGGTTCGACCAAAAGCATGCTTGGATGAAGAACTCCGCCGGAGTTAATGCTGATTTGGGCAGCCTCATATCAAGGTTTTCACTCGAGCACGGTAATCTTACTGTTACCCATCGCTTCGTTGTGGGGCTAGTAACTTTGTGAGACAAAGTTCTGCCTTATCGATATCGTCTGCGGACGCAGAACGAAGCTAGAACCTGGTAATTCAGCGACTGATCTTCCCAGACCCAGTCGATAGGACGATGAATCTAAGGCAGGTACTAGCCATTTTTCCGGCCGTAGTCACTGCACCTGCCTTCACAGTATCTAACAAGTCATAATTGATGTTGGGCCGCCAGGAATCATGACGATTTATGACAGTATTCAGTCCAACGTCGATGGACACTCTGCTCGGCGCATCGCGGTAAATACCTCTCAATAACTACAGGCTTTATCATCTCGTGTTGGATCTTGGCGAGGATGGGCATTTGGGACTGAGGCAAGTCAAAGGTGCAAGGCTATGTCGAAAACTACTTGTGTGGTGCGCGTAGGTTCCACATACCTTGTTCGTTCCCTCCCTCAGTAATAATTCATAGGAGTCGGGCGCCTCGTACAACCAAGACTGCGTCGTCGGGCGATAAAGTACGACGGTCAGTAGGCGGATTCCAAGCACATTCCTGGACCTGTAAGCAATGATAAAAGATAAAATTTATTAGAAACATGACCGTCCAGCATGGTAGTACGTCCATGATGATTTTTCCTTGAGTGTTTCGTGCACGTTCAACATCACAGAAAACTCTTACTTTTCGAGATCGGTGTTAAATCTTCGTGCGCGTTCGTGGTCCCTCCTGCAATTACTTGCATCTGCCTAACACTAATTGGCCCCCTGGAAATCAATCCTTTATAGCAAAAGGACTTGTCAACGGATAGTCGATGAACTCCGGAGGCTCCTGTCTACTGTCGGCAGACTGCTTCAGTTCAGGTGGGACTAGTCGCCTGATGCCTCTGTCAAAGATGCAGCATCTGCAGACGCTGTCGAGGCGACTCCTAACATATTGCACCTTACGTGAAAGGAACGGTTTGCGGAAGTGCCGGAAGAATAAGGCCGTTACCCATTCGTCTGTTTCCATGATCTCCTTTGTTCTGTTTCCCCACCGAGTATTTCGTCCAGTTGCCGAAGAATTCGTGAAAGGACACGAGGACTGACCGTGGGTGACTGGGGGGACAGCTGGGAAGAACGAGATTATATTACTGCTGTGATGCACGTAAGTACCAGGCCCTCACGCTCAGAACATCGTTTACATACGAACTTAATGGTAGTCCTAGGGGTCCCGTCATGGTGTCTAGAGTGCTCGGGGTTGTCACCCCGTTGCCGCCGAGGCCCAGGACTCCGTGGCCGGCGGGGTGAGGACCAGAAGTTCTAGGACGGAGACTAGGAAGAACGCCACAAAGCCCATCTAGTGTGAGGCCCTGTGACTCCAATGAGAGACCAAAATTCCGGAGTGAGTCCATTGGCTATGACACGATTACACGCTGTGTTTTTTTTTCTTTCGATAAAGCTAGGGGAGAAGATCACATAGAATGTGTGTAGGACTTACCGTATGTGAATTGCGTATAGCCTGAAAATCTCAACCGAAAGTTGACTACGGGGATAGCCCGGGTTTATACCCGGCTCCCGGTATATTGCCCAGGTATAAAGCCATACGTACCACCCAGCTGGTAGCTGCTATATCTCAACTTCGACTCATCTTCAGATATGCCTGTCATTCAACCCCCCAGCAAAGTTCTTGTTTCCGGCGCGAATGGGTACATAGCAATGTGGGTCATTCGTAACCTTCTAGAGCACGGCTACTCTGTCAGGGGGACCGTTTGCTCCGTGAGGGAAGGTGAACATGCAAAGAAGTACTTCGCGGATTATGGGGCCAAATTCGACATTGTCCTTGTTGAGGACATAACCAAGGTCGGTTTTGTCAGTGATATTGTGTCACTGTTAGTTGTCTGAGACAAACGTACGCAGATGGGCGCATTTGATGAAGCCGTCAAGGGTGTGGATGCTGTCGCACATATTGCGTCTCCTGTATACTCGTGTGCAGGTCGGTCTCGAGATACGATTTTTTTCTCTCCCTGTTCCTGAACTCCCTCTGCTAGATATGGTGCAAATCGCCGTGAAAGGCACGGTAGGAATCTTACGAAGTGCCCTTCAGTTCGGGTAGGTCGTTTGTGTCATCATACTAAGCAATCAGTACTGAATATCAGTGACCGTCGACTATACTCACAGTCAATCCATCAAGCGCATCGTATATACATCTTCTGCAGCAGCCATGTTACGCGAAGTGAACCAGCCGACCATTTTTACTGAGAAAGACTGGAATTTTCAGATAGTCGAGTTGTTTATGAAGCAGGGCGAGGATGCTTCGGACATGACAAAATACCGGGCGTCCAAAACGTTGGCGGAACAAGGTTGGAGTTCGTACACCCCTAAGCGTCAGTCTTGTTTTACGTCTCGTCCCTCTCGCATTCAGGTGCCTGGTCATTCGTCAAAGAACACCAACACGAGATTAGCTGGGATCTGACAGTATTAAACCCAACTTACGTACGGCTTATTTGGCACGAGGTGTATGAGTTGCTAACGTCCATCCTTGGATCAGGTATTTGGGGTATGGTATACTATTGTCTTGAAAAAATCATGCGACCTGACGGATTGAAACTCGATAGCCGGCTATCCAAGAGGTCGCGGGCCCTACCTCGCTCAATTTCTCTGCGCGTATGTTCTACGACTACGTTGCAGACTCCTCAAAGGCGGCGAAGCAGTCGCTGAGCATCTCAACTTTCACTTGGGTCGATGTTCGAGATGTGGCCGAAGCACACCGGCGAGCCCTCGAGATACCAGAAGCAAGAAGTGAGCGGATTATCATCAGCGCAGGTCGGTTTCTCTCCGTGATCATTTTGAAGCTAGAGCGTTGACAGTATTTCCAGGTCCTTGGAGGTGGCAAGACTTCAGTACGTACTCGCATGTTCATTTTCATAGACGACCCCCGCGTTGACGTAGTCAAAGTCGACACAGCGAACTCACTTGATCCATCCCCGCAATTGTCAAAGCCTCTTCCAAAGGGCAACCCAGGCGTAGGTTTGCAGCTTCCATGTATGAACAATTTCGACAATACGAAGTCCCAACGAATCCTGGGCGTGGAATATCGTTCGATGGCGGAGATGACCAGGGACACTTTTGCGGATTACGAAGCTCGTGGCTGGTAGAATGCTAGTCAGTAGTACACGTACATAAGCCATATATCGACAATGTTAGCAATGCTACTGTTTCCTCTCAACTTATACCATACAGCGGGATGTTTGATACGAATCTTCCACGTGGGTTTCTTGTTTACGTGACACAATTCTGGTTATAAGAACTGGATAACCACCCGGTGACCCGTTCCATTATTTATGTTGTTGTCGTGGGTGAATCAATCCAAATCGAGGTGATTAGCTGACCGGTTCGACCTACTTCGATAAGAACGAAGGGAGTTTGCGAAAGTTTCGCAAGGTGTTGACACTGTCAGCAGTGATACTGGTATCGCCGTTGAGCCAAACTCGGTTCGAGATGTATCGAAGTGACTTCCCAGACTGGTAACCTTGAGCCACTTCGATTTGATCTGGGTTGATTGTAATTTGTTCACTTCAAAAGGTCCGTCGGGAATGTGAAGACTGGGGTGGTGTGCTCTTGGGGTCCGTTCGTGCTAGCAGAAACGAGCCGCTCGTTGACAGGAAGGTCATCGTCGGGCTCTTCGAAGGGTGGAGGTGCTATCCGTGAGTCGTGACTTTTCCCTGGGATATATACCGGAAGGCCGGGCAAATGTGCGTACGGGGGCGCTATCTCTGTTAATCCCCGAATTCCTATCGACTTCGTTGCTACGTGACAGCTGCGGCCAGTGTCTCATGAATTCCTCGTCTCGTTTAGAAGCAACCTTGTTCGACTTTGAGGACCGGCTATTGATGGGCGCATGGGACGCACGCCGCCGCCGACTCTGGTGTTACAAAACTATCCGCAGTCTATGCACAAGATTCATAATAATCCGTCACACCTTTGGAAGTCAAAGGTTCAAGGTGTCTGGGGAAGCATCTTCGGAGAAACACATTTCGAGGGTCTCTCTCAGATCTTCGGGTAGGGATATGTAATCGCTGAAAGGTAATACACATAAGACTTCGGTGAGACGGTCTCGTACGGGTACAGAAGTAGGAGGGCGCACGACACGTCGATTTTGATGGGCGAAAATGCAGCCACCGCTGCACTGAGGTCATTTCACAGACGCACACGTGCATCGGTAGCCTGGGTCTCGGACGATTGAAGTTTTCTCCCTAGTGCAAATGATCCCGGGAGCTTTATGGCTACCAAAAGACGTGACTGCAGACTCGACAGTAGGCTGCATGGATCGGGCGTTCCTAGGCGTTCGAATGGGTCAATGAAAGTGCTGGCGTACTTACGTGAGAATGTGAGCGACCATTGCAAAACGGGTTGTCCTTCTTTCGCTTGTGTCAACCCCATTCAGCTCACTGGTCTTCAATCAAGCCGAGGCCAATACTCCACCCAGCTCAACTCGTCAGACTCCATCGCTCGAATGTCCGTCAACGATGTGTGCGTTTTGCATCTCCTTACCCTCGTCGCTGACCCCTTCGTTGTCGGTGCTGCCATGAATCTCAACGACACGAGAAAAAGTACCGTGCCCTGATGTCAGGGACTATCTTGCACACCTTCCTTCCCCTTCGTAGAATCGTTCCGAGTTCGTTAGATCTGCGTATTTATGGATGAAAGCAGCGCAAAAGACGGCGCGGAATACGTTCGCGCGAAGGCAAGAGACGCTTCTTTCGCTCTTCGGCATCGCCCCGCACCTAAGTTCACGTGACCCTGTTCCCCACTGCACGATCATTCTCGCCCACCGGCTCTCACCCAAGTCCAACCCATATATTTCACTCCCCCCCTCTCCTACATATCTACATACAATAGCTAGGCTCGGTTATCTCGCTCTCTTCTGGTCATTTCGGTCTATGAACGCCCTATTACATGTGCTAACCATCTCTCTACTCGCACGAAGCATCGCACGCTCGTTTTCGGATCATTCGTGTCGTTGTCCCAACCGATACTCATGCGAATAAGTTATTCAGTCTTCATGGATTGCACTTTAAATAACGAAAATTTGGAACGACTTCCGGTGCCCAGCATTTTCACAGTTAATCATCAGCGAACGGTACTGGTCAAACACCCCCGCATTGACAGACCAACCTGGGTCTTGCGTATATTCTTGGTGAACTTCGATGTCATTCCCAAAAACGTCCTTGGGTTTTCCAATATGCAGGCCCTCTAGCATAGACATGGTGGTTTCCCAGGGAGTCTTTGGCTAGCAAAGTATTTCCAAGGACAGACAGGTGTGTCGTCGTGTCTCAACTATCTCGGCTCACCGGTCGAAGTGGAATGCAGCAGACCAGTCACACCCACAGGTTTCCCAAATGGTAGGTGTCGACTCAGGTTGAAAATGTTTTGGTTCGAAACATCTCCCTGCGTCCTGGGTCATGACCCTCGGCAGAATGGTGAGGGTAAGTTCTATCTAACCTGTATACCGGACACTAAGAACAACAGTGGCCCCAGCTAAATTAGTAAGTTTTCGACACCCGCTGAGAAAGTGTTGGGTTGAGACCTGCCTTTGGGGATGTACATTCCCTCCTACGGGTCGTCCTCCATCGTCGTGACATGTAGAAGCTCTACTACGGATATACTCAGGCATTCCATCCGGCCCACCGATCAACAGATCAGACGTACCAGGAATGCATGCACTCTACACAGTTGCATAGGCACACATCGTTCTTTGTATAGAGCCGAGTGAACAGCATCTTTTGGTGAAACTTCCGTTCGTCGCCATACGACGTGATGGCCGTGAGGAGGCGTACCCCAAACCCTGCAGAGAGATGTAGCTGAAACCTCCATCCCAATGACATCAGGCTCTACACTCACTTCAGCCGAAGGCACGTGGATCGATCAAAATACTATGTACTATAGCGGATTGCTGGTCCTAGAGCTCACGGTATTCGCCATTGACAGTGACGTAGTCTCTACACAGTGCCCTCGGGGTAAACAACTTCCATCTGTTCAGAGTGCTCCATGACGAATTCATGTACATCGGATGTGCGATTCCCACCATTTCTGCCTCATTTATTGTCGAGCCTCCCCGATAACAGATGCCACCCATCACCACCATCACCGCAATGATCCAAGAGAACCGGAAACGCGGTCACGAAACACCTTCGTCGTCCACTTTGTCAGTAAGCCACGATTCAAACGTCCTCGCGTCCTACCATGGTATGACCACTATCGTACACCAAAGCTGGCGCTCTCATCGTCTCGAATTTCACCAGAGATCTGACTAACTCGAATTCCATACATCACTGCCGCAGCGGCAGGGGCTACTTAGCCACTTACTAATTTGCTGACGCTCGAGTACTAGGAATATATACATCCGTGATGTGTGGATTTCGTGTTCAGGGGGGGGCTCCCGCCGCCTGAGTCACCTGTCGCAGATGACCAAACCAATATATATTATCTCTGGGTCGGGGACCGTACCAACCCGAGGTCGGCCGCGGAGCTATGTTACGCGCTGGAGGACGGGAGTTATAAAGGGAAGGGAAGGAATAAAAATCGATCTGGTAGCTGCAGAAAAAACTAGCCATATCGAACTAACAAATCAACATGCCCGCCATCCAACCTCCGAGCAAAGTTCTCGTGTCCGGCGCGAACGGGTACATAGCCATGTGGGTCATCCGTGATCTCCTAGAGCACGGGTACTCCGTACGAGGGACTGTTCGCTCAGCACAAAAAGGTGAATACATAAGCAAATACTTCGCAGAGTACGGGTCCAAACTTGAACTTGTCGTCGTCGAGGACATAACCAAGGTTTTTATTTTCGTTGATGGTACGTGACGATGATCTGACTTGGAACACAGGAAGGAGCGTTCGACGAGGCCGTCAATGGTGTAGATGCTATCGCACACATTGCGTCCCCTGTGTACACCACTGGAGGTCGGTCTTCAGATAACGGCCCTTTTTGTCTGGTTGCTGATTCCCTCTGGTAGATATGGTGGGACCCGCCGTGAAAGGAACGATAGGCATTCTACAGAGCGCGCTTCGGTACGGGTAGGTCGGTGTGTCATCATACTGATCAACGAGTGCTAAATTATACTCTTAGGCAATCAATTAAGCGTATCGTGTACACTTCTTCGGGGTCGGCCGTAATACGCGAAGTGGACCAGCCGACCACTTTCACGGAGGAAGACTGGAATTTGAAAGCAGTCGATGCGTTCAAAGAGCAAGGCGAAAATGCGTCGAACATCGTAAAATACCGTTCGTCCAAAGTATTGGCGGAACAAGGTTGGAGTCTCGTGCACCGCTACGTGTTGGTCTTGTTTGACGTCTCGTCGCTTCCACGTCTAGGTGCCTGGTCATTCGTCAAAGAACACCACCATGAGATTAGCTGGGATCTGACGGTGGTAAATCCAACTTTCGTATGTCGTATTTATTTAGCGCGGGGCCTGTACAAATTGCTGATGGTCACCGTCACCCTTCCTTCAGGTGTTTGGGGTATGGTGTTCTGTTTCTCCCTATGAAAGCAACACGACCTGATCCGTTCTGAAACGTAACAGCCAGCTATCCACGAGGTCGCTAACCCTACCTCGCTCAATTTCTCCGCGCGGTTGTTCTATAACCACGTCGCAGATCCCGCAAAGTCCGATGAGGTGGCGAAACAGTCCCTTAGCAACACGGTTTATACTTGGATCGACGTTCGAGATTTAGGCGAGGCCCACCGACGAGCCCTCGAGACACCAGAAGCTGGAGGTGAGCGGATTATCGCGAGCGCAGGTCGGTTTCTTTCTGTGCGCGATTCTAGAGTTAGAGCCTGCTGACGGTATTTTCAAGGTCCTTGGAGCTGGCAGAACTTCAGTACGTACCGGCATATCCACGTTCATAGAAAACATTCCACGTCTGACGTGTCCCGAAAGTCGACACAGTAAACTCACTTGATCCGCCCCCGCGACTGTCGAAGCCTCTGCCAAAGGGCAACCCAGGCGTAGATTCGCAGCATTCCTGCATGCACTATTTCGACAATACCAAATCCCAACGTATCCTTGGCATGAAATATCGTTCGATGGCGGAGATGACCAGAGACACGTTTGCGGATTACGAAGCTCGTGGCTGGTAGAAAAATTTAGTCAGTAGTACACGTATGGCTCGCACCGACAAGGTTAGCTCGTTTCTGTCTCAAAAACGCATATGATTTTATGGAATTTCCACAAGCGGGATACGAAACACTTCTCGTTCGAAAGCGATACAATTTGGGCTTGAAAGGAACTGGAAAACCACCTGCTCCATAGTAGCGATTGCTTGGCATGGAGGCCAATTCGGTGGGTAACTGGCTAATCTCGCATACTGTACAGCCATTGGCAATCTGAGTTCCAGGTTTTGCGACGTAACAAGGATCTGCGAATCTTCATGCTACACAGGTTCTAAGAGCTCCCACTGTGTTAATGGAGAGGTGAAATGTGATCCTACGGTGCTGACTCACCCGCAAATGCAGGTTCCGCTCGTGAAATGTCCAGTCCCACCGAGGGACATCCCGGAGAGCAAGAAGTAGTGACGTAACAATTAGTATTGGGCATTCCAGGTACGAAATCGACCGGTAGAGCGAACCACATGCACAAGAATCTTTCTTCGTGCCACGGATGTCAAAGAAGAGAATAACGTTCGTAGTATCTTCGGAAAATTTCCCAGAGAGCATCGCAAGAAGAAAATGCGAATCGCCAGCGTGCAATAATGCATGGATCGGGGACCGAGTCCTCTAGACCGTCGAGGGGTCGCTAAAAGCGAAGCGCCAACCATTGATTTCGTCAGGTCGGTGGTCCCCTGGTTAGAGGGCCGTCCCCACAGCGACAGCCGGGAGGTCCTTCCTAAATAATAAAAGGCAGTTCTGACGGCCAGGCGGGTCAGAATGATAACCACGCGTCAGGAACAATGTTTATTCCGCTCGTCGTATTTTGCGGGTGAGTGATGCACCGAATGAAACATTAGGTCAAGACTTGGAGTAAGTATTTATCCCGTATGGACGAGTACTTGGACAAAAACTGCCTAAACGCCTTTGCGAAGTGGGCCGAAACGTCGGCGGTCGTAAGATCGAATGCACCGGTGCTTCAAAGTAAACGAGGGTGAGTGAAATGGACAGGGAACGTCCGAACAGATCCTTCGAGATCTATCGGAATGAAGACTTGGAAGCGCAAGCGAAGGCGGCAAAACTTATATCGCAACAGACCCGCGATACTTGTCCGGGCCTTCCTGTAAGGAAGCGAACGATCATGTTCCTCGCCAGGCAACTAGTACGTCCGACCAAGTTCGAAGGCGAGTAGACGGATGTCGCTAAGCTGAGCTGGTATCCGTAATCCAGTAGCACATCGTCTCTATGGTAGAGTCTCGAGACCGACCACCAATAGCTTCTACAAAGTGAGAGTCTTCGAGACTACTCACTCGCCCGCGGGGTTCCTGTGCTTCGGAACGGCTTGACCCTCGCGACGATCGTCGTTGGGACAAGTTTGCCCATCTTCCGAGGGGCAGCATCGGTTGCCAGCCTTGGTGGAGCGTTGGTTATGCTGCTCCCAACTCACCGACACGCGTTACGCCCGGCGTTTTCGCCTCAGCGTCGAGCTGTCTGTAAGGTGATTTGCATTTCCACTGGTACCAGTTCCGATCTTTGTCCACGTATAACGGGAGGGTCTTCGTCGCATGATCCCAGCACCGTGTTCGGTGATCGTTCCGGATCCCCATTATCGACGGATGATACATACAGCTTGCACGCGGACACGGTAATTCAACAGGTGGCACCGTATGACACGTCGAGAGTGCACGATCGTCTGTTGGATGTATCAGGAAGCTCGTGTAGAACAGTTTATCGATTCACCAGACCGCGGCGATAGGCCAGCGCTGTGATCGCTGAAGGAAAACAACGGATGTCCGCATGAATTGTCAATTGGCAAGTTAGTCTGAGAGATGCGCGTGGGATTACACACTGGATGGTATGGAAACTCGGGTGATTGACAAACTGGGGTTAGCGCGTGTGACATGCGTACCTTGCGAATCGCATCCCACTCAGGGGTCCACGTTACCGATTCTCCCTGCTGCCATTTGCAATTCTACCCGGCTTGCGTGACATGCCATGAAACGCGCGTATGCTATGCCAGATTCGAAATTGCCGGGGATGGAAGACGACAGCCAAGGATCGGTCGGAGGGTGTCGGATACGGTGACTCCGGACAGGCAAAGCGTGGTCGTTATCAGTGTGGGCGAGGATGGCAACTCAAAGTATGTGTGGGACGATCTCCCCTCCAACGGAATTATTTGCAGTGGCTAGAACTTGCGAGGGACTCCGCTGACCCTATGCCACCAGTCGCCCGTGTCCCGGACACACAGCATGGCATGGCCGGAACAGAGACAGCCCACGAGGTTTCGCACGAATCTGCAGCGATAGCAGGATGGTTTCAGGGTTGCACGCTCTTAGGCACTTCCGTGCATCGTCCGTCGGATTTCTCCGACTATTTGATGGTGGCTTGCATTGGCAGGCTCCAGCAGTCGAGCTTATCTTGTCGAAAAAGAAGTTCAGGGGGTGTGGATATCGTATGACCAAGTCGGAGTATCGAAATCAGGGGGCTAGCGCGAAGGCAACTTTGGCATCGACAGCGGCGTGCTTACTCGCCGAGAGACGATGTCTTTGGTATACAGGACTCCATTGATCGGCGCAGTGTCCATGCGGGCGGCCTGGTGTTGGAGAAGAAGAAAAAAACTTGTTTTCACCTGCCAGAAGGGGTGAACTTCGCAGCTAAACAAGATATCTCTGGGAAAATGAGCCCACTAGAAGACAGCCCTGTTTCGGTCGCTGCCAACGCTCGCGCTCATTTCTCTTTCTTGGTGTGAGGCTGGAAATGAAATCGATATGGCCCAGTTGATCAGATATGATATGTCAAACGAAAAACGACGACGGAAGTAAAAACAGAAACAAAGGAACTGGTGAACTGCCCGAAAAGCCTCCACGGATCAGGAGAGACATGATCGATCCACTTCCCACCTAAATTAGGAAATCTCCCAGCCTTCGACCTTCGGAGAAAGACTCTCTGGAAAGTAAAAATCGAACGCAGAAGGTCACCGTGTTTAAATGTGGTGGTGGAAGGCGAACAAGAGCGACGTGACGCGCGACGGAAGAAACGAAAACGATCCGGCGGTCGAGAGATGCTGTATAGACCTGAACTGCGCAGCGCACCAAACGACGACGGTCTAACCCCAAAAGAAGTGAAAGAACCTGGGAAGCGGGGACGGCGACCTTATCACCTGATCCATCATGGCCTCAATCAGGGAATGACGCCCACTCAAGCTCATTCCCCCCTTCAAGCTCTGTCAGTGTATATCGGTTCGACAGGCGTTAAACGTTGGCCATCTGACCCACCTATCCATGGATCTTTGGCATGCTGTAAGTCCATGAGTAATCTGGCATGCTCCGTTGACAGTCGTCTCGCACCACTCTAGCGCAGAATTGAGCGCTGACAATCAGTATGGCAGGTCGGAGCCATACCCAGCAAACTGCGTGCGCGGAGACAATGACAATTGAAGTAACATGGCAAGCATTCGGAGTAGCTCCGGTGGTGAACCGGGTAACACTCGTTCCCCGAACAACGGTACTAGTAAACGCTACTCCACCGTAGGACCTGCGGACACGGGAAATGAATCGCATAGGGGTGTGCGCCCGTCCCGACGCCGTCACACAGCACGCCAATTGTCTTCGCTATATCAGTGTATGGCACTTATCTCTCATCCCTGCAGATCCCCGCATGGACGACCACGGTGTACTGCTCCCTCAAGCCTGGTAGGGGGTATTGAGGGGGGATGGCCAACCCTTCGAGCGCGTGCTTACTGAAGCACGCGAGTGTGTAAGCAAGCGAACGCCACGAGACTCATCTAACCTTTCGAGTAACCCGCCACGACCGGTAAGTCCATTCACATGGACTGCCGCGATAGTCGTGTAGTAATAATAATAAAACAGGGCAGGACAATGGGTTCATGTCAAATGTTACCATTGCAACGAACAGGGGGCGGAGTACGTATCCAGCATTGTAGCGCAACATTCCACCTCAACCAACACCGAGCTATCCTACATTTAGTGCAGCCTGGACCTGTCCCGACTCCCCGACCCCTATCATGGGCTCCACAGAATAAAAAACTTGCATTGTGATCTATATGTATGTTACGTACGATGCGGAGACTACGGAAGTACGGAACCAGACATGTAAAAAAACATCGATTCGATCGAGCTGATCGGTTTGGGAATCTCATACTAAAACGTTTTTATTCAAGGTTTACCGGTATGAAGAATAGCGAAGAGGATGACAGAAGATGCTCTCCTAACGGCAGTACATTGTGTACCACTCTACGGGTTCCAACAGGCACGGGCTTTTCTTTCACAATATTGGAAACCACAGCAGCAGCAGCAGACCCCCTGACACACGACGGAACATGCAAGGACCGACTCATTGTGCATCATGCATCAATTATATGGACATTGGGCGTGATGCTATGTAATTGTCTTACTCTACCAGTGGATTCCAATTCTTCACCGATTTGTCCATTGCAGACCTGAAGAGCGGAAACCCACTATCGCCTCAGGGTACTGTTGGTCCTGCCGCCCCGATAGTACCGTTGGCCAGCTCATCGCCCCAAGCTGATCGCGTGTGCCCTGGACGTCGAGAGAAACACCAGGGCGTAATACGATTCTGCCTTATACTCACGTCCGCGCGGTTTTCACATATTGTACCGTGCGTGAGCTTCACTGCGCCCACGAAAAAAAGAGAGTAATAAGTAAAAACCGCTATCACGCCGCTATACATATGGTACGTACCAAGACGTACATGGGTACATACCCCCGCATCAGGTCATGGCTATAGATCCATCAAATGAGCCCATCAGATCTGGTCTTCCCTATCATAAAATCTGCATCGTACTGCGCACTTAGGACGCGTAGGCACCGCAGTGGGAGGAACGGTCAAGGGCGGTGCTACGATACCCAAGGTATCAGATGGCAATTGATACGACGAGTTAGTAGTTAGTATGACCACCGTAACCACTCGTATGAGCCCCTGTTAGCACGATGCCTTGCGTGGGCATATCGAGGGGGTGGCAAACATATGGTCTATACTTTGTCGATTGGAAGAATTCGGTCTGCGCAGAATAAATACGTGAAAACCCTATATTTATATAACCCAGTTGCCAGTCCATCGTGAACAGCACGTTATATAACAATACAGTACTCGTTTTACTGAAGCACGGTACTATCGATCAGCATTGGCGAGGAGCAGGTAGCACAGAGATTCCAAGAGCAGAAGGCGTTTTTTGCGTACATAGACGTTAACATGATAGGAAACGCGTCTCTTTCTTTCTTTCGTACGTACGTCTTATATAAAAATATTTTTGAGGGCGGCTTTTTTACTGTAGGGACGAACGCAAACCAAGATTTGCCGAACGGGGAA
This sequence comes from Pisolithus microcarpus, assembly GCA_024613185.1. NCBI lineage: Eukaryota > Fungi > Basidiomycota > Agaricomycetes > Boletales > Pisolithaceae > Pisolithus > Pisolithus microcarpus. The sequence goes on from JANFAI010000029.1 coordinate 250,381, forward strand.
ACTGATTCTTTAAGACATCTCCACGCAAGAACGACACACGAGTGCAAGGACCGGCAAAGCACCAGAAGTCGGTTCTAGACGAGGAAGCCGCATATATGAGTCAATCACAAGAAAAAGTAAAAAAAAAAGGGGGGGAGACCAAGTCGAGCGTCAAACCACGTAAAACATGGCGGGTCAAAAGCACCGAAGTGAAGCGCTACGGGGAAAAAAGCTTCGGTTCTCGGCCTTGAGCCACTTAGTAACCAAGGTTTTCTCCCACGAAGCACCTGTCTACACGGGTTATATTGATTGTAATCATCGCTTTCGGAACCAAAGCGCATGACAAGCCAGGTTAGCCAGCCCAGCCCCCAACCAAACCAGTGATGAGCACACGGAGCTCACGCAACGGCCTCATGGACGCTAGAAGACCGCATGTCCACGTGGTGTTGCATGCGCGGGGGAGAACGTGGGCGCAACGGCAATGAGTGATCGTGACCGTGACCATGACCATGACCACTGCGGTAGTCTGATGGTGGAGGCAGGTATGACGACGACATCGAGACCGCCGACGCACGGGGAGTGGGTGCATCGATCCACGATTGGATCTCCGGAAGTTGGTTGGAGTGATGCGGCTTCCGAGAGTCAGGGATAGACGTTAGGGGCGCAATCGACGGATGACTGTAATGGTAGGGTGGCAGGGAGACGTGGGTCGAGATTGGTGGAAGCTGGGTGGATTGGGGGGGTGACTTGGGACGGGGCATCGTAGTCGTAGCAAGAGGTCCCCTGCGATGCGGGAATTGGTCAGGTCTGGGCCTGCCATGTGTGCGCTCGAAGAGACCGCATTTGTTGCAGAGCTGCGAGTATACATATATGCGTTAGATTGGGGACCCATATACTCGGTGGAGGAAAGTACGAACCACTTTACCGGGGCTGAGATTCGACCGCCTCCACGTAGAGGTGTCGGTCGTGAGGCAGTTGTAGCAGCGCCTGCGAACTCTATCGCTAAGCTTGGTGGCTGCGTCGTCCGTGTAGCCGATGGGATAGTTGTTTTGGCCTGGCAGAGGGTATGTCAGGGACCCTGCATCCCGCGTGCCTAGGCTGGCGTGTGAAAGGGTGGAAGTATATGGAGAGGGCGTATGGTATGTGTGGGTGCTATCATGGGAGTATCTGTGGTCCGGGTGGGTGCGCGAGGCGTAAGAATAACTGTGGGACGACCTCTCGGAGTCTCGGACGGGATCGTGCGGGTAGGGTCTGGACTGACGAGCGGAGTGGTCCTGAGCGTAGTACGGATCGGAGTAGCTGGAGTGGGAGTCCAGGGGTCGAATGGTGGGTGAGCGACGAGGAACAGGAGAGGATACGGAAGAGCGGTCGACCGAAGAGACGGACAGCGACGGGGAGTGGGAGAGGGTGGCAATGGGAGGAGGGCTCGGCCTGCGGTAAGAGTTGTCGTACGAGTATTCGTATTCACGTCTGTGGCTAAGGGTTGTGGTGAGTCCTGACGGAAGCCTTGACCTGTCTACTGGGACATACGAGGACATAGTGGTAGTAGGGTCTATGCGATGGGGCATAGGCAAGCGGGGACAGGGGAAGAGGAGGAATGAGTCGACGGATGGTATGGCAGAGAGGAGAGAGGCGTGATATTATATCAACGAGACTGGGGGGGGCTGATAATGAATCAACAGATCAAAAGAGGGCGCTACATCGAAGCAAACAAAGAACGAACGGTTTTTAGTTGATCAAGAGGGATCAGGAAGCGTCTCAGATCCAGTGTCTATTTGGCTTTCCAGTCCTCGTATGGCACTCGGATAGACGAAACCCACTCACCACAATCAACAAGGCAGTGGGCGAAACAGTTTCGGCGATATCAACGACTATGGACCACAGCGTTGGGAGGACGAGGGGAGACGAGACGGGACGGGACGAGAACGGTAAATTATGACGCGCAGTATTTGAGCAAATGCGTTTGCCCTTTTTTGTGGACCTACCAAATAGTCAGCGGGGGAGAAGGTCCGGGTGGGTGTCAATGACACCGCAAGGAACGGCTAACTTGTTCAGGTGCGCATACATACCTGCCTTATATTCCACTTTTCCCTCGACATCAAACATCCTCGTCGCTGCCACCTCGACCCCCCGTTTTTTATTATAATATATTATCCAGTCATTGCTTTTTTTTTCTTTCCCCGCTCTTTGGGTTCCGCGAGCGGAGCTCCAATCCCGGTCTTCTCCGTGCCGCCACGGCACAGCCTGTCCTTCTCACAGCGCATAGCTTGCCTTTTTTAATCGGCGACATATCCCAAAAACCCCCAGCGATGGATGTTTTTGTCCTCGATCAGATCTGTCAACCCCTGCTTATCGTCCATCAGGTGGACTGGTCGCTCGCTGGCATTCCTCGGAATCAAAACAAAGAGTTTCAAAAAAATTAAATTTATTGTTTGCCACGATACTCGTGGGTGGGTGGTAAGCGTGCACGCAAAAACTTATTCTACGGCGTGCGTGCGCGTGAGGACGACACTCCAAAATCTTGATCGTCTTACCCTATCACGTCGACCCTGTGCCATCAATCAGATTCCGATGAGTGACTGGCTGCCTTTTCATTTTCCGTCCGTGTTGTCCTCCTGTCTATATGGACTTCATCTTACGATTCAGCATTCTTTCCCCGTATGTATGGCCGTTGACTTAATTGGCCGATAGTATTAATGGTAACTTCCGTTCCGCCGCCGCCCTCTTTGTCCTCTACGCGCTCCGTTCCTTTTTACTATTTACTATACTCTTCCTCTTCCCATACACCGTAATCACATGGACACGTCGTTTCATCTTTCCCGTACTCGCTTTATTGTCCCCTGATCCTGATCCACTCTCGCCATGCGGTCGGGGGTCCTCACGAATCCGACCTATGCTAGTACTAGTGGCGCGCGAGGGGTCACCGATTGCCACAATTCGCAGCTGGTAGCAACTGCGTTTGACGATATGGCACTCCTTCGGTTGTCACCCCCTGTTTGGTATCATTCGAGATCCCCCCCATCTACCCTCTCACCAGGATTCCATTTGCCACGTACGAACCTCGCCCCATCTCCTAACCCATCGTCGACGTGGCGGTATGCATAACGACGCGCGCCGTTTCCACGCTCAAATACGAGCAATCAGGATATGGACTTATTCCACCGCATGCCAAGACGATCCCAATCCATACCAGATCCGTACATCCCGTGATACGGCGTTCCTCCTCTCATTTGCTTTCCATCTGCACACTAGCACTATCGACTGCTTTAGAAACGGGTACCCGAACCAGCTTTCCCCCCTTCTTTGTCATCCCTTATTCGTCCATCCAACCATACAAGGCATGGCATCTCCTGATCATGATATGAATGGATGTCAACCCCCCGGCCATCACCGAACCAGTGTGTGCCCCGCTGCCGCAACTCCTCGCAGTACTTGTCCTTGTATCCCTCAGGGTTGACACACTCCACCTTCATTACGCCGTTCCATAAACAGCCCGCCTGCATTCTCTCCCAACCCTCAGAAGGACCGATCTTCGATCTGCGGCCACCCAAGTTCGTCGTGGGAGCTCATGAGTACACCTAGTACATAAAGTACATATTCGGACAGACCCTTTAAACTGAAACTCGGACGGTTTAACTTGGCTCGGTGGCCCAACAAGGTTTGCCGATTTGGATGACACATGCTTGCGGGGGGTTCTCTGTCGAAATGCTAGGTTAACCGTATTAAAACCAACGGCATTATGGCGCCGATTCGGTTTTGGTCCGTGATGGTATCAGCGTTCCTCCATCAGTAGGGACTTCTCGCTTAGCTGTGCCATGAACGATCTGCAGAGGGACTCGTTCGGAGCGAGCGAAACTCATACGAAAGTGCTGGATTGTAGCGGATGAACTCGTCCTTCTCATCGTCGATATTCGGCCGTCCGTGGGAGCCACGCAGGTCCTGGGCGTCCAATCTCTGACATGAAATTATGTACGTCTGGATTCTGGACCCACGCTGGAGCACCCGCTTTGAGTAACTGTCTCAATACAGTCATGTTTCCACGCTGAAGCACAAAGTCTCGACGAATGATGCATGATAATAAGTCATCATAATTCGAAACACGTCCCTTCTGGTCCATTCGCAAGCGAACGCTTCTGTTCTCTGGTTCCGATGGCATGCCATCATCATTAATGGTGATAATCTTCTGACGGTAAAAACAGCGATGACAATATTGGGCACCCGCAGAAGATGGAACGGATCCATAACAGATCCTGTCTCGTTGTCCCCGAGCGATGGACGGGATCAATTGATTTCTCGTGTTGTCGTGTAGGTGCTTCGTGTCGGATGTTGCTGAGACGTGGATAAATCATTGACCATTGTTCACTCACACTCTCCGCGATCGTTGCGCCTCGGAACCCCTTAGGGCCGCACAGCGGCCTCTTTCCCAAGTGCACCTACCCCAATCAGTTACTTTACGCTGTGACAAATTTTGCCGTCAGACATACATAAAACGTACTGAGCGCATATGGCCAGCTTCTCACCACGACTATTTGGCTAGCTCGTAGACACACACGTCACATGGGTTACTATTCATGGGGGGAAATTTCTGTCAGATCAACTGTTGTGATCCCAAACTCGCGTTATCGATGAACAGATGCGCTATCTGCCGCACGACTCTTGTCTGGTCTGGAGTTGATGTTGGGTTGATGTGCTTGGCGTTCGAAGCATTGATAGGTCGTTGTCCAGCATATCCACCGGCGCTGACGGTAGCATCGCAAAACAGACATACATATGGCGCAAGAGTACTGAAACGCGGTTGAACAGATGTGTCATGGTTCACACATGCATTGTCTCACCTTCGACTCAAAGCTGAACTTAACTCAACATTGAAGGAAGCCCTTCGCCCAACTTCTAAATGAGAGCCTCTGTCACCGGAGCAGATCCGTGAACACCCGTGCGGTGGCTTTAGTAAAAGGTTCCGCGTACTCGCATCAGCGACAGCGCACGTTACCAGTCGGCGCTCACCGGAGTGACATGTACCCATGGGGTTGCAATGGGGGAGTGCGCCCCTCCTTGGGGAGTATCTCCGAGGGTTGCATGCGGCCGCATCTACTTGCTTTGAGAAATATAATACATACGTGGAGGGCACTATGTAGGACGACGTACCTGGATACGTTTTTCATTTTGCACGGGACAAGGATGCAGACGCCAACTAGGCAGGGAACCAGTTATCCAGCCACGTCAATGCCGCCGTCTTCGACCGCACTGGGCGCGCCTCTGGGTCGTGGATGCCCGGTGCAAGTTCATGGCCGGCGGACTTCGTGACCCGTTGCCGTGCTTCTAGACAACATCCACTCACTCGGCGGGTACTGGACTAACGACTGTACATACCTTACCCTGGTCCACGGCCAGTATGGCTCATGGTCCACGGGTCAGGGGGAGGCGGGCGCAAGCAACCAATATTGGTTGCCACGATACAGCCTGGATACCGGTATACCGTCCCTGACGGTCAGTTGGTAATGCAGAAATGGGGGCATCTACAAGGCTCCTCTCCCTGTCTCATGCTACACGCATCAAGGTATGAGCGATATTCTGCTAGGGAACCAGCAATATTTGATCCCCGGTCGCGAAGGAGTATCGAGACCAGATTGATTCTGTCAAGAGTTGCATTTGTGTCACGAGGTACACATACATACGGCCTTATGGACGCGAAAATGTGATACGGTCAAGCCTGGAAGTTCGATGTGTCCGACTGTATCTATCAGCAATTATTCGTGTCGTGTTTCGCAACGCACGTGAATGAAGCGCATCAACACCACGGCATCATGATCGACGCAATAAACCAGAGCGGGGGGAACTTCCGTCGCAAACGTGACAGCGGGGGTTTTCGGGATAGTCAAGGCGCGTACAGCTGCAGCCACGTATCACCCTGAGAACAAAGACATTATCCTGGTCAATGGTGAACGAAACCTTCGTCTGTATACTCGCGTGGAGCCCTAAAACCGACTCACGCCACTTCGAACTCGAAACCGATACTATTCTGCGCCTCGCACGTTTTAGCCTGGTGATAATATTGAAACCCACCGAAAACATTTTCCATCACATCACCCCTTTTGATAGAGGTTATGACCCCCCCCCCCCCCCCTCCCCCATTCGCTTAACGGCAAGTTTATACGTTTCTGGAATATTTATGATGGGTCGATGACAAGCCCGATGCGGTGCCGTCAGGTCAGAACTCCATCCGGTGGCAATCAAAATTGACGACCACTCACCCAAATTGGATAGTGTGTATGTGCGCCGCCGAGAGTCCGCCATTGCCTATGTATGTACTCGTATTATGGCGCAGATGCGAAGTTACCTCCACATAGGCTGAGCTGTTCGCAATCCCTTGCTACAAGAGATCAAGTTAATAATACCAGCAACTACATGTCATTAAATGGCTCGCCTTTTCACAAGAACTCTCCACTTGACACGTGCCCCGCAGATCCGATCATCATGGTTACGATCGGGGATCGAGCAGATGTACATGTACGTTTGGCTGTTCCGTGCGCCCAACGATCGCGTGACCGTATGGTTTCAGGGCCGACCCACGATAACAGTACATGCCACGAGGAATGCAAGCGGGATGGTAAGGTTTGTCTGCAGCTGCCATGTCTACATTGCGTCCTCGAGTTCCAATGGAGTTGCCCGCGCACCCTTTCGGCGTACAGCGACCAGCACCTCGCCACTGATCTGTAATTTCGGTATCTCGGGCACTGTACATCAATTAAGTGTAAGAGTTCAAGATCTTGAGTTCTCCAAGCCAACGGTCATGAGAACACTTACTGTAAACGTATCAAAGCGCTGCACTGTCTTGTTTCCACTGGAATCTTCAGACAAAAGAAAAGGAAAACATTATCTGGTGCGGAAACTTGAGAAGAGCCCGGTAAGCCTTGTATCGTCTGAAAAAGTTCAGATGAAGACATGCGTCCGGTAGTACGCACACAGCACCTTGATTGAACACGGCGCTGGGAAAGGTACATGCGACGCTCACGCTGGAACCATCAAGCCACATGAACACAGCAAGCCAAATCAGATGGCGATCCTATGAGTTCGTACGCTCGCAACTTGCAGGTGTCGTCCTTTTTTTTGTGGACTAAATTGAGTACGACTCGGTCACGTGGCTTCCTGTAGGCTGGATGGTTCCGTCAGTTGCACTTGAAGCGTACCACTACACTCTTGAAACCACCTGTCTCAGTCCTTTGAGGGGTGCATCAGTGTTGTGGAAATCCATCAGCTCATTTATTCAGCCACAAGAATCGGTGAAGGTAGCTATGCTACTGACAATGGAAATGTGGTGTATATTGGATGTACCCAATGCAATTGCCACGCACAGCAACAAGCTGTGTAGGTTCGAACAGCTTCTTCTCACATCTTTTCAGATGGAGCAGAGGGGAAGCGGGTGGCGCTGCTGATATCAACCCATTTGATGCGCTGCGAGAATCATTATCAATGGGTATGACTCGCCATCTGTGCCATGGACTATGCACAAGGTTGGTGATTGGAATCGGAACTAAATATGAAACGGCATCAGAGTTAGCTGTGGCTACTGCCACACCTTGACGCCAGTCGTTTGCAATCTCTACCTCTCGCTCACCAGGATTTTTACTTTGATACTGGTGAACACGGTGAGAGTCTTCTACACACTTGATAATGCAGCGTCACTCTTGAGTCAGATCAGGTTAGAGCTGTATGTGGCTCATGAGAGGTCATTGTACGATTTGGATTTCTTAATCTGTTGGAACGGATTTTTCGGGGCTGATGCCATTGGCTTACTAGTAGATTCAGAACCCCGAAGAATATGTCGGTGGGCCATTGGAAGCAGCGGGCTCAGTCCGGCCGTTGGTCCTATGAAGCATGACAGCTTCGCCCACCACATCCCAAACCGCACGACTTTGGGAATGCTATTCGTGAGCTAGGCACCTCTTCCACGATAAATGTGTGGTCTCGCCTCTCCGAATCAGCAAACCGAAACTGCAAAGAAGTGGCCCTGAGAACGTTGTTTCGGAGATCTCGGAGTACGTCCAACAGCATCCGATGGTCGTATCGTCGAATATAGGAACAATCTTTGGATGCACTTTCTGGGCTGTTTCTAAAAACATTGTGTGGGTGGGAGAATGCAGGGGGGGGGGGGGGGGGGGGGGTTAAGCATCTATAACGTCAATGCCGACGCCAGCCTGGGACAGGGAGTGGCACGTTGGCATCGAAGTATTCATAGTCGGCGGAAGGTCAGGGTGTTCACCTTGAGAAGCAGTTGACTGTACAGAACACCTGCTGACTCAAGCCGTGCTCGTCATCAGGATCGTTTTTAACGATGGTAAACGGGCTAATTGTTTGGTTGGTCTCTACTGCTACCTTTCACCACGGACTCCTGATCATTGCCCAACTACAGCCGGGAACGCTACACGTCAGCCTATAAGAATCCGATCAATGGGGTGTCCCGTTTCTTGATCCGGGGGTGAGCTTGATGGTCCCAATCACAGGGGCCATGGGACGGGGCAGAAAAGAAGAATCTGGTATGAGAACCACCGTTTTCCGAAGCTGTTTACCCCACTAGTCCGGAGCAGGGAACCGATCAGATGTGACGTTCGCGGTTGGGAAGTTGAAGTACGCACCAGGGTGTAATCCATGAGCCGTGACATATCAGCACCGTGTCCGGACATTTCTGGTCAGTTCACACTCACAGTATGGGACCTACCTGCGGAACTTCAGAAACGAAGGATCCTTTACAATTCCAGATTTTCCATGGCATGTCCGTCAACAGCACACGGATATACATAGGGCGGTTTTTGCGCGGTGGGCCCATGAACGGCGAAGAGCCTAGATACAACCTGCTTTCCCCCCCATGCTCTCCACTTGTGACAGCCGTTCAAACATCGTGGTGTATTTATATGCCCTTCCAAACGAGCTTAATGATGAGCTATGGCATAACTATGGCCACGGTCTTCATGATGAACTGGATGACAAGAAGTCTTCTGTTTCGAAGGTTCTCTTCGGCTTGATAGTCATGCTTCCACATCACAGCTAAGAATACGCCCTAGCCCCAGTTTCCCAGAAAAATCGGGGACAGATTTGAAAGTGGCGTCAAAGAAGGGGGAAACGGCACCTGCTATTCGTAGGCAGAGACTGATCCGTAGCTTCAGTGGTCCCAGCATGTCCGTCACGCCAACACTTGGTGTCAATTTCATGCGCAACGCATGCATCATTAGGAAGACTGGGTGCCTAGATATTTCAGGCGTGCTGGTTTTCTACATAATCTCAGGAACGCTGCATGAGCCCAAGATGCTAATTCCATTCAATATATGATGAGCAGCACGGCGTGCATATAAGTAGTACGTGCCATCATCGCAAATGCAGAAACATACAGAGAAAACAGATTCAGCAGCTCAGCAGCCCCATCACATAACGAATTAAAAAAAGGAACTACGAAGCCAGATCGTCAGTCCAAAACCCAACGGCGCACAGCCTGACAGGTGCCGATTTCTGGGTGTAATAGAACTACGCAGAGCCAGTACTGTAGTTCTCGTCTGCGATGGTCCAGAAAAGCGGGTCTATAGCGCGCAAATGGCGATTTAGGAGGTAATGGTGGTATGAAGTGTAATAAGTGATGCTGTGAGGTGACCAGAATGGTCAGCGTGATGTGGTAACACCCTTCTGCCCGCTCACCGGTAGTGTATGTTTTAGGGTGTGGTATAGTTTCACGAAGTCGCTAAACCTCCTGTGGGCGTGTACGGTAATTCCCTGAAATTGGATTAATACGGTTCCTGAGGATGAGGGTTACTAGCCTTCACCTCTTTTGTGCGGATGGCACAATCATACACTACAAAGAACTGAATAATTTTGGATGGAATCAATAATATAACCACACGTACCAATAAAAGCTCCGCCGAGCTCGTCTCCGACACTAGTCCACCCACTTATCCTGACGTCTCGAGAAAATACCGAACTTTGACCCACATGGTCTCCGAGCCATATGTCGTGTGAATATGTCGAAGGTGGACCGCGGGGAGATTGCAAAGCGGGCGGCTCATTCACATCCTCGTCCTGATCATTTCCAGTAACCATTTCAGATGCAAAGCGGCTCATGAAGACTGAAGTCTACCTCTTCTGCAAGTTCGTCATACAGACGTGATTCCTCTTCCACGTCTATCTTATTGGGAAGTAGCACCAGTAGCTCATCATTTTGAGGTGGTCGCGAAGACAAATGCGAATGTGCACTAGACGACTGCGGTGATGACTGCATGATGGCTCGGAGTGGCGAGGGAGCGGAAAATAATGTACGCAATCTGCTCCATCATGTGTCCGTTGTCGTCCTAGTTGGCCCTGGGCCTGATGACCTAAGGCCAGTGCAATAAATTACCTAAGCGATACTTTGCGGATGCTGACTAATGCATCCATTTTAAAAATGTAGACAGGGGCTCTGCTTCGAGCGCTGACTTCAAGCGCTGACTAGTGACTGGTAACCAGATCAGGCGCTCAGACTGGTCACCATGGAGTGTGCACATGAACCTTAAGTGGATCGGCCATTCCCCCTGCGAGACCGGCTTTGGACTGTAGTGAAGTGTCCGCAGATGACAGCACGCACTCTACACACCGCCGGCGGCCACAGTGCCCTCTCACGCTCTTTGTCCTCAGAAGTTCATCAAAGTTAGAGTGCAGTACCTGCAATGCCTGCCAATCGAGTACTCTCCGTTACTTCCATGTCTGTGCCAAGCCCATTGAATAGCGTCTGGTGTCTTGTGAGGTGAGTAGTCTGCACAGGCTTCCTCTTCCACGAATTGGTCAAGACCTGTAATCAAGTCACTTTGACACAAAGGTAAAGCTAATCAACATGCAACGCTGTCACGATCGGTGCGTAGCCTCGAGTTAGGACAAGAGTGTTGTGAACACTTCACCGGACTAATCGTTCTAGCAAACTTCTCGAGTGGGATAACGCATCTCTAAAATATAAACTGTGCGAGGTGGTGACATACGGAAATATGCGTTCGTCCGAGTCTATGCTATAGATACTTGGTTATTTGCAGATCACGGAATCGTAATGGGAAGGTCCCTTTGTTCCAGTCGTATCGGCCTTCGGTTCCGTTTTCTGATACGACGTCCCCCTATCATATTAGGCCACGCAGGTCAGTCAGTTGAACATGTTTACGACAGAAGTTCGCGATTGAATATTATTAAAGCATCGAAGTCCTAATCAGTTTCAGGGTTCGATGTTGTAATACATTCGGAGGCTCAGACACGAGTCGGTCGGGTTAGAAAGAGTCAAATAATCTAGGATGCCGTACTACTGTACTGTTCTTGTTTGAAAAATAATTACAACTTGAACGTCATCCACGATGGGATGGCAGCTGATAAGCCTTCTTCTGAAAAGTATCAACATAGTTCGAGCTATGAACCGTGATTATGCGTTAGATGTAAGTAGGTATGCAATATCGTACAGTACTCTTCTGATGCAGTAAGAGTCCAAGAAAAATGTATGAATGAGACATTGTCCACGTTGCAATGGAGTAATTAGTTTTTAGTTCCGTTCTCAATATAGAAAATATTACTATTGACGTTCTGCACTGTCCCAGGCTGAACATGAGGGAAGGGCTTCAAGGGTGTCTGTGGACGAAAGACGAGACAGTGGGTGGAACCGCCGAAATGGAAGGACCCAAGATCATCCCCTTTCCTTAATCTGTCCCCCACCTTCACGGTAATTTTGCACGTCGACACCTCCCCGAGCCCAACGGCGACGAAGCACATCAAACCAATGACCGGGTTGTTTGATTCGATAAAAATCAAAGCACGCGCAGCGATAGCAGTGACGAAGTCCTGGGAACGGGAAACCACATCCGGATCGGGGTCATTGTCCAAACGTGCAGCGTAATAGGTGCCCGGAATGAGGCAAGTTTTACGAACTACTCCATCCACAGGGCTGTGCCAATGGTGGTAGTCGAGGGAGCTCAAAATACCCTGGTAAATAGTGCCGCCTACGAACAGGGGTGTAAAGGAGTCGCGGTTGAACATATGGGAGAGCGAGTACGAATGTCCCTTGATCCAAAACTTGTCCACAGCTCGAATGTTAGATTGGATAGTGTGAACGTGTGCTTCACAAGCGGCAGTAATTAGGTTCGGATTATCGGGGTCGATGACTTCGCGCATGTGAGGCCGGAAACGCCTGGTAAAGAAATCGTCCCAGGACGTGAAACCGTAGTGTTTGTCGGGGTCGCTATCTCTGCAAACCCAGGCATCGTAGAAATTGGTTCCAAGCCTTTGTGACATAACGTCCAGGGCTGTCGGGTTAAACCAGCACTGCTCCTTTGTAGTAAGAACATAACGGGATTCGGGAGAAATGAGGAATTCAGCCCAGACGTCGAAAATCTTGTGAAGTTGAGCATTCACTTTTGCATTGGTGAACACGTTGAAACCGGATGGCGTGTTGCAAAACGGAGCGAGTACTGCGTACATGGGAACACCCATGACAAGGTTATTGGCACCACCGAATCTGGGCGCCTGAGTGATAATACGGTCGAGTGCCACCATTAACCCCTTGTAATCGAAAACCTATATCGCTGTCAACGAAGGCTCCCAAACGTCAAGTAACGTCACTTACTTGATCTAGGTTGCCATTTGGTCGCCGCACTTCATCGAACATTCGGTGAAAGTACATGAAGAGTTCTGGGTCATCCTCTATGAGCTGCTGGAACTCCTGGATAACCAGAGCAAGCTTGCGATCACTGGAACATTTCTTTCCGCGAGGTAGGGCGGGTTGATCGTAAGTCCAGCCACGGAGGACTGCTGGCTTGTGCACAACCCATCTACCGTGGTCCGGGACGTATAGGCTAGGTGACATGGATACGATCGCTCCGAGGAATACAAGACTATGAGGACGAATGAACAGAGTAGGCGAAGGTGGATGTTGGGGAGTGAACTTGCCAGCTCCCTCCTGTACTTATGTACAGTCACTTGCTGAAGATCAGCAGGAGCATGTGCGGGATCTGGTGCACCCGCGTGGTACACTGCGGTATGACCGGAAGATAATGGCCAGTATGTCTCCCACGACAATATTGATCCTAGATCCCCACCAGTGATCACCGTCCATAGGAACAAAATGTTAAAAGATTAACAATTAAGTTGACGTGCCTGTTTGGGTGCCAGTACGGCAATTTGGAACTGGAGTGAAAGGCAAAACATGGTCAAAGAAAATGAGTCAGTCTCTACGTACCGCCAAAGCCACGCGTTGGATCCCAACCACTGACGACGTACTCAGGGGGACGCAACTACGGGTCACTTGGAATTGTGGGCAATGGCATGTCCATACGAGTGGCAAGTACGGCGACGTCGTAGCCGATTCCGGCAGCGGATCACGTCAACTTGGTCTGATAATAACTGCGTCGACTCGACCAGGGTAGCGTGATCAGATAGAAGGCTTATACGCACGCAAAATATATAATACCTCCGTTGTTCTCGCAGAGGCACGGCTATCATGAGGGACCGGTAGTGCTGTAACAGTTGGAAGATAGGCTAGCGACGGGCACACGTACGTAGTTCCAGGGACCGGCAGAGTCAATTGGGTAGTGGCCTCGAAATGCTTGGAGACTTCCACTACAATGTAGCGTGGATTCTCCACGATTCGAGTAGTATCGCATTGCAGTATGGATAACATGCCCACTCAACTACACTGAGAATGGGCAACGCTGGATTAGGAGACACGTAGAAGATTTGTCAGAGAACGCACCTCTGAAGTCTCGCTGACCATGCCATGGTCGTCGACCCATCTTCAATTACCATCAGTGATTTTCCCTTCTCTGGTTCAGCCACGGTCGTGCAGCGAATCCTTTACTTCATAGTATCTAAGTAGCCCTGCACTCGCATCCCCCGTAAAAGTGATCTAGTTGAGGCCAACATTGGCTCAGCCGCCCAGAACGATAAAATCTTCGAAAATTCTTCTAGTTGTGCTCCCACCCCCGACTTAGGTGATGCAAGAGTATATAGACCCTCCGTTCAACGAAGCCGAAAGACAAGGGCTAGAGATGACGTTCGGTATAGGGAAAATGTTCTACTGCACGAGCTTCGGCATAACCACATGAAATACAGTTGGCGAGCGATATGTTCGGCCTGTCGTAAGACGGGCCAAGATCCACCCAAGGGAAAAGTGACAAAGGACTTGCTAGTAGCCATGGAAGTCGGAGATCGAGGTGGTATTGTTGATGATCCCGCATATACCGAATAAGAGCCAATGCCAAACTACCGCCCGCCGGGTAGCCCGGTGTGATACTACCGGAAGGGTCGAAGCCAATCCTGTTAACAAGGTAATTGTAGCCCGTGATCTCATCCAACAGGGCTGCAGGGAATGTATGGTTCCGCAGTCGATAACCTGTGCTCGACGGAAATTGTTCGGATGATAGATAGTGAGTGTTTCAAAGCGCCATATGAGTGAAATTTGTGGTGAGGTCCGTGAGATACGAGGAAGTTGGATGTAGCCTCCTCCGTAAGGTCGGTAAACGACCCTCACATCAAGCCGCGGAGGATGCTCCAGCCTGCAGCGTTTGCTCTTTAGATCCGATTATCTAGTATGTGGGCGCAATCGATGTTGGCCCCAGTGGCCACCGACAACCGTATACCGGATACATGGCAGCCTCAACCCAAACCCCTTTCACTATTGGCCCAGGTCGGATCGCACGGTGTATAGGGCAGGATGTAAGTGCACCTGTTCTGCCGCCACCGCTGGTCGCTAACACCATCGCGCGATGGAAATGCCACACGTTTCTGATCTACGATAAACATGATGTCGGAAAGGCTTCACGAGAAATGAGCGTTCTACCGTCCAAGGTGCTAGTAGCCACCGTGACTGTGGGTAGCAGAAAGGATACTAGTCGGGCAGACGAAAAGGCATTGTCGTCACAATCTGATATGAGATATAGAGCCCGAACCAGAACTATGACGCAGCTCGTAGGCAGAGGTAATGAGAGACGCTACAGCAGCTCACGAAACGGTTTGACTGGGTTGAGTTGGTCCGCCAGACATTGCTGACTTGTTGTGAACCGTGTGCATCATGGGCAAGCATGGAAGCCTGTGTGTGGGTTTTGTCATGCCTATCAGCATCCTGATACCTAGTAAATGGAGACGCTATAGGAACGTAAATGCGTGCACCGTGCAGCCACCATCACTCAAGCAGTATTTGTCAAGCACTGACCGTGCCATGGAGTCGCTATACTTTGTTAGTCCGCTCGCCCATCAAACCAGCAAACAACGAGGGAGGCCCATGGTCAGTCACTAGTCAGTACACAGTGGCTGACAGTGTCGCATGACTCATGCATCGTTGTAATGCAAGTGAGTACTATTTCTGCCTCACTAACGAGCTGTGCTTGCATTCACCACCTTGTTGAGTACCTGTGATGTGGTGGAGCCTTGTACGACTGATGTTTGTCATCGCAGAGCTCGTAGTGTAATGACACTGAGTCACTACATGGATGATCGGAGAACCGTGGCTTATAGGTTGACTATAAAGGCCATATCGCCAATGGAGATCAGCTAGAATCCAGTTATGCCCGCCATTCAACCTCCAACCAAAGTCCTCGTTACCGGTGCCAACGGATTCATTGCCGCGTGGGTCGTCCGCGACCTACTCGAGCATGGCTACTCCGTAAGGGGGACTGTTCGCTCCGTGGAGAAAGGTCAATATCTGAAGAACTACTTTGCGAACTACGCTTCCAAATTTGAAGTCATCGTCGTCGAGGACATAACCAAGGTAATATCCTTTACAGGCGAGTTCATCTTCTATCTGGTTGACCTCGAGACACTCAGGAAGGAGCATTCGATGAAGCTATCAAAGGTGTGGAGGCAATCGCCCACATGGCCTCCCCCATATCGGTGAACAGGGTGCGGGTTGAAGGTGGATTCCAAAACACCTCTCACATGTTCGTATTCTCATGAGCGTTCTACAGATGTGATAGAACCTGCTACAAAAGGAACGACTGGGCTTCTACAGAGTGCACTCCGGCATGGGTGAGTGGTCTCGCGGCAAGACAAAAGTGGTCGACTTGACAGTTGTTCTGCTCACTTTTATAGTCGATCCATCAAGCGCATCGTATACACCTCATCCGCAGCAGCCATCCGACCAGAAGCTCGTGAATTCCCTACTTTTACTGTTTTTTTCCGAAGAAGATTGGAATTTCCGAGCAATTGAAATCCTCAGAGAGCAAGGAGACCAGACCTCTTCAGCCACAACGTATCATGCCTCCAAAACGCTCACGGAGCAAAGTCAGTACCTCGAACATAGTACTACTTACACTCACACTATCGTCTCGCCTAGGTGCGTGGAAATTCGTAAAGGACCGCGAGCACGAAATTAGCTGGGACTTGACGTCATTGAATCCACCTCTTGTATGGTTTATTCCAGAGCGTATCATTTAACTGGTCGCTGATCATCATTCTTTATTCAGACTCTTGGGGTAACGTGATCCTCTTTTACCAAAGAATACAACGGCCTGACTGTGTGGTATAAACTGGGTCCAACAGCCGGTTATCAATGATGTGACTGATGCTTCTTCGCTCAAAACCTCGATGCGATGGTTCTATGACAACGTCGTGGATCCCATCAAAAGTGCTGAGGTAGGGAGTAATTCCCTTGTGGGAACCGGTAACTCCTGGGCCGACGTGAGAGATGTAGCCAAGGCGCATCGACTGGCTTTGGAGAAGGAAGAAGCAGGGAACGAACGAATCATTATCTCAAGTAGTTTTCTCGACCTCTGTTTCTGACAGCGACATTCTAATATAACCCTAAGGGCCTTGGACTGCTCGCCAAACCTTCAGTGCGTATCAGTAGGCTGTTTTGGGTAGAAAACTATACTGATATATCCAAAGTTGACGCGGCGAATGCACTCGACCCCGCCCCTAACCTGTCCTGGCCGTTGCCGAAGGGTAACCCAGGTTCTAGTCGTCCAGCTCCGTACGAGTATGACACTTCCAAGTCGCGGCGCATCCTGGGGCTGGAGTATCGTTCTGTGATGGAGACGACGAGGGACACGCTTTTAGATTTTGCTGCTCGTGGCTGGTGATCTGTTGTAAATCTAGCTCAGTATACGATATGCGTAGTGTTGTATAATTGTTACTCAATTTCGCCTTCGTCTGTGAACTCCATCGAGTGCCTATCATCCGTGATGACGTGAAGTATATTGGCATCAGCATAATTCAGCCCAATAAGCTGATTATGTAAGCGAATCACCTTGGGCTCTGTGCTTGCCAGTGGTCCCCAATCCGCTCTGACAATCCTCTTTTTGAAGTCTCTACCGAATGCATTTTGCTGCAGAGGCTAGGATCATCACTGCCCATGCTTGTGTATATACAGTCACCACCACAGTGACAGCAATTCTATGAAGGTGAGTTTCGGGAGCACTGTGTGCGCTCTGGTTCACCCGTTAAGGTTACTCTTCGTTTTTCTATTGCACTACAAGTTTCTCTTACCTGTCAATTAGTACACATGCGGATTATACATCTGGTGCGCAGTGGAAGGCGGATGCGTACAGCCTACAGAGCATAGAAATGGGCATGCTATTGGCAGCCTGTTCCCGTCACGATGACTGACTCAAGCAGTATTTGTCAAACAATCGTGCAGGCCCAAATCTGTGGGACTGGCTATACCGCGTTAGCTTGGTCGATATTCTTTGAGACGAGTTCAGCAGCGGTAAGTCATCTCCATTGCCACTTCATGATCAGTCAGTGATCTATAGTATCGCATGAATCGTTCATCATTTCAATGTAAGCGAGCACTATTATCTCATTAAAGAACCGTACCACCCCACCGTATGTCATGGAGCATTGAGTAGCTGAGGTTTGTCATTGCAGGGTTTAAGGGGTAATGGCAATGAGTCGACTAGATGACTGATCGGGGAACAAAACGACATGGCAAGTTGAGGTCGTGCACGGGGACAGGTATAAAGGTATCATTTGCTGTAGGAGATCAGTCAGATCCGCGTCATTGAATCATGCCCGTCACACAACCCCCAAACAAGGTCCTTGTCACCGGTTCGTTGCTATGTGGGTCGTTCGCGACCTCCTCGAGCATGGCTACTGCGTAAGAGGAACTGTTCGCTCCGTGGAGAAAGAGGAATATTTAAAGAATTACTTTGCACCCTACTCATCGTCATCGTCGTTAAAAATATGTCTGAGGCCAGTCTCTGTCACCCGCAAATTCATCCTCGGTCTGGCTGATATCAAGACATCCAGGAAGGAGCATTCGATGAAGTTGTCAAAGGTGCAGATGCAATCGCTCATGTCGCCTTCCCTATGTTTGTGAAGTGGGGATGGGTCAAAGGTAGATTCTGAAGCGCTTCTCAGATGTTGTATGTGTTCACGAGTGCTGCACAGAGGTGTTAGAGCCTGCTATAAAGGGAGCGACGGGACTTCCAAGAGTGCGCTCAAATATGGGTGGGCGGTCTCGTGTCAAGGCAAAAAAGTGGTCAACTTTAAATGACATGCTTACAGTCAATTGGTCAAGCGCATCGTGTACACCACCGGAAAAGCTGTACGATCCAAGACTAGTAGTGAATTCCAACCTTTACTGTTCTTACCGCAGCAGAGTGGAATGTCCATGTGACTGAAATTTTAAAGAGCAAGGAGACAGGACCCCCGCCATCACGACATATAGTGATTTCAAGACGCTTGCGGAACAAAGTTGGTTTCACAAGCGTTTGTACCACTTACACTTACGTGACTGACCTGTCTAGGTACGTGGAAATTCGTGAAGAACCATGCCGACGAAATAAACTGGGACCTGACCTCGTTAAATTTACCACTTGTATGGTTTGCTCCTGAACAGGCCGTTTAGCTAGTTGCTGATCACCATCTCGTACCTAGACTCTTGGGGTAATGTGATCATATGCTTTACTGTTGAGTACGACGGTTTGACTGCTTGGGACATGCTTCGGATCCAACAACTAGTGATCGACGATGCGAGTAATTCCTCTTCACTCAAATCCTCCATGTGGTGGTTCTACGACAGTGTCGTGGATCCTGTGAGAAGTGCTGTGGTGGGGAATGATTCAACCGGTCACCCTGGGCCGATGTTCGGGACGTAGCCAAGGGACATCGACTGGCGTTGGAGAAGGAAGAAGCAGGGAGCGAGCGGGTCATCATCGCAGGTAGCTTTCTCGACATCTGTTTCCAACGATAACATTCTGATATAATGTCAGGGCCTTGTCTTACTCGGCAAGTCTTCAGTGTGTGTCAGCGAGTTTCTTCGGAAGCCAAAAAAAATTATGCTCATATATCCGAAGTGGACGTGGCAAACGCACTCGAGTCCGCTCCTAAACTATCTAAGCCATTGCCAAAGGGTGACCCTGGTTCTCGTCATCCAGGTCCACACAAGTATAATGCTACGAAGTCACAGAGCATCCTCGGGCTGGAATGTCGTTCTTTGATGGAAACGATGAGGGACATACTTTTCGACTTCACTGCTCGTGGCTGGTAGTGTACGGTGGTGCCTGGCAGAATACTGGCGAAATGACCGCGTCCTCAATATCACATCTTGTTTCGCTGGGGTTCGAGTAGCATGCCACTGCTCGGGGTATAATCTCTCGTTGACCCGATGGCCAATGGTAATGGTGTCTACCCGAGCCCAAATAATCAGTACCCGAGGTACCGAAGAGCAGATCTTCGACCTCAATGCTGTCCTTTGCCATAACAACTGAGCGGACGGTAATAGTCTGACCGACCCTACGTATTCATCCGATACTCACGGAGTGAACGACCATTCAATGCAGTGATATCCGGAATCATCAAACGTAAGTACTGGGTCCGAGATCGAGTAGGAATGCTTACCGTCGGATCTGTCCCAGTTCTCTCTTAGTGTTGGCTCGGTTCCTCAACTGACCAAGGTAGCCTTTCTCGCACACGAGATGCACTTGCAATGTTCAACGTTCAACGTTCAACCTTGTTCGTGAGCACCATCATATATCATGTGGGAAGCATTCTGGACAGGATGTAACTTAGAATTAGACGGGTACGCGGCTGAACAGGGAGAAACGACTGCTGGCGGGTCTGTCCTTACATTCGCGTATGATTCTTCGACCCTAGCTGCGTCCGGGGGGAGGTTAGTTAGTTAACAGAGGAGATGCAGACTCGACCTGAATTCTTCAAGTGCGAACAAAATGAAACACTTGCACAAGCAGTACTCGAGAAGAGTAGCCAGGTGGTTGTAGAGCGTGTTTGGCTTTGCGAGCACGCAGCCCAAGCAATTTGAGGGCGTTGTCAACGTTGAGCTCGTTCAAACCATTACACCCGTGCAAACTCCTGCCAAATGTGATCGTCTCTTCCGATGCGACTAGCTCAAACGATGCACTGCCAAGCGCGCCAGTTAAGATACAGGAACGGTCAGAAGCCAGTTGATTGGGAAAAGGCGGATATCCAGTAGGTTGGTCTGATCCACGAGTCTGTTGGTGCGTGCTGGGAGGGGGTCATGCGTGTTGATCGACCATTCTAACAGCTCAACGATACCCTAGCTAGACTCACTGCTCGACAGTCATCGTGGTGAGCCGTGGTCGCTGCAGAAGATGTCAGCGTACAACGGTGGTTATCGAAGTGTACCTGTGGACACACGTTTTCACGACGATCGTGACCCATCATCGGCTGATGATGCTCGTGGTGCAAGCGAGTATTATGCTCCAGCGGGCCGCAGAGACCGCTACAGTCGACGGCCAAGTCAATCACGCAGACTCAGAGACGTAACATGGATTTCGTCTAGCACGTCGCAAAACAACACTTCACAGCCGAACATTTCCCAGCCAGACCTCCCCAACTCATCCCAACCGAACCTCCCGTCCGGCCCTCCCACCAACACTACACCCCGGACACCACTCGCAATGCCCCATCCCGAATCATTTATACCCCCTCCTCCACCACAATCCATCGGTCTTCCGACACCCGTCATAGGACGATCCACGATAATGCCGACCCCCGCGATTGGAGAGCATATGACTTTGCCGGACGAAGAAGAGATGGATCTTGGTAGTTATCACGAAATGCCAAATATGACCCGTCCCAAGGGTCCCAAGAACCGCTTCGTTGGAGGTTTTATCAACACACTTATGAAGCTCCCGATGTTCGGCAGGCGGAAGCACCTTAGACGACGGTCGTATGAGAACATCCAAGCACCGTCTCCAATACCCGAGTCGCAATTCGAGGAGGAGGCTGAACTAGAAGACGAACCTGTCGCCATGCCAGAACCATCTGAGCTGGAGCGGGAGCGCTCAGCTACTTCCCCACGTGTACAGGCCCCGGATCCAGTGGCCCAGATGCCTGAGCCATCGGTTTCGTATCCTGCTACGCGGGTGCATAGTGGCAATCTTTCATCCATGGGGACACCAATAATGGGACCAATTCCGATCGAGCGGTCAGCAGCGCCATCGCCTGCAGCCCTCCGGCAAGCATTTTCCATGATGGACGACGACGATAACCAGAGCTCATCTGAGGATGATGATGATGATGACATTGGCATGCCATATGTTTCTCCCCCTCGCACTTCCACACCCGTCCACCGGCACCGTCAACCCCGTCCATCCACACCTGCACCCTTCCCGCATGCGGAACCTTCCTACGCCCCGGTCATCCCTCCACTCATCAACACTGCCGGGCCATCACAAACGATCTCCTCATCTTCCCGTCTGTACGACCCATCCTCCCGTGCTTACTCCCCCCACAATACGACGTTCCTGTCCCAGCTCGCGCGTTTCAAACGATTCGTTCACGAATTCGATCAACTCCCGTTCTCATCCGCCGACCAAATAGCAGATGAATATGTACCGTCCCGGTCGCACCGTAGCAAGATGCGGCAACAGAAACGAGAGCACATGGCATCATCGTCGTGGTACGATTCTCGAGATCGCACTCCCCAAGCCTACATCTACGCTGCTCCAGTACCCGGTTTTGGTGCTGTTACCGCTCTCGATGCGATTCCGCCGCCTATACATAAACCAGTACTATGGAACCAGCAGTGGGATGCGGGGGCGCCGGGGAGGATGTGGGACACGATGCCACCACCACCTTCGGGCGCCCTCGGTGGTACACCTGGGATGGTAGATCTCAATGCGGGTCCGGGGCCATCTGTCCCCCATGGGTATGTTCCTGATAGACAGCCGGTATTTGTGTATCCATCCTATGGCAACTTTGCAGGACCCGCCATGACTCCAAACAGATGGTGACCGATCGTTTCTTTCCGCTCACATCGTGCTATTTTCGCTGCTACGACTCACGGTTACTAACCGAGACCTCATATGTACTTAGACTGCATACTGTACTACATACACGAGTTTTTTTGAGGCCATGAGGATAGGGGAAGGCCCGTTTTGGAAGCATTGACCACGTGCACGGTATTTTCCCACAAGCCCCTTATACTTCTCACGGTATCAGCCTCTTGCGACAACAGACGCGTAGAGGGCACAACACACCGGCACCACCCTCCGACACAAGTTCCTCAAGAAAACGACGACATGGTGAGTTGTTTCGCCCCTCATACAGTGACTCTTGTGCTTGGAATGCCGGTAAAACGGTTCGTTGGATCAAGTTGGATGGTGGGAGGCTGGATGCGGGTCGACTAGGGTGGATGTACGTGGACTTGTGTCGGGAAGGCGTTGATCAACACCATCGTATGACATTCTGGAGTTTACGTTGAGCGGGAAAGGACTCGTTTTCATGAGACGTGTTACTGACATCGATTTTGTGTCTTGTTTTTGTAGACGAAAGGTTCGTTCAATCATCCCGACAGTTTGCAGACACGACGATGTTGATGCTTTCTACTCACTCTCCGTTTGTTTGTGGGATCGGTGGTAATCAGGTACTTCGTCCTTTGGGTACGTTAGCTGTTTTATCCGTGTCCTTGGATTACCTTACGAAGTTCACTTTTCATTCTTTCCATCCATGCTCTGGTTGCATAACCCCACGTATGTTAATTGGATTGTGCCAACAACAGTAAGAGGCACACCAAGACCCACACGCTCTGCCGGCGATGTGGAAACCGCGCATTCCATAAACAACACAAGAGTGCGTAAGCTACTACTCCCCGACGCTCTCACTCTGATTGACCTTTCCTTGTCTTTCTTCATTCGGTGATTTGATCCCTTTTCTTCAATTGTATTGATCTTGGTGGCCTTGGTCTGCGACTTGACGCAATCTGCATGCGAACAGCCTGTGCCCAATGTGGATACCCTTCTGCCAAGCTGCGGTCGTACGAATGGGGACAAAAGGCTAAGCGCCGAAAGACCACCGGCACGGGCCGCATGCGCTACCTTAAGACCGTCGCCAGGCGATTCAAGAACGGATTCAGGTGCGAAACTCGGATTTCTCGTTCCTAGGTTCATACTCAGTGCTGCGCAGAGAAAACACCGTCGCCAAGAAGCGCACCAGAAAAACTACGGAGGCATGAGTCAGGAGGCTAACGGGAGGGAGAGCGGAAATTGGGAGAGGAAGCAGCAGTTGAGAGACAAACAGGCTTACCACTTTCCTGAACCTCACCTCCCCGATTTCCTGGTGGGACGGACGCAGGAGCCGTCCTTCTACTGGCTGTCATCACTGTTTGTATCATTCTCAAGCTTATCACTTGCCTTATGTTCTCCCCGCAGTCTCGATCCCTATTGCATGCGTCGAATACATGGATTATGCCTTTCCATGCTCACTCTTCCGTGCAAAATCATGGTTGACCGAGTGCCATGAACTTGAGCCGATTAAGTGATTTACGGTATTCCGAACCTCCCTCTGCGTGGCAGCCCGATTGGCTATGACATGGTGTGGGTTTATCACAAACTTGTCTATTGCATCTGTGGCAGTTCGGCCAACTTCAACCGAACCCTCTCAAAATCGATCCGCCAATTCAGGTTAAAGCCATTCTCGTCGTATTTTGTGACGACTGATTCTTCCGAGTTTGCCCCTAAGCACTTGTTTTTTTCTCTAAATCTTGACGGAGACAACTTCTGTCCGCGAAGAAGTGTCATGGCTCTTCCCTTTTTTCAAACCAGGTATCACGTTCCCTTGTGAGTGACAAGGAGATACATGAATGGCGTAGTGAACTTTCAGGCAGCTGGTATCCATTGGTTAAAAAGAAGTTGGTAGTATTCACATCTGCAGCAAATTCCTGAAATGCAACGAACGGCGGGACAAGACCTATACCAAGCTCCAGGACACCTTAGAGTTACCGGGAGCGGAAAGTGACACTATGCAAGTTTCCTCTATGCAGTTCCAGGTGTCGTACCATCGGAATGCGCAAGCAACCCTCACATCGGCCCTGCCAAAGAGTATACGTCCGTCTTTGCATCGCCGTGACTGTAAATACGGGTTGCTGGGAACCCGCGTCCAAACCGCACCTGTGTGCCTACATCGACAGGTGTGTATCGTTTTCAGAGATTTTCAGCGTTGCCGGTGGTGTCCGAAAAGTACAGATATGCGCATTATAATCTTGTTAGACATTGCAGGGTACCTGAGCACGTCGTGTTGGAAACCCCCCTCCAGTCTTTCGTGTACCTAAAATATTCGTCAGCGGATTTTGGTCGCATCAACGACTAGCCTTCGATGTATCAATCCCTCGTCCTTCTCGCACTTCCGCCGATCCGTTGAATGTATCCATAAAGATCTATTGTGCAGAGGGATCGAGTGAGGAAAGTTTGCTGATTTCGTAGAGAACAATCCTTGCATCTTCCGATATGCGTCCAAGACGAGAAGAGAACCTTACAGAACATAAAATCAACACTACCAGGTGTCGAGCTGATCCTTGACTCGCGAATGTCGATGGGGCAAAGACGAATTCAAGTAAACACGTGTGGAGAGTACGGCTGCATGAGTTAGATTACCGACCGCGTTCCCAATCCCTCATTTATGTTTCCTCTATGCAATACCGAGTGTTGTACCCTCAGGGTACGCAAGCAGATCTCACGTTGGACCTGGCAAGGGGTATACGTTCATTTCGGCATCGCCGTAACTCAGATGCATGGTTGTTGAGAACCCGCATCAGAACCGTACACGCCTGTCAATGTCGGCACGCAGGTATCAACGCAAGCAAATCGGGCGTATCGTGTTGGAAAACCTTCCATCGAAGATACGGGTTTCGAGATCAGAAACATAGTGAAAATCCAGTTTTTTGTGTACCTAACATGTTTCGTCAACGAGTTCTGATCACATCAACGACCGGACTTGCTAATGAGTCGATTCTCATTTCCTTCTCGCAGTGTGGCCAGATCAGTAGATTGGATCCGTGGAGAACCACTGTGCAGAGAGTTCCAACGGAGAAAGGTTGATAACTGCGAAGAGATACGGTCCTTGCATCCCACAGTCAGCCAGGTTGCGATAATATTCCAACGAGTACGTACGCGTCCATGAATCGTCTCCAGGGTCTAGTCAAAGGTCGCTGATTGGCGAACTTTCCGATAGTGCGTCCAAGATGAGAATCTTGCAGAGCACATAATTAACGCTAGATGATGAATGATTCTTGGTTCGCGGTTCGTAACGAACCTCGATGCCACTGGGACGAACGAAGGTAAACACGTGCGAGTAGCACGCCTGCGCAAGTCAGATCACTGACCTCGTTCCGATGTCTAGTATAAAATGATACGAACAGTAGACTCAAGACGCAACCTAGGTTGTAAGGCCATTCGCCTACGAAGGAGGGTGGGTATTGAGCGGTCATTGACAGGGTTCCAAACCCAACACACTCACGTACTTGGCTTCATAAATTAGCGACACCTCAAGGAACTGGTAACCCACCCAAACGCCCTTGGGAACCTCCAGTTACGGCGCTGCTGGAATATCTCGATGGAATCTCCTCGCAACGACGTCTAAGTATTGAGTAAACAGACCTCTACGAGGCGTGGTGAGACTGCCGCTGGTGAAACTGAAAGCTCGTTATAACGTATCACTCGATCGCTTTGGCACGTCAAGGAGTAAAACAAAAACATGCATGGAGTTGGGATAGCGAATGTCGAGCTGCCGGGCAGCAAGCTCGTCGGCACCAGTGCGGAGTGATCATAACGCCCGTGCATCCGTCGTCAGATTCATGTCCGAAGCGGCCCTTGGATGCTCCCACTATCGAATGATGTGCGTGGGAGGAGGAGGGGGCAGGGCATCCTGGAAGTGAGACGAGGCATCAGCCAGACGGGTCAGCTTCGGCAGCCCCACGGAAAGTGGTGGCCTGAGGTTATAGACAACCAGACTTCGTGCTGATTGCACCAGTTTACCAAACGGTGGTGTCCCGGACAGGTCCATTGGCACCACCTGGCACCACCCACAAAAGCAAGCAAAGAGAGAGGGTCGTGCGGTGGTCGCTCGATACAAGCAAGGATGAAACTTCGCATGACTGCGTCGGAAATTGAAGTTGGCATCCACCTAGCGCCGGACATCTGGCAGACTCATTTAGATTGGCGCATGTAAAGAGCAGTGACCTCGTGGCCTGCAAAAACACCTCAGTGAGCGTATGTCAGGCCGAGCATGGTACTGTCCTGCGCACTTGAGGAAGATGGCACGATGACGTCGTGTTCCGCTCGCGTGGATGAAAATCACACGTACATACATACCGCATACGCAATACTCCAGCCAACTCGACAGATCTGAACTCAATCTCTCGACACCAAGTTCCACAAGGATGAAACAACCCCCCATAACATTTAAAACGTGATCTACACTATAACGTATCCATCGACAGACAAAAGAGTGTAACGCATTCACAAATAATAGATACTATATATCACGAGACCAAAACCATATCGCAAAAAAAACGGGACGGGGGGAAAGACGCAAAAGAAGCGGGCGAAATGAGAAACGCCATAGACGTCAAAGCGAGGCGCAGCAGACGAGAAAGGTAACGCGAATCCATATGAAAGGGGTAAGAAGGGGGTGAAGAAGGGAGGGGGAAAAGTCGTGAATGTGATGAGAAAAGCGCGTTTTAAAAGGATCATAGCAATATAGGTATCATGGATCATAACATTAAATTCGACGGGAGAAAAAAAAGGGGAGGGGAAAGGGATCAAAAGGTAGCAGTGGAGGTCCAAAATGGGAGGCAAACAAACGAAGATCAACCTCCACGAGAGAAACGAAAGATGTACTTCGCTGACAGACGAAGCAACGTCTATGAAGAAAAGCTAGAATAGTAGAAGTGCAAGCGGGGGCTTCAATCAAAACAGAACAAACGATAAAATATGATACGATGGTAACGATAGCAAAGGAGAGGGGAGAAAAACGAACGAGACGAGAGCAAGGCATACTGGTTTTTTGAGGCGTGATGGGTATCGAGATGGTGCATATTGAGCATAGAGGGAGCGCATGGGGCAGCAGATGATGTGAGGAGAGAAACAAAAAAAAAACAATAAAATAGTAATCAGCGCAGCGTTCATTCGCGGGTGGCGGTCTCGCCAGCAGCAGGGGAAACAGGCCAAATCGACTCGCGACTCCGATCTCCAGACCTACCGACATTCACAGGGGTTGCAGATGCCTGCTCGACGGAAGCATGTGCAGGCGCAACTTGCTGCTGCTGTAACGCCGGGGATTGTTGTTGCTGTGACGGTTGCGGAGAGGACGTCAACGTTTGAGTTTGTAGTGGTGCTTGAGACGGCGATTGTTGCGGCTGAGAGGCAGCCAGCATCTCATCAATCCCCCTTTTCACACCTGCAATCATCCGATCTGTCCTGTCTACCATCTCCTCAAACTTCCTCCGGTATTCTTGCAACTCGATGTAGTGCTGCTGCAACTCTTTCAGCGTAGGCACACCGCCTCCAAACATACCGTTCATCGCCTCATGGGGAACAGGAGGTGGCGTATGTACGTGGCCACCCAGGGCATAGTAGGGATGGCCGATCGCGTGCGGTGGGGGTAACACGTACCCTGCAGCGGCAGCCGCTGCTGCAGCTGCAAGCCCTGGGTTCAAGGGCGAATGAGTACGACTAGGCGCATTCGAACCAGATCTGATGTAACTCGATGGTGCACCGCCAAAGTCTCGTGCACCTACAAGCCCTAGCGGGGCGTAGCCATACCGCTCGCCTAAGGCTGCAGTGAGCGGGGGAAGATCGAGGCCTGGATGCGGCGCGGCAATGAACGTGCCATGGCCCGAACGCGCGAGTTGATGTGCGACCCTATCCATATCGACTTGAGAGGCTCCAGATGGCATAGTGGCAGCCCTTGATAACGAGTGTCCACGCTCCCCTAGTGCCTCCGCGATCTGGTGTATGCTTAGTCCGGCTATCGAATCGTATCAGCATCCCTGTCCCGATTGACCATAGGCAAGAAAAGAATTACTCACCACCACCCTTGCGTACCCTGCCCGTACTTCCGCCCAGGCTGTCATCAACATCCTCCGGCTCACCCATATCCTCATCTTCATCCTTTTCCCTGAGCCTTGCCTTTTCACGATCACTTCTACCTCTCCGTGCACGCTTTCGGCGTGGCTGCGGTTCCTCGAGACCGTCGGCATCGCTCTCTTCGCCACCCGTGTTAGTATGCTGACTTCCACCGGACTGGCCAAGCCCTGCAAGTGCCTCGGCAGCTTGGTGGTCCGTGATCCGCGCGGAGGACATGCCCGCAGCCGCGGGCACTCGCTTACGGCGCTTGATCACCGTCTTCTTCATGGAATTCGGCCTATGCGTACCGTGCAACTTGAAATACAGCCCTGCATGTACAAATGGATATCGTCAATCGATCGCCAACGAGTCCAAGAATTAACGCGGATGAAAAGAGAGAAAGAAAAAAAAAAGGTAGTGACAGTGCGGAAATACGCAAAAGGGCAAGGCCCGTCCAAAAACAGGGAATTCTCCGTTCATCGTCGGAGATAAGATAAACGTGGGAACCGTCTGCTCGCCTCCCATCAAGGGCCCACCCGCGATGGGCAGCCATGTGGGAGCGAAAAGCGCGAGCGCCGGTCACAAATATAACAACAGTAAAGTGGGGGGAAGGGCGGAAAGTGGAGGATAACTGGAAAAAGAGCGGAAAGATATGTCGAAACGCTTTCATATCAAGACGAAGGCGCGCAGACAACGTGCATGCAGCGTCAGATGCATTTACCCAAGCGTGCGGCACAGGACCGTGGCGGGAAGTTGGAAACAGGTGGTGATATCGACGTAACCCACCCGCAACCCACCCTGTAGAACAGGGTCCCGCACCGAGGAAGAAAAAAAACATAGCAGCAAGCAAAAAAAAAAGCCCTAGAGTGGGGAATCTATGAGGATAATGACCACTCACCACATGCGTTGCAAATATTGTTTCCCACATCGTCCCTCCTCCAAAGCGGCGTGGTGCTCGTACCGCAGTTCGCGCAACTCAAAGCACCGACAGCAGACTTGTTCGCCTTCTTCCCACCAACGGCACTTCCTCCACCTCCGCTACCTGCAGTAGCAACAGCCGGCCCAGCAGAGGGACTACTCTCGCCTTCCACTCCGGGGGACGACATATCAACACCCACGGCACCACCCAATGGTGTCTGAGGCGGAGCAGGGGACGATAGAGTGCTCTTTTCTCCTCCGGCACCAGTATTAGCAACGGCATCGACCTCCATTCTGCCCACTGCAAGCGAATTATTCA
This sequence comes from Pisolithus microcarpus, assembly GCA_024613185.1. Taxonomy (NCBI): domain Eukaryota; kingdom Fungi; phylum Basidiomycota; class Agaricomycetes; order Boletales; family Pisolithaceae; genus Pisolithus; species Pisolithus microcarpus. The sequence continues at coordinate 279,901 of JANFAI010000029.1, forward strand.
GTGTCGGACATCCCGCGCACGCGCTGGATCCGCCAGTGCCATCGCACCGCCCATCCCCAGGACACGTGCCCCCTCCAGCACTCAAGAGAGGCGCACCTGTATTGTTACCCGTTGACTTGGTCGACGGTGACGATGTGGACGATGTCTTAGGCTTGAAGGGCTTGCCCGCACCCTCCGGTTTATGCGATGACACGGATTGATCGTTGGACGGTTTAGAGGGGGTCTGGTGATTTTGGCCGGATGGCGATGACGGAGATGTTTGATTTTGATTTGTCATATTGTCCCCTGCACCGTTGGACGAAGGGACGGAAGAGTTGAGTGGTGCAGGATTGGAAGTGGAAGTAGTCGATGCGTTAGTAGATGAAGCAATGACAGTAGGCGTTGGAGTGCGGGCCAAAGAAGTGGGGCGAGCCACCTTGCGTGATTTGAGGTAAAGACCTATCGACAAGAGAGAGCGAAACGGCAAGAACCCCCAAGCAAAGTTGCCCACGAGTCGGACACATTTCCAATCAACACCATCATCAGCACACTGCGTTCAACTGCAGACGGACAACAAGCCAAACGGATGGACGGAGGATACAAACAAGCCGGCAAGGCAAGTGTAAGGTAAGGGTAAGATAGCGGAAAATAAAGGGGAAAAGGAAACTAGTGTAAGCAGTAAGGGAGTGAGGGAAACAGAAGCGTAGGAAAAAGAAAGCCCAAAATCCAATCGCCATCACGTCGACCGAGAAACACGCCGAGAACACGCTGTGTAGATGGGAGCGGCAAGGCTACACATCAAGGTTCATGATGAGGATAATGAATGACGCGATATAGCATCGAGGACGGATGTCTGGTGCGTGTTTTTGACAAAAATGGGTGGCCGGGGCCCAGACAGCATTATGAAAGACACGTGATGGCGATGGAGGGAGGTAAATGAAATGGGAGCAAAGATATGAGATGAAAACAAAGAGGAAGGCTCACCGCAAGCATTGCAGATGGTCTTGCCTTCGGTATCGCGTCTCCAAAGAGGCGTGTCGAAAGTGCCGCAGTTCGTGCACTGTGGGCGCTGCGGTTGCTGTTCCTGCTGTGCAGCAGGCCGTTGAGTAGGCGCCTGAGGCTGTTGCTCCTGCTGAGGTAGAGGCTGTTGCTGAGAAGATGGCGAATGATGTGATGGCGGGTGTTGAGGTGGGACAGCGGTGGGCGAGTTGGAAGGGTCCAAGCCACCCGGGGTGTCATCGAAGGGGTGTTGGCGGTCCTTCTGGTGTTGTAAGAGCTGTTCATAGGAGGTGAACTCCGCGGAGCTGATACGCTGGTGAAGGGGGCGAGCGTTGTCGGAGTGTTGGAGGACGCGGTCGCGCTGAAGAGACGACGGGGTGTGCTGGTCTGCAGGACTGTTTGGAGAGAACTGCGACTGTTGCAGACGAGAAAGATGGTGCATGTTTAGAGCCGGGGGTTGTTCCATTATGATTGGCGACATTTTTTTTTTCGCGGGGCACTATCAGATACGATTACGAGGAGAAGTTAAGATTGGTGATTAGAGGGAGAGTCACTGTTCGGCGGGGATCAGCTAGACAAATCCAAGTCAAGAACAGACGGCGAGACGGACGACGAGGGTAGGCGACGAATAGTACTATGTAGCAGTAGTAGCAGAGTTAGTAGTAAAAAGGGTGGGTGGAGGAAGAAGTGGGGAGGAGGAGGATTGGAAGGGATGAACGACCAGATTTTGAATGGGAGCCGATAAGTCAACCAGCCGACCAATCAGATCACACCCGTTTCCAAGATAGCCATGGTCCTTCCTCACACCCACCCCCGCCTCCGTCGAGTGTCCGCTTCTTCACGCGGCTTATTATTTGGTTTATATTCGCATCTGCTCTATCTGGCCCACATTCGACACGACACAACTGCTCAGCTGAATTATCAGATTTATATATTTTTCACCATTTCGAAAAATATCAGCGGATATAATACGTGGCCCCATTACATAAGCCGCCTACGTGATGTGTAGAGAACAGAATCGGATTACCTAACCAGGCAAATCTTATCAGCCTTCCCCCGCCCGCAGCCACTCGCGTTTCCCACTCGTCTGTTCATTAGTTAGCCACAGTTCTTCCGTTGGTAGGGTGTCACTTTGGAAACTGGGGGCGAAATGAAACAGCCCATTTACCAGACGAGGCACGGGATCGGCCAGGGAGGGGCGCTGCCGGGCCTGCCGGGCTTTGCGCTGACGAGACACCGCCTGCGTAAGTAAGTACGACATCAACACGCTCCAAGTCGCACGCACGCACCCACACACGCACACGTCTCGGGTCGCTGCAGGCGACAATAGTAGTGTCCAGCCTCGTGGGACGGGCGTCGCGGTAGCCCTGACCGCCTTTAGCCCACGTTTATCAGGCGCTCGCGTCGGCCTCTTTCTTGTTGGAGATAAGATTGTGCAAAGTATCTCACCAGCGGTCACCGGTCAACCATATTTGCTTCCGGCACTCAAAATTTTCGCTCTTGGTTCCGTTCCACCTGTCAGAAAGAAAAAGCAACCGCGATATTCGGCTGTCAAAAATTTTACTCAATCAAACAGTCGACCTCGGGATCTTCCCTCAACGTTTCCCCGGAGATTGGGTCTCCCCAGCGCTCCATTTGCGTCCGCGGAAGAAGGGAGATTTTATCGAAATCAAAAGAAGTGAGCTGTGAATATGAATCACCAAATCACTGAACCTTGTCTACGTGTTCTCGCAGAGACGCCCAGATAATCAAGATTCAAAATTGAGCAGAACAGCATGCATGACGAACAGCTGACCGCTCTTGGCCGATCTGTCGGGCACTAGTACATAGTCTAGACCCACGCGCGGCATGACGCACGCACGCCATCAAACTGCGACCGGTAATGAGTACACAGGCGCCCTGCAAAGCACGACCCCAAAGTCCCCGTGACATGCCACCAACGTACTCAGTCCGAGACGATCACGAGGCGTATACCAAACATGTTGCAAAGCAAGGAAGAAGAAAAAGAAACGCAGTCCACGGAGCTATGCAACGTCTCCAACCCCCGCACTTCCCTTCTGTTCCGTGCTTAACGCCGCATCGGCGAAATCCGACCACTGATATATACACCGTTCGATTGGATGACCGAGGGCAATTGGTCGACAGTATCACCTCATACCCAATGGCTGAACTCACATCGAGTGCCCAATCTCAACCCAATGGTCGATCTACTCTCGAGTCTGATAAGACAAGTGCAAGCTTATCGCCGGTAGTTCGATTAGATGACCGAGGGTAACTGACGGTATCACCTCAAAACTTAATGGCTGAAAGTGCTCATATCGAGTGCCTAATCTCGACCCAATGGTCGATCTACGCTCGAGTCTGATAACACAGAGCACGCTTATCGCACACGCGTCGTCACTTGCGGTTTTCGGATACCCCAGGCGTCCCTAGATAATACGCCGACTGTTACGGTAGTTCGATTAGGTGACCGAGGGCAGTTGACGGTATCACCTCGAACCCAATGGCTGAAGTGCTCATATCGAGCCGACCCAATGGTTAATCTACGCTCGAGTCTGATAAGACAGAGCATGCTTATCGCACACGCGTCGCCACCTGCGGTTTTCGCATACCCCACGCGCCCCTAGATAAAGCTTATCCCGATCGTTACGGTAAGTACCCCCCCCCAAGTTACCACGGAGGAATGCAATGATAAACCTGCACGGGAACGTGCGTCATTTGTGCGCTTATAACTTTATTATCATGTCTATACATACATTACCTCTCAGCATATCGCTCCATGAACATGTACGAGTACACGCGTACACACGACGCCATCCTTATCAGAACCTAAAAGTCTCAAAGGGTACTGTCATATGATTTCGATGATAGATGGCCATATCCTATCACACGCCAAACGAACATGAGTCGATACTTGCTAAGGCGAAGATGAAAGTACAGACCCGAGTAGCCCCACTAAGGCATGTATAACTGCCCACACGAACGGAACCCATCTGCACGTACCCAAAAAGACTGATCATCAACCAAGGCGAAAAAAAAAGAACAGAATCTGACGACACCCACGTCGAAACCCAGAACCCACCCGCCTTGTATACGCCCGCAATCACGAACCCCATCACTGCAGCACCCGTGACAGCGCTGACCATGCTCAAACCGAAAAACGAGAGAAAGATGATCAATCCGAACATCACTCGCGTGCGTCGCACGTTGGGCCGTTTGCCAACTCGTCTAGGTGTGGTTGACGATGTCTCAACGCTCGGGCGAGAGGTCGATGGTGCAGTTGTACACGCAGAGTCAGGATTTAGATTCGGTAGAGTGTTCATGGGCATGGATCCCTCTTCACCTGCTGGGCCGCCACCCGAGCACATTGAATTACGAAACCGCGACTGACGCAAGCGTCCTCGTGCAGGAGGGAACGATACGTTGAGGAAGGCATACGTCCCGACGAGGACGTAGAAAGGCACATGGAAGATGAGTGTCCAGTAGAGGGTGAACCGGAATATGTCTAGTGTATCCGGATCGGTGCTCTGCGGCGACGCGTGAGACCACCGCCTACTTACCATTTGCCTGAGTGAGATACTTTCCGCCTGGTTGAACAGGCGGAGCACCATATCCACCTGCGAGGTCGATGGCCGGGTTATACAGAGACGGCCATGACAAGTTCCCGACGTCCACCTGGAAGAATGACATATTCTCTGCGTCAAGTCCTATTAGGCAGGAGGGTAGTCGTAATGGGATAAAGCCAATCTCATGATTATATAATTACATATCAGCTCCTATCTCGCCCTCCAGCCTTCCCCTCTGGAGCCCAACTCGCATCTACCGCCAGCCCCTCGAGCCATATTCGTAATTCACAGCCTCTGTGACCAAAAAAGCACTGGCATAAACTTTTCATCCTCGGAAATCAACTCAGCTTGGCCCGGAACACGAGTAAATTCGATCGTTTCTTTTTATCGTTCAGAGTCATACTGAGAGCCCGAGGTTTGCGACCACGCGCGCTCCTTGCCTTTTCCATATCCGTGAGCCCCTGTCCTTGGTGCTTGACCCCCGCCTCCGCTCGCATCGTGCTCGTTGTCTCCATCTAACCGCAAGTCACTGAGCGAGGGTCCCTCCATGAGCTGAATTCCCCGTGCCATCCCATCAGGTGAAGCATACGCTGCTGGAGTGGATGGTACGGAAAACGGCGTACTAGCTTGCGCAGGCGTCGACGGTGTCGATGACAGACCCGGTAATGACTGTCGATGGTCCATGAGTGATGAGGATCCGATAGATACTGAGGCAGACGTCGACCCGGACAAGGATGAGAGTGAAGAGAGGTACTCCAGCTGTTCTTGCGTGTCCTGAGGATCCTGTTGGCGCTGTAAGCCGACGATGCGTAACCTTTCCACCCATCTGTAACAAAGAGGTACGTCAATTCATGGCGCGAGACAGCAAACGACCGCACGCACGCATCAGCACGGTCAAGGGACTCTTTTACCACGCCGGTCACGCCTCTCACCATATCTAGGCTCTCCGTCGCAAGAGTCAAGATTTGCTGCGCAGCTCGAGTGACTGCACTCGCAGTGGCAGATCGTGCAACACGCTGCGCTGTGATAGGGGACGCCGGCCGACTCGATTCGGGCGTGCCAGACAATGATCTATCTGGACCACCGGCACTACGCTCCCTCAGATGCCGAGTGCTCCGTCCACGACGCGTCGTACTCACGCCACCACCGGTAGAAGCACCCGCTGCCGATTTTGCACCCGGCGCACCATCGGGTATACCCTGCGAATGAGGCACGGACGCACTTGCACTGGCCCAGCGTTTGGGCAGATGCAGAATGAACCCCCGCACGCGCACGCGCGCAGGTTCGGGAAGCGCTCCGCCGGCATACTTGCTCACCACGTCTACAACCTGCCTAATGGTACGGACGACGTCTCGACGCACGTCCGTCAAAGTGCGCATATGTGTCGGAGACACGAAAGAGTCGGCGGAATGAGAAACGGCGGTGCCATCCGGCTGGAGTGATGCGATAAAGTCACGCAAGATAACGATCTGCGCATCAATATGGCTAGTCGCATACTAGAGATCCGGTTGTAATCGCGTCAGCACATGACACGACTCCTAAATACCATCGAAATATGATTTCATGATAACGTACCTGGAGCCACTGGAGACAATACTTGAGTCTGCGCATGCTCTCTTCGCTGACGGCTGCACCGATGCCTCCTGCTTCGAGGAGAACAGCTTGCCACCGACTTCGCTGAACGACGGCCTGTCCGTTTTGGTCGGGCAGCGCATCAGGAACTTGTGATCGGGGTGTCGGTGTCCGGCTACCACCACTTTGCAATTCGTTGGGGCTGGCGGCGAGTGCTTGGCTGCATTAGGAAACACCATATTTAGATGGGAATTCAAAGGACATACGATCGCTCGAGGACGAACATTGTTGTTCGTCGACTTGCATCCTCTCTGAATCAACACTCGACGGCCGACGGTATCTCTCCAACTACGTATCACGCGACCCTCGATAAAACGACGTACAAGGACACGAAATCAGATCCACGTACCTTGTCCAACTGTCGGCAGGCAAATTCGTCGAGTTGCTCGACGGGAAGCCGCTCGATTACTGGCCTAGATATACTTTTGACGGAGGACTCCATCATCTCCGCTCCATACTAGCGGCGATCGAGGGTCCCATGATATGAGTTATATTGTAATTACAAGCGTGCACCACCGCGGACATACCTTGACAACTCGAGAACTGGCCTTTCCTTGTTCATATGCTCTCAGTGCAGTATTTACGAGTGGTAGATTCGAGACCCGTGATACAAAGTCTGGGGAGACGTCTTGTTGGGGGGACGAGGTCGAGGTCGCGTTGGCATGATTGGTAGTGACTGAATATAGGTCAAGGGCCGATTTAGATAAGTAAAATACAAAAACGTAGTGAGAATTGTGACTTGCCTGATGACGAAGACGGGCGGGCGCCCTTTTTCATATCTCCCAGTGCACGGATGGCGATACGCACGCTCTCGTCCTCGTCTTCGAGGGGGCTCATGGTCGGGGGCGATGCAGAGGGCGGGGAAGGCGGGGTTGGCAACTGAGTGGGAGGAGTGTCTGGCATTTACCCTTCTCTGCTACGAATTAGTACCTGGCGAGGGATGGTAGTGAACAGGACGCAAGGACGGGTTCGGACACGTGCAGACACCCCCCGATGACGAATTTCACGTGTTTGTCTGTTTATATGTTTGTTGTAGTGCCGTAATATAATTGGTAGGACCAGTCGATTGGATGGGTTACCATATCCGGTAATACCCCTAGATAGCGAACTCATCCTGGTCCGACGCGAGCCAGCCGGCCCAAACTACGACAGTATTTGAAGCAGCTCACTCCCCCTCGAAGTACGTTGGGGCTCTCTTTCTTTCATCCCACCAACTCACCTAGCCATGTCGCGCGACCCCAGCTCTCCCCGACCACCTTCTGGGAACATCCTCCCTCCGTTTGACGAGGTCGAGGACGAATCCGACCCAAGTGCCATTCACTCCCAGCCCAATAACTTTCAGGTATCTACATCTACTCAAAATAACGTCTCATTTCTCCCGAATCCGTCTCCGCCTGTCGGGGATCCTTTTCTGTCCGACGATCTTCTGCTTGACCTAGCAAACGATTTCGACCCGGAGTTCACACTCCTCCCATTTTCCTTTGCAGACCATTCTATCGACTTTGAGGAGTACCAATTTTTCTCGTTCTCACCCACCCTCTCGCCATATATTCCAACGAACGACTCCGCTGAGTATAGTGACTTGTCCATGCTTTTCCAAGATGAAGCCGCGACGAGCCCCCCAGCCCATAACATGGACGAGCAGAACAATACGTCCAGCGACGAGTCGATCGACGAAACGGTCTCTGTGCCCCATTCTCCTGGACCGGCCACTAATGAAATGGCCACGACATCTTATTACCAAGCCTATACCTCCATTTCAGCCATGGATACGGCAGAGGATGATATCAACGCAGGTAAGTCACACTGACGAATGCTGCATCGAGCTTCTGCTCATTATCCTCAGAAGCTCTTCCCTCGGGTGCAGGCGATAGTCAGCGTGAACCTACACCTGACGTCGTGCCTCCCACCCCGCCTCCCACCCCGAGGAGCTCTCGTGGCCGAAAAGTTCCCTGGAGTGAAGGAAACATACCCCCTGACGCGTCCAGAACCATCCAATGCAACCTATGTGGTCGCTGGTTCCTACGCGGAGAGCACCTCAAAAGACACATAGCAAGTTTGCACTCCGATGAGAAACGTAGGACTATGAATTTCGTTGGAAACGAGTCGTGTACTGAGCAGCGTTCATCTCATAGCATACGCTTGCGAGTTCCCCGATTGCAAGAAAACGTTCAGTCGTCGCGACAACTGCAAGTACCATTACAACGCTCACTTCAAGCCTCCGAAGGAGGACAAACGGCCCGATGAAGAGCCAAAGGAACCAGATGAGACGGCGTAAACACGAAAATGCCGTCGTATTTCTGTGTTACGGTTTCAGTTTTTGCACCTATCTTATTCTTATTCTTTTTATCCTCGGGCTATTAGCGGTACCGCTCAGCCACCCCCCACAACCCACTTCCCCGTTCTTTTTCCTACCTGCAGTGTCAGCAGATTGCACACTTTCGGTTGCGTTTATCTGACTCCGTATCCCCACTTCTCGAGACACTTTTCACTTGTAGCAGTAACGCTTCCTTTTTTGATGACGACTTTTGTTATTTTCTAGTGACTGTATCCCCAACCAGACGTGTATTTCCCCTTGAATGCTACTTAGTCATAGCTGAAGTGTGAACATACTTCCAGTGTCAAGTATTCCCATTCGCGACTACGACCTAAGTAGATGGCGTCCAAGCTGCCAACCACGTCTTCATATATCCAAGAGCCGCGGATTGTACATTCGCGATAGTCGCATCGACGACACCATTCTCCGTGGACAGGTCAGAACAATGGAAACCATCTCCCACGTAGATTGGCTGCGTGTCCGTACTGGCTTTGTAGATGAAATCGGAAGAGACAGTAGCTTCGCGCCAGGGATCGCCTGTGTGTTAACACGAGCGGTGGAATTAACGCCTTGAAGAAAATGCAACTGGCAAAAAAAGACGTACGTTGCCCATTTGCAAAGAAAAGCCTGTCGACTTCGACACCCCATCCCTCATACTCTTGATCGACTTGCGCAACCGCAGGTTGAGGTGGAGAGCTGAATTTCTGAGGAAACATATTGACGCATTGCCGCTATCGACCGCGGGATCAGCACCACGAATGTTTTTATTTGGTCTGATTTATTAAAAAGGTCGTTTACCTCGAAGAATTCTGGCGTCAGGATACGGCTCACGATTGCAGGTTGGCCAACAGGGGGTCCGTCTTGGTAATATCCTACTTGGTTGCACCTGCGCGAGGTGCAGTGGGATTCGATGTGCGGCATATAAGAGAACTGCTTACACCATCCAGGTCCACGAACGGGCGTTGTTGTTAACGGCGGTGCTAGTCCAGTAGGACTGACTCGCGTTGTAGGTTCCGAGACACGTTCTGTACAAGGTGATTATAGCATCATGCGGTGTAGTCGAGCAGGGTCAAGTGTAACGACATACTCAGCATCGGTATTGCCACAAACTAGAAAGAGGAAACATCAACCTTACTGTATTCAGGAAACGAACGAGGATGACTGACCATACTGGTAAAACGTGCTATTCCAGAAGCCACCCCATGCTTGGATAGCGTTCTGGAGACCCCATCCTTCAGGGCCCGCGATCTGGCCGTTCTTGACTTCGAGTGCGTCACAGAATTGGAAGAACATCGCCCCGGGACCCGTGTCTGGCTGAAGCGACTGCCATTCAAAGAGGGTACCCTCCACTGTAACGAGCGGTTCATTGTCAGCATAAATCATCGCGTCAAGGGGGCGATGAACAAATCTTACGGGCATTCGCAAAATCGTCGATGTGTGATAGCCCGCCGAGTCCAAACGTTGATTTGAGGTCCTGAAGCCCCTGGGTATCGTTTGCAGCATACAATCCGTCCAAGTATGCAATAACGCTTTGAACGTCGGCGGAGCAGTTCTGGGGCATGTATTCTTGTATAGGTTTGAAGTATGCCCAATAGTCCCTGTAGAACGGCCATAAATGTGCCATTAGGAAGTCGAAAAGCGGGAAGAATCGAGGGAGGCACTGACGTAATGGCTTCGACGACGCCTGACGACGAATATCCGGCATAGAAGATGCCGGGTTGGCTATCCAAGGTAAGTCTTCGCAGTAGATAAAGTAAAACGAACGGCTTACTTGACCATCGTCCAAGCTGTCAGTGCACCTGCACACGATCTCGGTTCTCGACCCATATGAAGTGAAGAAACTCAACGCACCCGAGTAACTCCCACCGATGAGGATCCATGGGGTGGTGTTGGGTTTGACATTGTCACCGCCGGGCATAGGAAGATTGGCTTGTTGAGCAAAGTATACCAAATCATCAATGGCTTGTTGTATAGTAAGGACTGCAAGGGATTGGGAAGAGAGGTTCGGGTAAGGATTGGATAAACCGAAGAACCGGTGTTCGATGATGACGGCGGCGCCATTCTGTTGCTGTGCTATTAATCCGTTGATGGTGACGTTTGTAAGGTAGCCAGTATAGTCTAGAGGACGAAAGTCGGAAGCTCATCAAGACGGCCGAATTGAAAGCAAGGGAACTGACTTTCGGCATTGACCTCGCCCGGCGTCATGAAGATGATTGGTCCCCCTGCACAATTGCGCTGCGTGAAGAAGGATCAGAGTACCGAGCGGAGATACACGTACCAGGTTTGTAGTACTCCCAGTCCATCCAGTAACGCTGTTGAAATGTCCCCAGACCAGGGTTTGTGTGGTCAATGAGCTGGTTAAAGATATAGACAGTGTCGAGAGAGGGGACCGCCGTGCCGTTCGGCGTAGTGCGCAGTCCTTCTGGTGCACTGATGGGCGGGAGTGCGGGGATGGCACGTAGCATGGCGCCGGGGATGGCGGCATAGGCGTAGGCTGCAAGAAGTGCAGCTACGATGAGGGCGAGAGCCATGTCTGGTTGCGCAAGTTCTCAACGAGTGGAAGTGAGTTGCTGAAGGAGTGGAATGTTTGCGTCGTGCACAGACGACGACCTAAAGGGAGCGTACGGACCAGAGGGCACCGTCAGAAGTAAGTCGGTTAACGTACTGTGGGAGAGCCCATTTGAGGGCATGTTCGCGACAGTTTCGGTTTACCTGCATGTCGCTATTAGTAAAGCGTTCTCTCGGTCGACCGACGAGGGGGACACGCATCGAGTCGAAGAAGGCTGACCCGACCATTACGATGGTGGTGCTGCCAATTTGGGGGAAGGCCGGAAGAAGGCTTTGCGCGTTTGCTGGATTTGCCGCACTCAGCCAACAACTCCACACGGTAGCAGGACCACGCACGAAGACTTGGCAAAGATACCACGAAACCACACGAGGAGACTGGTGTTGCCGGCGTAGCATGTGCTATCATTCCCAAGTCCGCATGCCTGTCGACAAGAATTGCAAGATCATGACGTCTGATTACTGTAACTTAGGCGCCCGGTGGGTTTGTCTTGATTTTCAAATTCATATGCATCCGGTGAGTATGTTGGATCGGACAACTACCCCATCTCTGCCAGGAGAATTACCAGACTATGCGCGCCGTCGTCACCACCCCGGGTCACGGTTTACATGATGTCAAGTATGGGAGTTGATCTTGGCCTACAGGGGGTCACGGGCCTCGCCAGCATGGATGTTAGAGAAAATATTTCTCCGTGCGGACGAAGACACATCACCGTCTCGAAGCCAGGAGGAAAGCACAACCCCTCTGTGGCATGAATTCAGCTGATCTCCTTGACAGTAAGTTGGGCGCGGAAGCGACTGTCTTTCAGTTTTGTCCTTTGCAACATTCAGGACGGTTCGTTACAGCACATTTCACTGGTCTTCTGTCCTCTGGCAAAGACTACACCAGTGCTACCAATACCCAGAACTTATGCAGGGAAACGCCGCGTCCTGGCACTAAAGAGGATTAACAACTTGGTACCATTCTTGATTCACAATAATTGATAAGAGAAGCGGGAGCTTCAGCTGTGACGGAACAAGAAAAATCGAGCCTGACTTCCAGCTATACCTACAATGGCTCCCTACCCTTTCGGATGCAAACAACAATTGTCTAACGATCGAAAATCACGTACAGTCGGGTCCATGTCATGGGGCTCATGCACGAAGGTAAATGGAAGCCAGCAAACCCTAGACGTCTGACCACCCCCCTTCGTCCAACTTGTACGAAGCCTCACTTTCGGGTCGATCAGGACTATCTACAAGTTTGGCGACGCGCTCCTCTGCTCGACCTGAACCACAAGTCCGATTAGTCGGTCGCATCGATGGGAGGGAACGTTGGAACTTGAAAGTCGACTGCCATAGTTCTTGGCAGCCTGCAGCGGAGCCGTTTCTCACCTTTGCGCAAGAAAATCCGGGTCGCGGAAGCATGAGACAAGATATGTCCACCCACGGGTTTGAGTGCACCGCCTGCTACGAAAGTCATGGTCGCTCCGGGATCAGCTGTGGAAGAGGGTCTGTGGGGCGATTACAGTAGGCAGTTCACTGAGCTCTACCTTGTACTTGGTTCGTGATCAGCACCGCGATCTGCGAGAAAATTATTCGAGCATTTCAGTATAGCGCTCGGAGCTTGCGTACGTTATATTCCTCAGCCAACTTCACTAGTTTTGAGAGCATCTGAGGTGAAGTGAGCCTAGGGGCAACCAGTACTTGCTGCTCTCACCTGTGCTAACTGGATATCTTGGTTGGCGTTCGTTGAGGAACTCTGTTAGTTTCAGTGCGCACCTTCTGCTGTCTTTCACTTAGCTCCCCTCTTCCAGAGTAGTCAACCCTAAACAGAGCCATAATAGAATCGACAATCTGCATGGGTCAGCATCAATATGCGGGAAATTAGTGTCGCCCTACGATCAGTCGGAAGTCCTTATCCTCTGCAAAGCGCATAGAGCATTCGTTGATAAGTTCCATCTAACCACATGGACATAAGTCAGATATGCTGAAGTTAAGTGTAACAAACCTGGTGTTCGCTGTTGAATGCACGAGCTTGCCGAAGGAGTGAGCGATCACATGGTATCAGAACATAAAAAGCCACCATATAAGATATTCTCCAAAGCCATGCTGCCGTCGACGCCAAACCTGTCTGCGATTGCCCTTATACGGTCCGGACGAAAAGTGCCTTGGGACTAGTCAATGAAACTTGACCTGTAACGATGCAATTATTACCTTCTGTATCAATGTATGCGACCTTCTCTCCTTAGTTTCGATCACCAAATTATTCTCCTGGACGTACTTTTCCAGAAGCGCCGCCAAGGTCTGACGGCAATTGGGCCACAACACACATTGTGTGGGCCAATTGTGTCTTCCCTGTGCGATACTCACCGTAGACTAACCTTCACAGTCAAAAGACCCCTATGAAGGCTCAAGAAACACAAACCTTCAGTGATAGACTGCGACATGAGTCCGCCTGCCAGAAAGAAGCTAACCCATCCTATTCGATAGTCATGTTTATTATCTCCTTACCACCAAGAATAGAGTCGACAGATTTACTGCCTGTGCTGATAACAAGCACCCGCCGACGACGATCTTGGACCTCAACCCCTGTTGCAAAAGAGGAACCCTGCCGTCTGTCAGCGAAATGGTGGGTAGAAACTCCAACGAGTCGCTACCGTGATCTTCTGCGCAGCTTCCTACGTTGAAAGTTCAAATACCTCTGCCTACGGTTAAACCTACATCTCGCTTACCTTGATCTTTTCTACTTTGGCCTCCGACATACCCTGACCACACCATGTATCAAAACGCGCAACGGAGAAAGTAGGGCAAACCTTGATCTTCAAAAGCTGCCTACGCGTCGTCATACCCACTCCAGTCACCGTGTTTATCGCAGCACTCTTGGAGACACGTCAGGCAACGCTTCATGTGGATATATGCGCTACCTTGAGTTTGAGAATATCCTGCATGTTGATGCCCTGCTCTCGGTTAGCACAGCCATTCCATTCTTGTATTGATACAGACACACACATGTTGCTGCAGTTCGTCAATGTTGTCAAAAAATGGGGCCTGCAAACGGTTAGTTACGTATCTCGCAGTGCAAGCGAAGTCCATGCTATTACTTCGTCAAGCTGGTCTATAGGTGGCGAGGAGGCACGACTTGGCGGGGGCATGCTTCCCTCTGGGGCGGCGCGGCGTGGGGCCATCGTATTTTACACGCTGGAGACCTTGGTTGTAGGAGAAGAGATGATACTGTCGCGAGCGGGGAATCGTTTTTGAAGACGCATATAATCACGTGAGATGGTCGTCGCGATGTATCGGCTGCAAATTCCTGGTCCGTTCTAATTCCCACTGCATGAAAGACATGTCCAGAAACGATGCATGATTTTGCGTTTGCAACTTGCCACCAAGGTCTAACGTACTTATACGTATAACTGCGTAGAAGGCAACGCTTTCAAGTCACCGAATAGGGGGGTCGGGTACGCCAGATTCTATTCTTAGCTACTTAGCAAAAACAGATCATCCTGCGAAGTACCCGATCGGCCGTGTATATGACTACTGTAAATGCGAGGCAAACAGTCCGAATAGTTCTCTGTAATTTTCAGGCATCATACCTACGAAATTTGCAGCGCGAGAGCAGCACTCAAATCAGTTGAAACCACTCGTACTTCGGATGGCTGAAAGGAGGATATCGTCATAATCGCCACCAGCTTCCCACAGAACAAACCCATAAAGACCAAGCTCCTCGATAAACTGACCTTTGGCGGCATAGGACTCCGCGTCATCGTAGGAAATCATGACTTGGGTGTTCTCGTTATACAAGTAGGGCTAGTTGCAAAAGAACGTGGTAAGCAGATCGCTAGAAAAAAAAAAACAGCTGAAAATACGCCACGTACAGTTTTGCTGCAATTGTCGTAACGGTAGTAGATACCCTGCGCAGGCTTGCCATCGTCACCCAGCAAGCCGCCGGCAACAAGGCCGCGGAAATTCCAACTTCCACCAGAGGGTTGCGAAACACCACAGGCGTCAACACTGGTAGAATTGTCCCATCCGTCGCCAAGAGGGCACTTGTTTTTGTTGAAGGGCGGATACGGTGCCAAGTCCTTCGTGTTATTTGCGAACGCATCGGACGGGGCAACGTAGTAGGAACGACCGTAAGATGGGACAGCGAGCACTGTCTTGTTTAGAGGAAACCCAGCTGCATGCCAAGCCTTCACTGCGCTGGCCGCAGAACCTAATTGGTAAGAAGTCTCTGCGCAGGAATCGTCCAGTGGAGAGTTCGGGCCAACACGAGGAGACCAGGAACCGTTCACGTCGTAATCCATGATACTAATGAAATCGAGAACTTTGGCGAACTCCGATACATCTGACGAGGGTTGTCCATTGGTATTCCGGAAGGGAAGCAGTGGTGTAGTCGCAGAAACGGTGATCTTTTTTCCAGATACGGTCGCGCGGAATTCTTGAAGGAGCGCAAGGTAGTTCGCCGTATCGTTAGGGTTGACCACGTTACAGCCAATGCCCTGGACGCCAGGAAATTCCCAACTGTGATGGGGTGAACAGGCTATCACTCGTAGGCAAATGGAAACTTACTCAAAGTTGACGCCATCCAATTCGTACTCATTGAGAAGGCCGAGGACGGTGTTCGCGAATGCAGTACGATTTTCTGCGGATTGGAAATGCGAGGAGAAGTATTTGCTCCCGCTCCAACCTCCAACACTGATGTGTGCAGAGACACCCTGCAATCCAGGTTAATCGTCAACGAATAATTGAATGATGACGTGCCCACATGCGCATGCGCCTGTGTCACAAACTCAGGTAGTAGTGATGCATCTGACCCGTTCAGGGACAACGTGCGGACATCCGGAGTGGTGAGCCTTGATAAAAAGTGATCAGTTCCACGTCTGCATGGTAATCAAAGGACAACCTACGCGAACGAATAAATCACGGTGTTGTACTTGTCCCAGCTGACGGACGTCAGCGGGACATCACCAGCGTGCCAACCAGTGTAAAACGCAGCCGCGATTTTGTCTTCCACTGCACGAGGTCGGAACGGAAGCGCAGATGCGGTCAAGGGTAACAAAAGTGTAAGGAGCGAAGGGGTTAGGAAGCTTAGCATAGGTATAAGAACGAATTTCGGAAAAAAACGATTGTAGTTGTGGGCTGGGGAAAATGGGGACGCAGGGGCCTTTATACCAAAGTCGCTTGGGAAACCAGGTGAGCGCAGCACCAGAGTTCGCTGTTTCGAAGTGACCAAGGATCATGAAATGGGCCGCGATGACCCTGCTAACGCTCCACAGAGGATATATGTTTTGCATTATCCCCAAGTACGTGCAGCAAAGGGATGACCAAAGGAGACCTCCGAGAACAGGACGTCATTAGCAGTCTTCACAAATTGGAAGCTAGGAATACTGTCGGAAATATAGGGCTGGAACAGTCAAGGCCTGCCCAAAGTTGAAGAAAGAGAGGCGGGAAAGTTTCAAGTAAAAACTCATATCCCACATATATGGCAAATGCTGTAGTGCAGACGGCTCGGGGATTGTTACCCGAGACCCGCGTAGGTCAGCAGTCTATTCAGGATTCCATGCGATACCAAGTCGAGTACTTACACTGGATACAGAGATCATCACTGAGACTGTGAGCCTCGCCCTTCGATGGAGGATCGTGCAAAGAAGCGTCATCTCTGGCTGTTCTTTACTCAGCCATCCGCAGCCCGGTGTTTGCAGCCCACAGTTCGCGTTGAAACCTCTGAAGAATTTTTGTACTCCAGATAATCGGGGAAGTGATCCCAAAACGTCGTTCCTCCGTATTTTGTTCAGGCTGATCATATTTCCCAACCTCGCAACACTGACGTGTACAAAGCGAAGGAATAGCATTATCATTGAACGTCACATGCAAAACTTTTAACAACTCAACATTTGTGCCTCGTATTCTTGCACTTGATAGTCCCAGCTACGTTCATGTCGATCTTTACAATAGGAAATGATGAGTTGCATGTAGCAGAAACGATACAGATCGAAACGACACGGGATTGTTGCACACGGCATGCCAACCAAACGCAAACCCATGATGTCCCGGACCGACTCGGCCCTCTGGCTAGCCTAAGGAACCGAATTGGAGAGTGAGTAGTGCACTAATACCTGTCCTCCTGTCGCGGTTGAAGAAAGATGCACATTTTCAAGCAGCGGATCAAACCAGATCACCACACGTGACTATAATCACGCACTCTGCTCTGATAACAGACAATGGTTAGTGTTTACGGCTTCTACAGCCTCCTTTTCTTGTAATAAGTGCTATCCCACAACAGTATCCCCCGACCTCCCAACCTGCCATGTACAAGGTGAGGGAATAATGACGCCACGTGCCTGACCACGGCTCGTAATCAGGGTATGATGAACGCGGCACGTGATCCAGAGCCACTACTATGAACTGCGGCCGATGCGATGTCATCTCGATGAGTTGTCGTGGAGAATTGTTACACAACATGAAACTGGACGCCACCTTCGGAACAAACGGCTCAACCATGAGCACGCAAACTATACGAGCTTTGGAATCATAAAAGATGTCCTAACACGAGTTAGTCCCCCTCGACTATTAGTGATGTGTTGGCATGTGCTGAGGTTAATAGAGCTCGTTAGGCATAGTGTGCCTAGCTTCTTAGCCACCACTTGACATGACAACCTGATCATTCTCGCTGATCATATTAACATGGGTCTTCCGTCAACGTCGGTCACTAGTGCAAATAACGATTAGTGCGAGGGCAATCAAGTAAGAACGTTCATCCCATCGTAAGTCTACGGATGGGGCCCGGGCCCGGATCCGCTAGTGTGCGAAATGAACTAAGTAAGGAGTTGTAAAAATGCATTCAACTGACAAGCGAACGAACGTGCTTCCAGAATTACGAAGAGCATCTGAAGCTATGAAGCTGGGTGGGAATGAGATAGACAAGTGGTTAGTTGAAGTGGCAAATGAATTATATACTTACGTTTCGTGCTAGGAATGATGCGCTTAGGGCGGTGTAAAAGATACCCACCCCTTTCTGCACCGAGGTCATTGAAGTTATTGATCGAGTAATACAGAGTAATTTGATCCAGGGTCCAGGGACGGCGAAGGCAGAAGAAGACTCGCGAAGGACGTCAAACTTGGCCAACCTCCTGCGTACGTACTATAGCCCAGGGCCAAATCACCGAATGTAGATGCCATGGTACACGCTGGTACATGGCAAGACAGCCCTGTCGCGTTGAGAGCATAGGCTCTACCACACATTCGTCGCTATGATACGCCTTGACCCTAAGGTCTCGAACGACGTCATGATGACCCAACTGACCCGGGGAGATAAACCGTCGCTAGGAGGACATTCTCAGAGAAGGGATGTCCGAACATGAGCGAAAAATATGACGTGCGCCTTCCCTTGAAGCTCTTTGTAAGTGAGGCTCCAAGGATAGCTTTCGATCTTTCCCCAGATGGGCATCTTGCACCGAAAACATGGGAGGTGTCACCTAAGACTGAGGCAAACGCCACATAACATACAGGACGTAACTCATCCACGCGGAATACGAACCCTGATGAAAATCCACATTACGACCAGAGACTGCAGAAACACTCACGATCTTCACTTATACCAGTGATGAGTAAGTGTCGGTTGTGGTTGTGGGGGGATATATATTACGAAAACTTGACAACACGTCGATTGGCAAATACTTACCGGAGATGAAGATAGGCGCCAGTGACATCCACACCCTTCAAAGATGAGCCTTGCGTAGCAGTACTAGAAAACACTGACTCAGCGACGTTGTAGGCACTATCGGGTTTTCGGGGATGAGGAACTCTCGAAATAACTGCTGCGATAAGATAGCTCCACACCATTGGGATGTTCTGAATGTGGAGTACTGTATCATAGTACTAGAACATGGTTCCCAGCATTTTGGCTGTCGGATAAGAACGGTCCGAAGTCAAACAGGGGAAACGACACAACACCATGAAAGTCCCATAATCTCCCACAACCTGCCGAGCTTTTGACGTGGTTGTCATTGCCGTTTGGTTCATTTCAGCCAAGGAGGGAGTCACTACGATTGAGTTTTAAGGATCCGGTTGATAGTACGTGAGTTAAGAATACACTGCAGATGCAGTGAACTGCCTAGCGACAGGATGAATGGGTAGGCAAAATGCCAAGGCGACGCGCCCACGATTGACAGAATTACCACTCGAAGAGCTGTCTATCTGTGGAAGCGATCAGAGGGCGGGCGACACTGCGATACTTACCGCTTCCAAAATTTGCGGTGATCACCTAGTCAGGCAAACATCAAAGCACTCGAAGGTTATTTACGCTGCCAGAAATACCAAATGAGTGATAACAGCACCGGCACATTATGTATGGATTGTCCGCAGAGAAGTGGACAAGCTGGAGTTGAGGGTCACCGTGGCGTGGGGCCCGAGCCAACTCCCGGAGGGCACAGCCACCGCGCAAACGACCGATTCTCGATCGAGTAGACCTAATAATAATAGGCTGGTAACTGTCGTCGACGTCCCCGACTTGGACGCAGCCGCCTGTCATGACGGTCAGTTTCAAAGCCACTACTATGAGCCGCGTTGCCCTGACCCCTGCTGCCTCGAGCCGAACTGGCTGACTTTCTAATTTTCAACAGGACCTTACCTATTGCTACTTGCACATGACCGAGTACGAGCTCAAGTCCCTTGGCACGATAGGCAGCTCCGATTACATACCAAACAAGCTCCCTGATTATGGTGAGTTTTCCCGCCGTGGCGAAATCCGGTCGTCATCAGGCCTTGGCGAACAGATCTCGACATTCCCGCACACATGATCCCACCAAATCCTGATGATTCAGACAGTAAGCCCAACTTGGCGGGGTTTTTTTTTTCCCATGTTGATCCGTGACTGCGACGCCAGTCCTGCCTTCACAGGTACACCCCTCCTACCCCTACGGGAATCCCACCAACATAAAACATCCGGCAGCAAGACCAAGGCCGCCTTATGATCCGACTTCTCGGGCGCTGTTTGAGGACATGGGCTATGCAGGCGGCGGTGTTAATGGTACCTTGCGCTGGAGAGATCTAGCCTTAGAACAGTTGCTACCTGTTGACGAGGAGAAAGAAGAATTGAAGAGGGCCGCCGAGGCCAGGAAGATGGCGAATGGTGCGGCAGGCACCGCGTATCATCCTCCGCCCCCGCCACCACCGCAGCCTGCACCTGATGACACGATAAACGAGGAAGGCGACGGAGAAGAGGAAGATGAGAGCAGCGATCACGACGGCATTGACGCAGGACCCAGTGAAGACGAGGACGAAGACGATACCTAAGTTAATAAATGTATTGCAACTACCTCACGCTACAGGTGGCGGCTACCATTGCATCGCCGAGGTCCCCCAATATCAGGTCTTTAGTATTTACTTCCTGCTCAATCAGCCAGTTGTATGCCTCCAGAAATAGCGTGTCTGTCAAGGGGACGAAATGATCCGCTAAGACACGGATGATACTGCTAACCCGGGAAATTGCGAGGCGCGTCGGACCATCGATTTCCTTTGATGGAGGTGAGTGTCTGAGGTGACCGGTACCATGTAGTGCCCAGTACACCTACATCGTTTTGATTTGAGTAAACTGCTTCCGCATCGAAGCCTTCATCCCCATGGTCAGCGTCTTGCATATGCTTACATACCCATATGTAACCATTCAATCCGAGGATGAGGTCTACACCACATGGCAAGGCTATGAAGTGCGACTTCAGACGTCGCACCAAAACAGGGGGCACGACAACCAGTTGTCCGTTCCGCAGCTACGGAAAATTCTGTGAGAACGATGGTGTCCACCAGCGGGAACACACACCTTGCCAAATTTGAGAGAGCGGGTATGGAGAGACATTGCCCCATCTGCGAAAAAGGCTTGGACCTCGGCAACTAGCAAGTCGCCTTCCTCGAAGAAAGTACGCATTTGGAGTTCGTCGCTTTCTAACTTGCGCCGCTGTACACGCACAAGTCACCAGACAAGCTAGCGGTGACGACGAGATCACAAACCTGTACACCGCCTGGTAGGTTGACAGACGAAAGCATCAAAACGGCATCTTGGCGGGAATTGGCATCAACTTTCCAGCGGCGCGGTTGAACCTGGGGACCAAGCATGAATTGAGATATACCACTAGTCTGGTGCAAGTTCCGACCGACCTCAGTTATGCGTCCTACCACCAAGTCACCGACCTCTGCATTGTATCTTTTGTTCCAGACATGAATCGGAAATGAGTACGCCGCCGGAATGGAAATGCTTACCTGCTGCGCGCTGCGCGGACGGTTACGAGTTTGTTGACTCGTTGGACGGTCCCCGCGACGGACGCAATGACAAGTTCGTCGTCGACGTATGTACCGTGTCCGCTTTTGCAGACCCCCTGTCACCCAACTACACAAACACGGTTCCAGAATGGCGTACGTACCGCATGAAGTCATGAGCTGATGTGATTGTCTCTCCTGGACAAGTCAACCTGTATTCACCTGTCTCGAGATCGTCGAGGTCCATGGCGTCATCCTCTCGGATGTCAGAGTGTCGAGTGGCCCTCTCGGGCTGATCATGCTCCGGTCGTCGCGAAAAACTGAGCATCGTGCTTTTGGTGTGACTTGTGGCGCGAAAATCTCAAAGAAGCAGGAGAGAGCCACGTGGCCCACCCTAATCGGGGATCAGACAGCCGAGTCGTCATGCTGTTTGCAGATCATCCGATCCGTTGCTGGCTCGTGCGCACGGAATCGAGATCTGGCTGGACAGCTTGACGTCGCCACAAAATTTATGTTCATTCCTCGTTGTGTTCATGTCTCGGAAGGCGCTGGGCCACGTTGACAACGTTGCTGTCACTCGTTGCATCATTCACACATCACATCCATTGACGCACAAAACCAGTTTGTACGATGTCAATGTTAGTTGACACTACTACGAATAGGAGATAGTTACAACTTTAACAGACAGGAAAGCAATATATGTATATGGTCGGATAATATACCAAGGACTCGACTGGAGGCCACAGGTGTCAGCCCAACACCCATAAATAAACCAATGAACGCGCTCACATGCCATGTCTAGATCTAAGCATTCGCAGATTATAAGGGTGATATAAACACTTTTTACTTGTATGCCAGGAAGTATGCGGACAGGGCGGGAAGATCGTTCGACCCTGCATCGGAATACCCCTGCCTTCGCGATCCGTTAAACTTGAGTACGACCACAGTGCCACACCAGTGCTTCGCAGCGGCGCCCGACGTGATGTGGTAAATAGCCCGATTGATCGGCGCACACCGCGATAGAGCAGTTGGGGAGTACCACAGATGAAGAGGAAACCGTAAGGGTTCACCATTCAAACCCTGCGTCAACACGATGCTTTCCGTCTGCTCATGCGGAAAATGCACGCCAATCTGTGGCTGCGGGCACATGCCTTGCGATGGCACTTGGGGTGGACGACACTTGACAGTGATGATCCTAGGCCTCTCTGGGAATGGTAGGGGTACGTCCAGCTTGCCCCAGATAGACTAGACGAAACGATGAACACACCTTCTTCAGGCTCGAAGAGTATAGCGGAAACGGTAATCATTTGCTGCTCAGCAGGCGGAGGAGTCGCGATCATGTTGTAATTTTGCGTGTGTGCGGCGGGGATGCATTCTCTACGGTGCCGCGGCCAGTCCTAAACGGCACCCGGATAGAGTAATAAGTCTAAGTCGCGTGGCCATAATTTTACCGCGCACTCACTGTCTGGAGGTGCTCCGGCGTGCAGTACCACGCGTTTTGGCAGCGGCTGCACCACATAGACGTGGGTCTGCAGCACAACGTGCAAGGATGGTTAATGACGGGTGAGATGGTGTTCATAATGAGACGCGATGTAATGTATGACGAGTTCGGGGAGATGCCCTGGTATCTTGGAGCCTATGGCGCAACAAGCACCCCCTTTAAATACCTTTTAGCGAACGCCATTGATTGAGTCGAATCGAACTAGACTGATTCGGAGGAAATACCATCTCTGGGAACGGCAACTTGAGGCGGTGCTGTATGTAGGGTCAGGCACATCTGTTGGGAGGTCTCTGGAGGACTCCAAGGATAGCGGGCACCAAAGTACTGGACTAAGCCCGCCTTACGTGGGAGTGTGACAAGGGAAGTTTCCTAGACATCCCCAAGAGTATCCTGTGGACATTCAACGTCATCACGAGTGTTTTCAGAGAACAGGAACACCATAAACAAAGCATCGCTGTTGCAGTGTCGAAAATCTTCCGAACCTTACTTTTTTTTGCCACTGTACGTGATAACTCTGAATACTCGTTGGCAACGACAAACTATGTGATCAAAAACCCTGGAACGGCTCCGAAATTCCGAGCCGGCACGGGCCGTGCCCGCCACTCGAAACGTGACACATTTGTGTGACACATCTGTTACGCTCGACTCCCAGCTGCATTACCACCATGTCAGACGATGAAATGAACATTGATGAGGGTAAGCAATGGCTTGCGTTTGTCCTACTTGCGTCGGTCGACGTTCTGTGAACAGTTGCTGGCGGGGGTGCTGTGAGACGAAAGGGTAGGGGTTTCCATAGGCCAGGTACGTCGGTGGTTGGGATGTGTACGCATACACCTCTGACACGTAACTCTTCAATAAATTAAGGTGGAAATGATGCCGGAACGACTGGTGGAGAGGTCACCTATGACCGAGTAGAATCTTCGCACTTGAAAGATTCTGAGACGCGGGCAGCACGATGTACGTGGCCTACTTTATCCGTGGTTTGCTCACGAGTTTGAGCTTTTCTCACATTCATTGCCGTGTCCCGCCCACAGCTGTGGAGGGATGGATCGTCCTAGTCACAAATGTGCACGAGGAAGCCACGGAGGAAGATATAAGCGACAAGTTCTCCGAATATGGAGAGATCAAAAATCTTCACCTCAACCTCGACCGCCGTACAGGTTATGTCAAAGTAAGTCTGCGGCAGTCTTACCCCGCTGATGCAACCAACTTGCCCTTCTTAGGGCTATGCATTGGTCGAATATGAAACAATGGCAGAAGCGCAGGCAGCTATCGACGGAGCATCTGGTACCCCGTTACTGGAGCAGGTCATCCAGTGCGATTACGCTTTCGTTCGTCCTCCGCCGTCGGGTCCAAAAAAAGGGAGAGGTCGCGAAGGTCGCGGTCGCAGTGCAAGTCCTGGTCGTAGACAGTGACACTGGACGTAGGTAGTTTGTAGTTGTTAGCTTTTGTTTCCGGTACATGTCCAATATCTTACCCCTGCGGTGTTGGGTGGCCGCAATGTTATGACTGCAGCGCTGCTCACAAGTACTACCACCGACCTGCGCTGGGTTCAAAGGGGCGATTGGTTTTCCAATAGGGTTCGCGGGTTGTATCTGATTGGTTTACTGCGTTACGCATAGCTTTTGTACACGAAATTTTCACCCCGCGCGCCCGTAAACGAACTCTATGGCAAACACGGAATGGTTGATAACCCCCGTAACACTGGACTGTATTGGCCTTAACACAGTTTTTCATCGAATCAGGAATTTCAGCTTGACCGTATTTGGTCTCCACACACAGGAGAAAACCACGTGACTCCCGAAGCCCCATGTACGGAACTTGAAATTATTTCCCACGCCTCCCCCTTCGCCACTACCGCGCACGCCGTTGTTGAATTGCACTTGGTCGATTGTTTGACGCGCTCATCGAGGATAATGGGACGCGTTACAGATGCCACCACCTCAGATAGCGATACAGAGCGCCATCGTGTCGGCTCTGCGAAGAAAAAGTATTCGGCAAAGAAGGCACGGCGAACATCCACTGACACTGCAGAGCCTTCTGAGGCTGAAGTAGAGAACAAATTAGAAGGGGCTTCGGGGGAGGGTCCAGAGGATGGTCCAGAGGAAGAGGAGGTCGAGGAGGAGTATGAGATCGAGGCCATTTTAGATGCCAAAAAGGGACAGTTCCCAAGTGTAAGTATCACACATTGTGCTCCAAGTCAGCTAACGTGACGAGGAATGTTAGGGCAGAATGGGGTATCTTGTCAAGTGGAAAAACTATGGTGAGGAACATAATAGCTGGGTGGACGAAGTCGATGCAGGGTGCGTGTCCCAAGATTACAAGCCATGCCTTACCATTGATTAGGGACCAGGAATGCCCGGGAACTCATAGACGACTTCTGGGCGCAGCGGAGGAGGAACAAACCTGGCCCCCGCAAATCAGAGCCCATCAAGTCCAAGCCCAAGAATCTTGCTGCGAAGGTTTCGAGGAAATCGCTTGCGCAGGAATCCTCTCCTGAAGCCGAGGCACCTTCCAAAAAGCGTGGCAGACCAAAGAAGACAGTACCGGAATCAGAGTCTGAGATGGTAACTGACGATGAGGAATCGCGGGCAACGAAGAAGGCTCGGAAAAGCGAAGGTACTTCTCGTAAGGCAGCAGACAAACCTGAATCGGGCGAGGAGGTGGTAGTTGGAAACATGAAGAAGCACATGCAAATTGCCTCCTGGGAGCACCTCGTAGAGACTGTGGATACCGTCGAGCGCAATGCCAGTGACGATTTATTTGTATACTTTACGTTGTATGCTTCAGACTCTTGGGTCATGAAGCATCACACTCATTATCCATTTGCAGGAAGAACGATATGGGCAGAAAGCGTGAGAATTCACGTATTTGCGCCGAGAAATTCCCCCAAAAGGTTTGTACCGAACATACTTGGAGTCTCCGTGTGTTTGGCTGGCTGAACACCCTTGAACAGCTGATCAAATTCTACGAGTCCAACCTACGGTGGAAAATCGAAGATGGCGAGGCCGACGAATGATAACAGACATTCGTCTTTAGCGGCCTAATTCCAACTTCCCTCTCGGGGTGCTTGATACGTTATATCTGATTGGTTGTTTACTTAGTGCACAGAGCCGTATGTCAGCTGTCAATAGCTCCGTACATCCTGCACAGTGCCTTCGAAGCAGAGAATATTTTTTTTGAGTGTGGACACATATGGCCTTCGCATGTGTGCGTGGGGGGAGTTGTGCCACCGGGCAGT
The DNA here is from genome assembly GCA_024613185.1 of Pisolithus microcarpus. Taxonomy (NCBI): domain Eukaryota; kingdom Fungi; phylum Basidiomycota; class Agaricomycetes; order Boletales; family Pisolithaceae; genus Pisolithus; species Pisolithus microcarpus. Next base: position 305,934 of record JANFAI010000029.1, read on the forward strand.
GGCACCTTTAACTTCAATTAGCTCCGCCGTGACTCCAAATGTCAATGTATCGACTCAGCGCAGGTGGCATGGGAGTCCTGTTAGTAGGTCGAGACCGTGTATGTACCACCAAACCTGTAGCGCCCCCTGCCAACTCATAACTTGTTCAGGTGCCTATTTCGTTATCAGATCAATCTGTCACCACTTTATTTCCATTTGAGTAGGGGTCGCGATTGTTGACCATGACGCACGCCAATGGGGATGTCTACGAGAGGGCAACGAAGGCGACGCTTATCTCGTGACCCTGAGGCTCCTGCCACATTCGTACCGCCATGGTACGCGTTTACTGTTGAGTCGAGCACCCTGAGCGATCCTTTGTCGTCAACGTAACTATGGCGTCCACGTGGGAAGTTATGTCTAGCGCAACAGTCGAAGCAAGCAAGAAGGCTGCCACCCCGGCTAGGCCGGTCGTGCACCTGCATATTCCTTTGGCCAAGTCGTACCTGTGCGTAAGGACCGCGCGGATGAGCTTCGTTCACGCTCTGGCCAACGTCTGTCACGATACGTCTTTGTTAGCCGACGTGAGATAGGGGATCCCCCCGTGATCGGACGCAGTGGTCCTCCCGGAAACCAGTTTTGGCTTCGACATGACGAAATGATTGGAATGGAGAGAACATAGTAAATACACCGCCGAATATGCAAAACGCGGTCAGGTCACTGCATCATACACAGCAATATTATGTATCATAATTCAGTGTGAGGCACATTGGAACTTGCCGATTGAGCCTCCTCAACCTCCGTCTCCCGTACAAGGCTTGACACCACCTCTTCTGGATCAGTACTAACGTCTGGTTGATCGAGGGCGCTTGCTTTTTTCAGTGCATCCAAAACCTCCTCCTTACTTCGACCGATGACCACGGGAGGAATAAACGTCTGCATCCTTTCCCTCGTATCGGTGCCAGGGATAGGTAGAATGGAGACTTCAGGTTCCGACACGGGCCCTTTTTCTTCCTCCTTTTGTACGACGCCGTTGCCATTGAATGCTCGTTCGCCTTCCCGTTTCAGTCGTCTGAGGCGTGTCTCAAAACCAATGACAATATCCCTGACTTCTGATCGCAGGTCCTCGGTGATAGGGGCCAATGGATTAGCCACTACTATACTGGGGTGGGTGCCATTCTGAACTGAGGCAGCTTCTTCGGCGTAGTTGTCACTGACTGAACAGCTATTCAAACCCTGGAAAATAAAGTTTCTCGAACGCACGCACCTCCCATCAAACTATGATAGCGCTGCCAGTCATTATAGGTCACGTCATCCAACCAGGCGTAATCCAGCCCGAGGTCCACCTGACCTTTCTCCGCGACGTCGCGCACCTTTGCTGCGGCACTGGAAACCTAGAGGAATCGACGGTGTTTAAAGATCGGAGAGAGTGATCAGTAGGTAGTTACGAACCTCTTGCAATTCTAGTTGTAGCAGAACATTGTATGGACCATTCACCACTGCCTCAGCGGCATACAGCCTCTCGGTAAACTTGCTTCCCACCTTTTGCACGACACGATCCCACAACGCGAGTTTCTCATCGCGCTTCACGTTTTCGCCCTTGAGATTCTTTAGATAAATCTCTGCACCCTTGATATATTTTTCTGCCTCAGACGCAAGTGTCTCGAGGGCGTTCTGAACTTCGGCCGAGGAAGATAACTCAGCTAACAGTAGCCGCACGCAACGCAAGCAGGCGGTCCTGGAGTTCAACGGTGCTTCGTTCCTTCTGAGCCTCCAATTCTACTTCCCACTTAGCGTGACGAGCCTCAATGTCAGCACGCTTGCGAGCAATCTCGTCGGCCTTAAGACGTAGTCTTTCAACTCGCTCCTCCTCCGTTTCAATAGGGTCGGGTGAAACAAAGGTATGTTGCTGAGCGTCGGTCGGAGGCTCGTCGAGGCCGAGTTCGGCATAAAATGCATCCATGTCAATCTCATCATGGTCTCCGGACAACGTTGCCCGCGAGGCGCCTTCCGATGGCCGTGTTGGTGTGGTAATGGTGGGACTGTTCGACCCAGTGGAGGTGGCGAACAAGGCCGATGAATTCAGTTCTTCCGTGACCGATGCAACTACAGAGTGGTATGGCTCTGATGTATGAAGGCTCTCAAGGAGAACAGATTCGCCGCGAAGGAGGGTTTCCGCTTCAGGGAGTGGCGTAGAAACTTCCACAGATCCTGCGACGGAATAGGCAGGCTCTGCGGTTGCCAGGACAGTATCGTCATCATAGGTAATTGGGGTGACATAGTCGGATGTTACAGAAGGATTCCTGGATGAAAGTTCACCTTCACGTTCATCCGAGCCGGCCATGAGTGGTAGGCATTACAGAAGGAGTTAGCGTGGAAGACAGGGACCTCATCGGGTAGTTGAGTGATAGATGGTACTCGTTGGGGTGAGGTCACTTGTTCCACAGGCAGTCCATCTCCAATTGACGGCATCGGTTCAGTTGACAGGTATTCTGCGGTGGGTTCAGATCTCTCCACAATCTGATTTCCTCTGCTGAGTTCCTTGACCTTTTCCCATATTTTGGATACGTGGGGGTCAACTAGGTTTCTGCCGCTGGTCCTGAAGGAACAGGGTAAATTGCTGTAAAAAGTATCCGGCCCGTTGCAATAGGGGGGCAGTGTACGGTTTCGCGGCATAGTAACCCTTCCTGTGTCTTGGAAGCTGCCAGAAGTATATACGGGCGAGCTTGGCGTTGCCAGCGCTGGAAGTTGTAGAGTACAAGTTGAGCGGTCGGTGCGAAATTTTGCTTGTACACCTGTTCGATGCGCCACCGATACGGCGCAAAGGACTGCTCAACCAACTCCACCCGAGGAGTTACATGCTTACGCCATTGTGGGACAATACGTTGATTCCATTCAGGGACAACGTATTTCTCCCACCGAGGAATCACGTGTGTATTCCATCCTGAATGTACATGGGAAATGACAGGTTCGGTGGCTTGGATTGCGTAGTGGATGTATGGTCTTGCACGGTTAATGTGAGGTGCAATAGATGGGTGTGAAAAGGCGGCTTGTATTGGAGGGATGATATAAGGGTCAAGTATGATCCGCTTGTATTCTGACAAGCCGCGACAAAGAGGTGCTTGTTGGTGAGTGTCGTGGGGACAGACGGAGAAAGCGTAGATGGTAAATGCGAGAAGGAGAAGTTTGGTGAGGAAGTCGAGGAGAAGCCTGGAAATCAGACTTCCGACGTTTGTTCTGTTTTGTTTGTAAGCGATAGAATTGGCAAGTGGCGAGGCTAAGGACTTGCCTTCCTATTTTTCTTTGGTTTGTTCTTGCCTGACTGCTTGTCCTGTGAGTGAACAATGAGTGCCTCTCACACTACTCATTTGTAAAGGAAGTCGGCTGTCGCCTGGCAAGCGGGAGCGAACCGAGCGTAGTGAGGGAAGAGAATATCGAGTAGGGCTACTTACAGAACCATTTACGTGTTCTCCTGCAGCGGTGGTTGCAACGTGGGATCCGCCAGACGCCAGCGGGCTAGATGACTTCGGGATATTGGTTACATCTTGAGCGAGTGATGCCCGCACTGGACGTGGCACGCCCTGTGAGGACTGGGATCGGGATACCGGTGGTGAGGGCACCACTGGCGTCCTGCGAGTGACGACCATGATCAATGGCTGGTAAGTGACACAACGCGAATGTATTGGCTTCCCAACTCAGTGGGTATACTGTTCTGTTTGGATAAAAATCAGTTCTCGTTTGACTTGTCTCGTGCTGCTCTGTGAAACCGTCAGTTCGCATGTTTTTGACGGCATTGCGTTCGTTGTTTGTTGACGTGGTTGTTTGGCATGTTATGTAATCAGCCCCTTTCTACTTCGTACACTCCACCACGATGGCTGGCATCAAAGTCAAAGTCACCTACGCAAAGAGACGACGGTTGGCTGACCACGGGAAGATACAGTCTTCTCCGTTGGAGATACTAAAACTAGACCATGATAATATCAGCAGAGAAGAAATGGTGCGACGCATGCTTAAGCGTTCTCGACGCACTCTTCGAATGGTCAAGTACGGCAACAACGCCTGTCCGACACAACAAGAGCGAACTCCGGAGCGTGTGAAACGCTCCGGTGGACGCTCCAGAGACAGAGACACGATTCAGGAAAGTCCATCCTCTAACGTGCGAGGGTTCGAGTGTGCAGAACGCGTGTAAGTTATGGCATGTCTGCTCAGCATCATGTTCTGCAACCAGCGCCCCTATCCTCTGACATTATTCAAGGAGTTCTGGTGTCATGACAGAGATTGCTTCTCGCCCACTGGATTCGCCTTGTCGCGGTGCTGCTGGCCCCCCCTCTCCCTCCCCAACTAAAACGCTGAGAGAGCCAAGATGGAGTTAATCCACTCGCACCGTCTCGACAGCCCTCAAGGAAAATGACACGCGGCGTGTATCTCGAGATTGTATCGCACCTGCACTAGATGTTGGCAGGCGCTCTCCCACAAAGTCTATCACGCGTCAGCGTCACCCTTCTGGTCCTTCCACCGCATATATGCGCTCTCAAGGCATTCCTGAAACACTCGCCGACACTATTTGGGCCTATCGTCTGAAACTCTTCATACTCCATCTTCCAACGCCCCCTTCGTTAGCACTCTTCCACAATTCCAGTCGACTCCACCATTTCCTCGCGCATGACAATAGTAGGAGCACTAATGCGAATGAAGCTGCCCAACGTCAGCGTGCCCTCGATTACCGATGAGGTGATGGATATATGCGATACTGGTGCCAAGATTGCCAAGGCCAACAATACAGAATCCTCAGCAACTGATTCATATGTCCTGCGAATAGCATATTTTCTTCCCTCTGAAGACTTCGAAATCGGACCAGATTCCCATGTGAAGTCCGTAGCAGCAGGCCACCGGAATCACTGACGGTAACGGTATTTGCCCACCTCATGGTGATCCAAACCCATCTGCAGCCTACAAGAATGAATGTAGAGATTCGCTGAATTATTCAACTGCCTCCTGCCCACACTTCAAAATACTGCTGTTGGAGAATATGCAATCCCCTTGCACGATGCGTCTTCACCACCGACTTCGACTTCTGCAACCTAATAGCTCTTCAACCCGACAGGCTTCTACGAGGGTCGGGAAACAAGGGTCACCTTCACGTGCTTCTCTGAAAGTTAGCCGAGAACGCCCCCAACGACTGGTCATCACGCCCTACAGGTAACAGACAGGCCTTCCAGATTCACTTCGCCTACAAAAGCTTACGGTCGTGATGCTCTACCGGATGAGGTGACGCAGATACCGGTGCGTGACTTAGGTGGTACGTGCCCGAATCTCGACTGCGTATAACATGCACCGGGATTTTCCCCCTTGTCCTTCGATTCTGTGCTTCTGTCTTCCCATCCTTTTCCGTCCGGGAACATAGACTGTATATGCCACCGCTTACAATGATTTCACTGCCCAGCTAGTGGCCCGCACATCGGCCTCAAGTGAGAATGGGCTTCAGTCCACCTCCCGCCGAGCATGTATCCACTCATCTAGTGCCCACATCAACGGTGCTGTTTTCAATGTTGAGAAAGCCATCGCCCTCAAAGGCAAGCACACTGATAACACACGAATTTCCAGTCCAACCATTCTACTCGCGAGGAACGTATTGTTAGTTCGGCGGGCTTGCGGTTCCTGGCATGATATCCAGTCAGAGCACAGGAGTCAAGAAAGCTGTACATTTCGCAGAGACGTCAGAGGGGGATGATGAACTATCCCTACAGAGGCAACAACCCGCTAAAGCAATCCAGTGCTTCGGCTTCGTTAGGTACTGAAGAATTGGAAGGAGGCCCCTTCCGACGAACTGAACCTGGTGGCGGGAAAGATGTGGAATGACTGGCAAGCGGTTGCTAGGTGCAGTGGGTGAGGAACGGATGGAATGTCAACATCCAGCGTTGTCCAGACAACCCTCTCCGTTCTCCTGGATTGCTCGCGGTATTCCTGTCAATGTAATTGTATTGTCCACACTGTTGTACAAAAATTGAAGCAGAAGGGTCAATCCTACGATACAGCAAGGTATATCAAAACATATGCGGAACGGGGGAATGAAGAACGCAACAAGGAGTACAAATGAAGAGAGATGTTGAAATGTGCATTCGAATGGGTCATAGAGGGTCTCCACCATTGATATCCCTTGTCATCTTGAACGTACGCAGGATTACGGGCCTCGTCCTCGAACGACCAGCCCACCTTCCCATACACTTACATTCCATCCATCCCGCACCTAGTGCGTTCTTGACGGCTGGTTTGAGCACACCAACACCGTTAGCGGAGTGATTGCCTCGGCCAGTGATTATCTTGAACGGTTTGGCTAAGCAAACAAGAAGGAAAAAACATCGTAATGACTTAGAAAAATCACATGTGCTGCAGGAAGGAATGGACTTGCAGGTTGTGCAGCCTTCCTGCTGCAAGACTTCTTTGACAATTCGTGGTGGCTTCCCACACACTGGTTCCGTGGATGTCAAGCGTGTTTGGATCAGAGCATTTATACCTGGGTAACATGTCAGGGAAGGGAGGGGAACAGACAGCAAGGTGTAGCACCGTTTCGTGTCAACCATCTTACGCGCTTCGTTAAGCGCATCGCGTTTCGAGAGTTCACGCGTTTCACGCGCCTGCGTGATGGGCGCGTGGCCGTAAGTACGCCGGCAAGCAAATGCGAGAAGGTCCTCAGTCAGGAAAAGGAGCAGGACAAGGATACTCACTCTCTCAGCAAAATACTGAGCAATCTCACCACCCCTGGATTTCGAATTTCCACTCCGCCAAGCTCTCGATGCCTCGCGCAGTAACTCGTTCTCCTTCCGCCAACTCTCTGTCAGGTGTCTCCGCATATTGCCACGTGCCGAAGTGAGCTCTCCAACGTCGCCCTTGCCACCCTTACCAAAACCATTGCCAGTCCCCCGTATCTTGGCCGTTCCAGTGGACGAGGGATTTCCACTGGGCAGGAATAGACAACGAGAGTGATCGCGAGCGGTTGTCGGGGGGTGGTTTTCGGGAAGTAACGGTCTGCCAGTTGAGGGCATTGGAGTGCCCTGCTTTCGTCGGCGAATGCGGCACCCGTTTAGTGACGGGGGGTGAATGTGACACTCCGTTTGTTACCCAGATTGGTGACTTGCTCGGAGACGCGGGCGAAGACAAACAGGCTGACGATGACGTTGGGGAAAGGGGAGACTGTGGAAGGTGGTACACTCCCATAGCCAAGCTGCCCGTTTGAACGTCAAGCTCGAGGCCAAGAAGAAGGGAAATGATGTCGAGAGAATCGTCGCCGCGTCCTCGCGTTGCTGAAAGCGCGAGTTGTGTGTCAGAATAGACAATGGAGCGTTGTGCGGGCTCTAGCTCAGCATAGGTTGGAGACTCGCGGATAATATCTAAAAGACCGAAAAGAACGGAAGTATTTCCTGAATCCGGTGAGCGAGTATGATTTGCTGACTCCGTTATTTTCCCTGCAATGTCGGAGAGAGCAGCCCGAACGGCCCTCGCGGGTGTGGTATACTTCGGGGAATGGAAATAAGACTGGAAGAATTTGGGTGAATTAGGGGGTAGCAGCGATGCCAAGTATTCAGAAATCGAGGACAGCTGCGTCCACACATCCGGTACTTGCGCAGATACTGATCCACGAGCGGATGAAGGTATATGTTGTCTCTGACGTATGTCAACTAGAGGTATAGCTTTGTTTCGAGCATTTTTCTTCTTCGTAACGTTCCCATTTTTTGACGGTGAGACAACCTTCTTCTCGGGCTCCACTCCTATGCCAGGTCTCTTCATCTCTGATAGAGCGTGAGAGATCTTCCTCATCGAGGCCGACAAGGCCACGCTCCTCAAGTTCGCGTATGTATTCTTTTGTCGATAAACTTTCTATGATCGATTCCATATCAATGCTGCTGAGATCGGAGGACCCCGCTTCGCTTAGGGCACGCCTAAGTTTCGAAGGGGGAATGTGGGGTAGGGCCGCCTGCAGAAAGCCCAGGGGAGAACTGAAGGATTGGTTGGAAATTACGGATGATTCGGACGCGATGCTCTCCGTAGTTTCTCCAAAATAACCGGGGGAACTGCATGAGTCGTCGGTGCTGAGGCACTGAGAAGAAAGATGAGCAGAATCAAGCTCATCGCACAGTTCGCTTTCGTACTGTTCGGTGGCTTGGCTAGCTAATTGGTTCAAATTGTCCCGAAGCCCCGCCACCTGATCATGGGAGGGTGAAAGCCCATTCTTGCCGCCTAGTTGCAAGTCTGCGATCAGTGCAACTAAGAGGGAGGTGTCCAAAGGAGGACAATATTCTGACTGTCGACAGAGTGGATGCGCTTAGTTGACCGGAGCGATGAAACGGTCAACCGCACCTGCAAGACGTCGTACAAGTTATCTGACATGTTGTACACAATTCACGTCCGGTATTTGCTTAGGATGATGGATGGGTCTGAGCGCGTAAATTGGCCAAATGCCTCGCGCTGACCACGTGATATCTGAGTGTGGCTGTGCCCATACTCTTGCTTGCCAAGGCTGGTTACCTTATCCCTCGCTTGCGCGGTTATTGTCTTTCCGCTTCTCGCAGCTTCGAAAACGTCATCACCAACAACAACTGTTCGCTTACGAGTCTTCAAATACTCGGCCAGATAGCCATGATTTTCTACCTCTCCCTTCTCGCGGCTTTGGCACTGCTGGTAATGCGTGAGTCGTCCTTGTACTGCGGACCCCCCATATCACTCAGATCAGAGCACAGTTGGGTACCACTATCGTTCCGTCATCCTTCCCCATGTTCCCACCAAGGTCAGGTCCATGTTCCCTGGCCTGAACCATTATACCCCTCTGTCGACTTTCTCGGGTCAGGCCCAAGCTGGTTTGTCCTCGTCCATGTTCGACATCGAGGCAAACATGAGGGATGGCGACTCACGAGCTGGCCTCGACGAACGTGGTACCCAGGAGGTGCTGGAAATAATGCGGAGAGAACGAGTCGAGTGCGTCTCTCGCCGTGGTCTTTGTGAAACTGCTACCTACTGATTGGCGCCGCCCCCCAGCTTTGACCAGGCTAGGTTGATTCGTCACAACCAGATTCTTGCTCGGAATGATATCGACCCTTCTGGTGAGGTTTCTCAGTCGTGAATGTAACCGATGATCTGACTTTGACGGATTGCACATTCACATGTAGGTATGCCACTGGATTCCAAGGCTGTAACGAGGCTATGATGGCGGACACTGTTTTGTTTTTCCACATTTCATCTCATCACTTCATACTACCCTCATTCATGCATGATATATCTACTCATCTACGCTCTTTCGTTATCACAGTCCGGTTTTTTAGTGCTTCATAGTTGTGCTATGGACTGTATCTGATGTGGATCCATACATATTTTGTTGAATGTCTCGGACCGTCGATTGACATGTCCAAGTAGGTCAACCTTGAGGACGGCTAGCTTCAAAGTCGATGCACTGATAGGAAGAGCAGCAAGTTCTTGCCAATAGTGCGCCTTGGCGGTGTCCGATGAATTGAAGCTGACGACTCTTTCTCCAGATGCAACAGGGGCAGCACTCTGAGACGAGCGTACAGCTTTGCTTAGAACTCCACACACTACTCGCTGGGGCAACACTTATTTCTGGATTCTCGCTATACACGCTCATAAATCAGCATACTTCGGCTTTCAGCATTCGTAATCGTAGATGACCTACTCCACCCTCCGATCAATCGAAGTACTTGAACCTAAACAACTCATTCGATGGATAGTAAGGCGGGACGGATCGTCCCACAATGAGAGGTCCAACCCGAATCTGAAACGCGATAGGTTAGTATGATATTGCTCAATTGACAGGTCACAGAGACTACCTGTCTTTCGCCGTCATCTGCCGGAGCAATCCATCCAACGATGCGTTCATTCTCTTTCGTAATGCTAGTACATTTTATGTGAGGTGCTGTGTTGCAGACACGTCGAACACGATCAACTCACATATAGGCGTCATGACGTTCGGCATACTCGATGTACCATCTCTGAGCTTCTCCTTCGATGGAACCGACGAGAAGGCCATCCTGGTCCTGCGTCTTGTATCCATTGCCACTAATCACATAGGTACGTTCTCCAACTTTCTCCAATTCGAACTGTCAAAATCACTGGGTAACGTATTCGTGAGCGAGATGTAAGACCGCACTCACTGTTGGGGCCTCAGTGACAGAATCCCTTGCATAAAGAGAGACTGGCACATTAACGGGCCTGGTGAGAGGAGTCCCGACGTAGGGTTCCCCATCTACCAGGGAGTAGATGACAGCATTCTTGCTTGGTTTTAGGGGGTTCGGTATGATGAGTGCGCGTTGTCAAGAGTGTTTTGACTCTGCAGGATGTGAGTAACTGTCCGTGACCCTTTTTGTACTCTGAGACTGAGGGACCTCAGGGAGGGTATTCGGGAGCTGACGAACGTGCAAGGCTACCTCATGGAACACGAGCTACGAAGTCTTTCCAGTGGAGGATATTCAGACCAGACTCGAGGTTCCAGGGCTTGAATTGATATTTTAGACACTGGGGACCTGTGTCATAGGCGTATCCCACTCAGATGAGAGGCTTCTTGCCCCACAGACCCACATTCCCGGGACGACCCCATGACCTGCCGGAGTTCCTCAGTGATGTCGTTCGATATCGCGAGGACAGCGACATCTACAGCGAAGTGTGTAACGAATGCCCAGGCGTGTCACTAGTCCTGGGATCCTCTTCGTTTAACAAGTCGACAGCGGTGTTCATTTACTTGGTGGAGTGGTTCGCCCCTAAGCAACGTCTCGATGAATGATGCGATCACTCACTTTGGCATGCCGGAATGGAAAGTGTATCGCGTAGTAGACTGCAGATGAATACCAAGGGAAATACGATTACTCAGATAGCTACGGACTACTAATAGCATACTGAGATTACATGCCAGTTCCAGCCTAACGAGTACCATTCAGTATTTTCTCTTACCGCCTTGTGCGAGGTTAACGCACCACGATCAAGAGGGTGACTGCTCATGCTTTGCAGTTCACCAATGAAGAGAACCTTCGCCCGTTTATTAGCTGTTGAGGGCTTGCCTGATTACATGATATTATGAGTCGCATGTGGTTCGTGCCTTGCTATGTCCGAGCAGTCCCATCTGCTTGATACGAGTCTTGCCTGTAACCTTGCACTTATGTTGCTGCACATGCATTCTCATCTGCGCGCATTGTCCGGGACATGACGAAACTCGAAAATAAGAGGATTGAGTTCATCGTCAATTTTAAGCTGCCAGGATGTCCTACCACGCCGCAAGACGACTATGAACCCACCTCAATTGTACCTTCCGTTTCTGTTAGAAGTGGCTTCCTCGTGTGCTGTCAGGCCAAAAGTAGGACTCCATCACCAGAAATCGAAGTCGGCGTTGGAGTAGTTTCGCGCCGCGTCCGTGGCTCATACATCAGGGCCACCATGATGATCAAGACGTTCTAACCTCTTGGATCGTGATCTGATTGCGCCGCTGTGTGTATCGAACCTGGTAAGGTGCTTCGGAGAACTTACGGCCTGTGTATGTCCAATCAAGTACTCATTTACTCCATAGCGCTGTCACTTGACACATTTGTAGAGGCCGTTCCCTTTGACTGTGTCCAGGTGCGGCCACTCCGAACTGACCTACGTGGGTCACTCGACTCAAGTGTTTCCCGGCCACTGCGAGGTTTCCGCCAGAGAGTGGAATGAGCTCGTCAGCTGCTTCCCGATTAACTGATGACATGGCCATAATGCTCTCACTTACCCAGCAATCTGGCTCTCGACTTCACATTCGTATCTGATGCGAGTAGCAAGTGGGTGATTACATCGCTCTTCGAGTCCTCAAGCGAGAGTCCGTCCAATTGCGGAACAGCAATGTCGTGGTACTTTGTCTAATGTCTCTCCGCGACGATTTCGCCAAGTGTATCCGAGCGCCGCTGACTTTAGATCAGTGACAGAGCTGATGTAGAAGTTCGACTCGATCTAGAGAAGCCAGTAACTTAGTAGGCAAACGTCAAATGGTAATGAAGTGGTAAGAAGCCCCAACTAGCACTACAGTCATGTGTCAAGTGGTGCATTGAATCGAGAACTTGTCGTGTCACGTCCTAATGAAAGGGTTCCCTATGGCTCAGTCGCTCCGCCATCAGGAGTTCCGATGGTAACTAAAACCTATTCGGAGCGAGGAACTCACTGTTTCACAAGGCTGTATCCCGTCCTGATCCTGGCTCGTCGGTCTCCCAGGTATGGTTCAGCGGGGTGGCTTTGGAAACCGATGGACAGTCCCACGCTCAGAAGCTGAAACACATGGCATTTGCCGGGAGCCGGTTCCCACGATTTTGGGGGTTGGAGAAACCGAGGAAGCCCTTATCGAAGCTCACTATCTGCATCTTGGGTTTATAAAGATCGGTTGTGCCCAGGTGCTTCGCCTCCATGTCTTCTTCCTCAACGACTAGTACTGATTCATTCCAGACGGTTTTCCAGGACATGGATGAAAGCGTCGGTTTATGTGATCCTGCGAATGCCCAAGGTCGTCGAGCGCTTCTAGACCTCTTGAATCGACTTCGTAACACCGGGTAAGTATGGTCCATACGATGCTTCTGGTGTTAGCTGATGTTGCACCAGGGTCCAAAAGGATATCGATCTGCCTATGATTGCGGTTATCGGGAATCAAAGTGCTGGAAAATCGTCCCTTATCGAATCCATCTCTGGGCTGACGCTCCCGCGATCAGCTGGCACTTGCACAAGGCAAGTACTTCATCGTTCGACTTGACTTGTCGGCACTATGATGACTTCGGTGACCTGCAGATGCCCAACCGAATGTAGGCTAACTCATACAGAATCTGACTGGACGTGTGTCGTCAAGCTTCACTTAAACACGGACGAACGGGGTTCGCCGATAAAACCTCGCGTCATCCCTTTCGGAGGGGCGTTGACGAGTAAATCTGAAGTGGAAGAACGCATCAGACGCGCTCAGCGGGCAATATTGAACCCGAACACGGATCCCGAATCATTCTTACGCGGTGCCACCGTGGATGAGAACGAAACGTCGTTCTCCCGCAACTACGTTTCGTTAGACATCAGCGGTCGGGACCTTGCAGATTTATCATTTGTAGATCTTCCTGGCTTGATCGCAAGCGTTGGGCAATCGGGACGTGTGCACGACATAGAACTGGTGAAGAACCTTGTCATTTCCTATATCGAGAGACCCAGTTGTCTCATACTACTGACGGTCGCCTGCGAAAGTGGGTCTCGAATTCCGTCACATATATGCGCCCACTAACGTTACTCGCAGCGGACTTCGAAAATCAAGGCGCGCACCACCTCGCCAAACAGTATGATCCCGAGGGTAAACGCACAGTGGGTGAGTCAAGGAGACCGTTCTCGTCCTTGCTACTGACCCAGCTACCATGTAGGTGTGCTTACCAAGCCAGACCGCATCCCTGATGGCGAAGAGGAGCGGTGGGTTAGACTCATCCGAAACGATGTAGAGCCGTTGGTCAATAACTGGTACTGCGTGAAGCAGCCCAGCTCGAATGACCTCGCCCAGGGGTATGACCTGGAGTGGGGCACGTACTTCGGAAGAGGCATTCTTTTCTGGCATGTCGCCTTGGTGTGATCTTGAAGATCATCTTCAGGCATACCTCCGTACGAGCAGGCTCACTGACCGCTTGAGCATTATTCTGGCAGAGCTCATATCTAAAAGGTCTGTCATCCTTATCAACTCCATCGGTACTGAGTTATACCCTCGTTACTCGTGCTCATCACCCATAGACTGCCAGAGATCCAAGAGGAGTTGTACAAGGTTTTACAACACACAGAAAAAGACCTCAAAGACCTTCCCCCGGAACCACCCGCTGATCCCGTCAACGAAGCACTCCTCATTATCAGCGAGTTCCTCAGGGAGCTCTCCGTTCGGATTGAGGGAACACCCGAGGCAGATGGACTACTCCAGAATATAAGAGTTCACACTGCCCGGTTCAAGCGCGAAATACGAGCGACGGCCCCGAGCTTTATACCTTGGGTGCGGAACGAAGCTCATCAACATCGACTTCCCCCTACCTCATTCCTGGACAATGAAGAGAAACCACTCGCCGGAGCCAATAACTTCCCTGTTACCTGGACCCCCTCCTAACAGTATATACATTGAAGAAGTCATGGAAAGAGCGGAAATGTCAGTTTTCTTGCTGTTTATTTTGTTTTGATTAGACGGGTCTGACAATTCGAAGCTCCCGTACGCGCGAGTTGCCGGACCATACGCCGTTCGTCGTACAGCGGAATTACATCTCTGAATACGTCGAGAAGTGGAAGGCACCATCGATGATCTTGTTCGACGCCGTTTATGATGTCCTGAAGAAAGACTTGGAGAATATGATCGACAAGCATTTCAAGCGTATAGGCCGTGGCACGGCCCATCAGTCTGTCCTGTAGGTTGAATATTTCAATTTCTTCGCACTCCGCAGGTATTCATGGCTTTATGACAAGGATGATCGTACAAGACCACCTCGATCAAGTGGCGGCGCGTTCGAGGGATATGATTAACTGGCTCGTGAAGCTTGAAAACGATCCACAAACGCAAAATCCCGATTATTATCTTGATTATCGGGATAAATTTGCGAGCTATTATAGATCCTGCAGGCATAACGATGACCTGCCGGCGAGGCTTTGGGCGAATGGTAACGCGGATGTTAACAGAGTCTTGGCAGGACTCGCACAACTCGGAATCAACTCTCGTGTCGATGCGTTACCCAAACTCCTCCCCTCTGATCCGATGCAAACGGGATTGGATATCATGGCCAGTGTACGTGCATATTTCCAAGGTGCGGGATTTGTTTTCTCGGGGTGGATTGCTGATGAAAGCTGGCGCGGTATTCCTCAGTATCATACAAGCGTTTCGTGGACGCGGTATGCATGTCCATCGATCATGAAGCCGTTCGCGGAGTAGAGCGCGGACTTGATCGGGCCTTGTGGGATGGCCTGGAGGTTACGGGTCCTGGCGCCGAAGGACGCTGTGCTGCGATGTTCCTGGAGCCAGCGTCGACTGCAGCGCGGAGACAGGAACTGACGAGAAAGATCGAAAGACTGACAATGGCCAAAGCTGAACTCCGCCAATTGAGCCTTTGAAACCGAATACCTTTGGAACGTGTGTTGTCCAGCTCTTACTTCCGCTCAAAGTTGTACTTCTACGAAGAATATGTTTGCTTGGTGTAGAATTTTTGCCCGAGTCATGTACACATCGAATGAGAATCTTTGCACAGATGTCCGAGTCGTTTAGAGTTCCCTCGGCGACGATTAAAATTTAGTGCTGGAATACACACCCCGACGTCGTTTCTGGAGGCTCCATTCAGCTTCGTTGTCTACCACAAAGCGGGGAGGAACTCAACTTACAGTGTCTGGGGTAAGTAAATTACCGTAGGGCTGGACACACCTCAAGACTCGCAAGATGATGACCCCGTAAGCAGCCAATCCTTCTTTCAGAAGCAATATCCTTCCGACTACGAACTGCACGTCTCAAATTCCGACCCGTACGAGATGCTTCAGAGCAATCGTCGGAATCGTCTGGGGCAGTGGTTCGCAAGTTCGGACACCACTGGTCACTGGTGTCTCCCTTGGTAGCGCTAGAGTGGTGATTGAGCGAAATGACAGACTATTATTACGAGTTACTTACCCTGCCCTCCTGTTCCTTGCTAATTACAAGAGTTGAACGGCACTACTACGGGAGTTGGAGTCTGTGGGCATCGTTGGAACGGCTGCAGATTCATTGCGCCTTGAAGGACGAGGTGTTCGTTCTTCATCTACGGGGTATACGGTCCTTGTTGAGTCTCCGCGCTCAGACTTTTTTGCTCTTTCCGCATTTCGAGACGTCCATGAGCTCCGCGGGTTCAGAGTCATGAGAGGTAGCAGATGGCCCCTCCTGAACCATCTTGTTTGGTGGCTTGGCCAACGAGCGTAGATGTGGTTTACTTGTTGAACCGTCCACAATCATCGCCTCGCTTGCTTTGCTGTAGACCCCTTCCGGAGAATCCTCCACTCTTATCTTTGGTCCTGCGTCTCTCCGACCGACTCCTTGTGCTCGTCTCCGACTGCTCGGTCAGATCGTCACTCTCAACAGTGGGGGACGACTTAACCTCCTGCGCATTCAGGGCGTTCAGCAACTTTCTCCCTCGTTCTAGCTTTCTTTTGCACTTCTTCCTTGATCATGTCCTCCTCAACCCTCTCCTCCTCCTCGAGCTCCCTCCGCCGTGCACGTGCACGTTCCATAACGATCTGATCGGCCACTCCCATCTCTTCGTCTTCGTCAACAGTGACACGTTTGCCATCACACCCTCCTGTGTCGGGGAACATAGCAACGCCGTATCGCGCACTTCCGTGCGGTGTCATGGTAGCATAGGCCATATCCATGCCAAGGTCCTGCGCAATTAGGCGCGCCGCTGTCTCAGGGACTAGAACCCTTTGTATGAATTCTGACGGCGTGAGAGGGTTGATGAGGAGGAAGGAGGGAATAGGTTGAAAAGTGTTTGGTGGATGATCGCCGATCCTTGTTCGCCATAACTATTCGAATAGACGCATCAGAGAAACATGAATAACGTCAAGTGAAAACTCACTATCCCGGCTGAATCTTTTCGAAGCTCGCAAACTGACCCTTGACGCCGACGGTTGTCCTGCTCCCTTGCTTCTTGACTTCCCTCTTCACCTCTTTCCAGAACACGCTTCGACTTCTTGGTCCTCTGGCATCATCATCTTCGTCGATGTCACCCACTACGTCGTTGTCAGTGTCGTCATCATCATCGTCCACGATGATAGCCTCTAGGTCAGGTTTCATCCTCTCCACCCTCATCGGCATATTCTTAAAGTTGATGGCCTGCGGCCATCCGCGTTTAAATTTCAATGCGATGGGTAACTGATGGCTTTCGAAACGGTGCCGCTGACACACTGAAATGTAGATCGCCAAAGGAGCTGCGAGACCCTTCGGGTTTCGCGGACGGGGTGTGGGCGCGACTTTTGACCGGCTTTGGATAGGAAACTTTGGAAGGAGGGTGTCGGATGAGGCGGGAGTGGTTCGTCACAGTAGGGGCACATCTCATCACTTCATACTACCTCATTCGCGCATGATATATCTACTCATCTACGCTCTTTCGTTATCACAGTCCGGTTTTTTAGTGCTTCATAGTTGTGCTATGGACTGTATCTGCTGTGGATCCATACATATTTTGTTGAATGCCTCGGACCGTTGATTGACATGTCCAAGTAGGTCAACCTTGAGGACGGCTGGCTTCAAAGTCGATGCACTGACAGGAAGAGCAGCAAGTTCTTGCCAATAGTGCGTCTTGGCGGTGTCCGATGAACTGAAGCTGACGACTCTTTCTCCAGATGCAACAGGGACAGCACTCCTTGACGAGCGTACAGCTTTGCTTAGAACTCCGCACACTACTCGCTGGGGCAACACTTATTTCTGGATTCTCGCTATACACGCTCTCACAAATCAGCATACTTCGGCTTTCAGCATTCGTAATCGTAGACGACCCACTCCACCCTCTGATCAATCGAAGTACTTGAACCTAAACAACTCATTCGACGGATAGTAAGGCGGGAGGGATCGTCCCACAATGAGAGGCCCAACCCGAATCTGAAACGCGATAGGTTAGTGTGGCATTGTTCAATTGACAGGTCACAGGGACTGCCTGTCTTTCGCCGTCATCTGCCGGAGCAATCCATCCAACGATGCGTTCGCTCTCTTTCGTAATGGTAGGACATTTTATGTGAGGTGCTGTTTTGCAGATACGTCGAACACGATCAACTCACATGTAGGCGTCATGACTTTCGGCGTACCGGATGCACTGTCTCTGAACTTCTCCCTCCTCGGAACTGACGAGAAGGCCGTCCACTTTCCCTGTCTTGTGACCCCTGGCGGGAAGGCATGTTCTCCAACTTTCTTCATATATGAACTGTCAAAGCTGTTAAACAACGTATTCGACCGTCAGATGTAAGACTAAGCTCCCCACCGGGGGCTCAGTGATGGCAGAATCCCTCGCGTAAAGGCGGACCGGCAGAGTGACAGGCTTAATAGGGGGCATTCCGGCGTAGGGCTCCTCATCCACCAAGGAGTAGATGGTAGCACTCTGGCTTGGCCTGAGATGGCTTGTCTACATGGACATGAGTACATGACCTCTGCCATCCATGTTCGCATCTCTAGTGGGAGAAAACGGCGTCCTCTGATCCTGGGTTACACGTTATCCCTCCACCTGGCTTACCACTAGTACGTATTATCTCGTCCTGATACATCTAATTGCGCAGAAAGAGTGTGATGGGGTCAACAGAGTCATCGCTGACGCCTTGGATATTGGCGATCGCGTCACTCGTGGCACCGTGAGTCTCCGTATCCTAACCAGTTGAGAAGAAACGACAGATCAGAAGAGTTTGGCTGCTATCCCTAGTAGGAATCAAACTGATCACCCCTTGTTCCTTGACCGCAGTAGCCGCACACAAATACGGACATGACCTCTCCAATCTACATCGCACGTTTGCGTCTCAGGCGGTGGAGAACTTTGCTTAGAAGGGATCTATGATGCTGCGGGAGAAGCGAGCGTCTTCTTGAACGAGGATCGTAAGTTCTCTACTTCAAGTCTTAGGAAGGTCTGACGTCAACCTCGGAGCCAATGTATTTCATAACCCACACCCCAGGGAACATGGGGTATCATGTTCTGAGTGTCCTAGTGCACGGGGTGAAATGGTGCTGAACTTGAAATAGTATCTCAGCCACTAGAGGGGCCATACTGTTAACGGATGTCATCCTCCGCCGATTTTGAGCTTTCTTATGCATCCGTGTGTTGGTACCACCAGAAACTATGCATGCATTCGGATTTTCTTATCGTACACTGACACATTTCACACTACATAGCAGACTATGGCACTTTGGCCATTGCGACGGTACAAAGCCCACTTAACCTCTTGATCACTCAGGAGGATACCTGAACCTGAACAGCTGGATCGACGGATAGAAGGGTGGGAAGGACGGTCCCATAATGAGATTTCCAATCCGGATCTGAAACGCGTTAAGTATGACGTCCCTCAACTAGCACGTCATAGATGCTACCTGGCCTTCATTGTTGTCCGCTGGAGCGATCCACCCAACGCCGCGTTCGTTCTCTTTCGTAATGCTAGGACATTTTATGTGAGGCCCCGCGTTGCAGATACACGTCGGACACGATTAACTCACAGGTAGGCATCATGATGTTCGGCGTACTCGATGTACCATCTCTGAGCTTCTCCTTCGATGGAACCGACGAGAAGGCCATCCTGGTCCTGCGTCTTGTATCCATTGGCACTAATCAAGTAGGTACGTTCTCCAACTTTCTCCAGTTCGAACTGTCAAAATCACTGGGTAATGTATTCGTGAGCGAGATGCAAGATCGGACTCACTGTCGGGGCCTCAGTGACAGAATCCCTTGCATAAAGGCGGACTGGCACAGTAACGGGCTTGGTGGGGGGAATCCCGACGTAGGGTTCCCCGTCTACCATGGAGTAGATGACAGCATTCTTGCTTGGTTTGAGGGGGTTCGGCATGATGAGTGTGCGTTGTCAAGAGTGTTTTGACTCTGCAGGATGTGAGTAACTGTCCGTGACCCTTTTTATACTCTGAGACTGAGGGACTCCAGGCCTCAGGGATGGCAGTTCGGAAGCTGACCAACGTGCAAGGTTTACCTCATGGAAGATGAGCCTACGAAGTCTTGCCCAGTGGAGGATGTTCAAACCAGACTTTGGGGTCCGGGCAGGAATTGATATTTCAGGCGCGGAAAGCCTGAATTATGGCGTTGCATCTGTCATCCGAGCTGGAAGACCCGGGCTCACCAACTACATTTTCCAACCCCTATGTGCATGGAGGTTCTTTCGGGCAGAACCCAGAAGACGGTGGTTCTTCTTCCACAAGCACAATAACTCCGATGATGAGATGAATGGCTGGGTCCTTTCCGTCCCTGTTTGTCAAGTCAGCGGCGTTCAGCTACGCATGTCGAAGTCGTCGCGGAGAGGTATTATACTGAACGGTCTGGACACAAGTACCGTACCATGCTTCGATCTAAAGCAACTGGCAGATTCTTGCCTGACGACTCGAAGAGCGATGTGGTCACTCGTTTGCTACTCGTATGACATGGGCACGATTCGGAACCAGAGCCAGAGCCAGACGGTTGGAAAAGTGAGAGTATCACGGCTGCTGTAACCAGTCATACAATCAGATGGCAATTTGACGACATCATTGTACTCTCTGGCGAAAGTCTCGCTGTGGCCGGGAAGCAGGGAATCGAATACCATCACCCCTATTCCTTGTCCGCATTACCCGCACCCGGACATGCTAAAGGTAATGACAGTACGGCCCATATGGTATGATCGCACCATAGGGATAGAAATTTGCATAACCGCGTCATGTGACAGCACGGGGAATAGATGAGCGCTCAATGAACATAGGTTGGTGAGTTCCTTTGAGAGCCGTTACCAAGTTCGGCATACAAAACGACGCAATCAAATGCGATTACAGAGGTTGGAAGCACATCTAGATGACATCATAATGTGCGAACCACGGAAAGTGTGTGATAACTGCTGCATTGCCAACTTCGATTTCTCGTGATGACCGTCACGATGCTTGACTAGGGGAGTTGCACATGCCTTAAATGAAATGTGCGATCAAGTGCTCTTGGTGTAAATTGGACTTGAGTTTTCGCTGGAACGTGCGGCGGAGTTAACAATCATCGAGTGGAGTATAGAGCTACTTCACGGCGGTGGATGAGTGGCCGCTTGGAGCTGACGTTCTTTTTCTGGGCTGACGGCGCACAAGCAAACCTGACTTGGTGGAAACAGAAGGTCCTTGTGTGTTCTTGTGACACGAAGCATCCCATTTCAGGAGGCCACACGTTTGACCTGTAAAAGATAAAAGGGTGACCAGTCGCAAACGATCCTGCAGAATTGACTCGAATACCCTCCACACTGATCATTAACATCATGTCTGGAGAGCTAGCTGATCAGTTTGTGTCCCCTATTACCTCCCTTCAGGATGGAGAACCATACGTTGGCATTCCCGGCATCCTGGATAGCTCTGTACCTCTCATCCTCATTCCAAGGGACCCTGGGGTTCAACCGCCAGAGGTATGTTTGGCATTAGAAATCATGCCCCAATGGCTCATGAGTCATGAGCATATCCCATATCCGCAATAGTTCACGTTCACGAGGGTTGGCAACCCTGAAAACCGAACCTACGAAATCAGAATCGACGACAGAGCCACGCTAATCGAAGGGAGTAACGTCGTGGCCGTCCGCGATGGACCCGCTCAAGCATGGGGCATCCGCTTCAGCGAAAGTGAGAATGCATTCACGTAAGTCCACACACGTTCGAGACTTCAAAGTGAAGATACACTGAACTCTACGTATCTGATAGCATCCAGCGAGGCATCCTTCGACCTGCAACTGTATGGACCGCTGAGGGTGATCAGGTGAGTTTCGCTAGGCTGATTGATATGAGCCATGCCGTTCATGCCATTTTTTTAGATTAACATTCAGATTAACCCGTCGACCTTTTTCCCAAGGTCGCAGCTGTTCAGGTTTTCGGGTTTGACCGATGAGTGAGGGGAGCAAATACAAATTCTGTAAATGTCAAGTAGTCATTCCATGTACAAGTAAACGTCGGTTGCGAGGACCGACCTAGGAACCAAGCGTTTTGAGTAGTAAGAACGTATATTGAACCTCCTATACTGAAAGGGAGATAGGCACCTCAAACCATGGGTTCCCCGCACAAAGAAGTTCCCAGAATTTCACAGCTTACTGAGGTCGCTCGCAAATCCTGATAGTGTAAATTTTGCGATTTCCATACAATACACGTTCACGTGCCCGGTTTGCTTTCCATATATTGTTCAGTAGAGAGGCGAATAGCCTTTCAACACGGAAAGTAATAGATCGCGAGAGTAATTCGCGAACGTTGAAACTAGCGCAGACAAAGTCACTATTCTGTCAGAGAGAACAGTTATGCAACGCACGTACGCTTCCCTGTTCAAGGCAACATTACCGGGACAGAAGGAACTGGTATATAGGGCTTGCACCGAGGTGCCAACGGCTGACCTCCTGGATAGCCTGCCACCGTTGAAGAGTAAGGTTGACAGTCTGAGCGTCGTCGCACTTGTTGCAGATGACTAATATGTGACATCTGCCAACAACCTCCTAATCCGTGTCACTGACCACGAGCTGATGCAGATAGCTTCACGAATGCCGCGATGATTGCAAGTTCGTAACCATACTCTTGAATTTCAGATCTCTACCTCAACTATGGCTGAAAACTTGTCTCCCATTCTCGAAAAAATTAGGGCTATGGTCGGGATCCTTGCTACATTAGCGGGGAAATGGGTACGTTCAACATTACACCTGAGAAGTTTTGGAGGAGCCCAGGTCGACTAGGAGTACAACAATCACTTCCTTGGAGGGTGGGGTTCCGGGGTTGTTCACAAGAATGATGATATGTAACCAAATGTGTCGATTATCAACTTGAGGTCCGTGTCATTTGTATGTCCGAAGTATAGATATACCACGGGCACTTGAGTGCTGGGTATAGTCCCTCGAAAGTGAGTATCAGATCATTCTACACCTCATCTACGAACATGGAACAACGCTAAAGGAAGCGAAAGGCGCATTCGAGTGTCCGTATGAATAGCAAATGAAGTCATCTTATTCCGCGCCTCAATTGGTGATCACAACTGAATTTGATGGATGATCAGTGATCGACGGCGCACACGAAGCCACTCTGACTACGATCGTGATCGACCCCACGGCGCCGATGGTCGCCAATAGGTACTTCCCTGCAACTGGTAACCCCCACCAGAACGATCAACCCAGAAATTGGCCTGACGATTTCCAAACACAAGTTAATCCTGTCAAATTACTCCTGTCTTGGTCCTTTGAACGACAAGATAGGGAGGTTGCCTATCGGAACACCCGATTCATCAACTACACCGTACACAACCTGTCTTTCATCATTTATTTACGATTCCGGAATTTACATCTTCGGAGCCACCTCTCCGTTCAGTTTGTTCAGTTCCTTGTGTATCATCCGAGTCAGCTTGGATTTGATGGCCGACGCCCCGGACATGTCCCAAGTGGTGCTCCCGGATATGGCGGACGTGGTTGTGTCTCGTGTGCACCAACTCACAGCCTTCCCATCTACAAGTAACAGCGTCCTTACGCTTCAAGTCTTTGATACCATGCTTTCGGGAGTGTTTCGGCACCCCGTCACAGTTTATGAGCTCCCTGCAAACTACACCATCCGGAGATGTGTAGAGGCAGGCGTTGTACGGACAATCAGCGTACTGGTTTGGTGCCTTTCGATGAGGTAAACGCGCTGCTAATATACATGGCTCAGAAGACAGACGTACAGCCCGCTTTTGAGGCTTATTGGACACAGAGATGGCGTTGGGTAGAGTGTAGGACCTGCGTCGCAATGTCAGATAGGGCAAGTACTCGATCCTGTCAGAGGTGGCGGACCTGGTTACGAGGGTGTGGTGGAGCAGCCCAGTATTATTGGGGACCATGTCCGCGCGTCTGAGGGGACGCAGTGCTGGAGTGTGATACGCAGGAATCAGCCAAGCTGTTTATTATATGACACAGACGACGCCCGTCTGAGCGATACAGAGGTGGCAGGAGGGCAGGAGGTCGGAGGTTGTGGAGGGGGGGAGAACAGGAGACCTTGAAGGTTGGAACACGCCATGGAAGCCAGGTTACGTGTCCCCACAAGGCCGGGCTATGGGTTATTGAGAGAATCAACGGCAACGGGTGCAGAAAATGAAGGCAGGAGTAATATGACAACACCGTACTCCAGGGGTCGAAAGACGAATTTTGAAGTACGATTATCCTCCCGTCTCCAAGCGAGCTATTACAAAATAGTAGTAAAACCACGCGTATTTCCACCTCCGGATAGCCTTCATTGCTGCACGGTCCGCGGTCAGTGGTATCGACCGGTTATTGACGCGAACGCGCTGGGAGGGCCTTCTTGACAGAGTTCCACGCAATCCTTTGGCCAAAACCAAGGGCTACACAGCACGACCGGGGGAGGTCTTATTATCTTGCTACACGCCGTTCATGGAGCTGGTTGTGTGATGCTGTATGAACAGTCAGGTGTGCTGTTGTTGAACCTACGGCCTCAGTCATCCGTAGAATAGAGCGCGGGCTCCATTTGCCTAAAGTCAGTGACTCGTTAGCTCAATTGTTGATTGATGTGAACTGCTGACGCTAGAGCGTAAATATTATCCCTCCGATGAAGCAGTCGGCTAACTTCCAACAAGCCCTCGATGAGGACGAGACCTCCAAGTATATATGCGCTGGAGTCATTGCGATTCTCCGTGTAGGATGACACAGGACTACCACAGCAAGTCCTTATCTGAAGGTGCGCGGTCGTCCTATCTACTAAGAAATTCCAATACTGGCCTGCTGTACTGGAACCCTGCCAGTTTGCACTGTTACCTATTTATCTGCTTCAGTCAGTCATATAAAAGCCGGTCCATCATAACGCTGTGTCTGCCTCTTACTACACCTCCCCTTCTTTCTCTCGGTCTCTCTGTAACGACTGACTCTCTCTGGTGGAGAAGCCGGACTGAGATCCTCTGCGTGCTGTGTGTTGTCGCGCGTCGTGTCTACTCGCTGCCGACTACTGTGACCTCACAGCCTCTCGCCCCTGACCTTCGCGTTCTACTGGTAATTTTGCGGACTAGGCATCTGAGCTCAGCGCTCACCTATGACGACCCCTCAGCGCTTCCTAAAAAGGGTGAATTCCCTAGAGAGTCAAAAAACGACGAGACGATATAGGTTGGGCACTTCGAGGCCTGCGTGAGTGGACTGCGCAGTTGTAACATGTACGTAAGCCGACCCTGCTAGATCCTTCTGCGTATTGCTACTGCACGCTTACCTCTTGCCAATCGTAAATGAGTTACGAACCGAAGTTCGATTTGTTTGTGGAATCATACTCGCAGTATTCGTACAGGCAGGAAGATTGCATAGTATGTTGGCGCTTCTGCTACGTATGGAACATCAGGTAAGGTAAACTCCCTCTTCCTAAGTACAACTGCTCGGAGCATCAATCTGAACCAGTTCACCCTCCCGACTCATCCCCCCCCCTCTGGGTACATCCGACTGCGCATTTGTGAGCAGAGTTCCGATCAAGTTTGAAATGCTTCTCGCGGACGTGACGGACGAAGTTGTGCCTTGAGATAGGGTGGTTACAACCCCCCCACCCGCAGATCAACTGGTGATCGCGCCCCAACCCTTCGATTCCGTGCATCCCTCTAAAGTGCTCGGGCACACCACAGCATGTAATCCGTTCCGGACATGCTGTGCCGTCTGGAAGTGGGTGAAGGCAAAGAATGGGTGGGCAACGAGCCGAGCTTGTTCTGTGTATTCTAAGAAGTTAAATTTCTCTTCATACATATGGCGCAGGCGAACACATACAACTTGATTGTCCGCCACGGGGGACCCCTGGGCAGTATCATTTAATGTAGAGGGCGCGCTGCATTGCCACGGAACTTGTGTAAACTTCTGAGGTTACAAGAAAATAACATACCTAGTTGACCCTTGGTAGTGTTCCAGCGACAAACCAGTCTCATATAACAGGTTGGCGTCGAGGGATGTAAAATGATTTGGAGGGGGTATCCAACCGTTGTTGGAAGACAAGAATTCGTTCTCAGAAATCATCGGATCGTTGCGGAAAGCATCGTGAAAGGCCGCCAGATATGCCGATAGTTCGTCGAAAGACATTCCTCTGCAGAAGTGCACAGGTACGAATGGTGGGCACGTATCGCAGGATATTGCAAGCCATCCCCTCAAGAGACCCTGTCATTTTTATGCTTGGTGCAGCTCGGTACGACGGGCAGCGCGGTGGAAATTGGAGTTGGAGGTCTGGAGGTCCTCCTTGATATGAATTGCACAGAAGAAAAGTTGCTCAGAGCCTCGCGCCGCGGGCCGTTGGGAGCAGCTTTGAGGCATAGTATGCCAAATGTTGGTGCATAACCGTCCTTTCTTGAGAAAGTAGTTGTGGGTACACACCTGCACCAGTAATGTATGCAGGTAGGCGAGGGCGATTGTAGCCGAAAAATGACTACCTAGCAGAACCGTCACGGACATGAGTGTACCTGGAGAGCACCCAAGCATTACGCACTCGTTTCAGGACCGTTGATACCATTTGGAGCGAGGACCTCCATGAGATGGATAGCATTTCGCGGGAGGCCCTCCGTGGAATACCACGATCGCATCGTGGTCGCCCTATCAGTGGACATTGCGAGTGACAGGAAATGTACAGCCACTAGTAGCGCCGGGGCCAAAGCTGCTAATTCATCGATGGCAAATAACGCATCCGACGACGAGGATGAGACACGTTCCGCGGTATGCAAGGTTATAGCTCAGCGACGCGTCCGAACTCACCGTCAGTGGAATGACGATCAGAGGAAGCAACAGTCGCGTGTCAAACGTCGAAAGACCAACGCGGGGCGGCCAATCGCAACTGGACATCGCAGCACTCGCGCAAGGGCCTCACCGTCGGGGATACTGGACGCATTTCAGCACGGAATTCCACTTGGATCGACGTCCGACAAAGAAACACGTGACGACGAATGCTTTAACGTCGTCGTCGAGAGCCTTCTCCCCGAGTATTTGCAGACGCGACACGACACCTGGGCTCAGCGCTGTGATATCAACGAGCCTGTAGTTGGACTTCTCTGTGTTTTCCGCTTCATGCTCCCAGCTTTTTAGGATGGGGTGATACGACCCTTAGGCCTGCTGCTATGAGCCGACTGCATTGTTGGACTATGCGAACAAGAAAACAATCGTGGCACTACAACGTGCGACCGCCAAAGACTTCCCCAGACCCACAAGACAGTCCAAGGGCCTGTTCCATGCTGCTGGACCTACCGGCTTCGCTTCTCTAGACCTAGGTCTAGCGGTCCTTTACTATGTACATCAGAACGCTTTTGCTGATGCCCTCCAATCCCGAGGCGGTTACGTTCCGAGTATTAGTTGACTACATCTCGTATTGCAAGCAGATGAAGATACGACTGAAACATGTTGATGACTACTGATACACGTAGCAGACTGGACACCGTAAGTCTGGCTGAATTGGCCCCTTCTCAGGTGCGGCTCCCCGACACAGTCCAGTCGAGTGTACGCTCCCCCAATTCATTTCACCTAGTGCACATCAAGACTTGGCTTTCGTGGCCGAGAGCAGCGGTCGTGCTTCAGGTGGCACTCGCGTACATGTCGCACATAATTGTGCCGAGTTACTTTGTTTCCGCACCCCTGCCAGTTACAAACCAACCGGCAAACGCGAGGCATTTTTTCTATGCCATGAACACGTTTAAAATGATCTGGAACTTCTGCACAAGTTACGGCTTTCCGGCATTCCTGCCCCTTGGAGTCCGTTTGGAGACAAAGGGTGGAAGGGCAGTCAACGTACTTCGCCTGCGTGTTCTAAGTGGACTGGATTGTAATGTGCTCTATATGTGAGACAAATGGCACACACATGTTTCTCTGTCGAAGGGGTCACTTGAGCAGGAGCATCTTCTAGGGTGACGGACGTGCTGTAATACCACAGGGGGTTAGAGGAAAATCCAGTAGCACGTTAGAAGGGCGCACTCAGCCGGGCCGTTATGATCTACACATTGCGTCTCTCCATCCACAGAAGTTGTCTCATTGGTGTTGGAAGGCGTTTCCTTCGAGTAGAAGATGCAGAACTTTTCACTTCGACCCCCGGGCGGATGATTCAATGTTGATTTATAGTGTTCTAGCTGAAAGGCGGTATACCGGGACCGAAAGCCAGGGTTTGGAGGTCCCCTACTACGCATGCCCAAGAAGTAAAGTTATTCAAAAGCCCAGCACCTCGACTTATCATTGGCGTGCTTTGGGGGCAATGCTAAACCCTGAATGTAATCGACCCGTCTCGGAAAGTGACAGTGGCCTGCACCTGTTAGAACCAGATAAGCCCCCGGGTAATTGCAGCCACCTTTCCGAGCGAGTCATTGGCAACATGAGGCGTGTCTGGAGGGCACCATAAATGGTCACGCATCATGGGAGAGAAGCTCGTATCACCGGCTTGCTCGCCCTATCAGCAACTTGGTACGAGAGGCATTAGCATCCGGGGCTGTTCTGTTTGCGGATCCATGAGCTGGTGCGATCCATGACGCATCTCACCGTACTGGTCGGAGGCGTACAGCCACCAGTGCCAGGGCCGAAGGGTCGAAGCGGGGTCGACGAATGCGACCCGCTAACTCGTCGATGGCAAATAACGCATCCGACGACGAGGATGAGACACACTCCGCGGTATGCAAGGTTATAGCTCAGCGACGCGTCCGAACTCACCGTCCAGTGGAATGACGATCAGAGGAAGCAACAGTCGCGTGTCAAACGTCGAAAGACCAACGCGGGGCGGCCAATCGCAACTGGACATCGCAGCACTCGTGCAACGGCCTCATTGTCGGGGATACTGGACGCATTTCAGCGCGGATTTCAACTTGGATCGACGTCCGACGAAGAGACACGTGACAACGAATGCTTTGACACCGTCGTCGAGAGCCTCCTGCCCGAGTATTTGCAGACGCGACACGATACCTGGGCTCAGCGCTGTGATATCAATGAGTCTGTGGGTGGAGTATCTGGTGTCTACGGCGTCATGTTTCTAGCTTCTTCTTTAGGGCGAGGCGATTCGGCCCTTATCTCGCTATGAGACGACTGCGATACTGGACTACGCGAACAAGAAAAACAAGGCAACGGGAGCACCATCCGTCGCTGAATCCAGTCATCTTGCGAAAGATAGAGCTTCAGAGGGTGCGTCCACTTGCTATCTAGCGATGCAACCTCGGCTGATTTGATACAGCAACGTGGCAGAGCGAACGCTCAGAGTCCTCTCCGTGCTTTGAAACCACCTTCTTTGACTTCCCTGCAGGTACCACAGCCGTCGGCGGCGCCATCCGAAGTTCTCGACCATCTTAGAACCATTCAGTCTACTCGGTATGAGCATTCCTTTGCATCGCGCTTGTATGGGTCGAAGTCCCGGAGGGCTCCTGGCCTTATCGCCGTGGATTGGGAAACGCGCACGCCCTGGATGAACCTTTTAGATGACATCCACGAACACCATTCTCTTGCGCAGTAAGTCAGTGCTTCTTCGCGTGACGTCACTTCGCCGACCATGCAAACCGTAGCGCCGAGCGGGAACAACCTGGACGAATGCGCGTCCCCATCACTTATGCTTCTCTCCAACCACGTTACCTCTCGCAGGTACATGATCTCCTGATCCGGGTATTTTGGGATGGGATTAACAGTGAGCTTCTGCTGATACCACATTTAGTATCTCCGCTTATCGAGATACCTCATAAGTTAGTGACTCGTTGAAGTACTCTCCGGAGCGTTGTACGGTCATAGCGACCTACGGCCATTTGGTGGTCGGCGTAGCGCTCCTAAGCTCTCCCCAAGAAACCTATATCACGTACCTCGCTGTCCGGGCAGGCTGGGATAATTCGCAAATAGCCACGTACGCATCCCCTTGTTGATCGATTCGGTCGGCACTGTCACTGTATCATGACTGACCACCCAAACCTCACCTAGAACCTATGCTGTATCACCTAATCTCGCTCAATCCGCATCGGGATATCACCTTGCATGTTTCAGCCAATAATCCTGCCATGGTACGTTCACGGCGTTTTTCTTTTCCTCCTTGCTTAGCATTTACCATCCTACCAATTCAGCTTTTATACAATCGGTTCGGCTTCAAAGCAGAAGAGTTCATCGTAGGATTCTACGAGGACTACCTCAGTTCACAGTCACGTGCTTCGATGAATGCCTTTAGGTTACGCCTCCGGAGATGAGAGGTGATTCTAACTGGGAAAGATAACGGAAGTATGCAACCACAGATTGCATATTCTTCTCGTGCACGTTGGATTGGATAATGCATGTACGGAGACACGCGAAAAAATCACCCATCCCAACGTTTCTTCGTCCCATCGGATACTGAGGGTTATCCCCCGTGTCACCATTCTCCCACATGTCGTCACGTCACAGGTGGCGTTCCGAAACTTCACGATGCGTTTTTCAAGGACCTAGCCTCAGCACTCGGTTTCGTTCGAATGATCACTTCTTGGTGTAGGAATAGTCGAGAAGCAGGATAGCCAGGAAAGTTTGAACATTTCAAGCGCCGCTGTCGTGATGTAGGGAAATATCGAGGTAGAGTCAAATCCAACTCCGTCTGTTATTCGCGATAGCGGAAATTCCCTCCAGTCTTCGCAGTCTGGATGATGTAAGCAGCTTGGTCGTTGTCTTCACCTCTCTCAGGAATGCAGACCTCCAATAAATGAAAAGTCTCTCAAGGCGGAACTTGTGAAACGTTTCATCGCAGCAATTCAATTCCCTGGACGTCTGATCCCTCTTGTGACCCTACCATTTATGCACGCCTTCTCGCGGCGCTTGGAGAGGACTCCACATTGCATTACAGCTAATACGGACTCTACGAGTTGCTTATTTAGGGCGGACAGCACCCGATTCCCCGGAGGTGTCGGAGCAATGATCTCTGGTTGTATTTGTACGATTCACATACCCATCTACTCCTCTTCCTCCCCGCGCTCGTACCGTGAGTTGTCATCTATCGCATATCGTCCGACAACTGTTTCCCTTAACAATCTGGCTCGGCGCTCCGCATTGGACGTCAAGCTCCCGTTAGAGAGATAATCTATTTGCCAGGTAGTTCACAATGAACGGTTTGTTACACTCGTACGTACAACTCTCGTGCTGCGCCCATTGTGGAAGTGACTTACTGCCATGGTACTCATTAACTACAGGGATGAAATGACTTCCACTCGGAAATCTGATAAAAAGTCGGTTGACGCGGGACCCCGAAACCACCCACAAATCATTGATCCAGATCACTTGATCGGATTACTATGAAGATATTTGATATTTAGGAATTCAGGATGATCATGACCTCAGTCGGAGCGCGCGGAGGCCCTCCTCACAATATCGTGCCGTTACACGGGTCAATAATGCTCGGACAGACAAAACCTGTATTATTGTATTTCTGATAGGGTCGATCGGTCAAGGCAAGTCGCCGCCGTTATTGTTCAGGCACCCGATTGCCTTCACAAGTTAGTGTTGGCTTCAGCCCCTCTCCCTCTTCACATACAACCTCCAGTATACCAATCACCTCATGTACCACCAAGTCCTCGCCAATACTCATCGAGCGTCAGTATCGACTGTCCTTGCAGGATTTAAATGGCCGATGGCGTGACCCTGCGATGCGGCTGAATGTCCCTCGACAACGAATGGGTCCTGGAACACTATTATAGTTCCATAGTGAATAGGCGCGCCCTTTCCCGCTCAATGTCAAGAGTATTCTCTAACATTGTGATGATGCAGCACATACAATACCTCAAGCTATACCGTTCCACAGACAGCTACGAACAGTTAGGCGAGTGGTGTGTATCTTCCAGGATGCAATGTATCGAGAGGAACATTGACTGCCCTGAGTCATACAGAATCGATATGCCAGCTGTCCCGTCTACTCTTTGTCTTTACACGGATCCAGATGGTGGGGAGTGCTGGGAACCTATCAACCTGCGGTTCTGTCTTCGGGCCACTTTAGTGAAGTGCACGGGATCGTAAAGCTGGCTCGCAAGGTCCAGCTGGTCTGTTTGTGGCAGGGCTGTGGAAGTGGTGTTTCCAGGCATAATTACATCCGCCACATCCGGGAGCATCACCTTGGGCATGATCGGATTGTTGCTCACGCAGATCAGGTCATACGCTTCCGAGGGATCGGGAGGAATGTATCAAGTCCCCTTCCATGAGGTGTTTCAATCAGGAGCTACATGACTTGGCGCTTAAACAGCAGAGGTGTATACTATGGCACTTAGCACTTGCCAGGCTGAGTAAAGGGACTTGCCAAACACTCAAATCTATAACTGCAATTTGGGCGTCTTGCAGGTGTGGGAACTTTCTGTGGAACCGACCTCCGCTAGGCTCATAGCAGCGAGTCGAACCAAATCTCAAGCTCAACGTCATACGTTTAAGCAAGCACTTCAATAAAGGGTGATGTAATGGTACATCAGTGGTGCTGAGTACCGTAATCAACTTCCAACCCGCCGGTGGTAAACAGCTCTCAAGATGAGGTCAAGGAAAGGACAAGTCTCATGCCGAATAAGTTGAACCCCTTCTCACGTCGCGGATGCGATCACAATCAAAGAAGTCCTAGTGACAGGGTGGTCCGGCACGCCGGGCAGTCCAAGAGGGCCCATTCCAGACGGTTTGCAGGGCCATACTATTGTGCACCCGACGTGAGAAGGTCACATCCATCACCCCGTATTAAACCAATATGACTACCTAAGTATCGCTGATGAAGGTAATCAATGGCGGCAGCAGCAGTCATTACACAGACACGTTCGTGCAAGGCATCCATCGGATCAAGTTGCTGGGTATCGAAGAACGTAAATATCATCCTTTATCAGGACAGAAACCGTGTGATTACCAGATAACTTTCCCCTGAGTATCCGATCACCAATCGCTGTAGTCGCCCCTCGTAAGTGCGAGGCTATGTACGCTGTGCGGCACCAGACATGCACATACTGCTTAACGTCAGGCGCCAGCTGGGAGTTATGCAGTTTTGGTCTGTTTAATGTTGATCGGTATGTAAAGCAGGAAATTCACTACGTTCCACGCAGCAAGAGCGCTGTTGCTTTGTCTCGGAAGTAGGAGAACAGGAGGCATTGCAGGTCGGTACACGAGGTAGACAGCCGGGCTACGCGCCCCCACTGTAAGTTGTTACGAGAATCAATGGGCACCTATACAGAAAACAAAGGTAGTTTAATAGGATCATGCCATTCTGCAGGGGCCGGAGGATGAGTTTTAGAGTAGAAGCGACCCTTGTGCATGACCCTCCTTCCGTCTCCGAACGAGCAGTTGCAAACTAATAGGAAAACAAGCGAATTCTCACCGTCATATAGCCTTCGTTGCTGAAAGCTCCTTGGCTAATAGGCTTGTTCAGTAATTGGCACTGGCGTATCAGGAGACCCCCTCGACCGACTCCCTTGGAATGCATCGGCCGAAATCAATGGTTGCACGGTAAGAGTGACCGGAGAAGATTTCGCTATCCTGCCACACACCGTATGGAGCTGGGAGCACTACTGTCAGGAGTGCCACTGTTGGACTTACGACTTTAGTTGTCCGTAGCACTTGGACCACCGCTACCCAGATACAGTACTTGTCGGCGACACAAATGAACGACGTGAGCGCCAAAGCTGGAGCATGAAATATTCTCCCACCGATACCCGAACTTAATCGGGCAGTCACTTTTCAGCAGATCCCTGATAAGGACTAGACCTCCGAGCTTCCATTCATTGAAGTTGTAATTGTCCGTGACAACCGCTTACGTTCTGTCGAATCATGACAACAGGTGCTACAGCAAGTTCTTTTCCGAAGACGTACTGCCCCTCCTATGTTCAGTGTGCGACGTGTGAGTTCGATGGAAACTATGTTTGAACGCGGTGTGCATACTTGCAATAACGCACGCGGGCTATCGTGGTACGATGACATGAATAAAGGGCTCGATTCGCGCACAGGCTGTCCCTTTGTCCACAAAGTGTCCAGTCGATATCAAAAAACATGTGGTTAAGAAGAAGATGCAGAACTTTGGACGCCGACCCTCAGGTGGGGTTTTTTTATGGTGTTTATGCTGGGGAGTCGCTACGTTCGGACCGAAAGCGGGAGGTTGGTCGTGGAGGTCTGGAGGTACCTCCACGCTAGGCCATACATACGCAGAAGTAATGCCGTCTGAACGTGGCAGCGTTACAACCCATCAATGGTGTGCTTTGTGGGGTATGCCTGAATCCATGTCAGGGTCCGCATGTAATCGCAGCAAGAGATAGGTTCCTGACTGCAGTTACCCAGATTGTCCGCGTTTGCCATGCGATGGGGAATAGATCGCTGCATCCTGGAATGTTACATTGTTTTGGGGTTAATGACGGTATTGAGTGGCAGGTACCTCCAGCAGGTAGTTCTGATCGGATGTATCACATCGTGGTTGCCATATCAGGCTTCTCCCTCCTCAAGCTATAGTGACGGGCGACGTGCAGCCACCAGTGAAGTCAAGTAGGGTCGGCAAAGGCGACATGACAGCTCGTCCATGGCGAATACCGCATCCGAAGACATCTGCAATATACAAGGTTATGGCTCAGCGACTGGTCCGAACTCACCGTCCCATGATAATCAGCGAAGGCAAGAGCCGCATGTCAAACTTCGAAAGACCCACTACATGAGATGGCCAATCCAACTGGATGTCACTATAGTTGCGTAAAGACCTCGTTGTCGGGGATACTGTACACATTTCAGTACGGAATACAACTCGGCTCGACGTCTGATGAGAGACAAGTGATGGGGAATGTTTGGACATCGTCGCTAAGGACCACCTCCATGAGTCCCTCTAATCGCAACACAAGGTTTGAGCTGTGCAGTGTGGCTGCAATAAACCTGAGTCTCCGGTGTTGTGCTTCTTCTTCAGGGTGGAATGGCTGGACCCTCCTTTCGACATGATCGTGAAAAACCACCACGATGTCGAGTGTCGTTTACTTGTCGACTTGGCTGTGAGGTCGAAGTGAGCTCATATTAAATCGGGGTCTTCAAAGGTGCACCGGTCGTACACCCACATCGGATCTCCAGTGTGCCCGATGTATGGTCGACCATGCCATTGGAAGTTCACATGTTCACAAGTCACACCAACACATCACTTGTCGCTGCCGCTCGTCACGGGACCAAGGCGGGCGGGCCACCAACTTGCCTCTTAGACAGGATTGCTGTGGTAGGAGCTATGTCATCTTCACATTAAGGAGACGCAACTCTAGATAGCGAATGTATTTCAACACGAGTGGTATAGCTACGGTAAGGTACCAAGGGAGAGGTGGGTGG
Organism: Pisolithus microcarpus; assembly: GCA_024613185.1. Taxonomy (NCBI): domain Eukaryota; kingdom Fungi; phylum Basidiomycota; class Agaricomycetes; order Boletales; family Pisolithaceae; genus Pisolithus; species Pisolithus microcarpus. The sequence continues at coordinate 340,842 of JANFAI010000029.1, forward strand.
GATAAAAGAGCGCAGTGTGAATCGGTGGGGTGGGCGACGACGAGCGAAGGCGGTGCGTACTCGCTCGTGGGCTTGCTGCTCGGCTGGATGCTTGTCACTGGAATGGCCCAGCACCTGCTCTGGAACAGACAACTCAGGTGTGTTTATCCTCAATACCTGCAATCCGGATATTGATTCGACCACATCATCGTACTCGTACAGGAATATTAGAAATGCTGTGGACTTCTACCACACTGAACCTAAGCAAGGAGATTCGTACAGTCGTTTCTTCCCCAAGTAAAATTGCTTGGGACAATTATGTCGCACCTGTACACCTTCCCGGTTTACTGTTCCCAATGGTGCATCTGATCGGCTTTTTGTGAACAGATTTTCGACCATGCTTGAGGTGACGTTCGCGGATGTGACGAACGTAGTTATGCCTCAAAACTCGACGTCCACAACCATGCCATGTACAATCCAACAGGCGGCGGCGGGTCAAGTCTTTGATGCTATGCACATCTCTGAAGTGGGCCGGGACAACGCCACAATTGATATACTGCAAGCATTCTCTGCCATCTAGACCCGTGCAAAGGCACCGGATAGCCGGACAACTGGCATACTCATCCTGTATATCCCAAAGAAGTTAGGGCCATCTCAATGTGAACGACATAAGTGGTACATACAATCTGGTTACCCACTGCATGAGTAACGGGGGCACTGCATTGCACAAAAGCTAGAGGAACCTCCGGAGATACAACAAAAACATACCTGGCTGGACCGCTGTGATGTTCCAGCGTCCTATCATCGTGAGACTCAACCATATGGCAGATGTCATTGTCCCTTGTAAGTTTGCGTCCGAGAGCCTGTTGTTTACAAGCAATCCCGACATCGCATGTCGAAGTTTTGATGATGTGCACGTCTTGGAAATGATATGGAGCAGTACCGTGACTGATGGGCTCGGGGGGTTCTCTGCTATTCGGATCCGAGTAAGAGCAGGCATTGGGCAAACAATTTGTGAACCGCATTTGTGTCTTTTGAATGGTTAATGTCCCGTTGATATACATGGCTTAGAGGACACACATACGGGTTGTTTATGCGCCTCAGGGGGCACCGGGATACCATCCAATAAAGTATACGATCTGCGTCGCCATGTCAGATAGAGAAGCGCTTGACCGTCATCAGAGACGGCACCTCCTATTTGGCACGTCGGCATGCAGCCCATGATCCTTAACAGCTATGACTGCAGATTTGCAGAAAGACGGAATGCCAGACATTAATGCCCGGAAATCTGCTAAGCTGACCATATTATAGGGTACACTGGGCTCCATGGAGGATGTGGAGGTGGCTGAGGAACAAAAGGTTTGGTGGTCAGTGTCAACTATAGAAAGCGGGGCTACCCGGCCCATCAAACCCATGCTGTTTAGTTATTGACTAGACAGATGCACGCCAAGAGAATACCAGTAGGTCCTGGATTGATCTTGCTCGGGATGGTCTAGATGAAACAATGGGCTCACCTTCTTCGGGCTCAAAGAGTGTAGTGGACTGGGTGATTGTTTGCTGCTCAGCAGGCAGAGGAGTCGCGATCATGTTATAATGTTGCGCGTGTGTGGCAGGGATGCATTCTCTACGGTGCCGAGGCCAGTCCTAAACAGCGCCCGGATAGAGTAACAAGTCTAAGTCGCGTGGCTATAATTTCAACGGCGTACCCACCGTCTGGAGGTGCTCCGGCGTGCAGTACCACGCGTTTTGGCAGCGGCTGCACCACATAGAGGTGGGTCTGCAGCACAACATACAAGGATGGTTAATGACGGGTCCGACGGTGTTCATAATGAGACGCGATATAATGTATGGCGAGTTCGGGAAGATGCCCTGGTATCTTGGAACTTATGGCACAACAAGCACCCCCTTTAAATACCTTTTAGCAACGCCATTGGTTGAGACCTATCGAAACTAGACTGGTTCGGAGGAAATACCATATCTGGGAATGGTGACTTGAGGCGGCGCTGTATGTAGGGTCAGGCACATCTGTTGGGAGGTCTCCGGAGGACTCCAAGGATAGCGGGCACCAAAGTACTGGACTAAGCCCGCCTTACGTGGGAGTGTGATAAGGGAAGTTTCCTAGACATCCCCAAGAGCATCCTGTGGACATTCAACGTCATCACGAGTCTTTTCAGAGAATAGGAACACCATAAACAAAGCATCGTTGTTGCAGTGTCGAAAATCTTCCGAACCGTGATAACTCTGAATGCTCGTCGGTAACGACAAACTGTGATCAAAAAACCTGGGACGACTCCGAGTTTCGGAGCCAACACAACAGAGTATAAGGAAGTCACTCAGATTTGGTTTGATGGAATTATCACTGTAAGGAATGGAACCGACATGTCCCACACAGCTGCGCCCCTGTGAAAGAGTAGTGATATCAGCTCCTTAGACTTGCTGTTACTACGCGTGATTGGGTGGAGGGTACGTGATGGGTGGAAGGCGCGCGATTTGGTGCGGCTTCAGAACGTTCGACCTCCATGGTATCTAGACACGGTCCGAGTCGGCCTGCGAAGCAACAAACACGAGGTGGCCATTCATATCGCAACACAATGTTCCGAGTCGGCCTGTGACGAAGCAACAAAACTAAGTCAGTTTATTCCGGAAAATGTGCAGGTGGCGGTCAAACAAACAAGCGAAATACGAAGTTTGGCACTGTTGCCTAACGGGGTATGGGAAGCTATTACCACTCACTCGCTTGGTCGACTCCGTGGCCAAAACATCCGACCCGCTTTCAGCCTCGAAGCAGGCTTTCGAAACAGCGTGGCAAGTTATTAATTTTGAGTAACCCTCCGCTTCTGATCACGCAGCAACCGAACTACGCGTGTTCTCTTACTTCCACCGAAAGGTTGCCCCAGTGAACGGGGAAGATTGAACCTCAGTCACAGGTAGTGTTGCCGCGAACCAGACCTAAGTCGAATCGAAGTGGTAGTTTGGCCACACTTCAACTTGTCGAGGCGCAACTATGAACTGAGCTCGAACGAAGTCGCTAAATGTTCCGTCCAACAGCGTTGGTGCATGATAACAAGGCAAGGTAGGGTCATTAATTCCGTTGATAATCAAGTATTGCGTATCATGCGGGTCCCAGACTCCCAGTGACCCCAGGCATTTACTGCGAGCTCGTTCTATTCGTCAAATTTCCCGACGAGTTCGTTGATGTGCTCAGCGTATTCATTGCTGCTGCAACCCAAAGGTCAGGAATATTTGTCACCGTGCTCTCATTTGCCAACAGAAGCTTCCGGAAGAAATTGAGGTAAACGCAGTTCCGTTGATCGCATTGTATGATGTAGAATCAACGTTACCCGGTCGCTTGTCATTATGATAGCGCGACTTCGGTTTCAGGTTCGATTCAAGACTTCATTCTGCCTCGCACCATCGGACTGTACAGAACTGATTTCGAGTTGGGCTCGCCTCGACGGCAACACTTTACAGGTCTAGGCACGAGTCTCGCAGATCGGTGATTGATCGTAGGTTGCACGAATTAGGAAGCCAAGAGGACCGTGTACAGATATTGTTACATATGCGAGGATGAATAAAAATGTTGAGGGTAAAGAAAAGGACGACTGCCTAAAACTGAAAAGTATGCCATGACGAGTTAGTTAGCCGACACGTATCAACCGCCACCCGCTTTCAAGCTCAGGGGCGTCTGTAACATATCGCGTATTCGAATATTATTGTGCTGCCCGCTCCTGTTCGGTAGAGGCGTCTGCCTTGTCTTCTTCCTCAGGCTTACCGGGTTCGTGGTTTTGCAGTCGCATCTCCACTAGGAACTCTTTGTCGCGTATGGCCTGCGACCACGTAGACAACAGGCCCATGACAGAGACGCACATACGAGCAAGACCCGCTGCGGCGAAAATTCCGGGATATGCGTGTACAACTGTGGAGTGGTGTGCGATAGTCAGGTAATCAGTAACTTAACGTCGAACGGTTCACAAGCGCGGACACTTACACAAGAATTTGGTCCCGATGGGAAGTCCAACGACTTCACGCAAGAAGTAGACGAAGCCTGCAGGCAGAACAAGCATGCCTGTCAAACCGGCAACGAGAGGGAAAATGAGATCCTTGGTGGCCTGTTGCGGGTCTGGATTTGACCAGCCATTGTTCAGCAGCTAATACAAATCGCAGTCAGCCTGAACCAGGGAAGACGGAAGTAAAGGTGACACGCACTGTCTGAAGGGCTCGTGCTATGCGGTCCGGAAGCTGTATGCGTCTACGAAGCCGAATCGCAATTTTGCCATAAATAAGGCCAAGAGACCACATATCAACGATACGTATATTCGGAACCATCGTCGGATTCAAGTGTCAACCGGATGGGCAGTATGACATAGACGTCCACGACAAGGCCAAGCAACGTAGGGATGACGATCCCAAACATGACAACCATATAAGCAATCTTCGAAAGCCAAAGCAGACTTCTCTTTGCGAAGAACACTATGAAGCCCTGGTTTGGCACCATTGATCCGTTGCCTCCGCTTATTCATTCGCTCCGAGGCCTGTGAGACGGCATAGCACGCCCATAGCAGGTAAAACCCAACGAGGAAAGAGTACCCGTCGTGCAACTCGGACGCAGTGAACAGCGCAAAAAAGCAGTCGCCCTATCTGCACAGGTAGAGCGATACAGACAGCCACCGCGATCGCGAACGATCGTCCACGACCGCAGCGACGAAAGTAAGAATCCTTGCTCGGAAACGTGGTGGGAAGTACACGACAGTGTAGTCAGCCTTGATGTCACGTTTGGCTTTGGCAGCTTCGTTATTCTGCTGCCGAATGAGATCCCTAGCCTCTTCGTTCGCGGGGAAACCATTCTCGAATACTTCGGCAGTCGCTCGCATGTCCCTCGGAAGTGCGATATTGTCACTAGCAGGTACCCGACGAAACGTCCCATCATGCTCGGTAATAACGTCATTTGTGGACTTCATGAAATATGCAATCCATGTCCGGTACCGCACTGTTACTTCCTGGTCCGCAGGCCGATCACCAAACATGTAGGACGTCAACCTCAACTTGGAAGCCAAGTATCTCCAGATATATATGGACGTATCGTGCAAGTACCTTGCGAGGTCGCAGATGACGCATCGTGTAGGGCAAGGACGATTTGGAGGAACAGAAGGTCGATCGGAACGTCGGACAACGGTTCGCTGTGAATGCTCGAGTGAGACGAATCGGTCGCCAATCGAGGAGTCGATACGAACCGTGTCTTCCAGCGGATGGGGAAAATTGACTTGCTTCCGATGAATAGCAAGATCGCAAGACTACCAACACCGCAGGCGACCACCATTGAATACATGAAAGCGCTGATGAGAAGCTTGCGGAATTGCGTCAAAGTGGGTCGGTCAAGGATGTCGCGGATGGGGTGGAAGTTCTGGTCCTGCGGGTCTTTGATGAACCACATGGCACCCGGGCGCATAATGCTCCGACAGCCGGCCAACAGGATGGCAAATTGGTACCTACAGACGAATTAGTCGGAGCGCGTATATTGACCGAAAGATGTCACCTACATGAACATAGTTCCAGCAACCCAGTGATAAAACATAGCTGTCAATGGCGCTTGTGCGAAGAATGAGACACGCGAGGCAAATGAAGCTTCCGGGAACACCCAAATCGTGCATGCGTCGAGCATAATCCCGCACCCAAGTGGGAATATAACCAGTTCGATTATGATAAACATGGCAACCTAAATTCCACCCAATCAGCGTTTGACGCTAAAAAGTCCCTGTAGTAGCGTACCTTCACTACAAGCAGCTGCTGTCTCACGGCATTCCTAACCGCCCTTCCGGCACTTCGTGCATTGCCAACAGTGAACACGTTCAGGTAAAATGCAAGGCAGATGGTAATCACTGTATAGCCCAGACAAATCGCAAAAGTTCGTTCCGGCGTTCCGTGACCAAGTGCTAAATGAGCCCAGGACTGTCGAGCCTGTTCGGTGGCGAGCCTGATGTCGCGGCCGAAGTCCGCAAAGTAGGACTCCAAGAAGCGAGCTAGTGCTGAATTGCGTTCAAAGAACTTCTCGATCTGGCCCGAAAGGCCTGGAGACGGTTCCTCAGGAGGCGATCGCAGCCATTCCAGTAATCTCTCCAATAACTTTGCCCCCTGTGATATCTACCCAATGAGTGCTTCAGTGAAAGCTAACCGGTAGGTAGTCAATGACAGCGTACCACCCAAGAACGCAGCTCGACCACGGTGGCAGCAGCCGCAGGACCCATTGATTTTTCCTGCAGGCGAACAACAAACAGCGGAAAAGAAGGTCGAGAGTCATGTAGAGCAGCGGAGGCACAGAACGGCTGAGAAGGAATGTCACAAAATCTACCACGGGATCTGTAATCACCCTCATGGCGCGAATGGGTAAATGAAGGATATGAAATGCTCGAGGAGGATCCAACTATAGGAATGTTGAGTTCTGACGATCAAAGGATAAATATGTACTGACCGACAACAAAGCGGTTGTCTTTCCTAGGGTGAAGGGAAGCCATATTCCAAAACCCATGGCGGTATTAAGGACAAGCACCATTAGAACAGCCTACAAACCTCCTTAAGCGAGGAATAGGAAGGATGATGAGTTAACAACATACATTCTGAACGACGCCAAACAGTGGTCCTCGAAGGCCGATTGCTATGCCAAAGATCTCAGTGGATTGAGCGCTAAAAGTCGATTGGCAGTTTTACCTTCGAGCTGCGCCCTCCATGTCATCTTCGACACCTGCTTCAAGGTCATCAGCACCGTCGTTGATCTGTTCGGCGGCTGCTTGTAACTGTGCTTGTTGTGGCTGTACACCAGGGCGATTCACAATGTTAAAGTTACCGAATTCGTCCTCGTCCTCATCTTCGTCTTCCTCAAGATCTTCCGCCTCTAGTTCACCATCACCATCATCGTCCTCATCATCGTCCTCAACAGGTACCACCGGTCTATGCAAACCATCCAAATCTGGGCGCGGATGCGGTATTTCCAATGCATCGTTAGGATCGGCTGGTTCGCGGAAATAATGATCGAGTTCATCTTGCATCTCCTGTCTCGCAAGATTGCCATGATCCACGCGTCCACCTGCAGCAGACGATGGCCCTGCCTCCAATTGTTCCGGTGGGACGTACGTCGCAATACCGGGCGAAGAAGTAAGTCCCTCTGCCAGGGCAGAGGATGAGACTAATTCATGCTGAGGACTTGGGGTTCGATTGGGAATATATGGCTCGCTACTGCTGGGTTCGAAAGCATACTTCCCTAACTCGATAGGCGCAGTAGCATTGACGTGCAATTTCTGTTTTGATGCCTCAGCAGAGAGACCTCGCGCTGCATCGGCTAGGACCTCCTCGCGTACGGACGCACCAAGAAGATCCCGGTGAACAGAACCCGGATGTGCATAAGAGGACAACCCAGACCCTGGCAATCCGTCGTGCACTAGTTCCGCATGAAATGAATAGCCTTCAGAGAGAGCTGGCTCCGAGGTAATTGTTTCGGGATGCGGCGGACCTCGGGATTCCGCATGCGATGTTTGCTCAGACGGGAGATCGTGGTCCTCGTATGCAGAACCATTGATAGGGCGTGGGGCACGGAAGGTAAACTCGAAAGTCGTAGGAGGAGCGCCTGGGGAGGTGTCTGATGATGTTGCTGTGGAGTTGCTGAAATCCTGGGACGGCAAGCCACCAACACCATCTTGGTCATGTGAATCCAGTTTTCTACGAGTCCTCCGGGGTGAACCAGTAAACCCGTCCTCATCGAGATCCTCTTGGTGCCTTGCCTTTCCTTTCCCTGTGAGAGCTGAAGGTTCTTTGCCATCCGAGATTTGAGGCGAACTTGGTGGCAATAGTGGTAGTGGTTCTGTGGGAGGGTACTGAGGAAAGGGGACCGGCAGTGCACGTAAAGGCTGCCCTCGTTCTAAATTGTTCTGCCGTCGTGGTAGGCGCTCGAGCTGACCATTTTGCATCATGCCACCACGACGTGGCCGCATGAACCTAGCTTGACGTCGCGCTTCCTCTCTCCCTGCAAAGTCCCTGCCCATAGGGAACAGGGCTGCGGGGTTGGGGTTGAAACGACCATCGGGTTCCACCAGGTTTTGGACAGCAGGTATTGGCTCCAGAACAGGGGCGTTCATCGGAGGAGGTACCACGAGATCTTCTTCTTCGAACACTCCAGGTCGGGCATTCTGGGAGATCCACTCGCGCAGAAGAAAAACAGCAACAAAAATGAGGACGATCAGCGACGCTATGATCTGTCCAGCAAATATATCAGCCGAAAGGGATTGCCAGAATGGTCGTGTCATCAAACGATGAAGGACAGTTGAATTCGTCCACAAGGAAACCGTTTCGTTGCTCACTGCAAGTGATACGAGTCCGCCCGAGGAAGAGCTGGGCTGCAGATCACGTCCGCTTATCCACCACGCACTGGATATAGTCCCTTAGCATTTCGACGGGTAGACAGCCTAGAGTGTACACACGTAGATTCTCCCATCGTAAAATACAGCCTCCACGTCCATATCGTTATCCAGGGAAGAATGGCAAGCCATACAATGGTGATCATTATAGGCTCGAAGACCGAAAAGAACGCCGAAGAGAGCCTGCTGGGCGAGCCGACGAACTAGGAGTAAAGGAGGGAGCTTGTCAGGCATGTCGGCGGCATAGACTATCAGTTTTCATGAGTCAGACGCCAAGGTCGACCGTAGAAATTCGGTATACCTTTGGTGAAGGAGTAAGGATGCTTGCAGACGTCGCAGGTTTTTTCTTGCTGTGTGAGAGCCATGTCGTCAGACTAGGTGGTGTACGGGGTCAGTTACAATCAAACTTAATATCTTTGGCTGAAGCATTACCAGTCTTGATGGATGTATCGGATAGTGCCCGAGCACTTACAAGGATGAAAGAGTGGTTGGTCAGGCTCTCCTGGCGTACTGCATATCCGACATGTGTCTGCTATGGTGTGAATACCCGCATGCGCTGCGAAGGGGCGACCGGCATACCCAGCTCCTCTGCTTCCTGCATTCGTTTCACCCCGGTGATTCGACGGGACGGATTCTATGCTGCAAAAATTCTGCTCCAGAGTATGTCCTGCGTGCTGGCTGAGCAAGTTGCAATGAAGTGGTCGTCAAGTGGTCCCAGCAGTGCAGCCTGCCGAGTATTCCAAGGCTTGGGACAGCTGCGGTCAATTCTGAAATCCTCGACCCGGTGGGTGCTCGCAGTTTCTCCGTGTCGCCACCGCCAAATACATGCAAAGTGGGTCCGCACAGCAACACAGCTTGATGCATTCTATCAAATGCACAGATTTTTTTATACAGCAACTAGCATCATCTCACAGCTCCAGAATCAAAACAGACATCTGGCATTTGTAGTACAAATTGAGTACATGTCGACCAATACACCATCAAGGGCAGGATATACAGCGAATATGTAGAACTTCCAAGTCGATGAACAACGTCCTGACAATGGCGCTTTACCTCTACCAAGAGTATATCCAAATCGCGAGAGGCAGCGTAAAATGATCCAGCCTACTGTCCACCATCCACATCCATGTAGTTATAATCCGAGTCTGTGTCGGCGTAGTCGTGGACGTCATCTTCGCGTACCAGGAGGTGGGCGTCGAAGGCCCTGTCATCATATTCGACTACCCGCCACCTCTCCGGTCGGTTGACCACATCCTCCATAACGTACTGCATGAATCCTTCCCCATCTTCATCATCCGAACTCAGTCGGATGTTCCATCCGAGGAAGTAGCGATTGTAATCTTCGTCGTGTGCGACAAGGCCCTCCTCATGCGAGTATCGTACGTTATATTCACGCAACATCTGGAGCGTCACGCCGCGCCGGAGAGCATTGAACTCGCTGGCGTCTAGTTGGTCGAAGAGATAATCATCCTCATCCACGATCACAGTAGGCGGCTCCCACTGTGGATAGACGTAGCCACCGTTGTATGGCTCTTCGTCGCTGTCGGTCCCATAACTGAAAACATCCTCGTACCAATCGGAAGAATGATCGTCGTCCTCTTCGTAATCATCGTCGTCATCATCTCCTTCGTCCTCGTCCCCTCCACTCGTCTCCCCACTGTCCCCTTGATCGTGAGGTGGGAATATCCCTTTCCATGGATCCAGTTCACTGATAGCATCACGGCTCGGCGATGCTGTGCTAGGACAGGTGCCTTTCACTTTGGCCAGTACCGTGGCGATCGATTTAACAGGCAAAAATAGGGATGGGACGGTGGAGAACCTTAGTGCGGCAGCACGGACATGTCTTGCGGCGATGAAGGATGTAAGCTGGATCGTCGACATCGTCCATGTCATCGTCACCCATAGGAGCTTTTCGGAACCACTCCTGGAGACAAGTAACACATAGAATGTGGCCACATGGCGAAAGCCTGGGCTCGTAGTCAGAACGATCACAACCCCCACACCATCCTCTATACGTACGCATACGGCTTCAGGAGGAGTTCCATGCAGATCTGACACTGTACATTGTTTTCCACTGTGGTCACGAACTGCGCTGTGAAGCTAACCAGCTCTACGATTACGAGCAGGTAGAGTGGATCGCGGCGCACCTCTTCAGCTTTCCTCGACTTATTCAGTAATTTCTGCACTTGCGATTCAGGTTTCTTTCAATTTCTACGAAAGAGATCATCGACGGATATTTCAAACTTCCATGTGGTCCCCGTACCTGACTGGTAGCATGCTCCTGTTGTTTCAATTCTTCTATAACCTGGCAAGGCGTCAATACCAATTAACTCAATCACCCGGATATTTACCTTGTTCTGTTTCTTGACTGCTTTTTTGCTATCTAGAGCCGACTGCCGCGAACGTCAGTGACACGCATCATCACATGAAATGATCCACACTTTTCTCAGATTATCGATTTCTCGTTTCATCTGAGCAAAATCAGCAGCAGCAAGTGGGCCGCTATAGTCGGGATGTAGATCAGTGAGGTTGCGAACGGAGCTCTCAGGATCTGATGGTGCAGATTTTGAGGTTTGTCTGGTTGACTCCTGAGACTTTGACCTTTCTTCTTTTGTTATGGTTATGGACAAAGGAGCCTCGACCGGGTGAGGTGCTCCAACGTGCGTGGTGTTCTCCGGGAGAAGGCGACTGTGATGGCGCTGTCGCGGCTTTGACTTACGGCCACGATCTGAGCTAACCTCATCGATAGCGACGATAAAAGACCGGGAAGCCGTGGGGACAGACGATGGATTTCCTGACTTCTTCCGCCTGCTCTGGTCTACCTGGGAAGATTCGGCAATGGCAGGCATCACCCCACTTGACTGGACCACGTGTTGCACCGCCGCCCACTCGGTGGAGCCTGACGGACGGCGGCGACTCGACTGCTTGGGCACAGATTGCACCTCCGTAGGCACATTGTAAGTACGTCGGTGTACGTTACTGTTATTACCGCGTCGGGAATTGGTGCGATCAGTAACGTTCATCGAAAGGGCTGCAAGGATCAGCTTCAGCGATGCCACCGCCAATGCCACATATGATAACATGCTCACCGTAGACACCGGTCAACAATGTCTCAAAGGTTACGGGGGTTGTTGTTGTGGTCGAGTGTCAAAGGACTACGCCTCCACCAGACATTGAAATGCCGTGATGCGATGTGACAGTGACCGTGACCGCGACATATATCACGTGATCCGTGTCTCAACGCAAGCAATTCGGATCGATTGATTCCCGCTTGCGTTCGTACTCAAAAATCATGGCATCCGCTTCAAAAGGTCGCGTTTTGTTGGCTTATTCTGGTGGTCTTGGTGAGTTCGCACCTCAGACGTACCCTTGATCTCCACTGAAGTGTATATGTGAATGGGTGATAAAGATACCTCTTGCATCTTGGCATGGTTGATCGAGCAAGGATATGAAGTTATCGCGTTTATGGCCGATGTTGGCCAGGAAGAGGCAAGTGATGCGGTTTACTTCAGTTATCCGAGCCATAATCATTCATCTGTAGGATTTCGAAGCCGCTCGCCAAAAGGCACTCGCAGTGGGTGCCAAGAAGTTCTACCTACAGGTCAGGCCTATTTCGGCATCATATCATCATCTTTATCTTTGATTTCCAGGATCTAAAACGTGAGTTTATAACTGAACTCATATACCCCGCTATGCAAGCAAATTGCATCTACGAGGTGAGTTGCACCGGTTTCCTTTCTAGCTAGAGACGCACATCGCAGTACACAGAACGTATATCTTCTCGGGACATCACTTGCTCGACCTGTCATTGCCCGTGGAATGATTGAAGTCGCTGATACGGAAGGTTGCGAGTAAGACTGATTTCATTGAGCATCTTTCAATCTCGTTTATGATATTTCTCAAAAGCTATGTCTCTCATGGGTGCACCGGGAAAGGAAACGACCAAGTTCGCTTTGAGCTTGCATTTTATGGTCTGCGACCTGACATCAAAGTCATCGCCCCATGGCGCATACCTGGTACGTATATGCGTGCGCTCCTGCACCAGCCATCAATCCGATCATGATATTACAGAGTTCTATGACCGATTCCCTGGCCGTCAGGCTCTTCTCGCTTACGCTGCAGAGAAACAAATTCCCGTCCAGCAGACTGCTGCCAAGCCATGGTCTACAGACGAGAACCTATTCCATATCTCTTATGAGGCCGGTATACTGGAAAACCCCAACGTCACTCCCCCCGGTGATATGTGGAAACTCACTTCCGCGCTTGATGCCGCGCCCTCTGAGCCCGAGCGTCTTTCCATCGAATTTCAAGGACTGGTCTCCCAGTCAAGGTCATCACTGAAGATCAGAAGACCTTCACCGATCCGGTCGATATATTCTTGGGTCTCAATGCTCTCGCGAGAAAGCACGGAGTTGGACGTATTGACATTGTCGAGAACCGCTTCATCGGTGTAAAGTCCCGCGGATGCTACGAATCGCCAGGGGCCACCATCCTGCGTGCTGCTCATATGGATATCGAGGGCCTCACCCTTGACCGCAATGTGCGTGCCCTCAGAGACCAGTTCATTACCATCGAATTGGGCCGCATACTATACAATGGCACTTTCTTTTCTCCCGAGCGTGAGTTTATCACAAGTGCCATCCCCGCCAGTCAGCGAACAGTCAACGGAGTGGTTCGATTGAAGCTGTACAGGGGTAACGTTGTCGTTGAGGGGAGATACTCTGACGAGGTATGTAAATTTGAGAAGTAGCAGTCGTGATTTAATCCTTCATCAGGGCTTGTACGACGAGGCACAGTCATCCATGGATGAGCTTGGTGGGTTCGAGCCTACGGATACCACAGGCTTTATCCAGATCCAAAGCATCCGAATCAAGAAGTGTGTCCCACTTTTTGCGCTCTTCCCTCATGACTCTCATATTATCATATACTAGGTGGGCCCAGTCCTAACATTCGCAAGGGACAGGGAGGTGTCCAGGCCAAGGACGTGTATGGATCCCGCGCTTAGGCTTGTTAAGTGTGCCGCTATCCTCTCGTACCGAAATTTTCAACTGTATGTAAAACTTGCGGGAATGTTGTATCGCTTGCCTGTAATACCCGGGATCTCGACGGTTATTGACCTGTACTTGCGGCCAACTCGATGCCAGCTGACCCAACAAAGATGAGTCTACTACCAGATCACCTTTCGCGATATTACTGCTCAGGCTTTGGTCTGAGTTTTCAGAGATTAGATATGGCTGCGGCGTCTTTCGCAGGGCTGCGAATGTCAGCTCCGCGGGCGCTCTCTCGAAATCATCACGTACGAGAAGTCGCAGCGGTACAAGGTCGAGGAGTTTCCAGTGATGTTTTGAGATACATATGTTGTTCCACAGAGATTGATTTCGTGTCGTCTTGATCTCGCAGATTTGTGTACTTTGATCCTCCGCCAATCAACATCTGGCACGCCGGGCGTTTGATATGTTCTGGCTATGGAACTCCCGTGAGTCTGCGGTTATCATCCGACTTGTTACAACGCCAGCTAGCTCCGATTCCCTGGTTCTCCAATGGCAAATGACCCCTACTGATCCCGAACATGCAGACCTGCCACGTCGAACTACGGGAGAATCTGGGGTGCCTTTACATCTATGGTTTCTTGCGATTTCCACTCGAATAAATACCCTATGGATGTCCTCCTGCCTCCATCAGCGTTACCAGATACAAACTGAGACAGTGCTTCCCAACATGAATTTCTCTGTGTATCTTGTCTTTGCTTCTGCCCTTTCTCTCGCTTCTGCTGAGCGTATTCTGGGTATGCCGGCTTTCGTCAGCGCAACGATTGACTGACGTTCAACAACTACTTCTGTAGTTGCCAGACAGTGTACGGATGTCTGCTGCACGGTCGTCTCCACCATTTTTGGTCCCCCTGCTTGGTTCTGTGACCCAGGGACTTCTTGGTGGGTCTCGCTACCCGACCAAGATATAAATGACACTCCTGACCTTCCATCTACAGCTCCGGTGGCCAGATCGCCACGTGCTGTACCCAGACCAGTAGCGGATGGGATTGTCCATGAATATCTTACAGTCGCAACTTGTAACCATCGACGGTGGTCGGATATGTTGCCTGTATACAAAGTCGGTCTACTTCCAGAAACCTTGCAAATGGTAATATGTTAACCCACTAGTAGTTTCCGGACATGAGTGGGACGTGCCAAGGTGCGTCGGAGGCATCATCCACTTCTCAAATGTGTCTAAAGGAGTAATATTACTATGAACATTGCGCAGGCGAAGTACAAACAACAACGATCGGATGTAAAATGCAACTGTACACGTATCATGCACGGCGAGCACCAAGCTCAGCAAGCTGCTCCGTAATTAGTTCCACCTCCACGCATTCCTTAGGGTCTTCAAACACCCGAAACTGGGATGTGCTTCGGTATCAACTGCCGTGCCCGATACACTCTGTTCTGTAGGTCCCACTGCTTCTTCTCTCCATCTGTCATAGGTGTAGTACCCCGTCTGGTAAGTCGGAGTGAGTTGGAACTCGGGGACGTCGAAGATCCCACGGAGAACGAGCCTGAGCCCAACGAATCGAGAGAATCACGTGAAACTTCGTCCCTGGCCATCTTCGAGGATGACGGAAAAGACGACGGGGAAAAAGTCGACTTCCGCGATGGTTGCTGAGATGACACGGTTCTTGAGTGGAGCTCGTCAGCGGTCATCGAACGCCTCGGAACTGGCGGGGTAGTTGGGACCAGGGCGATACTTGCTGTCCTCGGCGACCTAGAAAGATGGCCGAGAACGTCGGCTGCCTGCGTGCCTGTCGGGTCCTGCAGTCCTGCGGATGTCACGTCCCTGATAAATACGCCTGCGACCTGGTCCGGGCGCTCAGCAGCTAGTCGAGCATACAGTTCCATATCTTGTTCTCCAGAATCTCCTATGAGGATGAACCTGGATTGTGGGAAGCCATCCAGTACTTCAACCACGTTGGCCCTTTTCCTGGTGGCGGGAGCTGACAGGATGCCATTGAAAAGTGATTTTCCGGTATACGAGCGTAGCCGGATGGAACCCGACGGAAGTCCAGAGATCTTGATGAACTGTCTGACGACTGGAAGAAGCTCGAATGGAGAGTTGGACTAGCGGCCGTGCCAGATTAGCATCAAACGCCAAGGATTTCTGCCATGGAGTGACCCACCACATAATGAAACCGGACCCCACGCTTCCACAATGCTCTATACCATTCGGCCATCTCGGGAATCACAGTTTCTTCCAAATCTTTGGCGAACACGTTGTGGAACGCCGCTCGGGCGCCGTCAATGACCCTGGACGATTTAACCGTGTCATCGATATCAGAGAGCACGCGTATGGTTGAGTGCGTGATCGGAATCCATTCTAGTGCAGGTCGCGGCGCACGGGATATGTGTGAGTGTTCAGAACTCAAAATTCTCGCCTCTACCTAGGAGCTCGTGCTCCAAGGAAGCCTTGTCATTGGCAATGCGGGATGCACCAGGATGTGCACGAATATCTTCCCAAGGAATCATGATTGTGCGCGAGAAGAATCCGTCAGACCCAGGACGGAGTTCGTACGTTATAATTGGATGGCGGGAGTGGTGCGCCCGGGAACTTGGAGAAGGGGCAAAGATAGACACCTGCACGGGCATCGAAGACAGTGGGGAAGCCCAAAACGGTCGCAAACGGGACTCTAGATTGTCATGCAGCCGCTTCAGCTGAGCGGGTGCATAGATTTCAGCTGCGGACTGTGCTGAAAATAATTGTGCTTGAGTCGGACGAGGGTACCCCTGTCTGGTTTAAACTGTCAATAAACCGACAGTCGAGATCATCGAGTTCGAAGTTATCAGGTATCTCGTAGGGTCGAGGCGGGAGCTTTAGACGCCCCTCTTCTAGAAGGTTATTGGTAGAATTTGACTGCACCTTTGGGAGAGAGGCAAACTGCTGTGGTAGGGCGTCATTGGCGCCAAGCACCATGGCAAGACATGCACGTACTCTTAGCGAATTTAAGGAAAGTCCGCTGAGGGGGAGTAAGAAGTTCGGGAGTACGCCGAGAAGTGGCCACCCCAGAAATATGCACTACGATGTCAAATGCTGGAAAGGAGGACCAGTCGATAAGTACGACGCGGCGAGTTCTGGGATGCTCACCGTCGAGTTGGTTAAGTTCCAAATCTCGGGGGCGCTTGGTGGCCCAGCCTGGAAATAATTCGACCTCATGTACCAAGATAACTTCAGAGGAATTTCGCGTCAGCTTCTGGAGCTGCCCACTGACTCCAAGTTTGCAGCATGTCTGGGCTGTGCGGTTGGGTGCCGCTCTTCTGAGATGGCCTTAGCGCTCTTATACGCGCCGGCAGTGAGAACCTGATTTCACGTCTGCCAAAGTAATCTTTCCAACGCGACGGTGACTTAGGCGAGGACATTCCGTGGGCAGGGTTCTTGGACGTGCTGGAGGTAGAAAGACATGTGTTATAGGTAAAGGAACGCCCGTCGCGCTGTGTATCTGAAGCGTTTATGGGCGACCTTTTGGTGTAACCACGAGTTGGAATGAGCGCCCGGGCCATATGTCGTTGGACGACTACTGGCACCGTCCGCCACTGGCTCAACTACTACGGTACAGCGACGACAACCGTACCCAGTAGACAAATCTCGTACAGGCAAAGGTTTCGATTTCTTGAAATGTCGGCAGAGACGCAAAGCAAGAAGAAACCAGCACCGAGACAACGAGGTCATCCCCGAGACCTTCCAGAAGTACGACTATCCAAGAGTTTGTCGTGGTTGCTTCGCCATGGTGCACGGACAGCAGGCCTCCAGGTTCGCCCAGATGGGTACGCACGCGTTTCGGACGTGGTGAGGACGACGATCACTTCATTTTCAGCATAGAGTTGACTTGTTGTCAGCTTGCCAATGCCATGTTCAAAGACGTCACCTTTCTGCAACTACAGGAGATAGTGAATCGAGATCAGAAGAATCGATACCATCTACTCTTCGAGCCCTGTCCAACCCCGAGCACTAACTCGAGCGACGTATGGTGGATAAGGGCCAATCAAGGGCATTCGATCAAGGTAATGCCTGCTGTCCATCACGATCATTGGGTTGTCGAACATCATCCTGCTAGGACTATCAGCCTAGACCTTCAAATTATCTCATCCGCTTCTGAAATTCCATTGGCCGTACACGGGACGACTCGCAAAGCATGGGAGCTCATTGGTATGGAAGACAGGATGACCGTAATCACTCCGAGCTAACAGCACGAACCAGCTACTCAGGGCCTTTCCAGAATGAAGCGGAATCATGTGCACCTTGCACAAGGTGTCCCGGGCAGCGGTGTCTTGAGCGGTGCGTCGCGAATATTCGCAGCAATAGGTCATTGATTGAATGGACATCATACTATGGCCCTGTAGGTATGCGCAACAGCTCCCAGGTCCTCATATTCATAGATGTCCAGAAGGCCATTGATGCAGGGATAAAATTCTATTTGTCGGAGAATGGCGTCGTTCTTACGGAAGGAGACGCAAATGGTGTCTTGGGGCCACAGTTCTTCCAACGGGTCGAGTACGCCGATCGTACACCGATACCCGGCTGGGAGGGGAGTGGACCTGTTGAACGGTGCGAAGTCGAACCTATGCGGATAGGGGTGGGCGGGTCTCGCGGCCTCACCACCGCAATAGACAGAGCCCTGACCGAGCAAGTCACCGACCGCACCAGTACACCTAAGGCATGTTCCTGGCGATGTACTGCCACTTTGACGGAATCCTAAGGAAGCATCCAATAGGGTCTGCGCAAAGAGGCAAGCCTGTCATCCGGTTCGAGGTTGGATCGAACCTTACATGCCTTTCCAGCGTAGATGGCCTGTTACACATCAACACAAAAAGTTGAGGTCCTCATACTTTCTGTCGGCATGGATATCTGGCATTCACAATGGAGGGTATTATGATTAGGAAAGTACTGTGGCTCTGCCCTCCAATGATCATTCCTCAGCGAATTCAAACCCTTCGACACTTGGAATGTCATTGCAGACAGTTGCTACCTCGCAGTTATGGCGTGGGACTTGAGAATCACACCACGAATTCTTGGTCTCACCCAGCTGTGGTGACAACCCCTCCAGCTCCTTCTCTAGGTTGCATTAGAAACAGCAGGAGCCGGGAGACCGCCAGTCTCCTTTTGCACTTGCATGAGTTTCTGAAGTTCCTCCTTGTAGCTATTCAGCTCCTGTTGATTTAGATGGAATGAGCAGGCCATACAATTTACAAGAGATAAGACTGACAGTATTATTGGGTTCGAACTGGAGGCCAAGTGACACCGATTGTTCGGCCTCAGGCAACCTGCCGAGGCCAACGAGCGCTTTGGCCTTTCGGAAATGTCCCTTGGGCCAGTTTCTCCGGATTGAAACGACAGTTTCTGCATCTACTAGGGCACCTAGGTAGTCCCCGAGCTCGAAGAGTGCAGCAGATCTATTTGAGACGACGGTAGAGAGTTCTTCGCGGAACAGAGCCGAGCTTTCCCAGGGAGGCCTCTGGACCGCAATGTTAGCGGCCATGTTGTACTTGGCGAGAGCTTCTCTGTGTTTGTTGACTTTATAAAGCGACTGAAGCGGGTGAACAGGAGCATGTCATGAGAAGATATGGGTCATACATTTCCTTCGTCCTTAGTATTGGTGACCGCTTGAGAGAGTTTTTGCTGTAGAACGTTTGGCGGGGGGGGACACCGTAGGTTAGGATTGGTGATGAATATCTTGGATATTCGATTGAGAGCTGTAAAGTCCACTTTGCACACGTCGCACTTCTCGGCTTTGTGTGGCTGACAGAATGCAAAGGCATGCCCAGGTTCTCCTACTGCGAGGTCGACTGGTTTGAAGTCGGCCTCAATACGGGCCTGCATGACTGGATCAATCTGAGGTGTCAGTACCGGTCTCTGCACATTCGGGTGTCCTTGCACTGGCTGGGCCATGGCTGTCGTCGTCGGGCGGTGTACCAGTGTGACCAGCCAGCTGCACTTGTTCGGCAGATGAGACACTCTTTCCTAATCGAGTGATTAGTCATTGGTCATTTTTCATCCTCATGTCTCCTTCCCTTCCCAACGTTTCTTCCGTTTCATCCTACAACGACGACTAGAAAATTGTCGATTCAAGTCTTTGCAAGTTTGATAATATGTCCAATGGAATTGTAAATGCAGGTCTAGAGACTCAGTTTGGTGCGTAGAGTGGTCATACAGACGAACGAAAATACTCACAAGTATTCCCTGAAGCTTCTCTTGGGATCAACGGCTCAAGGTCTACTTATGTTCCCCCTCATTTGAGAAATGCGCAGCGCGCTGCATCTACTCCTCCCACCAACGGGTAAGTTACGGTAGTTTTGGCACTTTTACCACCTTCAACTTCCCGTTACTAATCTGACGCTCACCAGGCCCGGCTGGAACGACCCCCGCGCATCACCCCGTAGTGCCTATGAACCTTTACGCGGCAGTGGTCAAAGTGATAGAAGCAGAGGCAGCGCCTTTGGTAATGGCCCTTTTACCCCAACAAGCGGTAGGGGTGACTGGGGAGGACGCACGACGAGCAACGGCTGGACACCCAGGGAAAATCGTGGCGGAGATAACCAACATGAGTCCCCTGGCCTCGGCGTCTGGCGCAACGGGGCTCACATTGTCGGCCCCCACAACATGCGCTTGGAGAAAGAACTCTTCGGTGACCCCAACGACCCTTCTAAACAGCACACCGGAATAAACTTTGAAAAATACGACGATATCCCCGTCGAAGCTACGGGCGCGGGTGTACCTGAACCCGTGATCGCGTTCACTAACCCTCCTTTGGATTCACTCCTTCTGGAAAACATCGGTCTCGCTCGTTACACTACTCCTACACCCGTCCAAAAGTACTCCATTCCCATCGTCGCCGCTGACAGGGACTTAATGGCATGCGCTCAGGTAAGTGGAAACTTCTACGGTCACTTGACTGCGCCGCATGGTACTTATATGAACTCTAGACTGGCTCAGGGAAAACAGGCGGTTTCCTCTTCCCTATTCTCTCCGCATCGTTTGCGTCTGGACCCTGTCCACCTCCGGTTGAGACCCCTCAAATGGGGTACGCTCGTACACGTAAAGCTTACCCCACGGCTCTTATTTTGGCTCCGACTCGTGAGCTCGTCAGTCAAATTCACGACGAAGCACGCAAGTTTGCCTACCGTTCCTGGGTTCGTCCCGCCGTCGTGTACGGTGGAGCGGACATCAACCAGCAGCTCCGTCAAATCGAGCGTGGGTGTGATCTACTTAGCGCGACCCCCGGCCGTCTCGTAGATCTCATTGAGCGTGGACGCATCAGTCTCAAGAACATCCGCTACCTCGTCCTCGATGAAGCCGATCGCATGCTTGATATGGGTTTCGAACCTCAAATCAGGCGTATTGTTCAGGGAGAAGACATGCCTGGCGTTCAGGACCGCCAGACCCTCATGTTTAGTGCCACGTTCCCTCGTGACATCCAGATGCTTGCGAGGGACTTCCTCAAAGATTACATCTTCCTCTCCGTCGGGCGCGTTGGCTCTACATCTGAAAATATCACGCAGAAGGTTGAGTATGTTGAGGACCATGACAAGCGCTCCGTTTTATTGGACATCCTGGCATCGGACACCCCGGGCGGTCTCACTCTCGTCTTCGTCGAGACGAAGCGGATGGCTGACATGCTTTCCGACTTCTTGATGAGCAATCGGCTTCCGGCGACGTCCATCCATGGCGATCGCTCCCAGCGTGAGCGTGAGATGGCCTTGCAGACTTTCCGTACTGGCCGCACCCCTATCCTCGTCGCCACTGCCGTGGCTGCTCGTGGATTGGACATTCCCAACGTCACACACGTCGTCAACTACGACCTTCCTTCTGACATTGATGACTACGTACATCGCATCGGTCGTACTGGTCGTGCGGGTAACACAGGTGTTTCCACTGCGTTCTTCAACCGCGGCAACAAGAACATCGTCAGGGATCTCGTCGAACTGCTTCGCGAGGCTAACCAAGAGATTCCTTCGTGGTTGGAGCAAGTAGTACAGGAGACGACCTTTGGCTCGAGTTATCGTGGACGTGGTCGTGGTGGAGGTAGGGGTGGTCGTGGTGGCAGCCGCGACTTCCGTCAATCCAGTAACTCGTACGGTGGTGGATACGGTGGCGGTTATAGCGGAGGTGGTGGCAGAGGGTATGGTGGAGGCCCTTCATACGGTGGTTACGGTGGCGGAAGCAACTACGGAAACGGCAATTCGAGCTGGTGGTAAAATGCATCTCCATGCAGCCTCGTGGACCATCACTCCTTTTCGATGTGCAAACCTTCAAGAAACACTTGGACTCGCCTCTTGGTCGTTCATGGAACCTTTTCTTTTCACGTTAATATGCCAATCTTCCACCCCTCGCTATGTGTTTGTTTCCACGCTCTCGAACACCTTGGACTCTTTGCGCTGCTCTTACGAATCAATTTGTCTCGTTGCACCCAACCTGCTCATCATGAGGATTTTACGGCCTACCTTATTCATCGTCGTCTGTGTGTTTTCTACTGTCATCGGCGCGTCTGTTCATTCATCTAATAGCTTTGACTAATCACGCGCTATCCACCCCCATCCATTCCCGTCCTACTATAGATAAACGTAAACGGCGGGGCCGTAGACATGAGCAGATATACATCCTACGTTTCCGGTGTCAGCCTTCCGTCTCGCGATACCCACTCCTTATTGCGATGCGCAAGTCGGACATTATTTCAGATATCCCTCCATTAGCATCACGAGATATTATTTGTTAGAGCATGGCGCCATCATGTACCGTAGTGTTTCCTTTTTCTTCCCTTCAATTATGTCAACGTTTTGGTACCATTCGATGCGACGAGCGTGGGGTGTGAGACTGACTCCCAATGATGCAAGCGGGAAAAAAGAGCCGGCTAACTTGTCACGCCAGTGAGACGCATCACAGCAAACTGCAAGCAACCTCCTTTGTACCTTCACTTCTACAATTCAGTCGAGTGCGTCTACAACTCATATTTTCCGTGTTGGATGCTCACTTCTTCAAGAAACGATGCATCATCGAGGCTCGCCGCCTGTTTTCGACGCGCCTGAATTTCCGCCGCTGAGAAGGCTCAAACCACTGCCTAAGCGCAGACGCACGTCCGATTGTGCTACGGACATCGTGGCAACGGATCAGAGCGTCGATATCCTCAGCCTACCAGCTCCCATGGCAAGTCTCTTTGGTGGCGTCCAATCGATTGCGGAAGACCCCATCGCGCAGGCTGGCTCGCTTACGTCCCAAATAGCTCTGCAGTCTTATTACGCATCCATACTTACGGGTGGAGTGGGCGTCAGTGAGGATGCGAATGATGGCAGCGCACGGAGCACTGTCAACGAGGCCCTCGCTGAGGATCTCTCTGGATGCCTCGGACAGTCGTTGGATCTGAGCGCTGTCTGCCGGAAACCTACCGACGAAAGGTTCATCTCGGTGAGGCAGGATGAGGATCATAGCGAAGAAGATAGTATGGACCATCTACAGCAGCCGGGAAACACGAAGAAGAGGAAAGTTCCGGTGAATATGTCTGGGTCTGCGAGTTGGTTGGAGCTGCCACTGCGAAGTGAGGGAGACATCGTAGATGGGGCATTCTCGGTGGGACGACTTGACCAAGATCTGGACTTCTTCGTCGCCCCGTCATCGGTGCCTCAGACGACAAGGAAAGGAAAGATCTCCCCTTCCGCACTTGCAGGTTTGCAGCACAAAGAACTTCTCAAGCACAGAAAACGCCAGCTCGCTACTATACTTGGTGCTTTGTCCTTGGGTGACACTCTAGCACTAGACCAAGCGCTTTCGACGCATATCCCTTTCGTCAACACGATGCTAGGTGCACCCTTCGATTGCCCCAAAGTGAGGCTATCTCACAGACGAGGACCGCGTTTGGCTCGGGTTGCAAAAGCCGAAGGGTTGTCTGATACGAGCAGCAAGGCTGCATTCCCCACTGCCCGGTTCACTTTTTCCTGCCCGAGTGCCAGTGAGTGCTGTATTTGCAGTCTGCAAGTGTCGGAGCTTGATCATGCGCTGGTCTTTTCTTCCAGCCTCCGAGCGCTTGCTCGGTACGAAAAAGGAGATGCTGGCGTTACGTTCGCGCTTCGAGACCGAGCTTGCGCGTCAAGCGAGCACGGTCGCAAAGGCAACTTCCCAAGCCAAAAAGGCAGGTGTCGAAGCTACCAAAGCATTGCGACCCAAGCGGTCGGACAAGGCACAACAGCGTCCGCGTACGGCTCCAATTGATCGGCCAACGGAACTGTCCAAGCCGCCCCCTTTAGGCAAGTCTCGAAGGGACAAGAAGAAAAAAACCAGCGCTGCTTCAGATCAACAGGACCGAAAGAACTACGTTTCTTCGCGTCTCGCTGTCTCTGCACCATCCAATCAGACTAACGCCAACCTAAGCACGCAGAATCTGCTTGGAACCCATCCTTTTCGTTTTCTATCTGCCAATATACCTCCGCGCAAACGGAAAGTGGCTGTCGTAATGCCGACGGCTCAGATCGTGGACCCTGAAGAGGAGTGGATATGCCCACAGTGCGAATACTCTTTGTTCTACAGCGATGGGCCTGAATACAAACGTGCAATCCGGAACCGCAAGAAGACGTTACAGCGGCGACGGCGGGCGCAGGAACGTGCCGCAGGTGGCTTGAATGCACCAAAAACGTTTACCAAGACTGGGTCGGATGACGGAGATCGCAACGATCACGACCAACTCTCTGCCCGATCTTCCGCTATCTCCAAATCTTCAGAATGGAAACAAGGACTGGACACAAAGGAAACGAAGGGACAATATCATCTACAATCAGGATAGTAACCTACTCTAGTATCGTTGTCGCGTTTCATCTTGGCGTTTTCGGCACACACGTTAAAGCACACCTTTTTAACCAGAGCAGTCGCATCCGCGTTTATGATAGCATTATCCCGCACATTTATCTAATGGACGGACATTTGATTGTACCATGCACTTGTCAGGTCTGGGAATCAGAAAGTTTGCTGGCGTGAAACACCTGGAGCTCCGACTCCATTAACCCGATCGCACAGGCTTTGTGATCGGTTTGCGTGGACCGCCAGGTTGCGGTGTGGCCTCCTCGCGGCCCCCCAAAAAGAATCCGTTGATCAGAAGGATATGAATGACCCGAAACTTACTGCATTAGCAAAGAAGAGACGAGCTGAAACTGAGGTGTGGCATTTGTGGCGAGATACTGAAATCACTGCCTCGTCGTCGTCTTTTTACCTCAAGGACTGCGAGAGAATTCCATATACACATACATATTATAATTATAAACCGTAACGGGCTGTGGTCCTGCAGGTAACTTATTCGACCGGACTCGTTCCATCGGGGCCAATATAAAAAAAAACTGAACCGCTGGGTACGTCGTCATCATTTGGCACTTCAAACTGCTAGGCTTTAAGCATCACTGATTCACGTAAACTGACGGGATGCTATAGTTGGGTCGCATCTCCATCGCGGCAATCTAATGTGAGCAACGACTCAACACTCGATCGCACCGGTGCAGAGGGTCTACCTTGTGCACCTTCCATTCCTCAGGGTCGTCATGCCGTTCGTGTACTGCGAGCAAGGAAAAGCATACGACCCTCGTTCGTCGCTTCGTCCCACCGTCAATCATTAATGTCTTTCCGTGTTGATCTCGTTCTGACTCTGTTTCCCTTCATTTCGGATATAGAACTAGCCTCGTGCGCGCACACCATAATACTGGCTGTACTTCGGAGTTTCTTGCCCTACAGCCCTGTGATATATTCCGACTAATAAGCCCAGACATTTCACTCGACTTTTTTTCTTGATCCTGTCGCTTGCACGAGAAAGAGACCATGTATCACCATCAACAGGGAGGTTCGTCATATGACTACCCATCGTACCCCGCGCAACCTTTCGAACACCAGGGGCAACCTCCCCAGACGCTTGGCCGGCCCATCCGTCAGGGAAACTCCCAAACCCACTCGCCTCAAAATCAGCAACCTTTCCAGCCTCCGCCCTCCTATCCTTCGACGACGTATGCGACCCCACCGTACAGTATGTCCTCAGCCCACCCACAGCAATGGCAAGCGGAGCCATGGGCCACTCAGCAATATGGCCAGACTTTTGCCTCTCAAACGATGCCGACCGAAATGTCCTATTCGTCGGCGGCGCCCCGTATTGACCCACCTACGCCCGTTTCTTCACAAGAAGCGCGCTTCTCTTCCAGCAGTCTGAGCCAGGCACAAGAACTTCGTCGGCCAGACAGTGGTTATACTGCCCCTGCACCTACTTCGCCTCCACCCAGGAATCGGCGGAAAGACAAGGAATCACCTATGATGCCCCCGGCTCAATCTCCTCCTTCCGGGCTGGATTTCCACAAGGTAACCGGCTAAACAATCTTGTATGGTCGTACCCACTGAGCAGGCGCCGTTTTAGATGTTGGAATCTTATCGCCTTATTTTGGACAGCGGCAACAACTTGCTGAGCAGCGGAGCATTCACGCAGTCCCGGTCTCCACCGGCAGAACAGATGGAGCGAATGATTCAATCCGCTAGTTATGGGATGCAGATGGTCCATTCTGCCATGGCCCAGTCCAATCCGGAATTTAAGCCAACTAGCGGAGTACCTGACAAAGATATGCCTGCGTCTAAACGGCAGGTGCGTTATTTGCTACGGAGTCACGGAAGGGATCGTGTCATCCATATTTCGTTTTACCCTACAGAAAGGCGACGAAAATGCCCAAGAGGGGCAGACATGCCTCGGATGCCATGCTACCTTCGACGCCAGAATGGCGTAGAGGACCGATGGGTGAGCGACCCATTCTATCGTCTTGCGGACATGTGGACTGATGGTAGAAACAAGGACCACGAACGCTCTGCAACGCCTGTGGCCTCGTGTATGCCAAACTTGTACGTCACAGGGGGTGACGCCTTGCTTCGGTTTCTGACGCATTTCATTTCCCAGCTCAAGAAGCGGGCACGAGGGGAGGCAAGGTCCCACGCGCAAGATAGTGTCGGCCAAAGCACACAGCCGGCGATTGACGAATCTGGAATTGTTTCCAGTGGGGCTAGCGAGGACGAGGATTCTTACGGTTCACAGGAGCGGAGAAGTGAATTCGGTGATCATGCTAGGAGGGGTTAAACTTCAGTTCGTCAGATAGCTTTCTCTTTACGTTCTTGCTTTCTGCGTGTTTTTGTAGGACTTTCGCTTCCCACGTACTTGCCGGTGTTATGCTCGATTAGTTCATGCTTTATGTGCGTCTAGCAGGCGTTGCAGCTTTAACGGCCGCCCATTCCACTTGCTAGTCGCCACGCCCATATTGTATTTTGGCTTAAGTAGTTTTATCCTCCAATGTAACACGGTGCGTTCGAGGAACTTTCGAGGATTACGTTACACGTAGTGACATTTCATCTCTATAACCCAGCTTATCGAACACCACCACGCTTTGATAGAGATAGGGACCGTACCTTCCAGACCACGTTGACCGGAATGTCCCAGCCAGAGAGCTAACTTTAATTTGACCCTTCCATCAGCCATATTGGGCCTGGTGGTATAGGTAATTATAACGCTGGAATGCTGCTTCGCTGGCTTGTCCTTGTCGGATGCATTCTATCTTGCCGATGCAAGGAAATAAAAGTGGGCGCTATCAGAATTACCATCAGTTCCAACTGCCCGAACCTTTTTGGTCAGGTCTAGCGTAATAAGACCGGGACCGTGCATCACGTAACTCACGGGCCTTCCCAGAATGACTGCATCGATGATCTAGCCGTCCAATCAGATGACTCACCTGCAAGCATGACTGTCATATAATGAGGGATATCACACAGTTAGAAAACGATGGTGACAGGCAACAGGTATCCTTGCTTTGAGCAGGTGCGGGATGGGTAGCACATGTTATCCGGTACGCTCATGAACGTCAGCCGTCTTCTTTTGGAAATTAGAAGGCCGCAAACTCATGGCAGATATTAAGTTGTAACATGAGTAGGACGGCCTAGAGAATGAGGATAGATTGCCAGGACAGGTCTTCCTTTGACGCAGCGGAAAATGTAGTAAGGTACCAGGACCCTCGTCGACTTGGGGAGACTAGAAATGAAATATCACCTGGAGCATCAACATGTTTCTGGACACCGGCTGTTCTGCGGACCCTGTGATAATCTCGTCGAAGAATGCAGAGAAAGGAGGTCAGGATTGCGTCGGTCAATCTCCATAGAGCGAGGAGATAACTGATACGTGGGGGGTCGCATCGCATGACATAGGAGCTCCATGGGGTCCACATCCTGTGCAACCCTTGCCCACGACCAGTAGTTAGTGTTCAGCCGGCCGCTGCGGAAGGCCACTTCTAGCAGTTAGAGCTGAGAATATTAAAGAAATCTCGTAAGAGACAAGTCGCCTGACCCATACACGCCTGGTGAACGTACGCCCCGAATCTCGAATTAAACGTGAAATATGTGGTTCACTCAG
The DNA here is from genome assembly GCA_024613185.1 of Pisolithus microcarpus. Classification (NCBI taxonomy): domain Eukaryota; kingdom Fungi; phylum Basidiomycota; class Agaricomycetes; order Boletales; family Pisolithaceae; genus Pisolithus; species Pisolithus microcarpus. The sequence goes on from JANFAI010000029.1 coordinate 368,658, forward strand.
CGAGAAAAAAAAACGTGTGATAACGCCTACATTTCGTGGGACTCATTTGGGACCAACCGGTCGCCATTCCAGACGCTCCCGTGATTTGGGCCCCCGTAGGTATACGAGAAACACCTGTAATGCGCGATATATGGCAATAAATCACTTACCGACTATTAGAAAGAGTCCTCTGTCAAATGCAACGCCGTCGCCAACCCTTCTTGTTGCGGCGGCCATACAGGGAGCGAAGCCTTGAGGAGGAATACCTGCTACACTCAAAAAGGCTAAACATGCATGTCTTGTCCCGCTGCGGTTCTGTAAGATATGAGCGTGTAGTTGTGACTCATAAGGAAGGACCGCGGAATTGCCTGTGAGAAGTGAAAACTAATTCAACATAACGCGTTTTCAATATACTTCCTTTCGACCCCAGAGCTAGTCTTTCCACCTCACGGCGGCGTGTCTGATTCATTTTGGACGGCCAACGCGCACCAGCTGCGAGTTTGAGAAGAGTCCACTAAACGAAAAAATTTTCGATGTGCTGGCGATCGCCGATCGGTAACAAGTACTGTTTACGCCAACTGCCAACACAAGTAAAAACATAGATTACATCGTAGTAGCCCAGCGTCGGTGGCACAATACATGGGACAGGTCGGTAGACGGTCGAGAAATTCTAGCTGTACAGTGCAACTACTCCGTGGAGTTCGGCCACGCCAATACCATCGCGACCGATCAGAATCGACCCTAGGCGTGTATTGGGGCGATCACCTATCTAGATCGTATCTTGGGAACTGTCATTCCTCGACGCACACTGCACCGTTGGCATTTCTTTGGCTGTGCACGAACGGGGTCGACCCCGGTGACGCCAGAAATCCGTGAACTTTCAAAAAAAAGGGAAGTCAACTCTGTTGCGTCCACATCGGCCAGCATTAGGTGGAACAGAATTACTTTTTTTTCTGTTCTCCAACGTCACTTCGTGCAGATTTTGCGGAAACTGAAGAAGGGAAATGCCACAAACGATAAAAATCACGATTTTGGAGATAGGGGGATCCCCTGTCATAGGTCGTTGCTAATGCAGGGACTGACAGGTGATATCAAGAGAATTCCTCGAGGACACATAGGTCACACCAAGGGGTCGCGGCAGCAATAGGTGATAGCACTGGTGTGAGGAAGTTCCCGAGGCCAATGGAGAGATGATGTAAGGATCTCATAGTAATCACCAGGCCTGCCGAACGAGTTTCCAAAGGGTCTGGTCAAAATGACAAATAGCGGCGTAAATACGTAGAAAGGGCCTCATGGGCAAACAAAATAATTACCACCTCTACGCCCGTGCAGTCGATCGTTATCGAGGCCGTGCATTTCTATGGGTGTTTTGGTCGGTTGGAGACCGTTGTGCGTCACCACTTTCTTTCGCTACGCTGGCATCCACCTGCAACGGACGAGCACGAAAACGGTGACCAAGTAGAAGAAGCCGACACGTGGCGTGAGGAACCACAACCTCGATGCGTGAAGACGTAGCACGACACTGTGCAGTCAAAACGAGATTACGAAACAGGCATGGTGCCATTTTGCCATCGTACAGGCCGGTGACTTTCTGTACCGTGACAGGAAAGTGAACGCAGCACCTAATCCTGGGAAGCGAACCAAGCGCTGTGAAGCTCCAAACTAAATTGCAGTGCCTACGGGGAATTGTTACATATTAAACTTCTTCAATTCTATAGTCTTCTTCGTCCGAGGCGACGGCCCTCTCCGCAGACATAGTGGCCACTACGTCGTCATCGGCTGTCACCGGATCTTCCTCCCCCTTGATGAGCTGTACCAGTCGTTCCATGTGTTCTGAGACCTTAGGGATATCGATCGGTGCCAGTACAAGGGGCTATACCAAATGACTCGCCTTATCCACGGCTTCTTCCAAATGGGCACCACGAACAATCTCATACACACCACGAGTGCGCATGTACTCACGACCCCATCGCGTTGTACACAAAAGCAGGAGAGTTTCAACATGGGTCAACCGCAACACTGGGTCAGGTTCCCTCTTCTTAGTTGGAGGTAAGAATTGAAGAGCGGGCGGGAGCTTTTCTTGGTCCTAAAACCCCGGAGTAAAGCAAGGGAAAGCGGTCCCAGCTATCGGCTTACCTCGAGGTCAAGCTCCTCCGGGCCGGCTAAGGGAAGTAAAATATATGGTAGAGCATCTATACCTGGGGCGGCAACGGTAGATGGTGGAACCGGAGCTAGGTCAGTCTCTGGGGACAACATTGCTTTGTGTGCCGGTGCATGAAAAGCGCAATTTCTATGTCCATCGGTCAACAGCACTCTAATTAGACAGGAGTCCACCATACTTCAAAGTTGAGGCAACGCCTCCCCTCCGGATTGTGTCTTGATGCTCTGTGAACGGCAAGATCTTCGCAAGGGGATATTCGAGGGCACTACCAGGTTTCATAGGGTTGGTAGGTCGTGGCGTCGCAAAGAACAACCGCCCAGCTGGTGACTATCGAGAATAAGACAAGTGCGTTTGAGCTGAAGATACTCGGTGACGTCCCAGCCAACATACAGTACTGATATTCGCGAACACGCTAGACAGAAAGTGCAAATCTCCCTTGCGTGCTCGTCTAGATTTGTCTCCTGATTGATCTAGAGAGGCCCCCTGGACAAAAGCATCGATGAGTAGAGGCAGCGCGAGAATCTCATGCTGTTGTCCAGAGGGATATGGTACAGGAGCGGGACACGTTCCCGAACGAGAGTGTGGCGTGTAGTACGAAACTTGGAAGGAAGCAGAGGGCGTTATTGCTACCAAGGGTACATTCAAGGTAAGCAAAGCGGAGCATGCTGAAGTCGACGCTGTTAGATTGGACAATAGCATGGAGGCTAGGTCTGCGAGGATCGCATCCGGATTCTGAGGGAATGTGACTCGGGCAGGACAGGAAAGACAAAATACACAACTTACGAGTATATATGACACGAGGTACGTCAGAAACGACTGTTCTACGAGGAAAGGGGCAAGAACCGTTGAGTCCGAAAGGTTTACAAGGGCACGGAATGCGTCGTGTGCTGTGGCCTGAATCAGGTAGTCGTTAACCTAACGGACACTTATGGAGGCTCCGAGCCCGAACCAGTTGATCGCGGCACAATAGCTTCAGGTCGCGAATGACATCGGGTTCTTGAGGCTTTTTCAAACCCGAACGCTGGATTCCTTGCAAGAATATGTGGCGGTAGGGGGACTCCTCTGCAGTCTGACCTACAAGGTTAGATAGAGCGATGTGTCGCACTTGAGGATTCTGATCTCTCAGAAACTGAAACAGCTAGGAGCGATCCAAATCGTAAGACTCGTTAGAAGCCACGATAAACGCGATGTCTGACCTCCTTGAGCTGGTCCTCCATATAATACTAAGTTGGTCGGCCTATCATCACGCCCGAACAAGTCACAAGGCAAATGGATTACGTAATCAACCGTTATTGACGCCTGTGCTGGCAGTTGCCTGTGTACCCGGTTGATCGTCATCGCAGGTGTCGACTGACTGCTTGCTGTGTTACCCCGTAAGTTTGTTCTTCATTTGGGCACCGGTCAACCCCTCGGAAGGGTACCCGCTTTCTTTGGCTCTCTTGGGAATTCGTGCAGACGAAACCCGCGCTTACAAGGGATTTTCCGGCGTGTCGAAGCTCGAAAGCTAAGTTCGGTAAGGTCTGATTAACTTTCGCTACTCCCGACCAATTCCCAGACTATCTCTCGCAGGGCTGTCGACGACGACTCATGCAGGCTGATTGCCTTGTTGCGGTCCCGGGTCACGCAACTTAACTTACCGAAGAGATGACAGGCTACAATATCACTCGCTCTGCAGAGGAACTTTTGGGCAAATATGAATCTTCTCCGCCGTCATTTTCAATTCATCTGTATCCTGATCATTGGACACTCAATAACGGACCCAAATTTCTATATAATAGCCCTGTTGCGGTGTGTTCGACCAGCTTGACCCATGCCACTGCCTGATGTCGGGAGTTAGTCGTTCTTGGATGACGTGCGTGCGCACAGAATACCTGTGGATTTCATCGAACTGTTTGACTCTGTCCACGTTCCCTTTTATGACGGTACGTACAGATTTCCCATCGTGTGTTCAAGCCGAAACTCACGTGTTCTCCCCCCTAATAAGGTTGCATGATAGTTGAGCTACTTGACTACCGTCCGAAGAGAGCAAAAGATCCATTACCGGAGAAACCTGAAAGTAGTCGCATAACGCTGAACCCTAGTGACGAAACGTTGTGGACAGACCTCTGTCTCATAAGCCAGCGTCATGGATCCAAGTTCACCGATCTCGATGTATTGGAGTTAGAAGCGCGAATATTGGTGAGTACATGGGATATGGGTCTTGACCGTCCTCACATCTCCGGTAGCTGCATACAGCACCACCCCTTTGTCTCGACCCAGACCCTCACCTAACTCGGGTAGCTAACCACACGCTAAGGATTTCTACGCCGACCGTCCCGACATCTTTGAAACGGAAGGCTGCCGCTATGACCCAGGAAGAAGACGAGACGGAGAAGGCTCGACGCGCAAAGATCATGCAGTTCATGAATCCGAGACTAAACCGTTCACATACTGCGAGGTGTGTCGAACAAGCGATATTGAAGATACTGATTGTAAAGGGGTCATCCGTAGTTATCGAATATTGGAGACATTACGACGCGTGCGAGAAAACCGTCGGGCAGAGGCTCAGACGCAACTATCTGGATTTGCGAAAGTACCATCACAGTTCCCACCAACTTCTTTCCCTCCAACCACCCAGTCTCTGACAGTGCCCCCTTCTCACCCCCACCCACCGGCCCCTTCCTCACAACCAAGTGATATCACGCAAACGCGCCAGCAGAAGAAACCGGACAATCAAGTAACAATAACCCCAGACAATTCACGTTCAACCGCCACCCCTGTCCCTCATCCTGCCATTAACCAACTCCAAACGCAAACCCCCACACGATCACCACCTGTAAACTCTCGTTCACCGCTTCCTGCGAATCCATACCAGGCGTCTGCAGGCACACCTATAGCTGCCCACTCGCCCGCACAGCGCGGGTATACCCAATCTCCTCGACCTCCATCTTCTCAAGCCGCCCATTCATCTCCTCTTGCACCAGGTTCACAGCTTCCTCATACAGATCACCGACAGCAGTCGACTATGCACTTTATACAGGTAGCACCGGCTGCTCCACAGTCAAAGCCTGCAACTCCCCAGGTTGGCTACTCGACATTACCCGCTCCCACTCCCCCACCACAGCAAGGGACGCTTCCGCAGACCGCGCAGATACCACAACCTACCCCCCCGCAACCTCAAGTGCAAGCTGCGCAAGCAACCCATCCGGCCCTCTATGCACATTTACAACGTAGCAACCCATCGCAGGTATCCCAAGCTCAGATTGCTGCTCAGGCCAGGCAACAGAACGGGAGAGCCACACCCCAGAGTGCTGTACTCTCCAGGAGCCCGATGGTCCCTGCACAAGCCCTGCGAAATAGTCCCGTAGTACAGAGCCAGCCGCTTGCAGCGCGGTCGCCGATGCCAAATGCGACGGCTCTACCTCAACAAATGGCCCAACCCGCCATGTTGCAGCCCGGGATGGCACAGCCGACCATGACGCAAGCCACCATGGCACAGACTGCCCAACACCCGGCGATGACGCAAGCTAGTCAGCACCCCCTCATGGCACAAACCATTCAGCATCCAACGATGGCACCGGCTCCTTACCTCGCGTCGTACCGCTCGTTGCCTCATGCTGGTGCGGTTTCCCAGCATCCTCAAGTGCAAGTCCACATACAGGGCCAACAAGGGAACACCGCCCAACAAATGCCGGATGGGCAGCAACCGATGATGATGCAATATGTCCCGTATTTTCATCAGTATCCGCCAGGCAGACGTATACATCCGTGGCCGAACCTTCCGAGAGGCATGCCGAACCCAGTCAACGGGCAGGTACCCGGCATGCAGTCAGGTCTCCCGCCGCAGATGCAGGTAGTTCAGGGGAAAACGACCCAAGCTGGTGTTCCGGGTCGATGAGACTTTCTGCCTTTCTCCATGTGTTTGTATAGTTGTATAGTGTAACATTTGGGTGCGATCGATGGCTTGGTTTTTGTACCACGACACGCTAGACACTTTCGATCTACCTTACGATGTAGTAATATCTTTTTCTCGTTGTACAAAGGGTCGTCGATGCAAACCGTCGGGTGCACTTCGGCCGTCGCAGAAAAAGTCCGAGTTCGGAAGGATGGGTCGATCACTGATAAGATCGCCTAAACTCGGGCTAACCAGTGTGTCGCTCGGATACGCACTGTTGTTCTGCCATCTGACTTCGATGTCCCAGCCAATAGGTATGTATCAGATGCCAAACCATACCCTGGTTGACTATAGGTGCCATCGTCAAAAGCACTACTGTCGGTGTACGACAAGACTGGCCTGCTCGAGCTTGCGCGAGGGTTAAATGCCAGCGGTGTGCGCCTTCTCGGTTCGGGAGGAACTGCAAAAAAGATCAGGGAAGCCGGAATACCTATTCAGTGCGTACATACATTCCCTCAATCCTTGAGTCGCTGTTGAATGTAGTTACAGGGATGTATCTGACATCACGAAGGCTCCCGAAATGCTTGGCGGGAGGGTTAAAACGCTTCACCCTGCTGTACACGGAGGTATTGCCACGTCTCTCCTTGTCAAATGTCCTCGCTGCATGGACTTCGTGCAGGTATACTCGCAAGATCGATTCCTTCGGATGAACAAGATTTAGGAAAGCAAGGCATCGACAAGATATCCATCGTAGTGTGCAATCTCTACCCCTTCACCTCCACGATCTCAAAACCCGGTTGCACGCTAGCGGACGCAGTAGAAGAGATTGACATCGGAGGTGTCACTTTACTTCGTGCGGCTGCCAAAAACCACGAACGGGTTTCCGTCCTTTCTGATCCGAAGGACTACGATCAGTTCTTAGTAGCCTACAGAAGCGGCCAGGGCGATGTTGGTCAATCCCTTCGTAACAGCCTGGCGCTCAAAGCTTTCGAGATGACGGCGAAATATGACGATGCTATCAGTGGCTATTTCAGAGAACAATATGCGTCTTCGGGCGAGAATGGCCCGGTCCAAAGAATGCTTTTGAGATATGGCGCGAATCCCCACCAAAAGCCTGCCCAGGCCTTCGTCACTGAAGGGGAGCTGCCGTTCAAGGGTAAGAGCAACTCCGGTGTGGCTGCACGGCCTGTGACACTGACGAACTTGGCTAGTTCTTTGCGGCTCTCCTGGATACATCAACCTCTTGGATGCACTCAATTCATACGCTCTCGTCAAAGAACTTCAGGGGGCACTCAAGCTCCCCGCTGCCGCTTCCTTCAAGCACGTCTCTCCTGCGGGTGCTGCCGTCGGTGTTGCCCTCGATGAAGTAGAGAAGCAAGTGTATGGTGTCGATGATCTAAAAGAAACGCTCACCCCGCTGGCTTGCGCATACGCTCGTGCCAGAGGTGCCGACCGCATGTCATCATTTGGAGACTTCATAGCACTTTCGGCAACATGCGACCTTGCAGCTGCTCGCATCATCTCAAGGGAAGTTTCGGACGGTGTGATAGCCCCGGGCTATACACCCGATGCCCTCGAGGTGCTGAAGAAAAAGAAAGCCGGAAAGTACTGCGTACTAGAGGTAGGTTAGACACTTCAGGGATTGACCTCGCACCGACATTTCCCAGATGGATCCGAACTATGCACCACCCGAATTAGAAACGCGTCAGGTGTACGGCGTGAGTCTCCAGCAGCGTAGAAACGACATCAAGATCGATGCCAAGCTGTTCGAGAACATCGTGACGCAGAACAAGGATGTCAGTGTTCTTATCTACCGTGTAGAATCGTTGCTGAAATATACTAGCTTCCCCAACAAGCCTTGACTGACCTTCTCGTTGCCACCCTCGCCATCAAATACACTCAGTCCAACAGTGTTGGGTATGCCAAAAATGGCGCGATCATCGGTCTCGGCGCTGGCCAGCAGTCTCGAATTCATTGCACTCGGCTTGCGGGCTCTAAAGCGGACCTCTGGTGGCTCCGGCACCACCCTCGCGTACTTGCTCTGCCATTCAAGAAGGGTGTGAAGCGTGCTGAGAAGGCAAACGCCATCGACCTGTTCGTGAGCGGTGAAGTCCTCGAAGGAGGTGAGAAGTTGCAGTGGGAAGGTCAGTTCGAGACTGTACCGGCCCCACTCACAGATGACGAAAGGAAGGAGTGGGCGGCAAAGCTGGATGGAGTAGCGTGCTCCAGTGACGCGTTCTTCCCCTTCCCTGACAACGTTCACCGTGCCCGTAAAAGCGGTGTAAGATACCTTGCTGCCCCCAGTGGAAGTGTCATGGACGAGGAGTGTATCAAGGCGGCGGACGAACACGATATGGTGTTCTGTCATACTTCGCTGAGGCTCTTCCATCACTGAAGGGTTCAAAGCTAGAGCGCGAGAGGCGAGAAATTATTGTATCTGTATACTTCTGTGCTGTCGACATAAACCTAAATCACTTATAACCAAATATCGAGCTGGTCAAAGGGCTCAAACTTCTGCCTTTGCACCCACGATAATTTTGGCTGGCCTGTCCAAAAAGCGCCTTTTGGACGACTTCAAGTTTTCCCCGAGCCGAACCATGTGGAGATGCTAGCGAGGGCAACTTGAAGTTCATTATCCCCCGCCCATCCTCGTCCATGCGTACGTATTCCAAGCAGCGTCCCATATTCACAGCGATGTGCGTGCCTATGATGCGAGTTGTGATGTGAACACATTCCATCGCTTTCGGCCAATATATGCTGGCGGGTGACTTGACTGGGTATTCCTGAGGTATTCCTTTTAAATTTATGACCCTCTCTGCGACGACGAACCGGACGGCATTGACAGGAACGCTATGAGGACAGTTGGACGATCGCGCTTACGTTCTCAAAATACACTAGTGCTCCATTCCAAACGAGATAGTGATTCTACACGTCCCGAGGGACTCCTACTTCGACGACTTAAAAGTGCTTTTTGAAGAACAGCACAGCAGCCTTGAAGGCGCCCTCTTTACCCGCCTTGACCTCTGGTATGGACAGATCACCCCGCACAGCAAAGCCATGCGTGCATCCCTCGAAGTACTCGCGGCGGTAGGTTTCCGTAAATTGCTCCCCGCCACCGAGAATCTTGTCCGCTTCTGCCTGAGCTTCCTTGGGGAACCGTATGTCGAACGTGCACGAGTTGATCAGGAGAGGTGCTCTCGAGAGCTTCTTGTATTTCTGCGCGTTAGGAAGATGGAACTTTAGATTCGGTTGGGGTGGCTGAAATTGGACGTAGCTACCTCAAGGTCCTCGGGTATTTTGAGAAGCGAAGGGTGAGAGGCAACAGTGACTTTGGTGATATTTTCGAATGCGAGGTCGAAGCCGTACCGCGCTATCATTGCGTTTATACCGGTCACACTGGGATCGGCTTCCGTTCGTCTCCAAGCCTGAAAATCATGTACTCACCACCGTAGCAGTAACTAGTAGAGCCAAATTCCTTCACACCCTGTTCTTTGAGTGCGGCGACCACCTTGTCGATGTTGGGCCGGGTTTGGTCATTCCCGTGTTTCGCCAACCAGGCAGGAAAGTCATAATTGCCACTCTGCAACGTATTTCAGAGACCTTGAGTGGCCTTCGTTGAGTACGATACGTACGTCGAATGCGTCCACGGGAACCGGATCTCCGTTCAAGTAGTCGATCGCGATGGTCTTGCGGGTGTATTTCGTGCTCAGGCTTACATGTTACAGAACAATCGTGGCTCGACCCTCACCTTGAAACCATTCCTTGCAAAGTCGTCCACGAGGAGCTGTTGACGGTAAGCATCTCGATAACTTAATGAAGAAGGTGCCCGATCTTACCTGAGAGTTGATCAGGTCAATGCCAAAGACGTCCGGGAAGAAGAGAACGGCCTTCTCCTTGTTGTATTCACCGGAGGGCGTGCCAACGTAGCATCTCACATCTCCGATGAACTCGATCTTACCTGGATCGGCGATGGGTACGTCACATTAGACGCCATGATACGTAGTTGGTGAACGGACGAACCCTCTGGTGTGCCCTCGTGATGCACACCTGGTACGACGTCATTAGCCCTCAGGTTCGCTCGACTATCCGTAGATCGCTCACCCTTGACGCAGTCTGAGCACAGAGACATCTTGTACTATGTGAATATAGTGATCAGCAGGTGAAGAGGAGAATACTAGTCGATCCACTTGTCAGGCCGGTTATATACGATTCCGGGAGTGGCGTTCCTGTGAGATTCCTGTTTATTTGAGGGGAACAGCTGTCCACGTATGCTGTCGGCTGCTATGATAAACACCGCGGCGCATCAGTGACGAAACTGACTTATTATGGACTACGTTTGGGACTTTGCAAATGGTCTCTTAGTCAGTGGTCTCCTGTAGGTATCCACGATTTGTGATTGAACATTATGGTGGGGAGTGGGTGGCTCGATTAGCGCTCGGCGTCGGTTTAGTAATGCAACACACCAGCTTCGCGCGATGACATATGTCCCATCACTGTAGACGGAAGTAATACTCATTGCAAACGGATAGTGCGATATCCTACGGAAACAGAAAACTGGACTACGAGTACATGTATCGATACATCGTCGAGCTTGACTTTATTCTTTGTCTTTTCTCTCTTGATTTGGTTGAAGCCCTACGGGATCTCCTCACTAAGGCACAACGCCATTTATGAAACAGTAATACGGTGGGGTGGCTGCTCAGGGGAATCCTTGGGGAACGTGACAGTCAAAAGACCGTTCTCCATCTTGGCCTTCACATCTTCATGCTACAAATCGTCTTCATCAGCAGGTTTCATCCAAATAAGTAGGTAATAAGCTTACCTTCACGCCAGATGGAAGCTGGAGAGTACGGGAGAATTTTCCTTGACGGCGCTCGCGGACAGCGTATCCGGATTCTTCGCGAGATTCGGCCTTGTTGAACTCGCCCGAGACTATCAAGCGGTTCTGGTGGACTTCGATGGAAACGTCCTCGGATTTCAGTCCGGGTAATTCGAAGGCCGCAGTGACCATGTTGGTGTCCTTGTTCTCATAGAGGTCCATCCTAGGAGACAGTATGTTAGATACTCCAAATTCGCATTCCACACGCACCACTGCACTTACCTCGGACGGACAACGGCTTGCCTGTCGCTGCCGGTCTCTGTGACAGCTGACGAAGGCGTGAAGCGAGCAGAAAAAGCGTCGTCAAAAAGACGATCGAACTCGGTGAAGGGGTCGCAGTAGAAGCGCGTAACAGAGGACATGTCTGCTCGTGGAGTTATGGCTCGACTGCTACGTAGACACACGGCTGAGTTGCACCCTCTTATATACCCTGGCGCTGGCCGTTACGCCGAGCATTCTGGAAGTCGACGATGCGGAAATGACCTCATACATTCGACGAGTTTCAGGCAGGTTCCGGCTGGCGTCGAGTTCCTAACTGGGAAGGCAAAATTTTATGTACTTGTTTGGTATGTACCGGATATAATCACACCGCGCCGCGTCACATCAACGGGATCCAATCGTATTCACTGACACCAGTTTTGAGTTTACATGATAGTAACACACGCTACAGACCATAGTTTTTCACGACATACAAAACACAGTACACGGACATATCGCTTCACGATTGCACACGGAGAGAATTATTCAAGCCACCGGCTCAAACCTGAACAACGCATTCGATGGGTAGGTCGGAGGGTTCGATTCTCCAACAGGCACTTGTTGGACAAGGATCTAGAACGAACGTTAGACGTGGAAAATAACACAGGGCCAAAATGTTCCAAACAGAACGCGTTACCTGACTATCCGGTTGACCGACAGGCGGAGCAACCCATGCAGCGCTTGAATCCACTTTCTCGATGCTGGTTCGAACGGGGGAAATCACGTTAGATTGTTTGGTACCAGGAATCTTCAAATATTAGATGTCTCACGTGTATGCATCGTGGTTGGGCCTGAAGATGACAATCCATCTCTCGGGATCTACCTCACGGTAACTGAAGAGACGGCTCCGAAAGTCCACGGCATCTCCAATCCGGTATATGTTCTCTCCCAAGTGCTCGACTTGGAACTGTCGGTAGCGCGATCACCTTCAACACGGGGATCATCGAATATGAGATTATAGCGAAGTACCCACCCGTTGAGGCAGCAATCCCTCGGGAAGGGCGACGATGGGGATAGGAATAGGGAAGACGACGATGCCAGGTTGGACGATGAACGGCAGACCTAGGTTTCTGCCATCGAGAGTGCGGATAATGTATTCTTTGTTCCCGGTTGCAAGTGTCGGAGACATGTTGAAATGGGGAATCTCAGAGTTTGTTCTGCGAGATGCAACTGCAAGTCCAAGTCCAAACGCTTTTTAACATCTGAAGACATCAAGGGTCCTCCGGAAGACACCGATGAACGAGCCATCCACCAATGGTCAGGTTGCCAATTTCACCATCCCAATTTTAGAGCCAAGGTCACAAGTGCAGCTCCAAGGAACCAGGGTAGCCTCGTTGCATAGAAGCAGTGGCAAGACGATAACGACAGCGAGAACGCCTTCACTGGTGATAAACGTTGAACGCAGGGTATCGACGCCTGAAATCCAGATGATGGCTTCGTAGTTACTGTAGTTTATGTAGAAGACAGCCACACTCCACTGTTGCATCCGGAATCAAAAACTCAAGGACAAAGGATTGAGATCAGAACTCACAGGTATCGCAATGGCGCAAGAGTGCGTCCCATGTACTACAAAGTTCAGTAGACTCCCTGCTCGGGCATAGTGCATCTTCTTTGTGGCCAACAGGTAGAGTTCGCCTGCGTATTCCACATCAGAACGTCGCGAAGACTTGGTGACGACAGTCTCAATTGCATCAAGTGTACCGAGTCATCAGGAACAGGAGTATCTGCGGGGTTCCGCAACAAGGCTGCGCCAGAGAGGAGGTGAGAGTTGTTTTCCATATTTACATATATAGACGACTACTGGGCGACTGTGACAAGATCTATTCCCTTCTGCATACATGTGAGACTCATTCAAATGGTAGCCTCTGCTGTATAGTACTTTCCACCGTCCTTACTTTCGGATTTCTTGGTCTGTCTATCATCGCCACTGATCAGATATCTGCTAGCATGGAATTTTTCAAGCCGGACACAGAGTTCAGCGAAACCTTGTTGGACAAATACTCTGACGAACAAGTTGCATACTATGCCAACCGGTCACCTACTCTCACCACCACCCGTACCGAATCAGTCCGCGTTCTTTCTGATCACCTGGTGGTAAAGTCGGTTCCATGGCCCGAGGATCACTGCGACGAGACTGACGCGATGGACAAGGCACGCTCCGTCAGTGTCAAGGTGCCCACTGTATGCCGTGTAGTATCCCTTTCGGAAGGGGACTATCTCATTGTCATGGAACGCATACACGGAAAGACGCTGGAGCAGCTTTGGCCAAGTCTCGGATTGTGGGCTACCATCCATATCGCCTGGCAACTTAGGTCGTTCGTATCCGCTCTGCGTACCGTCACCTTGCAGAAAACAGGAGGTGTACACTCTGGCCGGGTCCGCTCAGAGTGGATCCAAGGCATCAATGGTCCCGTACCATACGCATCTCCTTCTCTTTTCTGTGACTATCTCAATTGGTGGCTCGTGAAGGCCCGACCGTCCAACTACGCGCCCCTTCCATAACTTCTGCTTCATCCACCTCGCGAACACATTTCGGTCCACCAAGACCTTGCCCCGTGGAAACATGATTCCGGATTCGAGCAGCCGTCTGTGCCTCGTTGACTGGGGCCGTTCGGGCTTCTATCCGGCCTTCATGGAGTACCTTGGAATGGAAGGACCTGAGCGAGCAATGCCTTGGCTAGCCGCTCGGAGCCTCGCATCATGGTGGGGTGGCTATCGCTGGTCTTTACTCTGCTTGATTGCTTGTGGATACTCTCGCCTGCATTCCAAAGGACGAGCTGTGTGTGTTGTTGTACAACAACGCTCATTGAGGTACAGGTTGGAGAAGCCAGTGCACTCCGGCGCTATTGATCTGAGCTGGTTGCTGATATGATATCAAGCTCTGTTGACATGCTACAGACCACAGTTTCATGACATACGAAACATAGTATACAGACATATCGCTTCACAATTGCACACGGAGAGAATTATTCAAGCCACTGGTTCAAACCTGAACAACGCATTCGATGGGTAGGTCAGAGGGTTCGATTGTCCAACAGGCACTTGTTGGACAAGGATCTAGAACGAACGCTAAACGTGGAAAATAACACAGGGCCCAAATGTTCCAAACAGAACGACGCGTTACCTGACTATCCCGTTGACCGACAGGCGGGGCAACCCATGCAGCGCTTGAATCCTCTTTCTCGATGCTGGTTCGAACGGGGGGAATCACGTTAGATTGTTCGGTACCGGTAATCTTCAAATATTGGGTGTCTCACGTGTATGCATCGTGGTTGGGCCTGTGGATGATGATCCATCTCTCGGCCTCTACCTCACGGTAACTGAAGAGACGGCTCCGAAAGTCCACAGCATCCCCAACCCGGTATATATCCCCTCCCAAGTGCTCGACTTGGAATGTCGGTAGTGCGGTCGCCTTCAGCACCGTGCTCATCAAATAAGAGATCATAGCGGAGTACCTACCCGTTGAGGCAACAATCCCTCAGGGAGGGCGATAGCGGGGACAGGAACAGGGACGACGATGATGCCAGGTTGGATGACGAACGGCAGACCTAGGATTCTGCCGTCGAGAGTACGGATAATGTATTCTTTGTTTCCGGGTTCAAGTGTCGGAGACATGTTGAAATGGAGAATCAAAGAGTTTGATCTGCAGGATGCAACAGCAACTCCAAGTCCAACCGCCTTTTAACATCTGAAGATATCAAGGGTCCTCCGGAAGACACCGATGAACGAGCCATTCGAACCCCTCTACCAATGGTCAGGCTGCCAATTTCACCATCCCGATTTTAGAGCCAAGGTCACAAGTGCAACTCCAAGGGACGAGGATAGCCTCGTTGCACCGAAGCAGTGGCAAGACGATAACGATGGTAAGAATGCCTTCACTGGTAATAAACGTTGAATGCAAAGTATCGATGCCCAAATCCAGATGATGGGTTCGTAGTTACCGTAATTTATGTAGAGAAGACAGCCACACTTCACTGTTGGATCCGGAATTAAAAACTCAAGGACAAAAGATTGAGATCAGAACTCACAGGTATCGCAATGGCGCAAGAATTCGTCTCATGTACGGGGTTCGGTGGGCTCCCTGCTTGGGCATAGTACATCTTCTTTGCGGCCAACAGGTGGAGTTTGTCTTGACTTGAAAGACTTGCGTATTCTACATCAGAACGTCGCGAAGACTTGGTGATGACAGCCTCAATCGCGTGAAGTGCACCGAGCGGTCGGGAACAGGACCTGGAGGGTTCTGCAAAAGGCTATGCGAGAGAGCAGTGGGAGTTGTTTTCCAGTTATATTGACGACTACCACTGAAGGCCCGTGCAACTGATTTTCAGACCCAATGGTAAATAAAAGCGTATAATTTCATGTGGGCAAACGAGCAGTAGACCCATTATAACTGCAGCACGTATCTTCATGTGAAAGCGAATATGATTACCTGACCGAAATCCTCATTATTATCGTCGAAGGGGTAATAATACAGACATTGACAGAATGGTATTGCATATGACTACTAGGCACGGCTTGCAACCCAGTCTGTGACCTGAAGCCATTCATTTACCGAGGAGATGGTGATACGGTGCGATTGCTGTTCTGGGGTAACCTTCGGGAAGGTCAGTGTCAATAGACCGTTCTCCATCTTGGCCTTCACATCTTCATGCTGGTATAACATCCTCGTCAGCAAGCTCATTCACGTCGACGAACACGAAGGTAGACTTACCTTGACACCGGAGGGCAGTTGAAGAGTACGAGAAAACTTGCCCTGACGGCGCTCGCGGACAGCGTATCCGTTATCTTCGCGAGACTCCGCTTTCTTGAACTCGCCCGAGACCGTTAAGCGGTTCTGGTGAACCTCGATGGAGACGTCCTCAGATTTCAGTCCAGGTAACTCGAAGGTCGCAGTGACTGTGTTGGTCTCCTTGTTCTCGTGGAGATCCACACTTTAAATCTGCACTGAGACACATTTCCAGACTACCATGTAAATTGTACATACCTGGGACGGACCACGTCACTGTTCTTCCGAGTTACGACCGAGGAGGGTGTGAATCGAGCAGCGAAAGCATCGTCAAACAGACGATCGAACTCAGTGAGAGGGTCGTAGTAGAAGCGCATAACAGAAGACATGATGAGGGTGTTACGAGGTAGTGTTTGATAAGCGAAGACTTGGTTGTTGTGCGGTCGCGAAAAGTGTTTCTGGCAGGTAGTGGGCCTGTAGCTCCCAGTTTATATACTGGCCCGTTGACCATTACCGCGAACATTCTCGATGCTGACCCCGTGATTTCGCATAGATTCATGAAGATTCCGACAGGTGTTGAGTTCCCATTTTGGCAAGCGTAGCTACTGGTACTTGTTTGGCATCCACCAGAAAAGGGAGTCCCCTAAGGTGCTCGAAATTTCGAGGTGCCCGTCATGACGAACGGTCAGAATATTCTAGTGCCACCCGGGTAAAACGCGCCTGTCCATTCCGCGTTTGAGTACGAGGTTACAAATTATACTTCGATACGATTAAACGGTGACTCTACTGTACAGACCAAGGTCCACTTGCCAAAGTCCACATGAACGGAAACCAGAATACAAACAGTGCTTGAGTCTTTCGCACCAACGACCATCTAGTTGATGGTGATGCGGTGAGTGTGTTGTTCCGCAGAGACCTTGGGGTGCGTGATAATCAAGAGTCCGTCCTCCATCTCCGCAGTCACCTCCTCTGGCTGGGGTGTTCCGCTCAGCGAAACCAGGTACGTCGAAAATTTGAAGATGGTTACCTTGACACCGGCAGAGATCTGGAGAGTACGAAAGAACTTGCCCATACGACGCTCGCGGAGGATGTATCCCGATTCGTCGAGAGATGCCGACCTGGTGAATTCGCCCGAGACGGTCAAGCGGTTCTGCTGCACGTCGATGACGACGTCCTTTGATTTCATCCCCGGAAGTTCGAATAACATGGTCACTTTGTTGGTTTGCTTGTTCTCGTGTATGTCCATCCTGCAAGACGACCCATCACTCCACTAGGGTTACGATGCATACATGCACATACCTGGGACGGACGACGGAGGGACGGTCGCTGATGGCAGAGGCAACGAGAGCCTCCTCCATGGCGCGTTCGACTTCGGTGACGGGGTCGTAGTAGAAGCGAAGGACTGAAGACGGGTTGGACATGATGGATGAGGGAGGTCGAGGGAAGAGTTGGGGACGTCTCTTCCCCGGGCCTTCGTCGCTGCCCTTTTATATGTTTTCTCTCCAGGATCATCCCAGGAACGGCGGACTTACCGCCACGCATTCCGAGGAGCTCTCGTTCCCTTTATAGTAAACCATAGGCCGACCAGAGTTTGTCGAGAGCCAGCTCGCTGCGGCGAGCCCCTGTTCAGCCACAAAGATTCCGCGGACTTTGATGGATCCCCTGACGTCGATCCCGCTTGTCGCACCCGAACTCCGTGTCGTCATCACGGATCGAGAAAACAGCGGTGGCAGTGCACAGGCGACAGTCTGCCAATCTCGGAATTATCCTGCAAGCTACGATTATTACTGAAAGTCTTTACCGTTGTCGAATTTTGGAGTTCTGCCTCGGACAGCCCGCTTGACTCATACTATGTTTGTTGTCGTTCCATATTCTCTTCGTTGGGGCATCTTCTGTCTTGTATACCCACTCTGCATAGACTCCCGCTTGGTGTAGATGTCACAAATGCATGTTGCTGCCTTCATGTATATTGTCATGACATGTCATGTGACCTAGTGTTTTCCCCGGCCCAGCCCAAAGCCCTGCCCTACCGGCTTTCCACACATTTGATGATGTCAGTTTTCGCTGGGCCTGAGGTTTGAGGCCGGGCCGGACCCTATTCTTTGGCTCTGTGGGGCTCAGGGTTTGAGCCCCGTGGGCCGGGCCGCGAACCACTGGTTGGCTTTGTGCATTTTGGGGGTGGGCAGAGACCAGCCGCTGACCCATTCAACGATAGTAGCCACTAACACTAACAGTTTCCACAGCAGCGCACATAATGGAAGCTAGCCTCGACCGTCTGTTTCGGATCACTCCGTAAATGAATCCAATACTGATATTTCTTATTTCTTCAGAAAAGGCTTTCGCTGCGAAGCATCTGCCGGACTTGGGCTACGATATCAAGGACTTCAGGGTCTATACATGGAGACTGACGAACTGGATGAAACTGGAGAAGAAGATAACTAGTCCCGACTTTGATTGTGGTGGTCATAAATGGTCCGTGCCTTGGCTCCCAACCTAACGACGCTCTCTTGACACGGAGCGTATCTCCAGGCGTATCCTGTTGTTTCCTTTTGGCAATTCTACTAGTGGCCCATCCGGCGACACCGTATCAGTATACCTAGACCACGCAGAACCCATGGAATCCCCAGAGGACTGGCATGCTCACGCCCAGTTTGCCCTCGTCATCTCAAACATTCATGATCACACAACTTACGCCGTGGGGAGTAAGTGTCCTCTTCCTTCCCTCTTTGTCCTAGATCAACCTTTGAGCGTTCTCTACCATAGATAGTGACCACCGTTTCACCGCGGAACAGTGTGACTGGGGTTTCACTCGCTTCGGACAACTGCACAAACTTTTCAACATCCAGGAGGGAGACTCTCGACCGATAATTGAAGAAGAGTCTGCCGACATCACCGTCTACGTCCGCGTGCTTGAAGATTCTGCCTCTGTCCTGCGGAACGAAGAGAAATGTCCCTTCCTGACTGCCAGGGTCTGTAGTTATTGCGTCGTTCCCCCTGTCATCGTTTGACAGCAAAGCAGGTGGTCACAGATGATACGTTTGCTCGCCATGAAGGTTTCGACTTGGCCACGTTGGGCGAGAAGAAGTGGCCACAATCGGACCTGCCCACCTTTTGCGTCCCGAAACAAGAGACGTATGGGACTTTCAAGTCACGAGTTGCAGTGCACTTCAAGCTCCCCAACAACATTGTCCGACTCTGGGTCCTCGTCCGCAGAGTGAACGAGACCGTACGTCTTGACACGCCCATTCCGGAGAATGATCCATCACTCAGTGCGTGTGCTGTTCTGTCTGTGTCCTATGGTTTGTCTTATATTATGCCCTATTCTCAGCTGTTGAAGCGGTTCGTGACATGGCCAACATGATGCGGAGGGGTGACCTGCGTCTGTACTTTGATGTAATAATGGGCCCAAGCAGGGTGTGCTGATACCCTTCGTGTCTGCCTATTTATTTCGTGACATGTTATAGTCCTATCCTCCCCCAGGTCACATCATAGTATTCCTCAAGCACTTTGACACGTCAAAACAAACACTGCTTGGGGTCGGGAAGGTGTTCGTGTTGTGCAACAGCAAGGTGCAGGACCTTCATCCCATCATCAATGAGCGTATGAAGTGGACACCTGGTGTTCCTTTGAGGTTGTACGAGGTAAATGTCATTCCGCACTGTACTCTTTTGGCGAAGCGGAGATGCACCACCGTCAGGAAGTCAAACCCGGCATGATCACGTTGATGGAGCCCGAGTCCACGTTTGCTGAGAGCGAAATCCAGGACGGGGACATCATCTGTTTCCAGGTAGAGCAGGCGGAGGAGGAGTAGGTCCTTCATGTACTGCTAACCGTATACTTACCAAGCTGTCCAACAGGCTTCGTGACTTCGAGACTCAAGGCCTTTACTCGAACCCTGTTCATTTCTATGGTTTCCTCCAAAACCGCGTGATGATTATCTTCCGTCCTAAACTCGAGGAACCAGATGATAACCCTGAATTTGGCCTTGTACTTAGCAAGAAGCACAAGTATGACACGGTAACGAATCGTGGTCCTTTACCACTGCAGTAGTTGACGATTCCTTCAGATGGCTCAGAGGGCTGGCGAATATTTGCGGCATGACCCTATCAAGTTGCGTTTCACCACAACTGACGCGGCTAGTGCGGTTCCGAGGGGGTCAGTTCTCAAGCGGTCCCTCAACCAAAGTATAGCAGATTTTATGGATTCAAGTTATGCGACGACAACCGTGTTATTGTACGAGAAACTGGCCGTCAGTACTGTCTAGTGGGAGAAGGAAGAGGAACCCGAGATAAAGCGAACAGTTGGGATGAGTCGTAAATACGACTCGGTGGTTTGCCCTTGATCGACAGTACTGGAGCGCGTGTGTTTCTCTGGATGTTTCTTTGTCCGCTCGTCGACTCCCTCCCATGTAGCATACCATATGCAAGTAGCTTAATCTAATGGCTAATAGATGCCCTTCCTTCCATTGAACCTCCTGGTGTTCGTGTTAAACCACACTAGTGCTGCCAGTACTTAATTTGATTTGATGATCGTGTGCCGCAATTAACCCTTTCACCGTACGCAGAATAGTTGATGATCTTACCGTGCAAGTGTGCAAGTCAGTGCCCCTACCAGTCGACTTCCCTTCTAGCCCTCAAGAGTCCTGAGGTCGAAGTACCATAACACGGCAGATCTGGATTTACTAGTAGACACTAAACACGCCCTATCAACTCAGCAGTATTCGTACAACCTGGCTACTCAAAACATGATGACACGGTTTGCTCTCCTTTGGAGGGACGAAGTTAGCTAGAGTGGAGCCAATTCGAACAACACGTTGTCGGGATATTTGGGCGGGTCTTTGTAAAGGATTCGCTCGACACGGATCTAAAGCAAAACAAGACGCATCGATGCAATATCCACAGAATGACAGGATCGGTAAGTCCTACCTGTCCCTCCTCGCCGTCCTTGGGTGCAACCCATAACTGACCGTCTTCCTTTTGTATGCTATATAGGAAGGAGTTGCATCATGCTCGCTATTAGCTTCTGCCAATTACTTGACCACCTACGTAAACACAACACGGTTGGGCACAGGAACAAAGGTGATGACCCATTGCTGGGGGGCTGTAAGCTGATCGTAGAGCAAGTTGTTGCGCTCGATGAGGGCGTTGATGTAGTAACGGTTCTTCTCCTGTTCTAATTGGCCGATGGAAAACTTCCGGATGTACAGCGTTAGGTTCACCACGAAGGGAGCTCAAGGAGAAAGGCAATTATACCCACCTGCTGAGGACGGACAGAGGGAGGATATGCGATAACAGGTTTGGGAGGGGGCGGGATGGTGGAATCGTCTCCACCACTAGGACCATAGGCGAGCACCCTACCGTCAAAGGTGCGGATGGCGTAGTTAGCGACGTTTGCACTGAGGTTGTTAGCCATGATGAAAGCACGGAAGTTGGAGGTATACAATGGCAAGAACTGGTGCCCTTTTATCCCTTCGGACTGAACTGTATGACAAATGCATCATAGCACCTGCACTCCAAGCAGTCATGCATGTTCCACGCCCTACCCTTACAGGGGCAATTACATACCGGTCACCTTCTCAGATTTGGCAAGTGGTGATGGTGCCAACCCCGGAAGGGCAAAGCATTCCTGCGGAAGGCCGCGTTACTAAACAGGAAGGTCTGCGTTCCTTCAAATGGAGGGCGTCGAGGCCATCACCATGCATATATCGTCGGAGTCAATCGGTGCAAACGTTAGAGGGTAAGTTTCACGGTGTCTGGAAGTGTAACATTGATTTTTGAATGGGTCTCCATGAAATAGGAAGGATTATGGTAACCCGAAGGGGAGTAGAGTTTGATATCACAAGAACATCCAGTGACAGACAATGGGGTCGAGGAAGTGGTCCTCTCCCAAAACGTATTCTGAGTATTGCTCCACTAACAGATCGCGGTATCCCCAAGGAGCACTTACCAGCAGTACCCGTGACCACCAACTACGTCCGGGTGCTAATTTCCTCCCACAAGATGAATGGAAGAATGTATGTTAACGTTCGTTGTTCGGCCCAGGGCCAGTCCTATTACGCCGTCGCTCGAATCGGACGTACCAGTGTCTCTCGAGGAGGACAACCAGCCAATTAGCATGACGTTGCACAAACGTGCAATATCGAAGGAAACGGTCGACTCGTCTGGGTGGTCTGCGCCATACCGGAATCAATCGAATCATGCAGAAGTTGAAATGTCGACAGATGATACCATGGTATGCATATCACGACCAATCACTGCAAACACCATGGTACCCGCATCTGTCTGCACAATGCTTTCTAATCTTCCGGGACCGTGTTCCTCCCATCAGACAACCGTAACCAGGTTGATAGTCACCTTAGAACGCGGTGGCTGATTTACACCTGGCCTGTCGTACTTCTCGTGCCGATTGCTTCCGTTTCTTCCGAATGACCGCAGGAGTCTCATCTTCCAAGGAAGGACCAGTCGACGGGATGTGGCTACGCAGTAGGATACAGCTGAAGAACAACTTCACCATGTCCCCGGACACTTGTGGCGGTGGAGCATGCCTGCACGTTTGAGGGACAACATAACAGCGAAGTCATGTGACAAGATCTTCGAAATATAAGGGAGTGGTTCTCAGCAACGTTTACAACTGTGGAGACCAGATCTGGTTGGCCCTCTGATCATGCGATATGGTAGTTTCATACCTATACATAAATACTTTCGAACGCCAGGTAAGATCATCTACAGATCTCGTACCAAGTCGCGGGGTGATGGGTCTCCGTCACTCCACTCAATTGACGAAACGAGTCTAACCCATTGGTCCTCCAACATACCAGGGTATGAGGTAGAGAACCAAGGAAAATCCACTCCGCAGCTGAGAATACTCTTGCATGAACGGCACAAGACCATGTGCAAGCTACACGCTCGGCAGAGATGACCATGATAAAAAAGGGGTAGCGTCCTCAATATGAATATTCGCAATGTAGAGCCCACATTGCGCAAACTTGCGAGACAGTATGAACATCTCGAGTATGATTTCTGATGTGGTTACATGCAATCCAAGACGAATCTTGTGCCTTCGGGCAATCTCCGGTCTCCGCAATATGCAATGCGAAGGTCCCTTTGCATGGGTCCGCAGCTCTGGCTTCGTATTGATCACTCCATCTCGATATCTAGTGGAGTTATCTCGTCGGTACGCGCAGAACAGGCCATCAAAGCTTGTTCTAACCGAGTAGCACTCGAATATAGTTCCAAGTGCTCTCATGACTTGATGGAAGGAATCCACGTTTCATTTGCTCGAAGTGCCAATATTGTGGAGATAATCACACTCCACCCAAAATACCGAACAGGATTACCCTACGTAAATTTGTCACATAGTAAAACGTCAACGTGTGTCAACACTTAGCTTTGTGGTACAGAACCCACCTGCCCGTACACCCCTCGTTTTGTCGACTACTTTGCTTTGGTGATTTGAATGCCACCGACGTCAGTTACGAGTGCCCATCCCGGGTGTGCAACATAAACATGCTCTAGATGTTTCTTCACAGCGTCATGGAGTCTCAGTCCCAGTCGCGATGTGGTCCAACTTGAGGACAGCCACATGTTATCGTCGAGGTATAGGAGATCAAAAGCAGTCTGGATCCCCGGCACGAGGCGTTAGGAGCAGTGATATTGCATGCTTGAATGTCCTGGGCCAGCCGCGCTTAGTGACGAATATGCATTCCCGTGACAGACATCGTTCGCGAGTGGCTTCGGAATCTATCCTGCAAAGCATCCCAGTTTTTCGAATCTGTCGGCTGGGAAGCACAATTTCACTCGTTACGAAGGTTGGCGATGACCAACATGCAAATATGCGTCGCCGGGACCCGTCCTCATCGCGAGTATTGTACCGTGACACTCTAATGGACGAGCTGGACTGCGTATCGCGTGTATGGTGTCACTCGTTTGAACGTAGACCCTAGGGTCGACATGGTGCTTGTTGCTGAAGCACCGCCAGCCATCGCTTCGAGCAGGGAGGATGGAGGGTCACGTGCATTCGGAGACTGAGACCACGACAAGAGAAGAGGCATGGCGAGAGGAGCTCGTACTGACGACGAGAACGGAACACGCTGAGACGAGTGAGAGGTGCGATCGGAGATTGCCATATTTGGATGTCCTGTAAGTGTGAGAGTGTGGATTCCAGCGCCGGATGGGCTGCCTCGTCGCTGCCATGCCACCCCAGCCAGGAATGTTCGCATTGCCATATGCCTCAACGCACAAAGCTCGCGCGGACGTCATCCAGCCAGACAACACGTCCATGACAATATCATATCAGCACTTCCAGGCCCAGCCTCAGCCTCCACATATTCAACCACCCTCTAACCCTCACGTCCATCACTATACGGGGCCCAGCAACTCTCGCACTCACGGTACGTCCATCGCGTTCATCACCTCGGCGGTGAAGTCTCGTCATGCACGACGTGATAGATGACACCAAGAAAGAGAAGAAGCGCAAGGACATCTCCGGAAAGGTTGGAAAAGAGATTGACAGAAGAGACGAGTGCGTGGCTGATTCTATGCTCGTATCATCCCCCTCGTCACTCACATACACGCACACGATGCGCAGTGGACGTCACTTCACAGAAAACATATCCGCTTTGCACAGTGCAGTAATGCAATTGGCGTCTCGCCCGGAGACATATCCCCTTTACAACCTCCGCTTGTACCCGCTCTCACTTGAACGCTCTGCCCTCCTCGCACAACTGGACTTGGAAGCAAAGCACTCCTTACATACCACCCAGACAGCCTATGAAGAGGAACGCGAGCGCGTAGAAGAGGAATGGAGAAAAGGCAGAGACCGGGTACGAGAGAGACTCTTGGAAGGAATAGAGGAACGAAGGCGTCGCGCCAGAGAAGAGAAAGAGGGCGAAGGAGCTGTCAATGGTACGCTTACAACGTCCTCTTTCAGACACTGCGATCTGACACTGCTTGTACAGACCCATCTCTAGATATCCAGTCGCGCGTCCACATCACGCGAAAGTTACGCAACAAGGCTGGTACATCGCCACCACCGACACCTTTGGGCCTAGCAGCACTTGGCATCACGAACGGGAGCACGACGCCCATAACGACTGGTCCAGTCACGAATCCACACTCTCTTTCAGTAGACGAGATCCCCTCCCCATTTCCATTCCCTCTCACCTCGGTAACACTAACGAACGGACACCACTCAACTACTGGCGGTGGCCCAGGCGGAAACGGCAGTAGGAGACGTGCCAAAGTGGGCCCTGGTCAAAGCACTGTCGGTTCAGGTGCACTGGGCAAGAGCTTGGTGATGTTGGGACAGTGCAAGGATATCGAAATCGAGGCAGATCTATTTGAGATTAGGAGGGGTACGAAGAGAAGAAGGGCAGCTGCCATTTCGTCGAACAAGGTTTCGTAGCAAGGGATGATGTCATCGGTGGCCCTGCTTGTGTCCTTGCACACATCTTATCTTATCTTTCCGGTATCGGAACACTGAGACCGTTATAATACGAGAATGCGCAAACAACACATTGACAGACTAGCAGAACGTACTGGGCTGATCATGGGATGCCTGTGTGATAGCTTCGAGTCGTAGGGCGCTTATCGATATCACTGACGTGCTGTTGAGAGAGAAGTCTGTACACGCCGCGTGTGAGAAGAACCACGTGTCCGTCGTCGACTTCTCCCCGTCCTTCGCCTTCTAGCCCGAAGGCCTCATTTGCACGACAGAGGCTTCTTGTGATGTATGTATGTATCTCCCGCATGGTCATTCATTACGGCTCAAGATTCAAGCAGCCGACAGAATGCGCTTGGTCTGCGCAGATGCCCTCCTCGAAGCTGAGAGGGGTTTCAAAAGTGACCTGATTCCCGATTCATCAACAGAGATCATGGTGGAATTGAACGGTGCCGAACTGAAGCATGCAAGATATGCCATACTGTCGCATTGCTGGGGTGTTCCAGACGAAGGGCAGAAAGAAGTACAGTTCAGGGAAATGTCAGAACTGCTATCGATGAACGGTACCATAAGGAATGAGGTCAGGAGGCGCACCGGGTACATGAAAATACTCGAAACCTGCAGAAGAGCACGAGAAGATGGTCTGGAGTTGGTCTGGATAGATACCTGCTGCATCAACAAAGAGAGCAGTTCCGAGTTATCAGAGGCGATCAACTCCATGTACAAATGGTATGCCGGCTCAGACCGATGTTATACTTACCTCCATGACGTCGAGACCTCGGAAATCAGTGCTGACCCGGACAGAAAGGCGTTCCCAAAGTCCAATGGCTTGCCCAAATGGTTCTCACGTGGCTGGACACTTCAGGAACTTGTCGCCCCCCAGGACATCCGCTTCTTCAACAGCCGTTGGGAATTCATTGGGCGCAAGAAAAATCTCGTCGATGTTCTGAACTGGATTACCCAGATTCCGCACCGTGTGCTGGAGGAAGGACTCGATTCAAAGCGCCCCAGTGTAGCTCAAATAATGTCGTGGGCCTCTCATCGGTCGACAACACGAGAGGAGGACCAGGCGTATTCCCTGTTGGGGTTACTTGGGGTGTACATGCCAATGTTGTATGGAGAAGGGAAGCATGCATTTCGACGTCTGCAGCTGGAAATCATGCGTACGTCCAATGACCAGAGCATATTTGCTTGGGGTTGGCAGTCAAGGTGGACGGGCTGGTCCAACAGTTTCCTAGCAGATGATCCAAGCTATTTCCGGGATTGTTCTGATGTTGTCACGATGCACCACGATGAATTCGTGGAGGCTTTGGGGTGCGACGTCCCCGAAGCAGACTGGCTCAATATTCCTGTCAAGCGACTGCGCACGTTCACCGTCACCAATGACGGCATTCAAATATGGTTGCCACTAACCCCCTGCGAGGGTTCTTCGTCCTTCTTCGAGGCCACGCTCGCGTGCCATTGCGATGGCGAATATCCAGTAACCATCGTTCTGGGGCGCTCCAAGTCCAACTACTTCAGATACTTTGGCTGTTCTCCGAACTCAGGCACTGTAAAAATCCAGTTCGAAGAAGTCTTTCTTCCGTACAAGGACGATTACCATGAAAATGACTTTGGGTTCGAGTTGCACTGTAGTGACTTTTCCCGGCAGAGCGTCATTCCCGCAGGTACTAAGTTAGCAGGCAATACCCTCAGACTTTCGAACGTCAACGATTTTGCCGTCGTTATCTACAAGCATTCCGAGGACGATGCGTATTTTGCAGTGACTTTCTGCTACTGTCGGCGGAAACACTCATCTCGTATCATATGTGCTAACGAGCATATATCTGAGTCGGTATTTCAACGACTTCACTTGAACGCTTTGGAAGACATCCTCTTGACGGAAAGATCAGTGGCTGGATCTCAGGACGAACGGTGCAATTCTCTCCCCACGCTCCAGCATTTCCATTTTCCCCGGTCCGTCCAAGGTGTAAGAATGGTGTCTACCAATCGAGCAAGCTTCCAGAGCAGATGCGCAGTCACACTTAGTACTGACCTCTGTCCTGGCTGTTGCGGGCCAGACAGCAACGCTATTTACAAGGTGCGAGTTTACCCCTGTGGACGCGCGGTATCTGATCGTCTGTAGCAGGCTCGTGTTTTTGGCTTGATGAAGGATGCCATCTGGAATGCGCCTTCTGCAATGCTTGCCCCAAACAATGGTTCACCACCACCCCTTTTTGTCAGAGCAAATGTACCTGAAATTAGAGTGCGTATGCTCGCATCAGTTGTACTTCAAATTATGACAGAAACAGCTTGGCGACTACGGTCGTCTGTACAGTGCTGATGGGGGTGTTTTTGAACAGCAAGGCAATATATTCGATTTGGATGTGGGGTCGAGTATCCAGGTCTTTGATCCTGTCGAACACAAGATCGACCAAAAGTACTGTGAAATGTTAGGGAACGCCATCGTGAAAGTAATCAGATCCGTCCCGTTCCCTGGTCGGCTAGTCCACCGCAACGCAATTGCCCGGTCACTTCCGGACAACCTGCTGAAAGATTTGTCTGCGTATCTGACAGGCTCATGTCTGGTAACAACGCTCGTGATACTTTCAGAGTTCTACTTCACAGAGGATTCGGGAAACTGGACCAGTATGTTCTCCGTTGACTAGTGTTTGGTGGTGGTTTTCATGTTCGTGCAGAAGAGAGTAAAATTGCCATTCCCTTGTACACTCCATTCGATCCCCTTCTCTGGCAAGAGGAGAAGTGTGATTGGACTCTAAGAGAACGGCTCGGTGCCCTTAGGTAAAGCACCCACGGTTATCAAGGTTGTCGGAAAGGTTGATAACATTCCCTGGTTTGCAGACTTCACTTCTTCCTGCTGTTGGGATGGGTACGTTCCTGGAAAAACCACTTGAAGCTGAAGTCGCAAACAGCCGTACGAAGGATGCAAACGACGTAATTACCACCGAGGACAGCATCCTGTTACTCAAGGATGTATTTGGTGGGAACCGCTTCAAAGGATATGTGCGTAGTATATCAGATCTTTCCCTTGAAGTCTGTTTCCTGACCGGCCTCGAACCTGGTCAGGTTGGCGAACTGACTTTTTTTCATCGGCTGCCCCTAATGGTGGCCAACAAAAGGAATGACTGTGCCTGCGCAGAACTGGGCAAATCTGGATCTCCGTGCAAAATCACTGCACCATCGGGCAGTGCCTCTAGAGTCTCACCCGATCCCTACGATTGGGAAGAGACTGAGGCAGCAAAGGACTTGCGCGTTGAGGCTTTAGTAAAGCAGTTGATGCTGACTGCCAATTCTGACGTCGACCCAGGCCACTACACCCGGCAACCGACAACATGGGATCAGGCATTGCATCTGAAGTCAGCGTCTTTCGGTGTCGAGGTAAGTATATATATTTCTCCAGGGCTGAGGCAACGCTAAGATGTACAGCTCCTGCGAGAAATCGGTAGCGTCTACACTAATTTGATGCGAGCCGTTCACTGGTAGTAAGTGGATCTTCCCCTTCTCGACCGATCGAAAGGCTGAAGGTTGCTGCCAGCAGCCGAAGGGCGGTTGACACGTGCAACGTTGACGTCCGCATGTACTTGTGTCATTTCTGAATCGAAAAACTGGTACATGCTATATTTACGGTACCATTATGCAGGTACAACATCCCCATACTTGTAGAAGAAGTGGGAGAATTACGGGAAAAACTTCTCCCGGCGAGGAGTGACAGCGAGCGGAGGGCACTGGAGGAAGACATTACCGGAAAGGTGACTAACACAGCACGTCGCCGAGCAGTCTAACTCATGCACATGCAAACTATAGATCTTACTAGCGTGTTGGTGCGGAGTCCGCCTCGAGATCGAACAGGTCCTAGAAAAAGTAGGTCTCCCTTATCCCGTTGTCTCACGTATTGACAGGGAATCGCAGGTCGTGGATCGCTTCGTAGATAAGACGCTCACAGAGGAGGAACAGACCGTCCGAGCGATGGTGCGCAATTTCTTATACCTGCAACCAGAAACCCTCATAGTACTACTCTAGGCCTTAGTAAACATTGGAAACACGTTCCTAGATGTATATGAAGAGACGCACG
This sequence comes from Pisolithus microcarpus, assembly GCA_024613185.1. Lineage (NCBI taxonomy): Eukaryota > Fungi > Basidiomycota > Agaricomycetes > Boletales > Pisolithaceae > Pisolithus > Pisolithus microcarpus. The sequence goes on from JANFAI010000029.1 coordinate 398,045, forward strand.
ATGGAAGTTTGGATCCATTGTTGCGGTGCGTATTGCCTTTAGTCGCGATAAAGAATTCATTCCGTTCAACCGCCTCCGAACAGGATGATGAGGGATGCAGCAGCCGGCGTCTCGCAGCATCTACTCCTTAGTACTAGTATAGGGCCCGGCCAGTCGCACAACCCAACAACCCAGTCAGCCACGCGCAGCCGGGTGTCGCATGACTCCACTGTGTGACGTGGAGAGTATCATATTGTAGGACCTAGGTACACAAGTGGCAGCACGGAGAGAAACAAACGATAAATGAAAAAAGACAGACAACTTGAACATACCAATGACCGAGCCCAAACCCCGTACTCGTCACAGAATCTCTTAAGACTTTCGCCTGGACGTTCTTGGAGGTAACGTTGATTCCGAATCCGAAGGCGGCGATCTCGTTCTCCGCAACAACCCTGCTCCCATGAATCACTCTTCGTCAGGTGTGTCCTGAAGATGTCGAGGATCTCCGCAGATTTAGCTGTAGGCTCTTGAGCATAGAGGGTTTCATACCGACGTCTAATACGCGGGTTATTTTTCGTCATCGTGTTTTCAATGATAGTCTCCCTTGGTCCACCACGATATGGCAGACACATGACGGCTCAGCAGAGCAGAATGTCGATGCATACACGATAATCCCATCCTGATCGGGGCAACGCACCATTCGTGAATAGATAGATAGACGTAATGAGTCTTCTCCAAGTAACAGTCTGTGGTGACCGAAGTAACCGTATCGACCCATGTCATATGTTTTTGTTTTTGAACTGGTAAAAGCGGAGATCTCTTTCTTTTTTGTCACATCACGCTAGACGGAATGACGGAGCAGTCATCCTCTGGAAAACGGGTGTTTCCCCCGCTCTACGTTCCAACGGGAGATGTGGACACGGACAGACTTGCCTTCTTTCACGTCCTTCAAAGGCTCAAGGTACGTTCTCGCATAGTCCCTGGATCCCCACCCCACCGACCTGGAGGTCGTGCAGACACAAAAGCGCACTGGATGGATAAATCGTAATGCACGTTCGTCGTTTTCGTGATGCAGAATACGTGTTGAAATGCTCCGGATAAACTTCTACGTGACCACAGATCCCCAACCCAGAGAGGTGAATGACGACGAGACTGTCAATCGTGTGTTGATGACACTTCGGGGCAGCATCGCGGATCACATGTATCGCATGGCCATCCTCGCGATGTGTACGTCTGACGCCAGCCTCGACATTCCCAAGCGAGTACCACATCGTCTTCTCTGATAAGACATCGTGACATCTATCCGCGTGCGATATACAGGTGTGTGTTGATGTGTGTCGTGCACGATCTCGCGGAAGCGCAAGGTTCGTGATCCAATGCAATTATTCTCACGTTGAGGATGAGTTCTGTACACAGTCGGGGACATCACCCCTAGCGAGGGGATATCAAAGGAGGAAAAAAGGCGACTCGAATCAGTTCGTTTGTCCCGACTTCGGTTTATACTTTGAAGGGTAAGAAGGATGATTCTACAGGAAGCGATGCACAACTTTGTGCATGATATGTTGCATGGAAGTGAAGCTGCACTAAGAATAGAGGCTCTTTGGAGGGTAAAGGCAATCTTTTCGGAAGGACAGGAAATCATTCTCATGCTCGAACGCGACATAGGAATACGAGGAGCAGCAAACTAAAGAGGCGAGATTTGTTAAAGGTACGATACACTTTTCCTACCTGTGTCGCATTTGATAGTGGCGTAGATTTAGACCGTCTAGAAATGGCATTGCAGGGTGAGTCTTTTGGTCACCCTCTCTCTCGCGCTGGATTGACGTGCACTGGAAAGCTCGGGAATATGAAAAGGAATATTGTAAATATCTTCAGGACTTTTTTGATAGCAGTTTACCGTTTTTGCGTCAGCATCAGCAAGTTGGCTGGGTCGTTAGAAGTGGTCCGTACCTGCGGTGGACCGAGTTACCAAATATTTAGTACGGTACCAAATAGCTGCTACAGTACTACCTGGTAGCACTTCGTAGCACTCGGTAGCATTTTTGCCACAGCCACAGCAGCATGGCGAGATCGTTCATCTTCTCGATTTAAGATCACTCGGGTAGATCCACCTTGTCGTTCCCATCTCGACTAAGATAGTAGATAAGATCACTTTGTAGATTATCCAAGTCACAGAAATACACATGAACACTAGACAGGATAACGCAAAAGTCGACGAAAACGAGCAGAACAATCTCAGCGTGAAAGTTAGAATGGTCGGCGTATTCCCTGACCGTCTTCAAGGTGTGATGCTCTATTCCACATAATATTGCCAGTCGACGGACCAGCCTCCGGAGCGAAATCACCATAAGTGCTGGTTGATGCTGTATCTGAGTAGAAGCGTGATGTCTCGGATTGGGATGGATTGCCAAACGTTAGTGTGCAGGAAGAAGACTCAGCCTCATAGGCCGCTACCTCGCTTTCGGGGGGGATAAAAACTGCGGGGGCCTTCTTCGAGGGTGAGGCTGAGATTTGATTTGAGGACAGCATCGTCCTACCAATAAATGTTATCTTCGAAGGCCAAACACTGCAGAGTTTTACTCACATTCCCTGCTTATTCAACCATGCTAAACGGCTGGTCAAAACAGGACCGATGACAGCGTGTTGCAATGCTTCTAGGAAGCCTTCGTGGTACGCCTTGTAAGTAGAACAGTACTCAATCCCGGTGAAGGCGAGTGCGCGTCCGGAACTGTGTGTTCGTCCCGTCGCGACACGGTCGAGAGCACAAGCGAACTAGTTCATCGATTAGTACAGTTTCGTCTACAGGAACAAGGACGCACCGTTACCCCGGAGAGCGCATACATGTACGTCGGTGTGGTCCTGTAGTTGTCGGAGAACGTCTTGACCGGGGATGCCGTTTGCGTGTACCAAAAATTAAGATGAAACTTTTCAAATACCGCATTTCCAAACCACCTCATGACTAGTCCCTAAAGGTTCGTTAGTAACGTGCAAGTTTAGTTACGAAACCACGCACTTTATCGTCGCGCTCGTGCATGAAAAATGTCGCGACATTGGTCTGATCCTTTAGCAATTGTACTTGGGCAATTTTCCATTCCGCATACGCTGCGGGATCCGCAAGAAGGCGATTGTCCTCTGTTCTAAGGAGCTCCATCGCATACGTTTCACAGAATTCTACGGCCTTGGATCGTACGAAGCTGAGGGATTTCAAAATCTGACAGGTATGTCAGTACAAGTTTTCAATCATGAAGCGAGCGAAACGCACCAAGGTTTCTATCTCCGTCGTCATTTCTACGTCTACGATGTCGTGAGGTCAGAGGTTGAAAGATGTTATGAACTCACCGGCATCCAATGCTGCATTTGCCAGCATCAGACTCTCCCGTACAGTTGTCTTCCACGCGGTCCGAGATTTTTGGCCGTGACGCCAGCCGACGTTCAATATCATTTCATTTACTAATGCGCGCCGCGCATACTTCAGTACTTCCTGGACGTCCTCGCTATACCATGCAAGACAAGCAGCGTCAATATGTTTCTTGTATGTACCGCGAGGTGCACGACGCTTGGGAGGATCATCTGTGTCGCATATGGAAAGTTGGCTTGGGGTGTGGATGGAGGTGGTTCTTGACAGTGATGTCCGTCGCGAAGACAGCGGGTAGATCGCGGAATCTGCAAAATTACGAAGTCTATCTTGAGACGGGGCCCGAGAGGCGCCACGACGCGTTTGGTGGGTTACTAGGACACCCGATTCCTTTCCCGTGACCTAGAAGTGAATCATCCAGGAAGAACGCAATAATTTGAATAGAATTGTTGCTTACCTGGATCATGGCGGCAGCCGCCCTAAGTCTGTTTTCGGTCTCAACAACGGCTGTCGGTGGGTCCATCGGAGGCTGAGGTATGGTATATTCATGTTGCGTATACTCCAGTGAATTTTGAAAAGGAAGAGGCGGGTTGACTAGACTCGAACCGACTTGATAAGGCTCAGTGTAATGAGGGGGTACGGTAGGGGGTACGGCATGGACTTGGCTCTGGTACGGGTACACTTGAGGTTGGTGAATATACTGTTCGCCAGCTGGAAAAGCCGCCGGTCAAACTATGCCTGAGACCGAGGACGACAAAGTCATACCGAGCACATCAGGATAGGCACCTTGAGTGAATATATCTTGTTCCTCGGGTTCAAAATTAGTCGCATTGACGCTGACCGTTGTGTCCTCATAGGAACCGTGAAATGGAATGGGTTGGAATTGTGGTAAGTTTTCCCTGGGACCGGCTGCAGATGGTACTTGGTTGCGACCACGACCACTACGGCTTCCCGTATTACCACGACTGCGGCCACGGCCGCCTGTACTACCACCACGTCCTCTTGATTCGGAAGTAAGACTGGAGCCTATGGAACGAAAGTGTATCAGTAGGATTGGAGACGCTGCCATACCGCAAACTCACGAGGCATGTCTAGGAAAAGCTTGAGCTGGGGCCCATTGGAAAGGAGTGGGAGAATATATATGATCCACCCCAGAGGTGAACGTTTGTTGGCGTATATCCAGATCACTAAAGAAACGGCCACGGCGTTGCATGTTTCCCGATGGACCCTGCAGCAGAGAGTGCGCGGAGTCCTTCCAAACCCAGGCCGCCTAATCATGGCGTAATAGAGCTAGACATAAAACGGAGATGAAGGGTGACTTGTGAGGAAATGAGATCCACTATTGAACTTACCAGGTCGAGGAGCTTTCACGGAGGATCGGCTTAGAACACTGGCTTTCGGATCGGAGATTTTTGGATCGGAGGGTCTTGGGACGGAGAATTCTGGAACGGGGGATCTTGGATCAGACGCGTGAGCCTCTCAGCATGCAGTGTGGTCGTTGGTTGCTGCGAATTGTGTGGCAAATTTGTCGTTGTCTCTGTAAGACTCAACATGTAATAACATTCACGGTTCATGCGTACACAACAGACATTCGAACGTAGCTACAAGTGTACAGAGAGGACGAAGTTGAACACAGATAGTAGGCAAGAATACCACGACGACTAGCATTCATCAAGAACTATGTGAGATGAAAATTTCAAGTATTGTCGGAAGCAGAGGGGGTAGGGGAGGCGAACCTGTCGCCGCCAGTACTGTCGGCTCCGGAATAATAGTCGGTGTCTTCGCTGTTATTATCGTTTGGTGGAACAATTTTGATACCGATGTTGAATGCTCCTCTTCCTTCGCAGTTAAGAGAATGTTTGACCTGCCCAATTTGACGGTCAGCAGCTTTCAGAAGGGCCTCCGCTTCTTCATATTCATCGGTAACCATTATTCGCATCATTTCAATCTCTTGAAGGCGGAGACGATGATACCGGACGCCTGCAGCAAATGCATCTCGGGAGGCACGAGCGAGCTGCAACATGCGATGGGATCGAAGGTCTTCGACCTCCTCAGATATGCTAGCAGTGGCCTGTACCTAGTTAGAATAATCCAGTCTAATCATTTACATAGAATATCTGACCGTTGTCAGGAGTTTCTTGGCCCTTTTGTGCGGGGAGCCATCACTTGTATCAGATGGCAAGGCCAAATGAAAGTGAGTTCGCTTGAGAGCTTTAGCTGGTAACGCAGTGTCGCCTGGAACCATTTTCTCCCTCGAGCTGGTTCGTGGAGGACTAGTCATATCCGTTTTCGACGAAGGGGGCATCGATGGAAGAGCAAAATAGCTGGATTGCGTCGTGTTAACTGAGTGATTTGGAGACGACTGTACGGGCATATTGGCACCAGAGGAAAAGTGGAAATGACTGGAATGCGGTGTGCTGATTGAGAGATTTGGAGACGACTGCGTGGACATATTAGCACCTGCAGTGGACGTGGGAGCACTTACAACTACAGCTTGCAACGCAAACCGTAACCCTAACCTTATAACCGGTGCTATCCCACTACGAGACGTGATCTTCGTATCATCCAAGTTCCGTATTGCTCCCCAGGTAAGTTCTGCTGAGAATCGTGCCAAGTTATCCATGATCATGCCGTCTTTTTCATGACCTACGTAGAAGAGACAGAACGGTAGCCTGGCCTTCAGCATCGGAATGGCCGCTGCAGACCCCTTCCTGATTTCTCTTCCTGCTCCAGTCAATACCGGCTTCACCTGTCCTAACTGTGTCACATCATTTACCACAGAGCATGCTGTGATTCAGCATTTGTCGAGACCGGGGTCATGTGGACAGTGGCTTGTCCGAACCCTGCCTAGCATGGAACCCGCCGAGTCGCCTTTGGGTGATGAGGATGCCGGTGACTTTCAATGAATTTCGTGTTAAATGCTCAGTAAACATATATATTTTCTAGTTGATACAAGTGATAGTGACAACGGTGACGATGCAGACAAGAACCTCGACGGCCTGTCTGATGATGATTGCGGTGATGACACTGAGAGCGGCAACCGTGCCAATACCCTCTATTCCCTAGGTCCCGATGTCGACACTGCTCCCCACCCGGCGTTAGCATCGCGTGTACGAACGTACCACCCTAATCAAGGTCAATGCCTCAAAGGAGGCCTGAATCATCTTCAACGCATGGACCAAGATGAATTCGCACCTATCCGAGACTCCGAAAACGTTTATTATCCATTTGCGTCCGAAAGCGAATGGGAACTTGCCAACTGGCTGGCAAGCGGCGTCTTATCGCAGAAGGACATCGATGCCTACTTACATCTACAACGTGTAAGCACGTTTATTCAGTACCCGAGTGATTTCTCACTCTCAGATAGACGAAGGACCTCGCCGTTTCATTCAACACAGCCAAGGATTTACGTGCACGTATCGAATCCCTCCCTGAGGTGCCACGTTGGCGTTTTCAAGAAATTAAAGTGGGATCGTATCAAACGAAGGACCCGCTTATCCTTTATTGGCGTGATGGTCTAGAAGTGGTCGAACATCTCTTTCGCAACCCAGTTTTTGCCCACTGCATGGACCTGGACCCGTACCAAGAATTTGAGGAAACACCGAATGGCATGGAGCGTGTGTATGGCGAGTTCATGAGTGCCGATCAGGCATGGAAGATGCAGGTCAGTTAACATGTTGATCAAACACGCTCAAAACCCTGAAACTTCCTGTGATAGGATTCATTACCCAGCGGACATTCCTTCGTTGGCGTAATTGGCGCTTCAGACAAGACTCCTTTGACGATCGGCACCGGCAACAAAGAAATGCACCCGCTCCTACTCTCGCTAGCCAATATTCACGCAGGTGTACGGATGAAGGCCACGTCTCATTCATTCGCCCTGGCCGCATACCTTCCAATTCCGAAGTTTCGTAACGTGTCACCTGCAGTACAGGCTGTTTTGTCCGCGCGTGTGTATCACTTCGCCGTTTCAATCGTAATGAAGGAACTAAAGGGAGCAAGCCGTGATGGTACGGTATTATCTGACCCCAATGGCGACCTTCGTATCATCCATACGCCACTCGTTGCTTGGATCGCAGATTACCCGGAGCAACTTCTTGTTGCCTGCGTTTCTTCGAAGAATTCTCCGATTTCTATTGCAACGGCAGCCCACTTTGGCGACCCAATTCCCCATCCCCCCCGTCTTCGCCAGAATACCCTCGCAGCTATTCGCGAGGCGTGTATCGCCTGTGATCCATGTGATATCGTTTCATTCCACAAGGTGTGTCTAGCAATGCGTCTCAACGGTGTCGTGGAGCCGTTCTGGGGAGATTGGGGTGATGCATGTCCATCCCTCTTTCTCACACCTGACGCACTCCACCAGTGGCACAAATTTTACTTCGACCATTGCTTACAATGGGTTATCAATATTATTGGGGGAAAGGAGCTTGATCGTCGCCTCGCCCTCCTTCAGCCCAGAACCGGGACACGCAGTTGGCCAAATGGAATCTCCACCCTCAAACAGTGCACCGGCAGGGAACATCGTGATCTAGAAAAGGTCCTACCTGCTGTCGCCGCAGGAGCATTGCCGGACGATGTCCTTTGCGCGATTCGGGCACTAACCGAGTTTATTTTTCTCGCACAGAACGTCTATCACTGTGACGAAACTCTACACGCACTCGCAGAAGCCCTGCGGGAATTCCATCACTACAAGCAAGGTATTATATCTGCAGGAGGCCGCCAGGGAAAAAACGGGCCACTTCAACACTTCCAGATTCCGAAGCTCGAGTTGGCCCAACATGTTGTGCGGAGCACGCGTGCTATGGGTGCCGCTTACCAATGGAGTAGCGACATCACAGAAAGGTGCCATATTACCCACGTCAAGACTCCCTACCGCCTTTCCAATCGTCGTGATTTCCATACCCAGTGTTGTCGTTTTCTTGATCGGCAAGAAAAGCAGAGGTTCTTCCAGCTATTCACTACACTTAAAACAGCAGGCGCCCCTTTGATCAACGAGATGGTGTACGAAGCTACGCAGATGCAAATGCACTACCCGGAGTCGACGTGGGTTGCTAATGTATTGCCAAATGAACAGCGCGTGGGTTCCATAGCATCCAGGAAATCTATCTTCGACAATTCTCGCTCTCGTATCTCTTCCGACAATTCGACTGCATTTCTCGTTACAGTTAAGCCGCATTTCCCGAGCATTTCGGTGGACGACACGGCTTTCCTTTCGATAAACGATCTGCGTCCTGCACTGGGAGACTTTTTCTCAGGCCGGTCTTACACAAGCCGCAATGGTCGTCGTCTATCGTTACCCAACTGTCCACTCCCTTTCTCTGACTTTCACGCTTGGAACAAGTTTCGCATCCAGCAACGTTCAGTGCAAGATCCCCTCTCTTTATCTCCCCCTCAAACGATTCAAGCTGTTCCCCCAAGCACCAACATGCCATGGGGTCGGGCAAACACGGTCCTTATCAGTCACGAGAGCGGCGATGCGATTTCAGCTGACCGTGCAGATGAACGTACGCAATTACATTCCTTACTGCGCTTTGATCTGACAATTTTCTAGGTTACCTCGTTGCACAAGTTCGAGTGATCTTACTCCCTATCACCGTTCCCCCATCCCCACTCCTCCTTTATGTCGATTTTTTCAACTTTTCCAATGCTCACTTCGCTGTGGTGGATGGTGTACGTGTCGCTGCGCCAGCTCCCAAGATCGAAATGTTTGTCGTCCAGCGGCGCGTCCGGAACAATGGTCAGGCGTTAGGTGATATCATACACTTGGATGACGTTCATCAAGTTGTTCAGCTCGTACCCAAATTCGGTGCGCAGGCGCCACCTGAAATGACCTGTGACAACAGCTTGGAGGTTGGGCGCGAATTTTATGTTAATGGCTTTGCAGATAAAGAGATTTTTCACGCTATTCTCAGTTACCAGTAGCTGCAGGCACGATACTAACAGCATTCTGCTTCATGATCATTCCTAAGAGTGTATATGAATTGTAGCCTCGCAAAATAGACTATCATGACTGGATGATCTGATGATCAGCATCTCCGTGCAGAGATAACCAATGTACGTGATAGATAGGGCATCTGCAGAAAACCAGCATCGCCGTCGGAGTCTTTTGATCTGGTAATGCACTACCACGCGGTACAAACTAGTACAGCTCGCTACAAGCTCTACCTCGGCTGTAAATTGCTACAAACTGTTACCTCGGCTAACCGTTTTCCTGATGCACGACGAAGTTAGAGAATGGGGAGAAGCCCTTGACAGGGAACGGAGGGGTGCTTAGATAATGCTGGGCGGTGGACAAACATACTCAAACAACGCGCTATCCCATTTTGTACATCATGAAGCCTATTATAACAGCGCGTTCGTCAAGTGGGTCGAGTCCGACCTTGGCTGTCCAAGTTATCTGCCAGCCTGCCATGGAGGACTTGTATGGATCCTTGAAGAAAAACAGGTCGAACATATTCACAGATCCCAGTCATAGGATGACACAGCGTCCACTGGCGCCGTCGGTGCATGCTGGCAAAGGTGTCGGGTTTCAGGATTTCGGGTCATCCTTTGCCGTCAGGGGCGCAGCTACTCGGACTGATTCTATGGCATCTGGTTCGCAGAGCTCTACAAGCTCGCCTACTAGAAGGACTAAACTTGGGTCGTCTCACGGGTTGCGGAGGGCGAGTTCGAGTAACAGCAGCAGTGAGGACGAACTGCTTCTCTCTCAGGGATCCAGTAGGACTGCTTCTAACCATATTTCCAAACGGAGGAAAGCTGAGCACATCTCTTCTACTGCTGAGCGGACAGCACACGTAACCGTGAACGGCAAGACACAGCAGCTGCCCTTCCACCCTGACTTCAAACCCAACAACGCATTGAAGTCCCTCAAGTTCAGTAAGAAGAAAGCAGTCTCGGAGTCGACTGTCGTGGAGGAAGAACAAGTCCCTCCTTCATCCTCCAATCCGGATATCGATCCTGACGAGACACTGGACTTATTTCAGCCTATATCCAAAGCCATCCTCGGCTGTGGTGACGATGGTCCCAGAGCCTCTACCGCACGCAACGGCAACCTGTTGGTGGGCAGGAACAGCCGGTCACCCTTGCAACCCACTACGTCCCTACCCAAGGTGTCGGCTGCCCCGAAAGCCACCACTGAGCCTTCCGCGTCTAAGGATATGAAGGGCAGTGACAACCCAGCGCCTAAAGTGCATCCCAAGCCGAAGCCGCGTGTCATCTACGCACCGAAACAGTCTCCGAGTTCTGAAACTACCCCCCGTGCGTCCGAGTCAAGACGCAGAACCGAATTCCCTCGCTGTACTAAATCGCCTATTCCGTCGGATACCAGTTGCCCCAGTAGGCCACAGCCCAAGCCCAGACCTAGGCCGAGGATAAAGCAAAAACCTCCCGGGCCGACGCGGAAGGTCCCACAAGAATTCCCCATGTCCCCCTCTGCCAAGGAAAATCACTCTGACGGAGGCAATAGTGTCGATAACGGGTCGACAACGAACAAGAATAAGAACAAGGGCAAGAGTAAGATGTCTTCACCTCAAGCTAAGGCGTGTTCCTTTCCCATTCCTTCTCCTCTTCACGCGCGGCAGCAGTCGCCACCGGGGGGCCTGTCTCTGCAGCCCGAAGACACATTTCCAACGCTCTCTCCCCTGTCGAAGACCGCATATAGCGCATGTACACCTAAAAAGAAAGGTGGAAATTACGCTGAACTCCACAATGAAGATGAGGACGGCGCGTCTCATGCTCCAGCATTCGCTCGTACCAGTGCCGATATGCGTCCGTTCCCCATGAGCACGCAATTGCTGGAGAGCATCAACCGTCGCTCTCCTGGGAGTCCAGCAAAGCGTGTCTCAGATGATAGCGATGCAGGTCGCAAGCGTGCATCAAGGAAGCATAAGGACTCACAAGCGGCGTGAGTTTTTTTCCTCGTGGTTGTATGTCAGCGGGTCAAGTGATACCAGGAGTAGGTCTTGCAGGATACCTGACGGGCTAGATTATATGGATAATCTTGCTTTGGTAGACGACTCTAGTGAGCAATTACATCTCTGCCAAGTGAATACTGAGTCTAATCGTTCGAAGTTGATATTGGGTATGCCAGAGACCCCTCTACTCTGTGCCCCTACTGCGACGAACCACTCCCACCTCATCCGACACCCTCCTTCCAAAGTCTCCTATCCAAAGCCGGCAAAAAGTCGCGCCCAGACCCCCGTCCACGTAACCCGAAGGGTCTCGCAGCCCCATTGACGATCTACATTTCGGTGTGTCAGCGGCACCGCTTCGAAAGTCATCAGTTACCCATCGCGTTGGAACGCGGATGGCCGCAGGCCATCAACTTTAAGAATGTGCCGATGAGGGTGGAGAGGATGAAACCTGACCTACAGGCTATCATCATGGACGATGACGATGACGACACTGACAACGACGTAGTCGGTGACATCGACGAAGATGATGACACGAGAGGACCAAGAAGTCGAAGCGTGTTCTGGAAAGAGGTGAAGAGGGAAGTCAAGAAGCAAGGGAGCAGGACAACCGTCGGCGTCAAAGGTCAGTTTGCGAGCTTCGAAAAGATTCAGCCGGGATAGTGAGTTTTTACTTGACGTTATTCCTGTCTCTGATGGGTCTATTCGAACAGTTATGGCGAACAAGGATCGGTGATCATCCACCAAACGCTTTTCAACCTATTCCCTCCTTCCTCCTTCGACGCGTCACTCATCAACCCTCTCACGCCGTCGGAATTTATACAGAGGGTCCTAGTCCCCGAGACAGCGGCACGTTTAATTGCGCAGGACCTTGGCGTGGATATGTCTTATGCTGTCATGACACTGCACGAAAGTGCGCGATACGGCGTTGCCATGTTCCCCGACACAGGAGGGTGTGATGGCAAACGTGTCGCTGTAGACGAAGACGAAGAGATGGGAGTGGCCGATCAGATCGTCATGGAACGTGCACGTGCACGACGGAAGGAGCTTGAGGAGGAGGAGAGGGCTGAGGAGGACATGATCAAGGAAGAAGTGCAGAAGAAAGCTAGAACGAGGAGGGAGAAAGCTGTTGAACGGGCCCTGAACGCGCAGGAGGCTAAGGCGTCCCGTGCTGTTGAGAGTGACGATCTAACCGAGCAGTCGGAGACGAGCACAAGGAGTCGGTCGGGGAGACGCAGGCCAAAGATGAGAGCGAAGGATTCTCCTGCAGATGTCGACAGCGAAGCGAGCGAGGCGATGATTGTGGACGGTTCGTCAAGTAAACCACATCTACGCTCGTCGGCCAAGCCACGAAACAAGACGGTTCAGGGGAGGCCATCTGCTATCTCTCATGACTCCGAACCCGCGGAGCTCATGGACGTCTTGAAACGCGGAAAGAGCAAAAAACCTGAGCGCGGAGACTCAACAAGGATCGTATACCCTGCAGATGAAGAACGAACACCTCGTCCTTCAAGGCGCAATGAATCTGCAGCCGTTCCAACGATGCCCACAGAGTCCAACCCCCGTAGTAGTTCCCTTCAACCTTTGCAAGTAGCAAGGAACAGGAAGGCCGGGTGAGTAACTCGTAATAATGGTCTGTCACTTCGCTCAATCACCACTCTAGCGCTACCAAGGGAGCTACCAATGACCAGTGGTATCCGAACTTGCGAACCACTGCCCCAGACGATTCCGACGATTGCTCAGAGGCATCTCGTACGAGTCGGAAATTGAGACGTGCAGTTCGTAGTCGGAAGGATACTGCCTCCGAAATGAAGGATTGGCTGCTTACGGGGTCATCATCTTCATGCGAGTCTTGAGGCGTGTCCAGCCTTACAGTAATTTACTTACCTTTGGTACTGTAAGTTGTCGTTAATTGCTTAGTAATCAGCAACTGTCTTCCCTTTTCCCTGCTTTCTGGTAGACAACGAAGCTGAAATGAAGTCTCCAGAAACGACGTCGGGGCCTGTATTCCAGCACTAAATTTTAATCGTCGCCAAGGGTACTCTAAAAGACTCGGACATCCGTGCAAAGATTCCCATCTGATGTGTACATGACTCGGGCGAAAATTCTAATCAAGCAAACATATTCTTCGTAGAAGTACATTTATGAGCAGAAGCAAGAGCTGAACAACACACGTTCCAAAGGTATTCGGTTTCAAAGACTCAACTGCCGGAGTTCGCCTTTGGCCATTGTAAGTCTTTCAAGCTTTCTCGTCAGTTCTTGTCTCCGCCCCGCGGTCGACGCAGGCTCTAGGAACATCGCGGCACAACGTTCTTCGGCGCCAGGACCCGTAACCTCCAGGCCATCCCACAAGGCGCGATCAAGTCCGCGCTCTACTCCGCGAACAGCTTCATGATCGATGGACATGCATACCGCGTCCACGAAACGTTTGTATGATACTAGTGAGGAATACCGCGCCGGCTTCCATCAGCAATCCACCCTGAGAAAAATAAATCTCGCACCTTGGAAATATGCACGTACGCTGGCCATGATATCCAATCCCGTTTGCATCGGATCGGAGGGGAGGAGTTTGGGTAGTGCATCGGCACGGGAATTGATTCCGAGTTGTGCGAGTCCTGCCAAGACTCTGTTAACATCCGCGTTACCATTCATCCAAAGCCTCGCCGGCAGGTCATCACTATGCCTGCAGGATCTATAATAGCCCGCAAATTTATCCCGATAATTAAGATAATAATCGGGATTTTGCGTTTGTGGATCGTTTTCAAGCTTCACGAGCCAGTCAATCATATCCCTCGAACGCGCCGCCACTTTATCGAGGTGGTCTTGTACGACCATCCTTGTCATAAAGCAATGAATACCTGCGGAGTGCGAAGAAATTGAAACTTTCAACCTACAGGACAGACTGATGGGCCGTGCCACGGCCTATACGCTTGAAATGCTTGTCGACCATCTTCTCCAAGTCTTTTTTCAGAACATCGTAAACGGCGTCGAACAAAATCATCGAGGGTGTCTTCCATTTCTCAACGTATTCTGAGATGTAGTTCTGCTGCACGACGAATGGCGTATGGTCCGGCAACTCGCGCGTGCGGGAGCTTCGAATTGTCAGACCGGTCTAATCAAAATAAAATAAACAGCAAGAAAACTGACATTTCCGCTCTTTCCATGACTTCTTCAATGTATATACTGTTAGGAGGGGGTCCGGTAACGGGGAAGTTGTTGGCGCCGGCGAGTGGTTTCTCTTCATTGTCCAGGAATGAGGTAGGGGGGAGTCGGTGTTGATGGGCTTCGTTCCGCACCCAAGGTATAAAGCATGGGGCCGTCGCTCTAATTTCGCGCTTAAACCTAGTAGTGTGAACTCTTATATTCTGGAGTAGTCCGTCTGCCTCCGGGGTGCCCTCAACCCGCTCGGAGAGCTCCTTGAGGAACTCGCTGATAATGCGGAGCGCCTCGTTGACGGGATCAGCGGGCGGTTCCGGAGGAAGGTCTTTGAGGTCTTTTTCTGTGTGTTGTAAAACCTTGTACAACTCATCCTGGATCTCCGGCAGTCTATGGGTGATGAGCACGAGTGACGAGCATATACCTCAGTACCGATGGAGTTGACAAGGATGACCGACCTTTTTGATATGAGCTCTGCCAGAATAGTACTCAACCGGTCGGTGAGCCTGCTCGTACGGAGGAATGACTGAAGATGATCTTCAAGATTACACCAAGGCGCTGTGTGAGCGAAGAAGGTATCTTCCAAACTACGTGCCCAACTCCAGCCTGAACCCTGGGCGAGGTCATTCGAGCCTGGCTGCCTCACGCAGTACCAGTTATTGACCAACGGCTCCACATCGTTTCGGATGAGTTTAATCCACTGCTCTTCTTCACCATGAGGAATGCGGTCCGGCTTGGTAAGCACACCTACATGGTAGCTGGGTCAGTAACAAGGACGAGAACGGTCTCCTTGACTCACCCACTGTGCGTTTACCCTCGGGATCATACTGTTTAGCGAGATGGTGGGCGCCTTGGTTTTCGAAATCCGCTGTGAATAACGTTAGTGGGCGCACATATGTGATGGAATTTGAGACCCACTTTCGCAGGCGACCGTCAGGAGTATGAGACAGCTGGGTCTCTCGATATACGAAATGACAAGGTTTTTCACCAGTTCTATGTCCTGCACACGTCCCGATTGCCCAACGCTTGCGATCAAGCCAGGAAGATCTACAAATGATAAATCTGCAAGGTCCCGACCGCTGATGTCTAACGAAACGTAGTTGCGGGAGAACGACGTTTCATTCTCATCCACGGTGGCACCGCCTAAGAATGTTTCGGAAGGCGTTTTCGGGTTCAATATTGCCCGCTGAGCGCGTTTAATCCTTTCCTCGACTTCAGATTTACTCGTCAACGGCCCTCCGAAAGGGAGGACGCGAGGTTTTATTGGCGAACCCCGTTCGTCCGTGTTTAGGTGAAGCTTGACGACACACGTCCAGTCAGACTCTGTATGCGTTAGCCGACACTCGGTCGGGCATCTGCAGGTCACCGAAGTCATCGCACAAGTCATCATAGTGCCGAAAAATCAAGTCGAATGATGAAGTACTTGCCTTGTGCAAGTGCCAGCTGATCGCGGGAGCGTCAGCCCAGAGATGGATTCGATGAGTGACGATTTTCCAGCACTTTGATTCCCGATAACCGCAATCATAGGCAGATCGATATCTTTTTGGACCCTGGTGCAACGCATGCTACATCAGCTAACACCAGAAGCATCGTATGGACCATACTTACCCGGTGTTACGAAGTCGATTCAGGAGATCGAGAAGCGCTCGACGACCTTGGGCATTCGCGGGATTACATAAACCGACACTTTCATTCATGTCTGGAAAACCGTCTGAGAATGAATCAGTACTAGCCGTTGAGGAGGGAGACATGGGGGGCGCAGCACCTTGGCAAAACCGATGTTTATAAACCTAAGGTGCGGATAGGGAGCTCCGACAAGGGATCCCTCGGACGAGATCGTATCGTATCTTCCCATCCTTTTTCGACGACCACCCAGCGACAGTATGAAATACTGAATGGTTCTCGCGGCGGCCTCCCACTAAAAAGTGAGTCACATCGGTTTCCAAAGTCACCCGCTGAACCATACCTGGGAGACCGAGGAGCCAGGATCAGGACGGGATGCAGCCTTGTGAAATAGTGAGTTCCTCGCCCCGTCCGAACCATACCTGGGAGACCGAGGAGCCAGGATCAGGACGGGATGCAGCCTTGTGAAATAGCGAGTTCCTCGCTCCGTATAGGTTTTGGTTACCGTCGGAACTCCTGATGGCGGAACGACTGAGCCATACGGAACCTTTCCCGTTAGGACATGACACGACAAGTTCTCGCCGATCCGGTGCACCACTTGATACATGACCGTAGTGCTAGTTGGGGCTTCTTATCCACTAAACCTCAATTATAAGCCCTTAGAGAGACGGCGGAACAGTCTTAGTGCATTACCTCCGGAAGATCAACCATCTAGCCCGATATAGTAGCGAGCGAACTTCGGTACTTCTTTCAAATACATAGTGCGGGGACGGCTCCACGTAACTAAAGCTATTGCCTCGGTCAGAGTGATTCTCCTTGGCGGAGGGGGACATGGGGAATTCTTGTGGGACCTTCCGCGTCGGCCCGGGAGGTTTTTGCTTCATCCTCGGTCTAGGTCTGGGCTTGGGCTGTGGCTTACTGGGGCAACTGGTATCCGACGGAATAGGTGATTTAGTGCGAGGAGGGAACTCGGTTCTGCATCTTGACTCGGACGCACGGGGTGTAGTTTCAGGACTCGGAGACCGTCCCGGTGCGTAGATGACACGCAGCTTCGGCTTCGGCTTGGGATGCACTTTAGGCGCTGGCTTGTCACTGCCCTTCACATCCTTAAACGCGGAAGGCTGAGTGGCGGCTTTCGAGGCAGACGACACCTTGGGTAGGGACGTAGTAGATTGCGAGGGTGACCGGCTGTTCCTGCCCACCAACAGGTTGCCGTTGCGGGGGGTAGAAGCTCCGGGACCATCGTCACCACAGCCGAGGATGGTTTTGGATATAGGCCGGAATAAGTCCAGTGTTTCGTCAGGATCGATATCCGGATTGGAGGATGAAGGGGGGGGTTGTTCTTCCTCCACGACAGTCGACTCCGAGACTGCTTTCTTCTTACTGAACTTGAGGGACTTCAATGCGTTGTTAGGTTTGAAGTCGGGGTGGAAAGGCAGTTGCTGCGTCTTGCCATTCACAGTTACGCGTGCTGTCCGCTCAGCAGTAGAAGAGATATGTTCAGCTTTCTTCCGTTTAGAAACATGGTTAGAAGAGGTCCTACTGGATCCCTGAGAGAGAAGCAGTTCGTCTTCACTGCTGCTGTTACTCGAGCTTGCCCTCCGCAATCCGTGAGAGGACCCAAGTTTAGTCTTTCTAGTAGGCGAACTTGCAGAGCTCTGTGAACCAGACGCCATAGAACCAATCCGAGTAGCTTCGCTCCTGACGGCAAAGGATGACCCGAAATCCTGAAACCCGACACCTTTGCCAGCATGCACCGACGGCGCCAGTGGACGCTGTGCCATTCTATGACTGGGGTCTGAGAATATGTTCGACCTGTTTTTCTTCAAGGATCCATACAAGTCCTCCACGACACGCTGGCAGACAACTTGGACAGCCAAGGTCGGACTCGACCCACTCGGCGAACGCGCTGTTATTATAATAGGCTTCGTGATGTACAAAATGGGATAGCGCGTTGTTTGAGTATGTTTGTCCACCGCCCAGCATTATCTAAGCACCCCTCCGTTCCCTGTCAAGGGCTTCTCCCCATTCTCTAACTGCGTCGTGACGCAAAAGCGGTAAACTGCTATCAAAAAAGTCCTGAAGATATTTACAATGTTCCTTTTCATATTCCCGAGCTGTCCAGTACCCGTCAATCCAGCGCGAGGGAGAGTGACCAAAAGACTGACCCTGCAATGCCACTTCTAGACGGTCTAAATCTACGCCACGATTAAATGCGACACAGTAGGAAAAGTGTATCGTACCTTTAACAAATCTCGCCTCTTTAGTTTGCTGCTCCTCGTATTCCTATGTCGCGTTCGAACATGAGAATGATTTCCTGTCCTCCCGAAAAGATTGCCTTTACCCTCCAAAGAGCCTCTATTTTTAATGCAGCTTCACTTCCATGCAACATATCATGCACAAAGTTGTGCATCGCTTCCTGTAGAATCATCCTTCTTACCGTTCAAAGTATAAACCGAAGATGGGACAAACGAACTGATTCGAGTCGCCTTTTTTCCTCCTTTGATATCCCCTCGCTAGGGGTGATGTCCCCGACTGTGTACAGCACTCATCCCCAGTGAAAACTGGACATTACCGGGTGTGACCCAGTGTGACGGATTATGACTTTAAGGGTGGCTGTGAAGGTAAGACATATATCGTCACATTTCCCTACGAAACCCTGCAAAATATCATATTTGTGTTGTTTCGGGGCAGAGTCCCCTATGACGACATATTATAATTTTGTCTCGAACATAAAATGTCATATCTTCTCATATACCGGGTACAGGAGCACTTCACCACACAATATTGTCAGTTGTGACACTATATGATCCTTTCGAGTCTCCGGCCCTTTTACAGAATATGCTCTAATATGACCAAATCTCATTCCATTACACGTACACAACTATACAGCTTTGCGGGTACCGCATACTCTAATTGAAGCAGGGAATTGCGAATGCAGGTCCGGGTGATGTGCTGAGTTGAATCCGATGCGATCAGGAAGGTATAACAGCGTCCAAACGTCCAAATGCGTGATGTGATCGTGCGAGGGGAGCTGGGGAGCAGGGAATATCCGGTCTAGTAGAGGGTGCCGTTGCAGATGGTCTTCGCGTCCCAGGTGCTGCTTGTGGCCTGTCCGAGAATATTAGGATTTGTGTTACCTGTAAATGAAAACTTACCAGCACTATGGCCTCATTGTCATATTCCTGCATCATCTGAGCTGCTGAGCATCTTGGGGAACAGCAGTGCTTACCATTCGTTGTGCGGCAGTCAAGCTGTTGTAGTATTTTTGAAACTCTTCTGTCGATCCACTCGATTGGACTTGCTTGCGCCAGCGGTGAGTGCATAAATTGCTGAGAACACATGGGTAAAATGTTAGTATTAGCAAATAGAAACGTACCGTCCATTTTTAGCTGGACCTGGGTGCATCTTCGCCTTGCCACCACCTTTGGCAGACTGGTTGATGGACACTACTGGGGTATTGTCGACCTTTGCGGGTATCGTAGACAGAGTTTGTGTCGCGGCAGGCAGGACGGCATACTGTAATTCGAGTATTGGTTTTGTATTCGATGTCGCATCAGTTGAACTCATGGAGCTGGATGGTGATTCTTGCGAGGTATTAAGTAGTGGCAGCGGCGGGATATCTCGCACCTTGCTGGCAGCAAGTGCGAGTGCAGCGCTGGAATGTACTAGTATCAGTGTTAATTCTAGCATTCGAAGCGTACTTACAGCGGGTCTATGGGTATGATAGTGGTGTCCCTCTCTGCAGAGGCGCACAGGGGGTGAGGGTGGGGTGGGATCACGACATCCTCGGTGCACGGTTCGAAGGAAGAGGCGGATGTGTCGGAAGCTGGAGGCGAGAGCGATGCAGATGAGGCGGACGGTGTATTATCGTCTTCCACCTCATGTTTCCCTTGCAGTCCGGTGTGAGCTTAATCTATAGGAATGTACATGTCACATACCTTTGAACCGCTTCTCTGGACCTGATTCCTCCGACTTGAAAGCCCAAACCTTCCGTTTCCTACTGATTTCGTCTGAGCTGTCGTCGTCGTCGTCGTTATCGTCGTCCTCTTCCATTTTGAGCCCCTTTCCTTTCTTCTGTTTCCACCTACCGCTGTCATCCAACTTTCCCTTTCACCAGGCTGGGTACGTATTGCTAGCCAGATAGTCGAGCTTCCAGCCATTATTTGCGAACTTGAAATGGGGGTAAGTACTTTCCATGAGACCGTGAATAAACTGGCGAGTGCTAGTGGAGAGTCTCCCCCACGACGGAGGCGCAAGTTCCCAGTGCACGAGTTCCACCCAGCCCCCGCGGAGAAGTTTGCAGATTGCCTTGGCCGTCTCACGAGAAGGTGGGTTACCGTCCTTATCTTCAAGATAGCCCATAGTCCCTCGTTTGCTCGTCTGTCCTTTGGGTGACTCCAGATATTTGTCCCAGTCTTCTCGGTCCCAGAAACGGATTGATGGGTAGTCGCTGGGCGTTGGAGGTGCAAGTTCTGCCTTCGATTTCGGTGATGCGGATGCTTGAGGAAACGTTGTAGCATCAGCCTGGCAAGGGTCCATGTCACGTAAACCGACGGCGCCTGCCAGACACTGGAATGCCGTCCTATTTAGACAGATTAATATACCTACGAGCTATAGAAATAGAATCACGTACTTGAGGGTGTTGTTTTCTACGGTAAGCTTCATTATCTGTCCTTTGAGGAATTTTGCCCGCTCTTGTAGCAGACTTAGTTGTTTGGATTCATGACTATATGCGCCCTAAAAGAGATGTGGCGATAAGCTCTGCTCGCTAATGAAAACACTTACATTCACAAAGGCGGGAAATGAGGTCATCGCCATCTCATTTCCCTGTGAGAAATTCACATCAGGGACGTGCGGCAGTGGGAAGGACGGCTGAAATGAGGTGGTCGTGGGCGACGACGAGGTCAAAAGGGAGCTATTCGACTCATTGGATGTTAGTAACGACGTCATCATTGCTACCGACATCGTCGAGGACAGTGGGGATGGTAGGAGTGCTAGTGAAGAGGTAAGTCAATCCATTAGATTCCTTGCCTGTTTCCGTACCACTCGGCACATTCTGATGGAACTTTAATTGAAGTGTCAATGCACGGAGCTTTTTTTCTCTTAGGTACTATGTCGTCAACTCCAGGTACACGTGTTCTTAACGTGGTCGACGACGTTATCTACGTCGAGGTCACTGGCTCACTTTCCAAGTGGAACACCCACACCTTCTCAGTCAATATCGAGTCTCCCGGTGTAAAGATCAATAAAGGAGAGTGAGGGGAGAGGCCAGATGGTCTCCCTTTGGAATGGTGGGGTCAGTTCGACCCAAGGGGACTGGAGTTGCCTGGTGCAGAGTCAAAGAAGGTGATGAACAGACTGAAAACGCGCCCTAAAGATCCCAAAAGAAAGCGAGATAGCGTCTAATGAGCGTCTGGGGGGGGAGAAATATTCTCCCGAGCCTTTGGCGTCTTAAATCCGTCTTACTTCGTCTGTAGTAAAGCGTCTATTATTTTTTCTAAGTATGTACAGTGAGTCCTAAGTGCAAAGGTTGGCTTACATAAGCCAAAACTCGTCCAAATACTAAGTAAAAAGAATGGTAGAGTAAACATAAAACAAAACTGCAAGTAGAAGCAATGAAATATAACAAAAACCCTAGTAGGGAGGATTCCCTCCCTACATCCGAGGGTGGCTTTAAATACTGACTGTCCCCAGTCATCACGTACCAAGCTGTATTGTAGTGCGAGGCAAGGGTATCATCCTCGAAAGAAAACTCTAAGTAGAATCTCAAAAATGCGAACTTGAAATGAAAGAGGCCATGAAAAGAAACAAAAGACAACTACTCAGCTGGATGGGGACATAGTTCGAAGGTAACTCGAAGGTCTTCGAAGGCAGAAGGTGCCTCAGAGGTGGCTCGAAGCGGTCTCGAAGGGGCGCGAAGGGGCTCGAAGTCACTCGAAGGAGTCACGAGGGGTGTTGGTGTCTCAAAGGTGTTCGAGGGTAGTCTCGATGGTCTCGAAGGTGACTCAAGGGTGGAGTGACCCTTTTCGAAGGCAACTCAAAGGGAGAAGAACCTACTACTGAGCTAGCACCTGCATAAGAGCCTGCACGAGTGGGAGCCAGAGTGACATCGAGGGGGAATGTGGGGGTGCGAGGGACTGGCCTCGAAGCTGGGTGCTCCTCGAGCATAGCGGGGATCGAAGGCGAGACCTACCTCGAGGCTCGACAGGCCTCGGAATGTGACTTGGGGGAGGTGGTCGACTCGAAGGGGATGCAGGGTCTCGTGAGGGAGAAACAGACCTTCGAGAGGCTCTAACCAGCCTTGGGATTCGACTCGGACTCACCTCGAGGGCTCGAGGCTTCCTATCGAGGGTCTCTGAGGTGCTCGAAGGGGCCTGGCTAACTTTCGAAGGGGGCTGGCTTGCTTTCGAAGGGGACTGGGCTGCTCTCGAACTCGCAAGGTGCTTGGGGGTAGTCTCAGGGTTGACTCGAGGGGAGGAGAGGGGCTGGACTGCCTTCAAACTCAAAGGAGGGGGTGATACCTTGTCAACGAAACTTCCTGGGCCTCGAGCGAGGGCCCAGAAGTCCAATCGTGCCTGCAGAGTGTGCCCAAGTGCCTCTCGAGGGATCTCCTCACCTGTAGGCAGCACGACTCGGCCTCGAACCAATCTACACCTGCCTGCTGCAAGATACGAAGCACAGACCTTGCACTTCGCTCGAATGTGCCCTTCACGACCACAGAAGAAGCAAAAAGAAAAACTTCGAGGGGGTACTTGGTGCCTCGGGGACTCTCGAAAGGAAGGAAGTGGCTCGCTTGAAGCCACAGGCTCTCGAAGAGGTGACAAACCTCTTGACACTCTTGAATGCGGCTCAAAACTGGTGGGGGCAGGCTTCGACATTGAAGTCGAGGCTTCTTGAAGCAGGAACGAGGTACCTAGGGGTGACTCGAGATGCGAGGGTGACTTAAAATGAGTTTCGAGGCAAGGCGAGGGGCTCGAGGGGATCCTCGAGGGCTCACGAGGTCGAAGGAGCTGAGTCAAGGTCAAACCAGGGTCGCGAGATGGCTTACAACACGAGTATCGATCTTCTCTCGAGCTACGAAGCTGGTTTGAAGCTGAGTCACCAGCCTGCCAACCGGGGTCACTCCTACGTGGCCGAACCACAGGGTGCTGCGAGCCTGCATCAGTGACTCGGAGGGGAGATGAGCTGCTCGAGGCAAGCTCAGGGTTGGGAGAGGGGTACTTCGAAGTTTGAGGGGATGCCTCGAAGGGGGAACAAGGGGGGAGCTTCGTGCTCAAGCTTCCCTGGGAGTGTCTTCTAGAACGAGACTGAGAGCACTCCTCCACAGGGGAACTCAACTGATGGCCAACCAAGGGCAAGTACGAGTGCCGAGAGGGTCCCTGGAGTGACTCGAGACCTAACGAGGAGTTCTTCGAAGCTAGATGAGGGGGTGAGCAGCCTACCCCATCCTCGATAACCTCCTTCGTAATACGAACAATGACCTCAATAGGCCATAGCCGGTCTGACTGAAGCAGGGGGTACCTGGACACGAGCCTCCTCGAGACCTCAACCTTGACTTGTGGTGGAAGGCCTTGAAGGAACAATCGAGGCTGGTGGCTCATCTCGAGTATGTTGCCCCTTACCATGGCCAAGAACAAGAGTCGGAATACACGAAGGTAGCTCCCCAAGGCTCGAATGGAGCTCAGCTCGCTGCGACGAGTCCCCTCGAGGAGGGAGTAGAACTCCTCGAAGTACTTAAGAACGTCCTCGACTGTTTCGATCTCGGGGTACTGAAGGGTTACGAGCTCCTTGAAACGGTCCCATTGCCTAACAACTGGGCTATCAGCACCAAGGAGGTGCCAGAGATTCCTATCGAGGGGTGGGGCTCCCTCGATTGCGATCATCACTAGGGACGAATCCCCTGACCTTCCCTGGGCCTTACCATACTCCTCCACTTCTTCGAAATAGGCTGGCAGGTCCTGTCCCTGCCCTGAGAACTCTGGGTGATGCTCGAGTGGGGTTCGAGACTTTCTGTATCCACTTTCCATCATGAGTAGTTATACGAGGTTCAAATGAATATATTTCACGTCGTAGTTGGTTAACACGAGGGTAGTGCGAGCCTCGGAGGTCTGCGACTGGTCTCGAAGGGGTAAACGAAGGGGCAGGGTCGCCTCGATGCGACCTCGAACGTCTACGTGGGGTTCAGAGGGAGTGGATCCTATACACAAGGGAGTGGGAGGGTCTCGTATACTCGTCTCGAAGTGGTCTTGACCACTAAAACTAAAATTAGTCGCCGCTTGCGACTCGAAGGCTCGATACTCAAATTGCAGCCTCGCTCGACTGCAATACGCGCAAATAACTCGATAGGGATTGTCTGAATTACGTCTGTAAATGAGTGGGGGTGCGTCTAAACGAATGGCTGTCTCGAATACGTCTCGAAAGGGCTCGGAAGCGTCTGGGGGTCTCGAAATGTCCGGGGTGCTCTCGAAGCGACTGGTGGGGTCTCAAGGGGCTCTCTACTGACTCTAAGAGGAGGAGGAAAGGTTTCTACGACTCGAAACAGCACGAAAACGCGAGGAAGGTGCCAGGGAGCTGGCTGTGGCAGGAGATGAGGACGGCAGCGTGTTGGTGAGGAACTACTGAGCGCGACGCTATGAAACTTCAGAGGATGGTAGCAGGGTCCTGTAGAAACTGGGAGAACGAGGAAATACGAGAAACTGACCACCCAATCTCGAGATATTCGCAAAATGGTCAGATACCACCCTTCAGCACGGAAAACACGATATCTCCAGAAGTAATGATGCGGGTGGGACGAAAAGGGAACCGTTCTGAAGGTCTCGACGTGTTCTACCAGGCCTGAAGTTTGCGAGAGGGTTGGCGCGCCGGTTCGCGAGAAAACACGTGTGCGAGTTGGAGGGTGGGGAAACAGCAGCGCGTTGGCAAAGAACCGCTGGGCGGAGTGCTATGAAACTTCGCAAGGCAGTAGAGGGAGTCTAGGGACGCTGGTAGATCGAAGAAACGAGAGGATCTGCGCGACCAATCCCGAGTTATGCTGAAATCTGTCCTATTGAGCCTGTCTCCAGAAAATGCGGAATATCTCTGGAACCGCTGAAGCTATAGCGACAAGAAATATATCTCCTGGGAGCCTGCGTCGAGTAGAATCTGGTTCTCGAAAAGCGAGAGGTTTGGCGCGTCGGGTCCCGAGATATCGCGTGCACGAGTGCGAAGGTAGGAGGATAAGGGGATTACCAAGCAAAGCAGCCCCCTCGCGGTGGGCTCCAGATGTAAAGATCAATAAAGGAGAGTGAGGGGAGAGGCCAGATGGTCTCCCTTTGGAATGGTGGGGTCAGTTCGACCCAAGGGGACTGGAGTTGCCTGGTGCAGAGTCAAAGAAGGTGATGAACAGACTGAAAACGCGCCCTAAAGATCCCAAAAGAAAGCGAGATAGCGTCTAATGAGCGTCTGGGGGTGGAGAAATATTCTCCCGAGCCTTTGGCGTCTTAAATCCGTCTTACTTCGTCTGTAGTAAAGCGTCTATTATTTTTTCTAAGTATGTACAGTGAGTCCTAAGTGCAAAGGTTGGCTTACATAAGCCAAAACTCGTCCAAATACTAAGTAAAAAGAATGGTAGAGTAAACATAAAACAAAACTGCAAGTAGAAGCAATGAAATATAACAAAAACCCTAGTAGGGAGGATTCCCTCCCTACACCGGGTTAAAAAAGGTCGTACTCTGTCTACAGGATACTGTCGATACCATGTAAGTCACCTTATTCTGGCCTAAGGCATTGATACCATTAACAGCAGCCTCCCTCCCAAGAGGAAATTCACGCTGGAAGAAGAAGTGTTAGAGGAGGTCGAGGAAGCCAGCTCCAAGCTCCAAGCCGCTCATGTTGCACTGTGGAAGGCGTACGAGGGAACTATCAGCATCCAGGAGACATTCACTAGGGTTACGGATGTGAGTGCTAGACTGGATGCCGTCCGTAACAAGTTATCCCTACTCAGGAACTCTAACGACTCTCTCGCAATGGAACTCGTCAAAGCTGAGGATGTCGATGTCAAGCCCGACCCTGCACTCGAAGATACTATGGCGTTACAGTACGTTTATCCTCTCGCTGTGTTTCGTGTTGCCCGATCCATCACAGGTTCGAATCTGCTTCCGCCTCTCCATGCCGGATTCTTCCTCGTTACTGCGGAAACCCAAATGCAGATCAGGCAAGTTCGACCAAGCCTTGGGCTTACTACATCATCCCCTTTGATCCTATCGATATCCCTACGCAGCGTTCAAAAAGGAAGCTTCCGAATGACACGTCCACTGCTCCCATTCACGAGCATCATAAGCACGCAAAGCTGGAGGTCTCTTAGATTCGATGTTAGGTCTCGTTTTTTGCACGCCCGTTGTAGGGAGTCCATACTCCCTAAGGCTGAATGTATCAGTTATTAGCATCGTCATCACCGCCCTACACCACTTCCCGCAGCAGGCTGCCCCTCCGAAATCATCGCCGCCGCTCCACTCTCGGCAAACTCGGCTAATCGAGCGCTTCTTTCGGCTAGAATTACCGCCACGTCCCGATTAGGTCGTACGCCCCTATCACCGCTACCAACATCGCCGCTGACCCCTGTCCACCGTTCCCTTCGAGCTCTAGCCCCTATCCGCCCCACACTACGTCGGCTTTCGGTCTCCAGACAAGTATCACGTGTCTACCGGTCGTCGGCGGCCTCCACCGAAGGCTGCGACGTCGGTAACTCGGCCTCTATAAGCTCCACTCGAGCCTCCGACACCCGCCGCCGCCAGTAGCACTGCCACACCGCCCCAGACCGCTTCTCTTGCTCCTGCAGAGTCGGTCAGTGATCTATAGACCGTAGGCATGCTCTTCTTTGCCGCTTCTCTTCCCTTTTGGCTTGTTTTTACCTCCTTTTCTCCCTTCCTTTCGTACCTACAATCTGTAGTGCCTTACTTCGGCACTTTTCTCTTGAATTTTTCTTGACATATGGCAGTTCCGAATTTCGCCGATTAATACCTTAGTGACAGCTCCTCCTACGCTACAAAACACCGCTGTACTTAGGAGGAATATACCCACTTTTCTGGCGTCACAAACTGTGTGTCTAAGAGTCATCCTGAGTCCCCAGAGTCGCTTTCAGAGTTTTCTTCGAGTCTTCTGAGCCCACTTCGAGTCCCCAGAGTTACCCATCGAGTTCTACCGACGATTTCGAGTCTCCTTGCGTCTTAAAAATTCCGCCAGCCCTCTGAGTCGTCCCCTTCGCATCTACCGATTTTTACTACAGCCTACAAGAGTCTACTTTCGCCGCCGACCGAGTTCCTAGCTTCCTAACACTGCCTTATCGACTAGAAAAATCCCCCTTCGCCCATTTTGGGGCGGAATTTCGAGTTCTTCGCCGCCCACACTTCCCCAACCTCAGGGAAAATTTCCCAGACCCACCAGTTACCTCCCCTCAGTCTCCTTCCGACTCACGACCCCTTGGGACGAGCCTAGGTCTACCCTACAGCTTTCCCCCTTTTTTCCCCTTTTGCACTCTCGCAAGAAGAGTTGCCCACATCGTTTTGGAGCCCACCGCGAGGGGTCTTCAGATCTGGAAAGGAGATCTCTCCGACCTACCCGTCAAAGAACCGAACTAGAAGAGCTCTTAGAGCCCTTCCGCCGCCTCTCTATTTCGTCTTCTGATTTATTCGTGCCGTCTACTGATCCCAGAGAAATCTCAGAGCTTCATTCCTCAGATACCGAGTTTCCGCTTGAAGAACCCCTTCCCGTACCAGATCCACCATCTACATCGTTCCTTGATATACCAGGCGGCTTTGAGATCGACGAACCCTTCGTCCCACCGCCAGACCGCCAAGAACTATCGCCTTTAACCGACCTCTCGTCCACACCGTCCCCATCAGCCTCCGCCTTCGCAGCGGAACAGCTTCTTATACCATCAGAATCAGTTTCCTTTTCCCGCAGCGTATTCCTGCCCCTGGTTCGAATCCCACCACAGACTTCTGCCCCAGTCCCGATTCCAGTTCGAAATCTCGTCTTGCCACCGCCTACCCACATACCGACAGCCATGTCTGCACCTACCGCTCACCGCGAGATGCCGCTGAGGGGTTCTAACAAAGCCCCTAAGTTTTCAGGCAAAACCGAAGATATCTGTGCCTACTTCGAAGACGTCGATCAGATCTGCACTGATGCAGGAATCACCGACGAGAAACTTAAAATCAAATGGGCCATTCGTTATGCCGACCGCAACGAGTCTGAGCTCTGGTCGTCCCTCGATTCAGCAGCTAACGACGACTGGGACACCTTTGCAGCAGAAGTAATGAGTTTCTACCCTGGTGCCGACGTTAAGGGCCGCCAATATACCAAAGCCGACCTCGAAACCCTCCTCCATCACCAAGTTCAGAAGCCCATGTCCTCCCTCGACCACCTCGGCAAATATGTTCGAGAATTCCGCCGCATCGTCGCCCTGATCAACAAAAAGAAGAAGCTGACAGAAGACGTCATCAACAAGAAATTCCTCGAAGGCTTCCCTCCCAGATTCCGCAACACGTTAGCCACCCGCCTCCAACTCAAAGATCTAGACCATGATGTCGACGACCCCTGGCCCTTCGACGAAGTCTACAAGCAAGCCACCTATCTTCTAAGTGGTGCTCGTCGGAATATCGCTCAAGTCGACAGTTCAGCTCTATTCCCCGAGTCCTATTCACAGCCATCTGCTCCACCGACCATCCTTAAACGAGAATACGTCCAAACCGCCGACCAGCAGCAGGTGCCACCGCTTCGTCAGACCCAACCTCAAGAGCAACAGTTTCGCCGCCCTTTCGATCCCCGCTGCTTCTTCTGCGGCAGCACCGATGGCCACAGGACCGCTGAATGCGAACTGTGCCAAGAGTATGTCCGCCAGGGGAAATGCGTGCTGATTGGCGGTAAGGTTTTTATGAAGGATGGTTCTGACATCCCCAGGTCTGCCGCTGGGCGGAATTTCAAAGAAAAGATCGACAACTTCCTAGCCCTTAGAGAGTCCATCATGGCGTCGGCAAATCTAGTCTCCATCCAATCCCCAGGCGCCGCTTCGTCGTCTAGAGGTCGAGATACCCCTCCTCACCTCGTCAATACTATGTTCTTCGGCTCTGAGGACTCAGCTGAATTTCAAGTCGAAGTTCACCCCTCATCTTATCTCGTTGACCAGGAGATAGAAGATAATGCCGACGAAGAAGATAAGCGTGCCCTTGCTAGAGCTTATGCTCAGGTCGAGGAGCTCAAAAACGCAATCAAGAGGAAGAAACCTGCCCGCTTCGATGGAGTGGAAATCCCGACACATCGTCCTCGTAATCCCGCCCCTTCGAACCTTGCTCCAGTCAACAATACCGCCTCTACTTCCAAAAATCCAACTTCGTCTAACGAAAATGTCGCCAATCCACCACCTAGAAACAATGGCGCCGACCCTTCTAACTCTAAACCGCAGTCTAACTCTACCCCTCAGTTTCGCTACCAGAGCGGTTTTGACGAAGCCGCCGCCACTAAGCACCTTGTATCCCAAGTATTAGGAGCCAAGATCGAAATTTCGACTCAAGATCTCCTCGCAGTCAGCCCTGAAATCCGCAAACAAATCAAAGAAATGGCTATGACGAAGAAGATCGCTATCGGCAGTCTCGAGACCGCGTCGGACACATCGTCCTCGTCGACCTGGGCATCATACGAGCAATATCTCGTCAAAGATACTGAGGGGAAATGCGTCGGCTTAGCCACCGCCCCTCTTTGTGCCGTCGATGGGATTCTGATGGACAAACTCAGAGTCGAGTGTATTCTCGATAGTGGATGCCAGGTAGTAGCCCTTAGACGCGAGTTGTGGGAGGCCTTGGGTGCCCCCCTGTGTTCTGACATGCGTATGACTCTCGAGGCCGCTAACCAGTCTAAAGAGAGTACCCTAGGTGTCATAGAGAACGCTTCTCTGCGCATCGGTCCGGTAGAAGCTCACCTCCAAATTCAAGTCGTAGACCGAGCCCCCTTCGACCTCTTGTTAGGCCGCCCATTCTTTTGCCTACTTAGCAGCATATTACGAGACTTCCCCGATGGTGAACAGTCACTCGAAATTCGCGAC
The DNA here is from genome assembly GCA_024613185.1 of Pisolithus microcarpus. Lineage (NCBI taxonomy): Eukaryota > Fungi > Basidiomycota > Agaricomycetes > Boletales > Pisolithaceae > Pisolithus > Pisolithus microcarpus. The sequence continues at coordinate 428,148 of JANFAI010000029.1, forward strand.
CCCAACTCAGGGCGGCAATTATTAATACCGACTCGACCTCGCCATCGCCTACATCCCCAACCCCGCTTCGTTAATTCAGAGGACGAGGCCGAATATTTCTCTCGCCAAGAGTACCGCCGACACTTAGAAGGAGTAGAACAGGGTTTTTAATGTCGGTCAATGACTCGCCCGAGGTGCGAGGAGACCAGGACAACGTAGTATCCGTGTGTTCCCTCTATATTTCAGACCCCCCCTCTTCGTCTTCGGATTTCACCTCGTCTCTTCCTACAGACTCGAAAGAAAATACCGCTGCGGCGTTTCTTCTCGACTATACCGCTCCTAGCGCTCCTTCTCTTGATCCTTATGATTCTAGCTTTGTCTCTTCCGAAGATCCTTTCCTGTTCTCTACCAGTACTACCATTTCACCGCTGACACTATCAGTACTTCGATCTACCTTCAAGTTCGACCCAGTCTGTCACGTTTTAAAATACAAACCTGTAGCTAAGAAGGTCCGACCTATCCCGACTGCGATGCCTGTTGAATTCCGGGTTGACCGTCGGGAGGTCGGTAACCCTCTCGCAGATCTTCCTGTATTACCATACTGTCCCCCACCGTTCGTTCCAGGCTCTAGGTTCACGGCGGCACGAGCAGAAGAGCTCGACCTCGACCCAGCCAAGTTTCTATGGCCTTCGGAATTGGAACTCGTTCGATGGCTAGTTCGAACCCACGAGACCGCTTTCGCATGGGAGACCTCAGAACGAGGTACTTTCCGAGAAGACATGTTTCCCCCCCTTAAAATTCCGACGTTGCCGCACAAGCCCTGGGTCGAGCGCAATATACCTATCCCGCCCGCTATATTTCGCAACGTCGTTCAAATCATCAAGGAGAAAATTGCTGCTGGCGTCTACGAGCCCTCGACTTCGTCATACCGATCAAAGTGGTTCTGCGTAGTCAAGAAAGACAGAAAATCCCTACGTCTTGTCCATGATTTACAGCCTCTAAATGCAGTCTCTATACAGGATTCAGCTGTTCCTCCCTTCGTCGACTCGATTGCCGAAGCCTTCGCGTGCCACTCTGTCTATGGCATTCTAGATCTCATGGTCGGCTATGATCACCGCACTATACACGACGATTACCGCGATCTAACCACCTTCCAAACCCCTATTGGCACTCTCCGACTCACCAAGCTCCCTATGGGCTACACTAATGCCGTGCAGATATTCCATGGTGACGTTTGCTGGATCCTAAAAGACGAAATACCAGAAGTTACTATCCCCTTCATCGATGACTGCCCTATCAAGGGACCTAAATCTCGCTACCAACAAGCCGATGGTACCTTCGAAACAATTCCGCAAAATAGCGGCATTCGTCGCTTCATTTGGGAGCACTTACAAAACACTAATCGGGTTCTTCACCGACTACGACATGCAGGTGCCACCGTCTCTGCCAAGAAGTGCGTAATCGCCGCTCCATCTATCGTGGCAGTCGGGCACAAGGTTTCGTACGAGGGGAGAATTCCCGATGAAACTAAAGTTCAGAAAATCAAAGACTGGCCCTATTGCACTAACGTCACTGAAGTCAGGGGCTTCTTAGGTCTATGCTCGTATTGCCGCATATTCATTAAAGACTTCGCCAAACACGCTCGTCCTCTCGTAGAGCTGACCAAGAAAGATGTTCCCTTCGAGTTCGGCGACGAGCATCGAGCGGCAATGGAGTACCTCAAGGCCGCCATCGTCGCGTCCCCAGCACTTCGATCGATCGATTACAATTCCGCCTCGCCAGTAATCCTCGCCATCGACACTTCAAATATTGCTGTCGGCTATATACTCATGCAAGAGGATGAAGGTGGCAAAAGATACCCCGCTCGTTTCGGCTCAATCACTCTCAACGATCGTGAGCGGCGCTACAGTCAGGCCAAACTCGAACTGTTCGGTCTCTTTCGAGCCCTTCACGATGTGCGGCTTTACATATTCGGTGTACGAAACTTGGCCGTCGAGGTGGACGCCAGGTACATTAAGGGTATGATTAACAAGCCTGATCTACAGCCTAACGCCACCATCAATCGATGGATCGCCGGCATTCTGCTCTTCGACTTCAAACTCGTCCACGTACCGGCCGCTAAGCACGCCGCCCCTGATGGGCTATCCAGAAGGCCTAAAGCCGAAGGAGATCCTGAGGTTGACGAAGAAGAATATGAAGACTGGGTAGATGAGTGTGGAGCCTTCGCTGTCGAACTCATGAATCGCCGCAACCCAAAGTCCCGACTGCTACATCCTACAGACACTCCGCCATCAGAGTACTACTCACCTAACACCCTTCCTCAGGACGTAGCCATTTTTACCGCCTCAGAAATACCGCCAGAGACTTCCGAGACTGAAGTACCGCGATCCGAGAAGGCGAAGCAGAGAGACGAGAGGTTAGAAGTTGTGAGAGAGTTTCTAGAGACGAAGAAGCCGCCAGATGGATTAGAGGGGAAGGAGTTAGAGAGCCTGGTGCAGCTGGCCACCCGATATTTCGTCAAGGGCGGAGAGTTGTGGAGGAAGGAGCCTCAGGGTCGTCACCAGCTCGTTGTTCGCCGCCACAAGCGGCTCGGCATTATTCGTCAAGCCCACGACGAAATGGGCCATAAGGGTATCTTCTCCACCCGCATACGTTTACTGACTCGGTTCTGGTGGCCTATGCTTGAGCAGGATGTTCGCTGGTACATCAGGACGTGTCACGAGTGTCAGATTCGCCGCCTCGATCGAATCCATATTCCCCCTGTCGTCGCAATTCCCGAACCTTTATTCTACAAAGCCTATGTCGACACATTCGTAATGCCGAAGTCGAACGGGTACCGCTATGTCACTCAAGCTCGATGCTCCCTCACCAGCTATCCCGAATGGGCCATGCTTCGATCCGAGACTGGCAAATCGGTCGGCAAGTTCTTATTCGAGCAAATATTATGTCGATGGGGAGCTGTGGCGGAAATCGTCACCGACAACGGTGCCCCCTATGTTCTAGCCCTCGATTGGCTCTCGAAGACCTATGGCATTCGGCATATTCATATCTCACCGTATAACTCGCAAGCGAATGGTGTCGTTGAGCGGCGGCATTTCGATGTAAGAGAAGCAATGGTTAAGAGTTGTGAGGGAGAGTCATCGAAATGGTCAGAAGTCGCACCGACGGTATTTTGGGCAGAAAGAGTCACCGTCCACAAAGCTACGGGATTCTCTCCATATTATATGGCTCACGGTGTCCATCCCAGACTACCCTTCGACCTCGTCGAAGCGACATTCCTAGCACCCTATGAAGCCGAGTCCTATTCTACCGCAGATCTCATCGCCAATCGAGCTCGCCAACTACAAAAGCGGCCAGAAGATCTCCAGCTCATACACGATCGAGTCCTAAAATCCCGCTTCGCTTCAGCGAAAGACTTCGTATCCCGCTTCGAGAAAACCATACATGACTTCGACTTCGAACCTGGTACACTAGTCATCGTCAGAAATTCCCGCATCGAGAAAGAGCTAGACCGCAAAACCAAACCGCGCTACCTAGGACCTATGGTAGTGGTGCGTCGAACTAAAGGCGGCTCATATCTTCTCGCCGAGCTCGATGGCGCTATTTCGAAATTCCGCTTCGCCGCCTTCCGACTATTCCCCTATTTCCCTCGCAATAAGTCTCGGATTGAGGTCACCCACCTAGTGGGCCTCGACAATCCCACCATCGACCGACTCGAAGACGACTCCCTGCCCGACCCAGAGCTCACTGGTGTCCTTAGGGACGAGTCAGACGAGTAACTATACTTTCTGTTTCATTTTCTCTCTGTTTTTCCTTTCATCTCTTTCGTTTATCTTTTACAGACTCACTACTCATACGAATATTCCGAAAGCAAAAGCCAGGAACCTAAAACCTATAAAACCGAAAAATACGTCTACTTCTCTCTCTTCTGTCATCTGACTTCGTAACTGTACTCACTTCTCTGTCTACTTAAAAGAACACCGCCAACCAAAAACAACCAAAAGAAAGAAAAGAAAATCATACCGCTCACTCTCTACTTACATCCGTTTTGCCGACTTCGTTACCTTAGTCTTACTTAGCTTTTCGCCACCGGTTCCAACAGGTCAGACAACACGCACTCTTTTAACGCCTATATACAACGCCAAGCACTACCCTATGCGACCCCGAAGTTACCGCCGATCCTCGAAGTTATCTCGCCGCCACTCTTGCAACTGACGGATGTCCCTCTTAGCCTGCTGGATAACGAGCCCCAATTGCCCCATTCCCGAGTGAAGCTCGGCCATGAGGGACTCGGCCCACTCTACTGTACCGAGGGCAGCTGCGAGACGCGCGTCGTATTGGGCAACAGCGTGTGGAGTACCACCGAACGGGGTCCACCGCGCCTCGGCCGATCCTTGAGGATGGTCGCCGACGTCGTCTTCTCCCTCAATACTTACCCGAGGGGTCTCCAGATCGTCGTCATCCCCTGATCGATCAGCTTCAAACTCACCGCCGGGAGCCTCGTCCAACAAACCGCCGAGACTAGCAGCAAAGGTCGAAGGATTGTCTTGCGGCTCCACCTCGGTCCGAGAGGTAGAAGGGACGGGCGTGTTCATCGGGCTCGAGGGAAGGAACAATGGTGGTGGGGGTTGAGAGAGGGAAGGGGTGGTCGGCGGAAGTTCGAGATTGGGTGGGGCGGTGGCGGAAGCCGAAGCTGAAGTTCCTTGAAGGGTCACCGGCCGACTGACAAGTCGAGGTCGTACGCGAATAGTCGTTTGAGGGGGTGCAGACGAAGTAGCCGGTGGAGGAGGTGCCGGGGAGGTCCTAGGTTTCTTGCTCGTCGTGGCCGACGACGCTGGCGGCCCTTCGACGTTCTTGCGCTTCGTGGACTCGTCACTACGACTCACTACTGAGACGAACGCCAGACTCACCTTCCTCCCGGCCTTCCCAGCCTTGTTGCATTTTTTCTTCCCCTCATGGCACGACTCACAGGCACCTCCGTCTCTCCAGACACACAGTACCCCTCGCTTGACACACCGCTCGCACGGTTCGTTGGTCCCTTGCAACGCCTGGGTCGTACTCTTGACACCACCCCCGAGTTCTTGCATCACCTTGGTCTGGTTATCGACGACAATGACTGGCTCTTGCGTGGCTGCTGGTACCTTGCGAGGGGCAGCCGCCGTTACTTCGACGGCTACCGAATCGGCGGTACACGTGGTGTCCTGAAAGAGAGGCAAAAGTCAGAAACTTACCCTTGAACGACTGACATTGCGACGCACCTTAGGCCCTTCGTCGGTCACGGCAGCTTTCTCTAGCTGGCGCCGTGACCGCCTGACTTCGCCGCCTACCTTCGGCCTGGCAGCAGCTCCTGGGGCTGGCTTGGGTCTTGACTTCGTCGTGTCTCGAGGGAACCGGTTACGAAGGGCAACCAGCGTCAGGAAACCCGACCCAATTGCTTCCTGGGTGTCCTCCGGATACTCGGGCACCTCAGCACTCATGTTGGCGGCGAACTTACGCAGCTCCTCGATCTGGGCCTATAACCCGTCTACGGTTGATGCACTTGAACATTTACTGGGGACTTACCGATACTTCCTCGAACCTCTCCATCCACTCCTGCGCTACATCTTCCTCTGCCGCCTCGTCCGGGATCTCCCTCATCACCGCCGCCAGAGCCTCCATGTTCTTGGCCCACCTTTTGGGAATCTCCTTACGGATGGCGTCGGGTGGGACGTAGATGGGCTGGCGAGACGTGGTAGCCTTGGACGTCGACATGTCGATGGTGGTTCGTAGTGAGTTGCGGCGAGTACTGGTGGTGGAGGTGGGACTTAGAGAAAGAAAGACGAAGTGGCGGCGTTTGTTTGGTATGTTTGGCGGCGTTTGTTCCCGCGGAATCATTTTTGCCACAGCACGTGCTCGAGAACCCCGTCTCGCTTGCACTTGATCCGTACACAGCCACATCACGTGCCTGACGGCATCCCGTCATTGTTCCGTGTCACCGCGTGTCTCTGACCGAGGACGGTCAGTATTCAAAGACCCCGGGAGGTGTAGGGAGTCCATACTCCCTAAGGCTGAATGTATCAGTTATTAGCATCGTCATCACCGCCCTACACCACTTCCCGCAGCAGGCTGCCCCTCCGAAATCATCGCCGCCGCTCCACTCTCGGCAAACTCGGCTAATCGAGCGCTTCTTTCGGCTAGAATTACCGCCACGTCCCGATTAGGTCGTACGCCCCTATCACCGCTACCAACATCGCCGCTGACCCCTGTCCACCGTTCCCTTCGAGCTCTAGCCCCTATCCGCCCCACACTACGTCGGCTTTCGGTCTCCAGACAAGTATCACGTGTCTACCGGTCGTCGGCGGCCTCCACCGAAGGCTGCGACGTCGGTAACTCGGCCTCTATAAGCTCCACTCGAGCCTCCGACACCCGCTGAAAAGAATGTTGAAGGAGAGTGGGGGGAGTGACCAGGAGGTCTCCCTTTGGAAAGAGTGGGTCAGTTCGACCCGAGGGGGCAAGAGTTGCCTGGTAGGGGGTCAGAGAGTGGGGAAAAGACAGAAAACGCGCCCAATAACTCCAAAGGAATGTCGAGATTCGTCTAAAGAACGTCTAGCGATAGGAGAAATAATTTTCAGAGCACCTCGGTCTCAGAATTCCGTCTGTCTCGTCTCTAGTAAGGCGTCTATTTTTTTTTTTAAGTATGTACAGTGACTCTAAGTGCGAGTCTGGCTTACATAAGCCAAAACTCGTGCAAACACTAAGTGGAAAGGAGGGTAGAGTAAAGATAAAACAAAAACATAAGTAGAAATGAGAAAATATACCAAATATCCTAGTAGGGAGGACTCCCTCCCTACATCCGAGGGTGGCTTTAAATACTGACTGTCCCCAGTCAACACATACCAAGCTATATCCTAAGACGAGGCAAGGGGTATCATCCTCGAAACAAAATTCTAAGTAGAGTCTCAAAAATGCGAACTTGAAGCAAAATAGACCATGAAAAAGAAACAAAAACACTACTCAGCTGGGTGGGGACATGGTTCGAAGGTAACTCGAAGCTCTTCGAAGGCAAAAGGCGGCTCGGGGGTGGCTCGAAGCAGTCTTGAAGTGGCTCGAAGGTGTCACGAGGGGTGTGGAAGGCACCTCGAAGGAGCTCGAGGGTGTCTCGAAGGAGACTCGAAGGGGAAACAACCTACTGCTGAGAGAGAACCTGCACCAGAGCCTGCACGAGTGGGAGCCAGAGTGACATCGAGGGGGAATGAGGGGGTGCAAGGGACTGGCCTCGAAGCTGGGTGCTCCTCGAGCATAGCGAGGGTCGAAGGTGAGACCTACCTCGAGGCTCGACTGGCCTCGGAATCTGACTTGGGGGAGGGGCTCGACTCAAGGGAACAGGAGAGGGGGAAGGGGACCTTTGAGAGGCTCTAACCAGCCTCGGGATTCGACTTGGACTCACCTCGAGGGCTCGAAGCCTCCTATCGAGGGTCACAGAGGTGCTCGAAGGGGGGTGGCTCACTCTTGAAGGGGACTGGCTTGCCCTCGAAGGGGGCTGACTCGCTCTCAAACTTGAAGGATGCTTGGGGGTAGTCTTGGGGTTGACTCGAGGGGAGGAGAGGGGCTGGATCGACTTCGAACTCGCAGGAGGGGGTGATACCTGATGAGCAAAACCTCCTGGACCTCGAGCGAGGGCCCAGAAGTCCAAACGAGCCTGTAGAGTGCGCCCAAGTGCCTCTCGAGGGATCTCCTCACCTGTGGGCAGCACGACTCGGCCTCGAACCAATCTACACCTGCCTGCTGCAAGATACGAAGCACAGACCTTGCACTTCGCTCGAATGTGCCCTTCACAACCACAGAAGAAGCAAAAAGAAAACCTTCGAGGGGGAACTTGGTGCCTCGAGGCATCTCGAAGGGAAAGGGGTGGTTCGCTCGAACCTGCAGACTCTCGAAGGGGTAACAAACCACTTGACACTCTTGAATGCGGCTCAAAACTGGTGGGGGCAGGCTTCGACATTGAAGTCGAGGCTTCTTGAAGCAGGAACGAGGTACCTAGGGGTGACTCGAGATGCAAGGGTGACTTAAAATGAGTTTCGAGGCGAGGCGAGGGGCTCGAGGGGATCCTCGAGGGCTCACGAGGTCGAAGGAGCTGAGTCGAGGTCAAACCAGGGTTGCAAGATGGCTTACAACATGAGTATCGATCTTCTCTCGAGCTACAAAGCTGGTTTGAAGCTGAGTCACCAGCCTGCCAACCGGGGTCACTCCTACATGGCCTAACCACAGGGTGCTGCGAGCCTGCATCAGTGACTCGGAGGGGAGATGAGCTGCTCGAAGCAAGCTCAGGGTTGGGAGAGGGGTACTTCGAAGTTCGAGGGGATGCCTCGAAGGGGGAACGAGGGGGGAGCTTCGTGCTCGAGCTTCCCTGGGAGTGTCTTCTAGAGCGAGACCGAGAGCACTCCTCCGCAGGGGAACTCAACTGATGGCCGACCGAGGGCAAGTACGAGTGCCAAGAGAGTCCCTGGAGTGACTCGAGACCTAACAAGGAGTTCTTCAAAGCTAGATGAGGGGGTGAGCAGCCTACCCCATCCTCGATAACCTCCTTCATAACACGAACAATGACCTCGATAGGCCATAGCTGGTCTGACTGAAGCAGGGGGTACCTGGACACGAGCCTCCTCGAGACCTCGACCTCGACTTGTGGTGGAAGGCCTCGAAGGAACAATCGAGGCTGGTGGCTCATCTCGAGTACGTTGCCCCTTACCATGGCCAAGAACAAGAGTCGGAATACACGAAGGTAGTTCCCCAAGGCTTGAATGGAGCTCAGCTCGCTGCGACGAGTCCCCTCGAGGAGGGAGTAGAACTCCTCGAAGTACTTAAGAACGTCCTCGACTGCTTCGATCTCGGGGTACTGAAGGGTTACGAGCTCCTTGAAACGGTCCCATTGCCTAACAACTGGGCTATCAGCACCAAGGAGGTGCCAGAGATTCCTATCGAGGGGTGGGGCTCCCTCGATTGCGATCATCACTAGGGACGAATCCCCTGACCTTCCCTGGGCCTTACCATACTCCTCCACTTCTTCGAAATAGGCTGGCAGGTCCTGTCCCTGCCCTGAGAACTCTGGGTGATGCTCGAGTGGGGTTCGAGACTTTCTGTATCCACTTTCCATCATGAGTAGTTATACGAGGTTCAAATGAATATATTTCACGTCGTAGTTGGTTAACACGAGGGTAGTGCGAGCCTCGGAGGTCTGCGACTGGTCTCGAAGGGGTAAACGAAGGGGCAGGGTCGCCTCGATGCGACCTCGAACGTCTACGTGGGGTTCAGAGGGAGTGGATCCTATACACAAGGGAGTGGGAGGGTCTCGTATACTCGTCTCGAAGTGGTCTTGACCACTAAAACTAAAATTAGTCGCCGCTTGCGACTCGAAGGCTCGATACTCAAATTGCAGCCTCGCTCGACTGCAATACGCGCAAATAACTCGATAGGGATTGTCTGAATTACGTCTGTAAATGAGTGGGGGTGCGTCTAAACGAATGGCTGTCTCGAATACGTCTCGAAAGGGCTCGGAAGCGTCTGGGGGTCTCGAAATGTCCGGGGTGCTCTCGAAGCGACTGGTGGGGTCTCAAGGGGCTCTCTACTGACTCTAAGAGGAGGAGGAAAGGTTTCTACGACTCGAAACAGCACGAAAACGCGAGGAAGGTGCCAGGGAGCTGGCTGTGGCAGGAGATGAGGACGGCAGCGTGTTGGTGAGGAACTACTGAGCGCGACGCTATGAAACTTCAGAGGATGGTAGCAGGGTCCTGTAGAAACTGGGAGAACGAGGAAATACGAGAAACTGACCACCCAATCTCGAGATATTCGCAAAATGGTCAGATACCACCCTTCAGCACGGAAAACACGATATCTCCAGAAGTAATGATGCGGGTGGGACGAAAAGGGAACCGTTCTGAAGGTCTCGACGTGTTCTACCAGGCCTGAAGTTTGCGAGAGGGTTGGCGCGCCGGTTCGCGAGAAAACACGTGTGCGAGTTGGAGGGTGGGGAAACAGCAGCGCGTTGGCAAAGAACCGCTGGGCGGAGTGCTATGAAACTTCGCAAGGCAGTAGAGGGAGTCTAGGGACGCTGGTAGATCGAAGAAACGAGAGGATCTGCGCGACCAATCCCGAGTTATGCTGAAATCTGTCCTATTGAGCCTGTCTCCAGAAAATGCGGAATATCTCTGGAACCGCTGAAGCTATAGCGACAAGAAATATATCTCCTGGGAGCCTGCGTCGAGTAGAATCTGGTTCTCGAAAAGCGAGAGGTTTGGCGCGTCGGGTCCCGAGATATCGCGTGCACGAGTGCGAAGGTAGGAGGATAAGGGGATTACCAAGCAAAGCAGCCCCCTCGCGGTGGGCTCCAGATGTAAAGATCAATAAAGGAGAGTGAGGGGAGAGGCCAGATGGTCTCCCTTTGGAATGGTGGGGTCAGTTCGACCCAAGGGGACTGGAGTTGCCTGGTGCAGAGTCAAAGAAGGTGATGAACAGACTGAAAACGCGCCCTAAAGATCCCAAAAGAAAGCGAGATAGCGTCTAATGAGCGTCTGGGGGTGGAGAAATATTCTCCCGAGCCTTTGGCGTCTTAAATCCGTCTTACTTCGTCTGTAGTAAAGCGTCTATTATTTTTTCTAAGTATGTACAGTGAGTCCTAAGTGCAAAGGTTGGCTTACATAAGCCAAAACTCGTCCAAATACTAAGTAAAAAGAATGGTAGAGTAAACATAAAACAAAACTGCAAGTAGAAGCAATGAAATATAACAAAAACCCTAGTAGGGAGGATTCCCTCCCTACACCGGGTTAAAAAAGGTCGTACTCTGTCTACAGGATACTGTCGATACCATGTAAGTCACCTTATTCTGGCCTAAGGCATTGATACCATTAACAGCAGCCTCCCTCCCAAGAGGAAATTCACGCTGGAAGAAGAAGTGTTAGAGGAGGTCGAGGAAGCCAGCTCCAAGCTCCAAGCCGCTCATGTTGCACTGTGGAAGGCGTACGAGGGAACTATCAGCATCCAGGAGACATTCACTAGGGTTACGGATGCGAGTGCTAGACTGGATGCCGTCCGTAACAAGTTATCCCTACTCAGGAACTCTAACGACTCTCTCGCAATGGAACTCGTCAAAGCTGAGGATGTCGATGTCAAGCCCGACCCTGCACTCGAAGATACTATGGCGTTACAGTACGTTTATCCTCTCGCTGTGTTTCGTGTTGCCCGATCCATCACAGGTTCGAATCTGCTTCCGCCTCTCCATGCCGGATTCTTCCTCGTTACTGCGGAAACCCAAATGCAGATCAGGCAAGTTCAACCAAGCCTTGGGCTTACTACATCATCCCCTTTGATCCTATCGATATCCCTACGCAGCGTTCAAAAAGGAAGCTTCCGAATGACACGTCCACTGCTCCCATTCACGAGCATCATAAGCACGCAAAGCTGGAGGTCTCTTAGATTCGATGTTAGGTCTCGTTTTTTGCACGCCCGTTGTAGGGAGTCCATACTCCCTAAGGCTGAATGTATCAGTTATTAGCATCGTCATCACCGCCCTACACCACTTCCCGCAGCAGGCTGCCCCTCCGAAATCATCGCCGCCGCTCCACTCTCGGCAAACTCGGCTAATCGAGCGCTTCTTTCGGCTAGAATTACCGCCACGTCCCGATTAGGTCGTACGCCCCTATCACCGCTACCAACATCGCCGCTGACCCCTGTCCACCGTTCCCTTCGAGCTCTAGCCCCTATCCGCCCCACACTACGTCGGCTTTCGGTCTCCAGACAAGTATCACGTGTCTACCGGTCGTCGGCGGCCTCCACCGAAGGCTGCGACGTCGGTAACTCGGCCTCTATAAGCTCCACTCGAGCCTCCGACACCCGCCGCCGCCAGTAGCACTGCCACACCGCCCCAGACCGCTTCTCTTGCTCCTGCAGAGTCGGTCAGTGATCTATAGACCGTAGGCATGCTCTTCTTTGCCGCTTCTCTTCCCTTTTGGCTTGTTTTTACCTCCTTTTCTCCCTTCCTTTCGTACCTACAATCTGTAGTGCCTTACTTCGGCACTTTTCTCTTGAATTTTTCTTGACATATGGCAGTTCCGAATTTCGCCGATTAATACCTTAGTGACAGCTCCTCCTACGCTACAAAACACCGCTGTACTTAGGAGGAATATACCCACTTTTCTGGCGTCACAAACTGTGTGTCTAAGAGTCATCCTGAGTCCCCAGAGTCGCTTTCAGAGTTTTCTTCGAGTCTTCTGAGCCCACTTCGAGTCCCCAGAGTTACCCATCGAGTTCTACCGACGATTTCGAGTCTCCTTGCGTCTTAAAAATTCCGCCAGCCCTCTGAGTCGTCCCCTTCGCATCTACCGATTTTTACTACAGCCTACAAGAGTCTACTTTCGCCGCCGACCGAGTTCCTAGCTTCCTAACACTGCCTTATCGACTAGAAAAATCCCCCTTCGCCCATTTTGGGGCGGAATTTCGAGTTCTTCGCCGCCCACACTTCCCCGACCTCAGGGAAAATTTCCCAGACCCACCAGTTACCTCCCCTCAGTCTCCTTCCGACTCACGACCCCTTGGGACGAGCCTAGGTCTACCCTACAGCTTTCCCCCTTTTTTCCCCTTTTGCACTCTCGCAAGAAGAGTTGCCCACATCGTTTTGGAGCCCACCGCGAGGGGTCTTCAGATCTGGAAAGGAGATCTCTCCGACCTACCCGTCAAAGAACCGAACTAGAAGAGCTCTTAGAGCCCTTCCGCCGCCTCTCTATTTCGTCTTCTGATTTATTCGTGCCGTCTACTGATCCCAGAGAAATCTCAGAGCTTCATTCCTCAGATACCGAGTTTCCGCTTGAAGAACCCCTTCCCGTACCAGATCCACCATCTACATCGTTCCTTGATATACCAGGTGGCTTTGAGATCGACGAACCCTTCGTCCCACTGCCAGACCGCCAAGAACTATCGCCTTTAACCGACCTCTCGTCCACACCGTCCCCATCAGCCTCCGCCTTCGCAGCGGAACAGCTTCTTATACCATCAGAATCAGTTTCCTTTTCCCGCAGCGTATTCCTGCCCCTGGTTCGAATCCCACCACAGACTTCTGCCCCAGTCCCGATTCCAGTTCGAAATCTCGTCTTGCCACCGCCTACCCACATACCGACAGCCATGTCTGCACCTACCGCTCACCGCGAGATGCCGCTGAGGGGTTCTAACAAAGCCCCTAAGTTTTCAGGCAAAACCGAAGATATATGTGCCTACTTCGAAGACGTCGATCAGATCTGCACTGATGCAGGAATCACCGACGAGAAACTTAAAATCAAATGGGCCATTCGTTATGCCGACCGCAACGAGTCTGAGCTCTGGTCGTCCCTCGATTCAGCAGCTAATGACGACTGGGACACCTTTGCAGCAGAAGTAATGAGTTTCTACCCTGGTGCCGACGTTAAGGGCCGCCAATATACCAAAGCCGACCTCGAAACCCTCCTCCATCACCAAGTTCAGAAGCCCATGTCCTCCCTCGACCACCTCGGCAAATATGTTCGAGAATTCCGCCGCATCGTCGCCCTGATCAACAAAAAGAAGAAGCTGACAGAAGACGTCATCAACAAGAAATTCCTCGAAGGCTTCCCTCCCAGATTCCGCAACACGTTAGCCACCCGCCTCCAACTCAAAGATCTAGACCATGATGTCGACGACCCCTGGCCCTTCGACGAAGTCTACAAGCAAGCCACCTATCTTCTAAGTGGTGCTCGTCGGAATATCGCTCAAGTCGACAGTTCAGCTCTATTCCCCGAGTCCTATTCACAGCCATCTGCTCCACCGACCATCCTTAAACGAGAATACGTCCAAACCGCCGACCAGCAGCAGGTGCCACCGCTTCGTCAGACCCAACCTCAAGAGCAACAGTTTCGCCGCCCTTTCGATCCCCGCTGCTTCTTCTGCGGCAGCACCGATGGCCACAGGACCGCTGAATGCGAACTGTGCCAAGAGTATGTCCGCCAGGGGAAATGCGTGCTGATTGGCGGTAAGGTTTTTATGAAGGATGGTTCTGACATCCCCAGGTCTGCCGCTGGGCGGAATTTCAAAGAAAAGATCGACAACTTCCTAGCCCTTAGAGAGTCCATCATGGCGTCGGCAAATCTAGTCTCCATCCAATCCCCAGGCGCCGCTTCGTCGTCTAGAGGTCGAGATACCCCTCCTCACCTCGTCAATACTATGTTCTTCGGCTCTGAGGACTCAGCTGAATTTCAAGTCGAAGTTCACCCCTCATCTTATCTCGTTGACCAGGAGATAGAAGATAATGCCGACGAAGAAGATAAGCGTGCCCTTGCTAGAGCTTATGCTCAGGTCGAGGAGCTCAAAAACGCAATCAAGAGGAAGAAACCTGCCCGCTTCGATGGAGTGGAAATCCCGACGCGTCGTCCTCGTAATCCCGCCCCTTCGAACCTTGCTCCAGTCAACAATACCGCCTCTACTTCCAAAAATCCAACTTCGTCTAACGAAAATGTCGCCAATCCACCACCTAGAAACAATGGCGCCGACCCTTCTAACTCTAAACCGCAGTCTAACTCTACCCCTCAGTTTCGCTACCAGAGCGGTTTTGACGAAGCCGCCGCCACTAAGCGCCTTGTATCCCAAGTATTAGGAGCCAAGATCGAAATTTCGACTCAAGATCTCCTCGCAGTCAGCCCTGAAATCCGCAAACAAATCAAAGAAATGGCTATGACGAAGAAGATCGCTATCGGCAGTCTCGAGACCGCGTCGGACACATCGTCCTCGTCGACCTGGGCATCATACGAGCAATATCTCGTCAAAGATACTGAGGGGAAATGCGTCGGCTTAGCCACCGCCCCTCTTTGTGCCGTCGATGGGATTCTGATGGACAAACTCAGAGTCGAGTGTATTCTCGATAGTGGATGCCAGGTAGTAGCCCTTAGACGCGAGTTGTGGGAGGCCTTGGGTGCCCCCCTGTGTTCTGACATGCGTATGACTCTCGAGGCCGCTAACCAGTCTAAAGAGAGTACCCTAGGTGTCATAGAGAACGCTTCTCTGCGCATCGGTCCGGTAGAAGCTCACCTCCAAATTCAAGTCGTAGACCGAGCCCCCTTCGACCTCTTGTTAGGCCGCCCATTCTTTTGCCTACTTAGCAGCATATTACGAGACTTCCCCGATGGTGAACAGTCACTCGAAATTCGCGACCCCAACTCAGGGCGGCAATTATTAATACCGACTTGACCTCGCCATCGCCTACATCCCCAACCCCGCTTCGTTAATTCAGAGGACGAGGCCGAATATTTCTCTCGCCAAGAGTACCGCCGACACTTAGAAGGAGTAGAACAGGGTTTTTAATGTCGGTCAATGACTCGCCCGAGGTGCGAGGAGACCAGGACAACGTAGTATCCGTGTGTTCCCTCTATATTTCAGACCCCCCCTCTTCGTCTTCGGATTTCACCTCGTC
This sequence comes from Pisolithus microcarpus, assembly GCA_024613185.1. NCBI lineage: Eukaryota > Fungi > Basidiomycota > Agaricomycetes > Boletales > Pisolithaceae > Pisolithus > Pisolithus microcarpus. Next base: position 443,566 of record JANFAI010000029.1, read on the forward strand.
TCTTCCTACAGACTCGAAAGAAAATACCGCTGCGGCGTTTCTTCTCGACTATACCGCTCCTAGCGCTCCTTCTCTTGATCCTTATGATTCTAGCTTTGTCTCTTCCGAAGATCCTTTCCTGTTCTCTACCAGTACTACCATTTCACCGCTGACACTATCAGTACTTCGATCTACCTTCAAGTTCGACCCAGTCTGTCACGTTTTAAAATACAAACCTGTAGCTAAGAAGGTCCGACCTATCCCGACTGCGATGCCTGTTGAATTCCGGGTTGACCGTCGGGAGGTCGGTAACCCCCTCGCAGATCTTCCTGTATTACCATACTGTCCCCCACCGTTCGTTCCAGGCTCTAGGTTCACGGCGGCACGAGCAGAAGAGCTCGACCTCGACCCAGCCAAGTTTCTATGGCCTTCGGAATTGGAACTCGTTCGATGGCTAGTTCGAACCCACGAGACCGCTTTCGCATGGGAGACCTCAGAACGAGGTACTTTCCGAGAAGACATGTTTCCCCCCCTTAAAATTCCGACGTTGCCGCACAAGCCCTGGGTCGAGCGCAATATACCTATCCCGCCCGCTATATTTCGCAACGTCGTTCAAATCATCAAGGAGAAAATTGCTGCTGGCGTCTACGAGCCCTCGACTTCGTCATACCGATCAAAGTGGTTCTGCGTAGTCAAGAAAGACGGAAAATCCCTACGTCTTGTCCATGATTTACAGCCTCTAAATGCAGTCTCTATACAGGATTCAGCTGTTCCTCCCTTCGTCGACTCGATTGCCGAAGCCTTCGCGTGCCACTCTGTCTATGGCATTCTAGATCTCATGGTCGGCTATGATCACCGCACTATACACGACGATTACCGCGATCTAACCACCTTCCAAACCCCTATTGGCACTCTCCGACTCACCAAGCTCCCTATGGGCTACACTAATGCCGTGCAGATATTCCATGGTGACGTTTGCTGGATCCTAAAAGACGAAATACCAGAAGTTACTATCCCCTTCATCGATGACTGCCCTATCAAGGGACCTAAATCTCGCTACCAACAAGCCGATGGTACCTTCGAAACAATTCCGCAAAATAGCGGCATTCGTCGCTTCATTTGGGAGCACTTACAAAACACTAATCGGGTTCTTCACCGACTACGACATGCAGGTGCCACCGTCTCTGCCAAGAAGTGCGTAATCGCCGCTCCATCTATCGTGGCAGTCGGGCACAAGGTTTCGTACGAGGGGAGAATTCCCGACGAAACTAAAGTTCAGAAAATCAAAGACTGGCCCTATTGCACTAACGTCACTGAAGTCAGGGGCTTCTTAGGTCTATGCTCGTATTGCCGCATATTCATTAAAGACTTCGCCAAACACGCTCGTCCTCTCGTAGAGCTGACCAAGAAAGATGTTCCCTTCGAGTTCGGCGACGAGCATCGAGCGGCAATGGAGTACCTCAAGGCCGCCATCGTCGCGTCCCCAGCACTTCGATCGATCGATTACAATTCCGCCTTGCCAGTAATCCTCGCCATCGACACTTCAAATATTGCTGTCGGCTATATACTCATGCAAGAGGATGAAGGTGGCAAAAGATACCCCGCTCGTTTCGGCTCAATCACTCTCAACGATCGTGAGCGGCGCTACAGTCAGGCCAAACTCGAACTGTTCGGTCTCTTTCGAGCCCTTCACGATGTGCGGCTTTACATATTCGGTGTACGAAACTTGGCCGTCGAGGTGGACGCCAGGTACATTAAGGGTATGATTAACAAGCCTGATCTACAGCCTAACGCCACCATCAATCGATGGATCGCCGGCATTCTGCTCTTCGACTTCAAACTCGTCCACGTACCGGCCGCTAAGCACGCCGCCCCTGATGGGCTATCCAGAAGGCCTAAAGCCGAAGGAGATCCTGAGGTTGACGAAGAAGAATATGAAGACTGGGTAGATGAGTGTGGAGCCTTCGCTGTCGAACTCATGAATCGCCGCAACCCAAAGTCCCGACTGCTACATCCTACAGACACTCCGCCATCAGAGTACTACTCACCTAACACCCTTCCTCAGGACGTAGCCATTTTTACCGCCTCAGAAATACCGCCAGAGACTTCCGAGACTGAAGTACCGCGATCCGAGAAGGCGAAGCAGAGAGACGAGAGGTTAGAAGTTGTGAGAGAGTTTCTAGAGACGAAGAAGCCGCCAGATGGATTAGAGGGGAAGGAGTTAGAGAGCCTGGTGCAGCTGGCCACCCGATATTTCGTCAAGGGCGGAGAGTTGTGGAGGAAGGAGCCTCAGGGTCGTCACCAGCTCATTGTTCGCCGCCACAAGCGGCTCGGCATTATTCGTCAAGCCCACGACGAAATGGGCCATAAGGGTATCTTCTCCACCCGCATACGTTTACTGACTCGGTTCTGGTGGCCTATGCTTGAGCAGGATGTTCGCTGGTACATCAGGACGTGTCACGAGTGTCAGATTCGCCGCCTCGATCGAATCCATATTCCCCCTGTCGTCGCAATTCCCGAACCTTTATTCTACAAAGCCTATGTCGACACATTCGTAATGCCGAAGTCGAACGGGTACCGCTATGTCACTCAAGCTCGATGCTCCCTCACCAGCTATCCCGAATGGGCCATGCTTCGATCCGAGACTGGCAAATCGGTCGGCAAGTTCTTATTCGAGCAAATATTATGTCGATGGGGAGCTGTGGCGGAAATCGTCACCGACAACGGTGCCCCCTATGTTCTAGCCCTCGATTGGCTCTCGAAGACCTATGGCATTCGGCATATTCATATCTCACCGTATAACTCGCAAGCGAATGGTGTCGTTGAGCGGCGGCATTTCGATGTAAGAGAAGCAATGGTTAAGAGTTGTGAGGGAGAGTCATCGAAATGGTCAGAAGTCGCACCGACGGTATTTTGGGCAGAAAGAGTCACCGTCCACAAAGCTACGGGATTCTCTCCATATTATATGGCTCACGGTGTCCATCCCAGACTACCCTTCGACCTCGTCGAAGCGACATTCCTAGCACCCTATGAAGCCGAGTCCTATTCTACCGCAGATCTCATCGCCAATCGAGCTCGCCAACTACAAAAGCGGCCAGAAGATCTCCAGCTCATACACGATCGAGTCCTAAAATCCCGCTTCGCTTCGGCGAAAGACTTCGTATCCCACTTCGAGAAAACCATACATGACTTCGACTTCGAACCTGGTACACTAGTCATCGTCAGAAATTCCCGCATCGAGAAAGAGCTAGACCGCAAAACCAAACCGCGCTACCTAGGACCTATGGTAGTGGTGCGTCGAACTAAAGGCGGCTCATATCTTCTCGCCGAGCTCGATGGCGCTATTTCGAAATTCCGCTTCGCCACCTTCCGACTATTCCCCTATTTCCCTCGCAATAAGTCTCGGATTGAGGTCACCCACCTAGTGGGCCTCGACAATCCCACCATCGACCGACTCGAAGACGACTCCCTGCCCGACCCAGAGCTCACTGGTGTCCTTAGGGACGAGTCAGACGAGTAACTATACTTTCTGTTTCATTTTCTCTCTGTTTTTCCTTTCATCTCTTTCGTTTATCTTTTACAGACTCACTACTCATACGAATATTCCGAAAGCAAAAGCCAGGAACCTAAAACCTATAAAACCGAAAAATACGTCTACTTCTCTCTCTTCTGTCATCTGACTTCGTAACTGTACTCACTTCTCTGTCTACTTAAAAGAACACCGCCAACCAAAAACAACCAAAAGAAAGAAAAGAAAATCATACCGCTCACTCTCTACTTACATCCGTTTTGCCGACTTCGTTACCTTAGTCTTACTTAGCTTTTCGCCACCGGTTCCAACAGGTCAGACAACACGCACTCTTTTAACGCCTATATACAACGCCAAGCACTACCCTATGCGACCCCGAAGTTACCGCCGATCCTCGAAGTTATCTCGCCGCCACTCTTGCAACTGACGGATGTCCCTCTTAGCCCGCTGGATAACGAGCCCCAATTGCCCCATTCCCGAGTGAAGCTCGGCCATGAGGGACTCGGCCCACTCTACTGTACCGAGGGCAGCTGCGAGACGCGCGTCGTATTGGGCAACAGCGTGTGGAGTACCACCGAACGGGGTCCACCGCGCCTCGGCCGATCCTTGAGGATGGTCGCCGACGTCGTCTTCTCCCTCAATACTTACCCGAGGGGTCTCCAGATCGTCGTCATCCCCTGATCGATCAGCTTCAAACTCACCGCCGGGAGCCTCGTCCAACAAACCGCCGAGACTAGCAGCAAAGGTCGAAGGATTGTCTTGCGGCTCCACCTCGGTCCGAGAGGTAGAAGGGACGGGCGTGTTCATCGGGCTCGAGGGAAGGAACAATGGTGGTGGGGGTTGAGAGAGGGAAGGGGTGGTCGGCGGAAGTTCGAGATTGGGTGGGGCGGTGGCGGAAGCCGAAGCTGAAGTTCCTTGAAGGGTCACCGGCCGACTGACGAGTCGAGGTCGTACGCGAATAGTCGTTTGAGGGGGTGCAGACGAAGTAGCCGGTGGAGGAGGTGCCGGGGAGGTCCTAGGTTTCTTGCTCGTCGTGGCCGACGACGCTGGCGGCCCTTCGACGTTCTTGCGCTTCGTGGACTCGTCACTACGACTCACTACTGAGACGAACGCCAGACTCACCTTCCTCCCGGCCTTCCCAGCCTTGTTGCATTTTTTCTTCCCCTCATGGCACGACTCACAGGCACCTCCGTCTCTCCAGACACACAGTACCCCTCGCTTGACACACCGCTCGCACGGTTCGTTGGTCCCTTGCAACACCTGGGTCGTACTCTTGACACCACCCCCGAGTTCTTGCATCACCTTGGTCTGGTTATCGACGACAACGACTGGCTCTTGCGTGGCTGCTGGTACCTTGCGAGGGGCAGCCGCCGTTACTTCGACGGCTACCGAATCGGCGGTACACGTGGTGTCCTGAAAGAGAGGCAAAAGTCAGAAACTTACCCTTGAACGACTGACATTGCGACGCACCTTAGGCCCTTCGTCGGTCACGGCAGCTTTCTCTAGCTGGCGCCGTGACCGCCTGACTTCGCCGCCTACCTTCGGCCTGGCAGCAGCTCCTGGGGCTGGCTTGGGTCTTGACTTCGTCGTGTCTCGAGGGAACCGGTTACGAAGGGCAACCAGCGTCAGGAAACCCGACCCAATTGCTTCCTGGGTGTCCTCCGGATACTCGGGCACCTCAGCACTCATGTTGGCAGCGAACTTACGCAGCTCCTCGATCTGGGCCTATAACCCGTCTACGGTTGATGCGCTTGAACATTTACTGGGGACTTACCGATACTTCCTCGAACCTCTCCATCCACTCCTGCGCTACATCTTCCTCTGCCGCCTCGTCCGGGATCTCCCTCATCACCGCCGCCAGAGCCTCCATGTTCTTGGCCCACCTTTTGGGAATCTCCTTACGGATGGCGTCGGGTGGGACGTAGATGGGCTGGCGAGACGTGGTAGCCTTGGACGTCGACATGTCGATGGTGGTTCGTAGTGAGTTGCGGCGAGTACTGGTGGTGGAGGTGGGACTTAGAGAAAGAAAGACGAAGTGGCGGCGTTTGTTTGGTATGTTTGGCGGCGTTTGTTCCCGCGGAATCATTTTTGCCACAGCACGTGCTCGAGAACCCTGTCTCGCTTGCACTTGATCCGTACACAGCCACATCACGTGCCTGACGGCATCCCGTCATTGTTCCGTGTCACCGCGTGTCTCTGACCGAGGACGGTCAGTATTCAAAGACCCCGGGAGGTGTAGGGAGTCCATACTCCCTAAGGCTGAATGTATCAGTTATTAGCATCGTCATCACCGCCCTACACCACTTCCCGCAGCAGGCTGCCCCTCCGAAATCATCGCCGCCGCTCCACTCTCGGCAAACTCGGCTAATCGAGCGCTTCTTTCGGCTAGAATTACCGCCACGTCCCGATTAGGTCGTACGCCCCTATCACCGCTACCAACATCGCCGCTGACCCCTGTCCACCGTTCCCTTCGAGCTCTAGCCCCTATCCGCCCCACACTACGTCGGCTTTCGGTCTCCAGACAAGTATCACGTGTCTACCGGTCGTCGGCGGCCTCCACCGAAGGCTGCGACGTCGGTAACTCGGCCTCTATAAGCTCCACTCGAGCCTCCGACACCCGCCGCCGCCAGTAGCACTGCCACACCGCCCCAGACCGCTTCTCTTGCTCCTGCAGAGTCGGTCAGTGATCTATAGACCGTAGGCATGCTCTTCTTTGCCGCTTCTCTTCCCTTTTGGCTTGTTTTTACCTCCTTTTCTCCCTTCCTTTCGTACCTACAATCTGTAGTGCCTTACTTCGGCACTTTTCTCTTGAATTTTTCTTGACATATGGCAGTTCCGAATTTCGCCGATTAATACCTTAGTGACAGCTCCTCCTACGCTACAAAACACCGCTGTACTTAGGAGGAATATACCCACTTTTCTGGCGTCACAAACTGTGTGTCTAAGAGTCATCCTGAGTCCCCAGAGTCGCTTTCAGAGTTTTCTTCGAGTCTTCTGAGCCCACTTCGAGTCCCCAGAGTTACCCATCGAGTTCTACCGACGATTTCGAGTCTCCTTGCGTCTTAAAAATTCCGCCAGCCCTCTGAGTCGTCCCCTTCGCATCTACCGATTTTTACTACAGCCTACAAGAGTCTACTTTCGCCGCCGACCGAGTTCCTAGCTTCCTAACACTGCCTTATCGACTAGAAAAATCCCCCTTCGCCCATTTTGGGGCGGAATTTCGAGTTCTTCGCCGCCCACACTTCCCCGACCTCAGGGAAAATTTCCCAGACCCACCAGTTACCTCCCCTCAGTCTCCTTCCGACTCATGACCCCTTGGGACGAGCCTAGGTCTACCCTACAGCTTTCCCCCTTTTTTCCCCTTTTGCACTCTCGCAAGAAGAGTTGCCCACACCGTCTTTAATTCTGCACGCCTTACACGCCAGTTGTTGCACGTCACTTTATGTTTTTTTCTTGTTGTACGTGTACTACTGATAAATATCTCCAATTATTCAATGTTCGTGTCTTGATCAACCTCGTCTTGATACACGCTGTATGGTATCCCTAATTGCGAAATATCGAGCCCCGGCTTTTCCATTAAAAAAAAGCAGTCCTCTATAGTACCAGACGGATGTCTGAGACAGTGTGGTACCATCCCGACCATGCTCTTGATTGCCTTGACACGTATGACAATAAAGTGATTGGAAGAATGTGAAACCACGAGCATATTTGATGAGACTTGTAGGAGTTGTTCATCCGGGAGGGTGTACAGACGGATGATTGCGACGTCTGTAAACCGCGCTTCTTCGGCATCTGCTTCAGTCGAGTCCGTTGCAAGTCTGGCGAAGTATTGAACTTCTCCGAGTCGCTCCTGCTCATTGTAGATAAACTAACCGAGTGTTAGCATCCCACAGCACAAGTATTATTATACTTACCTTGACATTCCTTGAAATACGTACTTGAGTAGAGGCTTTGAACTTTTCTCACCACAACGATCATGCAATTTGTCCGTTGGGAAGCTGAAGTCACGCCCACCTTTTGAAGCGGTGAAGGGGCTGACCTTGTCCTATGAACTCACTAATAGCACACGCTTCTTCTCTGGTTGGGAGCCAAGGTCGCTTGTCTCGTTTGCGTAGTAGGACATATCCATCTTGTAGGTCGACAGTGCCCATCGGAAGTCCTTGTACCCCGTCATCGAGTTCGGGCATGACTGCAAGTAGTGCATTGACCTAGCAACGTTGTTAGTTAACTTAAATGCCCGGATATTGGAGTTATGGTACTTACCCTGCACCGCCGCACTCCTTCCTCAGCGAGGTTTTCGTAAGGCTTTGACAGCTGCCGGATTTCCTGTCCAAGGTTACCTATAGTGCGCTCCATTGTCCATTGTGTGTAGCAGATGGGTGGACCCTTGTGCATCGCCTCGGTAACGAGGTGGAGAACTTGATGGACACATGGGCGAATAAAATGCAGGCGGTCTTGCCTGAGCTGATAGTAGATTAATTCAAACTCGAGACCCCAGGAACAAAGGAGAACGTAGGCGTGCTCAAGGTCTTGTTTGCTGATGGTGTGCTGAGACATTATTTGAATGCCACGGATGAGCTTGCAAAAGTTAGTCCAATAGCGTTCCGGAAGGACGCCATAAAGGAGAGCCGGTGCTAGCAAGAACATGTATAAATGAAATTCCCAGGTCTTGTAGTCCGTATTAATCTTGTCAGCGATGTTGTGCGGTTTTCGGTCAAAAGAGCCAGGTATCGAGGTGCCAGCGTCTTCGACAGCTTGTCCGTGTGCAGTCCAAACAGCCTCATCGCGAAAGATGGCCCAATCCCATGAGTTCTTGTGGTCTGGGTGGTTGCATTCTATCGTGCCACGCCAGAGCGAGAGAAGTAGGTCCGAGAGGTTGCCAGCGAGGTGCATCAGGTCGGTGGTCATGCAAAGAGGTACGCCAAGCGACCTGGTTGGATTGAGTCCAAGAATAAGGGGTGGCTTCGTTATACCAGTTTTGGTCTTACGGATATCCCACTGCCGCCAGCTGGGAGCACTAACAAGCTGTAAAAGGTTATCGGCATAGTCACCCGAGCTGCCAAGGGGAAGCCTGAATACATTGATATCAGGATGGTCGCTGCCGAGTGGACAGGTGCTGTGTGGTTTCAAGAGCGCCGGGTAGTAGTGGGTGCTGTGAATTTTGCGTCTCCCTGGCGTTGGACAGTAAACTCGACACCCATTTTTGCCGCTATGACCGACCATCCCGTCCCAACACACAAGACCCGGTCCATCGGCCGTTGTGAAAAGAAGGTAGGGGTCCGACGTAAAGACGTGGTCTTCAGATGCGTCCCAGATGCAAAGCCCTTCACGCTGAAGGGCGGCGAGGTGATGAAGACCTACAAACAAAAAAGAGTCGATGTTCTTTGGTTTATTCGGGCCTGGTATGAATCCACCCGGGCAGACATGAAGTTTTTTGTAGTGCTTGTCAGGTGCTAAGTTGAGGATAATCCAGATGTAAATCCAACAGTCTGATTGCTTGCTTTCGTAGAGCTGAGCGCCGTCGAGTGAGACCATCAGAACAACGTCGTCTTTCTTGATGTCACCATCGAGTACCGCCCCAAGGTAATCCCAGCCTGCGGCGATGTCGTCGACTAAAGATATTGATCCAGTTCGTCGGAGCTCTTCGATAATTTGCTGCGTGCGCTGAAAAGAATGTTGAAGGAGAGTGGGGGGAGTGACCAGGAGGTCTCCCTTTGGAAAGAGTGGGTCAGTTCGACCTGAGGGGGCAAGAGTTGCCTGGTAGGGGGTCAGAGAGTGGGGAAAAGACAGAAAACGCGCCCAATAACTCCAAAGGAATGTCGAGATTCGTCTAAAGAACATCTAGTGATAGGAGAAATAATTTTCAGAGCACCTCGGTCTCAGAATTCCGTCTGTCTCGTCTCTAGTAAGGCATCTATTTTTTTTTTTAAGTATGTACAGTGACTCTAAGTGCGAGTCTGGCTTACATAAGCCAAAACTCGTGCAAACACTAAGTGGAAAGGAGGGTAGAGTAAAGATAAAACAAAAACATAAGTAGAAATGAGAAAATATACCAAATATCCTAGTAGGGAGGACTCCCTCCCTACATCCGAGGGTGGCTTTAAATACTGACTGTCCCCAGTCAACACATACCAAGCTATATCCTAAGACGAGGCAAGGGGTATCATCCTCGAAACAAAATTCTAAGTAGAGTCTCAAAAATGCGAACTTGAAGCAAAATAGACCATGAAAAAGAAACAAAAACACTACTCAGCTGGGTGGGGACATGGTTCGAAGGTAACTCGAAGCTCTTCGAAGGCAAAAGGCGGCTCGGGGGTGGCTCGAAGCAGTCTTGAAGTGGCTCGAAGGTGTCACGAGGGGTGTGGAAGGCACCTCGAAGGAGCTCGAGGGTGTCTCGAAGGAGACTCGAAGGGGAAACAACCTACTGCTGAGAGAGAACCTGCACCAGAGCCTGCACGAGTGGGAGCCAGAGTGACATCGAGGGGGAATGAGGGGGTGCAAGGGACTGGCCTCGAAGCTGGGTGCTCCTCGAGCATAGCGAGGGTCGAAGGTGAGACCTACCTCGAGGCTCGACTGGCCTCGGAATCTGACTTGGGGGAGGGGCTCGACTCAAGGGAACAGGAGAGGGGGAAGGGGACCTTTGAGAGGCTCTAACCAGCCTCGGGATTCGACTTGGACTCACCTCGAGGGCTCGAAGCCTCCTATCGAGGGTCACAGAGGTGCTCGAAGGGGGGTGGCTCACTCTTGAAGGGGACTGGCTTGCCCTCGAAGGGGGCTGACTCGCTCTCAAACTTGAAGGATGCTTGGGGGTAGTCTTGGGGTTGACTCGAGGGGAGGAGAGGGGCTGGATCGACTTCGAACTCGCAGGAGGGGGTGATACCTGATGAGCAAAACCTCCTGGACCTCGAGCGAGGGCCCAGAAGTCCAAACGAGCCTGTAGAGTGCGCCCAAGTGCCTCTCGAGGGATCTCCTCACCTGTGGGCAGCACGACTCGGCCTCGAACCAATCTACACCTGCCTGCTGCAAGATACGAAGCACAGACCTTGCACTTCGCTCGAATGTGCCCTTCACAACCACAGAAGAAGCAAAAAGAAAACCTTCGAGGGGGAACTTGGTGCCTCGAGGCATCTCGAAGGGAAAGGGGTGGTTCGCTCGAACCTGCAGACTCTCGAAGGGGTAACAAACCACTTGACACTCTTGAATGCGGCTCAAAACTGGTGGGGGCAGGCTTCGACATTGAAGTCGAGGCTTCTTGAAGCAGGAACGAGGTACCTAGGGGTGACTCGAGATGCAAGGGTGACTTAAAATGAGTTTCGAGGCGAGGCGAGGGGCTCGAGGGGATCCTCGAGGGCTCACGAGGTCGAAGGAGCTGAGTCGAGGTCAAACCAGGGTTGCAAGATGGCTTACAACATGAGTATCGATCTTCTCTCGAGCTACAAAGCTGGTTTGAAGCTGAGTCACCAGCCTGCCAACCGGGGTCACTCCTACATGGCCTAACCACAGGGTGCTGCGAGCCTGCATCAGTGACTCGGAGGGGAGATGAGCTGCTCGAAGCAAGCTCAGGGTTGGGAGAGGGGTACTTCGAAGTTCGAGGGGATGCCTCGAAGGGGGAACGAGGGGGGAGCTTCGTGCTCGAGCTTCCCTGGGAGTGTCTTCTAGAGCGAGACCGAGAGCACTCCTCCGCAGGGGAACTCAACTGATGGCCGACCGAGGGCAAGTACGAGTGCCAAGAGAGTCCCTGGAGTGACTCGAGACCTAACAAGGAGTTCTTCAAAGCTAGATGAGGGGGTGAGCAGCCTACCCCATCCTCGATAACCTCCTTCATAACACGAACAATGACCTCGATAGGCCATAGCTGGTCTGACTGAAGCAGGGGGTACCTGGACACGAGCCTCCTCGAGACCTCGACCTCGACTTGTGGTGGAAGGCCTCGAAGGAACAATCGAGGCTGGTGGCTCATCTCGAGTACGTTGCCCCTTACCATGGCCAAGAACAAGAGTCGGAATACACGAAGGTAGTTCCCCAAGGCTTGAATGGAGCTCAGCTCGCTGCGACGAGTCCCCTCGAGGAGGGAGTAGAACTCCTCGAAGTACTTAAGAACGTCCTCGACTGCTTCGATCTCGGGGTACTGAAGGGTTACGAGCTCCTTGAAACGGTCCCATTGCCTAACAACTGGGCTATCAGCACCAAGGAGGTGCCAGAGATTCCTATCGAGGGGTGGGGCTCCCTCGATTGCGATCATCACTAGGGACGAATCCCCTGACCTTCCCTGGGCCTTACCATACTCCTCCACTTCTTCGAAATAGGCTGGCAGGTCCTGTCCCTGCCCTGAGAACTCTGGGTGATGCTCGAGTGGGGTTCGAGACTTTCTGTATCCACTTTCCATCATGAGTAGTTATACGAGGTTCAAATGAATATATTTCACGTCGTAGTTGGTTAACACGAGGGTAGTGCGAGCCTCGGAGGTCTGCGACTGGTCTCGAAGGGGTAAACGAAGGGGCAGGGTCGCCTCGATGCGACCTCGAACGTCTACGTGGGGTTCAGAGGGAGTGGATCCTATACACAAGGGAGTGGGAGGGTCTCGTATACTCGTCTCGAAGTGGTCTTGACCACTAAAACTAAAATTAGTCGCCGCTTGCGACTCGAAGGCTCGATACTCAAATTGCAGCCTCGCTCGACTGCAATACGCGCAAATAACTCGATAGGAACTGTCTGAATTACGTCTGTAAATGAGTGGGGGTGCGTCTAAACGAATGGCTGTCTCGAATACGTCTCGAAAGGGCTCGGAAGCGTCTGGGGGTCTCGAAATGTCCGGGGTGCTCTCGAAGCGACTGGTGGGGTCTCGAGGGGCTCTCTACTGACTCTAAGAGGAGGAGGAAAGGTTCCTACGACTCGAAACAGCACAAAAACGCGAGGAAGGTGCCAGGGAGCTGGGCTGTGGCAGGAGGGGGAGGACAGTGGCGAGTTGACGAAGAACCGCTGAATGGAACTCTACCAAACTTTGGGACGTAATAGAGGGACTCTAGGGGCGCTGGGAGGTCGAAGAGACGAGAGAATACGCGCACCCAATCACGAGTTATGCCAAAAATCGTCCTACTAAGCCTTTCTCCACAAAATGAGGGATATCTCCAAAACCGCTGGAGCGAACGCGTCGAAAGGGGTGTCGTTCGAAAGCTCTCGTCGAGTAGATTCAGAGTCTCGAAAAGCGAGAGGTTAGGCGCGTTGGTTCTCGAGAAATCGCGTGCACGAGCTCGGAGGTAGGAGGAAAAGTGGGTTACCAAGCAACACAGCCCCCTCGCGGTGGGCTCCAGATGAAAAGAATGTTGAAGGAGAGTGGGGGGAGTGACCAGGAGGTCTCCCTTTGGAAAGAGTGGGTCAGTTCGACCCGAGGGGGCAAGAGTTGCCTGGTAGGGGGTCAGAGAGTGGGGAAAAGACAGAAAACGCGCCCAATAACTCCAAAGGAATGTCGAGATTCGTCTAAAGAACGTCTAGCGATAGGAGAAATAATTTTCAGAGCACCTCGGTCTCAGAATTCCGTCTGTCTCGTCTCTAGTAAGGCGTCTATTTTTTTTTTTAAGTATGTACAGTGACTCTAAGTGCGAGTCTGGCTTACATAAGCCAAAACTCGTGCAAACACTAAGTGGAAAGGAGGGTAGAGTAAAGATAAAACAAAAACATAAGTAGAAATGAGAAAATATACCAAATATCCTAGTAGGGAGGACTCCCTCCCTACAGCGCTCGTGTAAGTAACGCATCTGTCGGGCTTGGTCAGGATCGCGATATAGGGCCTGAATTTGTGGTCCTAGCGGGATAGTTGTGAACTTTTTGGCCGGTAGCCTGCTCCGGCCATTGGTACCCTGTAATACTTCTTGATTCCAACACGAAGCCCCGCATAGCGGGCACTGTTCACGGTCAGAAAACGGACCAGTAAATGCCGCACAACTGTTGGGACACATGTCGTGCTGAACCTTCTTGACGCCGGTAAGAGACGCAATCAGATTCTCGACGTTGTGATAGGAAAGAATATCTTCGACACCTTGTGCACCTGGGAAGTTCTGAGTGGTGGATCGACAGATTTTTTTGTAGGCAACCTTGGAGGAATGTTCTGTAGCTAGATACGTCGAAATACTGTGACGATGACCGGCATTATCGATTCGAAGAGGTTGATGAGGGGGATTACGAAGGCGTTCGAGGGCAAGTGGACTGAGTTTTGCTACCGGATCTTCTAAGCTAGCGGATGCAAGAGCCGTCACGAAGTACATGGTCTCTTGCAATTTTGGAAGAATAATGCATTGGGACAGGTCTTGAATATTTATATGAGGTCGAGCGTGTCACTGATATGATATATTTAGTGGAGTCCGGTGCGTGTGATCGGGAGGGGTTGGGGGTGCGTCTGGCACGTTTGGTGGAGAAGAATGACGCGGTGAAGGTGGGGGAGAAAAGTGAGGTTCGTTGTCTGGTGCAGGAGTAGAGTGGGGTGGCGAAGGTGGGGGAGAGAAGGGAGGTTCATTGTCATTGATAGGATCGAACAGACCTCCGCATACCTGGAAAGGTTCATCAAGTACTCATGAGCCACGAATTGGAATAGAAAAGTACCGGAGGATGGAAATTATCCATCTCACTGTCACCTGGATGCGGTGGCTGGGATAGTGAAGGACTGGCCGTCTCGTTAGCGTCCATCTGAGAACGCGATCACATACATTGTCAGTACACAGAAACGCCTAAAGAATACTCAAGTGCTCACCTGTATCCCCGAATTGGCTTCGGTGTGATTGATGTCGGTGGGCGACTTCGCACGAGCACGCTTGTGGCGACCTACATATTCGTTTGGATCGCGGTCCTCTCTTGCTCGCTTGGAAAGACCTCTGAGTGCCTCGATCCTATGCACACTGGGAGGAACAGAATAGTTTCAATCCGGCGACGATGGAGGATTAGGGAGAGGAGGGAGACTAGTTATTCGTTCTCCCAAGAGTCTGGCGGTGCGAATTCGTTGGTGTTCTTCCTCTGAGCTCGCGTTGGCAAGATGTTGTAGCCATGTTGTATGAGAAACCTTGTGAATGCGTCCGAAGCCGTACTTGATACAGACGCAGTCGTATTGGCCTCCAGTAGGCTGCTCGAGGGGTGCGGAAGCCTGTGCTTGCATGTTAGTGGGTAAAGAGCGTTTACAAAGCATTACATTGCTTTGCGAACACGCGATGCAATGTAATGCTCTGCAACGCAATGCTGAGGTCAGGACGTTGCATCGACATTCAGGCGGATCGCACACACAAAAGGTAAAGCAATGCATAGCAAAAGGCTTCATTTGAGATTTGGTAATATTTGACACTAACTAAGCATAATCCTAATAAGGAAATTCACACCTCACAACATGTGGTCACACCCGGTAATGTCCAGTTTTCACTGGGACTCATCCTCAACGTGGAAAACGTGAGAACAATTGCACTGGATCACGAACCTTGCGCTTCTGCGAGATCGTGCACGACACACATCAACACACACCTGTATATCGCATGTGGATAGATGTTACAAATTCTTATCAGAGAAGACAATGTAGTACTCGCTTGGGAATGTCGAGGCTGGCGTCAGACGTACACATCGCGAGGATGGCCATGCGATACATGTGATCCGCGATGCTGCCCTGAAGTGTCATCAATACACGATTGACAGTCTCGTTGTCATTCACCTCTCTGGGTTGGGGATCTGTGGTCACATAGAAGTTTATCCGGAACATTTCAATACGCAGACCGCATCACGAAAACGACGAACGTGCATTACGGTTTATCCATCCAGTGCGCTTTTGTGTCTGCACGACCTCCAAGTCGGTCGGGTGGGGATCCAGGGACTATGCGAGAACGTACCTTGAGCCTTTGAAGGACGTGAAAGAAGGCAAGTCTGTCTGTGTCCACATCTCCCGTTGGAACGTAGAGCGGGGGAAATACCCGTTTTCCAGGGGATGACTGCTCCGTCATTCCGTCTAGCGTGATGTGACAAGAAAGGAACGAAATCTCCGCTTTCACCACTTGAAAATCATAAACATATGACATGGGTCGATACAGTTACTTCAGTCGCCACAGATCGTTACTTGGCGGAGATCCAGTACGTCTATCTATCTATTCACGAACGGTGCGCTGCCCCGATGTCAGTGATATCGATAAGCTCCCAACGACTCGAAGCTATCACACAGGCATTCCACGATCAGTCCAGTTAGTCTGTCGATGTGTTGTTTGCACATTCTCGTATTATGACAGTCTCCGTGTTCCGATACCGGAAAGATAAGATAAGATGTGTGCAAGGACACGAGCAAGGCCACCGATGACATCATCCCTTGCTACGAAACCTTGTTCGACGAAATGGCAGCTGCCCTTCTTCTCTTCGTACCCCTCCTAATCTCAAATAGATCTGCCTCGATTTCGATATCCTTGCACTGTCCCAACATCACCAAGCTCTTGCCCAGTGCACCTGAACCGACCGTACTTTGACCAGGGCCCACTTTGGCACGTCTCCTACTGCCGTTTCCGCCTGGGCCACCGCCAGTAGTTGAGTGATGTCCGTTCGTTAGTGTTACCGAGGTGAGAGGGAATGGAAATGGGGAGGGGATCTCGTCTACTGAAAGAGAGTGTGGGTTCGTGATTGGACCAGTCGTTATGGGCGTCGTGCTTCCGTTCGTGATGCCAAGTGCTGCTAGGCCCAAAGGTGTCGGTGGTGGCGACGTACCAGCCTTGTTGCGTAACTTTCGTGTGATATGGACGCGCGACTGGATATCTAGAGATGGGTCTGTACAAGCAGTGTCAGATCGAGGTGTCTGAAAGACAATTTTCAGACAACGTTGTAAGCGTACCGTTGACAGCTCCTTCGCCCTCTTTCTCTTCTCTGGCGCGACGCCTCCGTTCCTCTATTCCTTCCAAGAGTCTCTCTCGTACCCGATCTCTACCTTTTCTCCATTCCTCTTCTACGCGTTCGCGTTCCTCTTCATAGGCTGTCTGGGTGGTATGTAAGGAGTGCTTTGCTTCCAAATCCAGTTGTGCGAGGAGGGCAGAGCGTTCAAGTGAGAGCGGGTACAAGCGGAGGTTGTAAAGGGGATATGTATCCGGGCGAGACGCCAATTGTATTGTTGCACTGTGCAAAGCGGATATATTTTCTGCGAAATGAGGTCCACTGCGCATCGTGCGCGCGCGTGGGTGAGTGACACAGGGAATGATACGAGCATAGAACCAGCCACGCACTCGTCTCTTCTGTCAATCTCTTTTCCAACCCTTCTGGCGATATCCTTGCGCTTCTTCTCTCTCTTGGTGTCATCTATCACGTCGCAACATGACGAGACTGCGCCACCGAGTTGATGAACGCGATGGGCGTACCGTGAGTGCGAGAGTTGCCGGGCCCCGTATAGTGATGGACGTGAGGGTTAGAGGGTGGTTGAATATGTGGAGGCTGAGGCTGGGCCTGGAAGTGCTGATATGATATTGTCATGGACGTGTTGTCTGGCTGGATGACGTCCGCGCGAGCTTTGTGCGTTGAGGCATATGGCAAAGCGAACATTCCTGGCTGCGGTGGCATGGCAGCGACGAGGCAGCCCATCCGGCGCTGGAATCCACACAGTGTGCGAGAAATTTGCAGGTGGCGGTGCCGGTCGCGCCGTGCCTCGCAGACGTGCAAGCGACCATTTAGGCCGAGGACCGCTCCACGTAAGCAAAGCAAACTAAATGGGTACCCGCGGGATCAAAACTCGAAAGTAACGGTGCTCGCATGAATTAGCTTGTAACATGATACTACACAGTCATTAAGTGCCTTCCACAACAAATGCCTATAATCCGCGTGACAATCCATTTTTTTACAGTTTAGAGATAGAGATACGATGAGGCTGTTGTTCAGGAGTCGTCTTTGGGAATGTGACAGTCAAAAGACCGTCATCCATCTTGGCCTTCACTTCCTCGGGCTGCACAGCAACGTCAGCACGCACTTCAAGACGAGATGCATGTGAGGACCGACCTTTACTCCAGTGGGAAGTTGAATGGTGCGCGAGAACTTGCCATGACGGCGCTCGCGGACGGCATATCCGCTTTTCTCGCGAGACTCGCCCCGGTTGAACTCTCCCGAGACAGTCAAGCGATTCTGTTGCACTTCGATGTCGACGTCTTCACTCTTCAGTCCAGGAAGCTCAAACGTCGCCGTAACAGTGTTGGTCTCCTTGTTCTCATGGAGATCCATCCTTCAGCACATGCATCAGATATATCTCGACGAAGATGCATTTACGAGAGATGCGTACCTTGGCCGGAACAATCCTTGCTGGTTTACGTTGGACGCCGGGTTCCTCTCGGTCACAGCAGTCAAGGGTTGGAAGCGAGCTTCAAATGCGTCGTCGAAGAGGCGGTCGAACTCGGTGAGAGGATCGTAGTAGAAGCGCACAAGAGAGGACATTTCGGATGATGTTTTGTGATTTGTGATAGCAGGACAAAGACTCGATGACGATAATTCACGGAGAACGGTGGCCGTCTCAAGCCCCACTTATATATTCTCCCGCCTGCTGAACATTCTCGATGAACCGCAAAGAGTCAGACACATTCAGAGATGTTTCAAGAACGTTCTAGCTGGCGTTGAGTGCCTGTTTTGGTAATAGCAAACAACAAATGACTGTTTGGTTTCGAACAGAAAAGGAAATCCCTCCCTGTCGCTAGAACAGGCATCGACAGAGCCCGGGAAGTGCTGGTGAGCAAGAGAATCGCCGTAGTTGGACATTCGAGTGTTCCCCAGCTTGGAACGGGTTTCCAGAAGATTCAGGATGGCTGCGGACACGATACCTTGACGTGTATAAAAGGCCATCGAAACGTCCCCTCATTTCCACCACCAAGACAGAACACATAGCAGAACTCGCTTCCCACCTGAATCACTCGCGAAACAACAACATGTCTCTTACTCAGTTCTACTACGACCCATTCACCGAGTTCGATCGTCTGTTTGAGAACGCGTTTGCCTCTCGCTTCCAGCGCCCAGGGGCCTTGAACGAAGGCGGTCGAAACCTTGAAAGGCGACAGGGTCTCCTATGCCCGAAGTAGGTCCATCAATTACCTCTCAGTAGATGAAGTCTGACCCGCGCTCGACAGGCTAGATCTGCATGAGAACAAGGAAACAAATACCGTCACAGCAACTTTCGAACTTCCGGGGTTGCGAACGGAGGACGTCGCCATCGATGTCCACGAGAACCGCTTGACGGTATCCGGGGAATTCAACAAGTCGGATTCCCGTGAAGAAGGCGGATTTGCAGTGCGAGAACGCCACCACGGCAAATTCTCGCGCACCATCCAGTTGCCCATCGGCGTCAAGGTAAGAATATTTATTTTACTATTAAAGCGGACCGAGTACTTACTACGTCGATGTGTAGCCAGAGGATATCAAGGCGAAGATGGAGAACGGAGTCTTGAACGTGACATTCCCCAAACTCACCGCTGAACAGCAGCCTCACCGTATCACCATCTCTTGAGCGATAACATCGAAGAAATGATAATAGTCAATGTTTATCGGTTCTTAGCAATTGTACGATAAAGTGGTCTCATTCCGAAATGTTGTAATGTTGTACCGTGTAGCTTCGCAATGACAGGTTTTTGGATGATGTGATTAGTCAGCACCTTCTGAATTCAACAAGTACAAACAACGCCTCTGATGTACACCGCGAAAATGTCAATGAGCCATATTAGTTGGCGTACAAGCGATGCTCTCGACGTGCCTATCGTTGGGACGACGCAACCTCCAACGGAGGTCGCGAGAATGCGTACGCTGCATCGCGACGCCGTCTACTGCAGACACCGAACACACTCGAGAACAACTTCGCCAGCTATTAAGGGAAACAGCTCAGTCCGTGGCTGTCGTAACGACGCTGGTACCCTCCGATCCGCGCGCCGACACGAATGACGGCGGTTGTGAAAAATGCCATGCAAATGCGCAGGGAGTGTACCACGGTGCAACGCTATCCTCATTTACCTCCATCGCGCTCGACCCCCTCCCACTCGTCGCGTTCTCCCTGCGCATACCCTCCCGCATGGCAACTGCCCTAAACACACACGTAAACAATATATCCAACACCAGCACAGCACACATGGTCATAAACATCCTCTCAGCCGCACAACCTGATCTCGCTGTCAAATTCTCGAGGCCGGATCTCCATCCGCGGCCACTGGAGGACTTGGACGTGCAGTGGTCCAAATCCGAGGAGGGGTTTCCGATCTTGTCAGGTACATTAGGCGCATTGTCGTGCACCTTGATCTCTCGTTCTCTGCCGCTAGGAGACCTGCATTGGGTACCGGGACGTCATCCCCCGGAACAAGTTGAGGGATATGGGGGTTTCACTTCAGAGCTGTTCATTGCACGGGTATCACGTGTTGAACGTGTTCCACGGGTAGAAGGACAGACGGAGGAACATGATAGGTTGCGGACGTTGCCTCTTCTTTACCATCGGCGCAAGTACGCCACTTCCTGTGACATACCATCCAAGTCGTAGCAACAAGCGCAGAAATCATACCCCTCACACCAAGAAACGCACGGTCATTATGGATATGCGGTGGTAGCAGATACATCAAATGCTTTGACTCTGTTTTACATATAGTAAGATGGTCATAACTTCATTCCAGAAAATAAGGCGCCTAGATCAACCCAGCGCCTCCCACATTGTTCGAGATACTTGTCAACGATCGTGTTCATATCTGCAAAGAACTGTTGACAGGTCGAATTACCCGCGATCTCGTACACCTCACCTGCGGATGAGGGAAGGAAGGTGAGCCTGGTAGTGGCAGGTCAGGCATGGGTAAATGACGTACTGAGCTTCGTACTGCCTAGCGCAGCTTTTTTTGCCTTGTCGCCGTCAAACAGACTCCGGAAATATCTCAGCTGATTATACAGGTCCGCATCCGAGTACTCAAATCGCATGGTCCCACGACACCCAGGCCGCAGGCACCGACGACCGTACACACCCATAGACCGCGTGCGATTCGCACACGTCGAGTCGTCACATATGAGCCACCCCAAGTAGTACCTCGCGATGTGACCCCGTATCTGCACTTCTAGCTGTACCTGCAAACTTGCAGTCGTATACCGACTTCCGCATGCTAGGCAAGCGGGACCGCTGTGCTGTAGAACTGACGACTGTCGTTCTCATCAATCAGTTTGTTGCTGAGCATTGAGAAGTCGAACATACTTCTCGTTCCCAGATCGGCCTGAATTCACCTTCACCTTTACATCCTCCGCACCGAATGAAGAAGGGCTGGCAATCCTTGAATCGTACGGAATCCGAGATCTGCGAGTCGAGCGTAGTAAATTCTGAACCTCCGCCGCCTCCTCCAGAAGTTCGGTAGCGGCTCGGGTCGAGTCCTGCTTCTGGTTCAGACCACAGTCACTGTGGAGAAGAACGACTCACCTAAGCATTCGGCTAGCCGGGTTCTGTCCGTTCCTTCGATTGGGTCACACAGTCGCTCGATAGGCGGCAATATCTGGTTGGCAAGATAGTGTTCGTAGTCAATGCTGAGCTCAGTGGGTGCTGCCTTCTTCAGCTCGTCCGGATGCCTTGCACGGTCAGCCTGGGCACTTTTCGATGGCTCCTCGTCTTTGCTGATACAGAAGACGTATGGAATGACATCTCCAGCTCGAGCACTACCCCCCTTGGCCTTCATACGAAGCGCAACCTGGACATGTGGTTGGCTCTTCGCGTCGGGGTAATCTTCCGGGTTTTTGCCCAGTCGCTGCACACGTGTCAATAAGTCCTTGGAATCAGTAGGAGTAACGTACCTTGTGAATGATAAAGTCTTCCACATTGACCTTGCCGCTCCGTACGTTCCAGCCAATCGTAGTAAGGTACTCATGGATATTTTGCACGACGAATTCGGTCGCTTCTCCCGATAAAATCTGGTCCAGCACATATCTGGCATTACACGCCATGTATCAGAATCAACATCCCCAAGACGTACGTAACGACTTACTGCGAAACGTTCTTCGACAGCGCGCAATATTCCCTACGCTTCATATCTAAACCTTTGACTTCGATCGACGTACGTGTTCCGTCCTCGACCTTGAGAGCCGCATACTTCTTTTTCTGCAGAAGCAGGAGTCGTGCAAATATGCCATCGAGGTCGATTTCGAGGAGTTTGTACCGGTTATTGACGGCTCGCTTGAACTCTGCTGATATCTTGAGCGCCTCCGAGAGTTCTGTCACATTCGAATTGACGAAGACGGAGTCGGTATCTCCGTACACGACCTGGATAGCTCGTCAAAATGGATGGGATACCGGGAAGGCAATGAACTAACATCAAGCTCCAGACTCTCCGCCAGTTCACGCGTGTGCGTAAGGATCTCGCGACCCTTAAAGGTTGTCAACGCAGCGAGAGGGCGGGCATAGAACCGGGAATACTCGAAACCCAGACATCCGTACATACTGTTCGCAGTCAACTTCAACGCTTGTTGCTTGATATCGTACTACAACGGATTCAATAGTGAACTCTCAGAAGCCATTCTCGAATACACACGACATACTTGTAGGAGTTTGGCATGTGTCACCGAGCGGTCTTTCATTAACGATTTAACCTGCCGTCGGCGCTGAACTAGGGTTGCGATAAGTCTCGGCAAGACGCCCTGTGGAACATGGGAATCAGGTGGTTCTGGTATTTTGTCGTCTGCGTCCTGCCGAAAGACCTGGTCAGCGTTGCGAGCCCAGCTGACATTCGAGAAACTGACATTATCTGACCGATCGACAGTGGTGAAATCAATATTGTACTCCTGGATAATGCTCGGGTATAGAGAGTTGAAGTCCATGACGAGAATGTACTTGTCCCACAAACCACGTTTCGGATCGAACACCAAACCACCTTTATATTTGTCGCGTTTGCTCTTGCCGCCCTTACCTCCTCCGCCTTCGCCATCTTCGTCAACATCCAACTCGGGCTTGGGAGTCTTTTTTCCAAAAGTCTTGTCCGGACAGATGTACTTCAGTCTATGGAACTCGTGCAGAAGAATGTATTCGTTTCGCTCTGCACGACCGCCATTTAGGGTCTTGTTCCTACATGGGAAGTTATGTCAGAACGCGCCTTCCTCCATGAACTCATCACGAACCAAGCATTACCAGCAAGATTAGTGAGTTGCTTCGTCAGGGGGAGGATCTGTACTTTGGACGCAATAGCCATCTGGTAGTGAGCATCAAGCTCGCAGTGCCGCACGAATGTCATGAGCATATTCGGCGAGGACAAGCTGCCGTCGAAGTACGTCGCAGTATCATCCGCATCGATGTCCTGCCTGTCAGACTTGAGGTGCGACTTGCACATCTCCGTAAGAGACCATGTCGTGGATGAGATCATGCTCTGCCCATTGTAGCTGAGCATCGAACGAATGGCAGCGGAAGGGAAAATCCACATACACGTGCTCCATCGCTAGCAAGGTCGCAAAGTAATCGACCAGCCAAGAATCGGATGTTGGTGCCTTGTCTACCAATAGGGATCCACTTTGACCTCCTGAACCGACCGAGTCGCGACCAGTGCTCAGCTTTGTTGTCTTTCATTCGGTTAAGAAGGACATCCAACGATACTCCAAGGAAGTCATGCCCAATCAGCACGTCGGGATCTGTTTTGTATATCGTGACTGAGAGCCGCAGTCAACTTACGAGAAGGAGGGAAGAAGGGAGTGCATACTTAAGAGGTTATTTAGAAGCATACGCTCGTTCTGCATCGGCGAAATTACGCTTCTGCCGTTAGCTCTGGCCTGTGCCTCGAAATTGGGAGGGAATCTGCCTAGCGGACGAACGAGGGTGTGAACGGTGCATTTCAACTGCTCTGGAGGCGTTGGGTCATCCAGCTGTACTGTAAAGCAGTGTGAGCGGAAGATATAATGGGCGAAATTAGTGCATACCGTCGCGCCATATCCGACCAGAGACACAAACTATTTCACGCCTGTTTTCTTGGTGGTTGAGGACAGTTCGCACAGCGAGACTCATGATGGTGAGCGGCGGTGCCTCTGGAGCGTTGTCCCCCATTGGGCTTACGTCTTTTGGACTGGAGACACTAGCCTCGAGCTTGCACCATGAAATCTAAGGCGAATGTCAGCCTAACAGAACGTGAAAGCAGACGGATACTACATACTCCAGACATATCAATATTGACGTCTTTGATTACCAGCCAGCAGGGACCCATAATTTTGCGTTTAAGAACGAAGAGTTCAAAGATACTCGTGTTCGTCCCAAATATTCGTAGAATGTTCGGTGAGCAGGCATCGATAGGAATCTGGGACTCTGTAGAGCATCCGTCAGCGTTCACTAACAGACGATTGAAGGAAACCTCACCCTCATATGAGTACAAAACTTTCATCCATTCGGCCTCCTTGGGGATGTCCTTCATGTCGAAGGCATACTTCCGCTTAACCCAACGTGCTTTCCACGCTTTAATATCTAACTTCCTACGTATGCGATCGAAATCATCATAGACGTCCTGCTTCCCTGGGACTATGTCAGTGTCCACTATCTCCGTTTCGCCTGCCTCATTTTCTTGTTCCACGACCCGCAGCTGACGAGGAAGGACAAAGAGGTTACGTTGCATGCCCCCGATGGCGAGACACGCTGACACCCATGTGCCAGATGATTTATCCTTCACTTTGCCAACGAGGTAGAGTTTGCCATTGTGCTCCAGATAATCAAGCCAGAACATGTGAAGGGTACCATCCTCGTTGAGCGCATCCACGGAAGATTTTGACTTCGACGAAGAGCCTGACCCCAGTATATCCTCGGTGGTAACGGCAAGTGAATCATAGACGGAAAGCCAAGAAGGAACACCAGCCTCCTCCTTTGCCGTATCAGCCTTGGGGACCGGGTTTGAATCCAGCTTTGGGGCAGGCAATTCTTTCTTTACAGAAAAATTAGGCTTTTCGTCGATGTCGTCGATTTTCATGAACTCCTCCATGTCAACATCTTCAAAATCCATTGACACGTCTTCTGAACCACTGTGCATGACCAAGTCACCCATACGTTTAATAGCAGGAGTCACTGCGGTAGAGTTTTTGTCGACGCGTGGCTTTTTCTTGGGACTCAGCATGGTTGAATAGTCCTCGTAGTCGCTGGAGGGTGGATTAGATACACCTAGATCGTCGGGGATACCATCAGACGAGTAAGAATCGTAATTAAAGTTCTTAGAACTCTTCCGATCTCTGTACGGGCCGGGCGAAGAATCGAGCGCAGGTTTGACGTCGTCATAGTCAGAGAACGGGGAAGGTTTCCTTTTCTTCGTAATCTTTGGAGCTAGACTTGGCCCTGACTCGATGCCTCCGAGAAGGTTCGCCATGAAGTCATCTTCCTGCTCGGCAGATACGGCGGGACGATACGCGCCTATCGAAGGCTGCGCGGCCGGTGGGGGAGGAGCCTTTGACTTCGACTTGGCGGCAGGATCTCTAGGTTTCTTCTTCGCTGTAGTGCACGTCTCAAGCAATAGTTAGTGAGCACACCGAATAACAGGCTTACACTTCCTGGTCGACCGAGACTTTTCCTCTTCCTCTTCCTCGTCCACGTCGCCGTGACCCCAATCGTCCATCCCGTTATCCATGTAACCGCTCACGCCATCATCGACGACGAAATCGTCCTCTTGCAGTCTTCCCCGGACGATACTTTTGTACTGATCTTCGGTGACCTCGTCGTATAACGCGACATCCTCATCTACCTGGGCGACGCGTCAATCGATCGACTTGTTCCGCCTCACACTGCCTACCTTCCAGTCCCTTCGGCCGCCTTCTCGTACGCGTTTGTACGCTGCAAATTTGTCCGCGTTCCCCTTTGCTCTGCGGGATCTCTCTGCCATCTCCAGTCGCGGGGTCGTGTCACTCAAATACAAGTCATAAAGACACGCCACAGACGCGTGTCGGGTTTCCATTCAACCTCCGCCCCAAACGACGAGCATGCTGGCCTCGAGATGGCTCAAGAACGCTCCACATACGCTGCACCGTGCAGCATCGGTCAGGGCATTGGTGGTTGCACGGTCGAGACTACGACTGGCAGATATTCGGACGATCTCTTCCAAAGCAAGCCCTGAACAACCCAACACGGACACTACAAAACTCTCCTCCACCACCTCACCGGCTTCAAAGCAGTCCGATGTCGACCCCCCTGAACCACGGCTGGTCATCGCGTTTACTTGTGCAGTAGAAAAGTGCAACCATCGATCTGCCCATTCATTCACCAAGCGTGCCTATGCTAGTGGCGTCGTGATCATACAGTGCCCTAACTGTAAGAATCGGTGCGGCAGTCCTTTCTGCTCTAAAAAGCGCATCGAACTGACATCGATGATGGCTAGACATCTTATCGCTGACAATCTTGGTTGGTTCAAGGATACCATGGAAGATGGGAAACTCAAGAATATCGAGGATATCCTCCGTACACGTGGAGAGAGCGTTCGCAAAGCAAAACTGGACTCGGTAGATGGTGATATCGAATTCGTGGACCACTAACTGGTACGTCTGTGTCTCCAAATCCCATGACTTCCACTTCACTTTCCCGTGCAGCACCAGAGACACCTACATACAATACACGCATTGTAATATGTAATTTGCGTCTTGGGGACTCTTCTTGCCAGATGGATGGTGTGTCACTCGTGCAAGCTCGACTTTCTCACTTCCTTGTGTCCTTTGATGGTTCCAACTGGAGGGTGCTAATATATCCTGACATCAATCGTTCTAATCATCAGCGCCGTGACCCACAGTCTCGTTTATGTCCGACGTAAGTAAAATTAGTCCCCAGTAGGCGGCTCTCGCTCTCTCACATCCGTCCGGCAGGACGGATTTGAGAGAGTTGCTGAAACGCGCGCTGAGTCTTATTTACACCGTCACCTCACTCGCAGACCACCCATCCATTGTCCTGTTAGCCAAGTCTTCGGGGTGCTAAGTGCATACAGTATCCATGTTCCACGTCCCGCGACCAGTACCCTGTGCCTCCTCCAATGTTGCGGCCATGCTGTTATCGGTGCCTACCACTACATGGAGTCCTGAGTAGGAGGCATCGCATTAATGAAGGGAGGTGAATGGAAATTGTGTTAAAGGACTTCTGGGCTCAACCATGTCGTAAAAGTGGGATGTTAATGCAAACCTTTCTCCATGTTGCACCATGAAAGTGTACGGTGCGTGGAGATGCCATCCGGGTCGTGCTCACTTATCCACCGTGGTATGCTGTTGTACTATCCGGAAATGCCCTACTGTAGTGCAACACCAGCATCTTTTTCGCCAAGAAGAGCGGCGAAAGCTAGGTTTCCGTCACCGGAAATTTTATGAGCGCAATCCGAAGTTGTTGGGGTAAGTCAAAGAGATCCAGGGCACGAGCACCGATATATGGCACTCGAGGGAAAAATGAGACGAGCGTGAAGGGAACTTACCATGACCACGTTGCGTGAATGTTAGTTACGGGCATGGTTAAACATGTTCGACCATTGGAATTACATTTACGATGCAGTTCAGCCTCGCACACGGAATATACAAATGCGGCGACATATACCTCAAACTGAACCTTCTACGTGGGTCTCTTCTGTCAATGGTGAATCACCTAGTGTACTTTCGCATTCCATAGGCAAATACTCCCGTTCTCAGTCCCCGCAGCAATTTCCCTGGCGTGGGGAGAAAACGCAACGGAACGAACCCAGCCTGCGTTCCCCTTGAGAGGTGTACCCACCCGAGCACCCGTGCGACCATCCCACAGAAAAACATTGGTGTCCACAGAGCCCGATGCCACCCACATTCCATCCGGCGAGAATGCAACGGAATTCACACCCCCACCGTGGCCTATCAGTGGACGACCAACCTGTATGCCAGCGCGTGTGTCCCACAGACGGAGAGTGTTGTCCCCGGAACCCGATGCAACCATTCTGCCGTCTGGTGAAAAAGCGACTGTATAAACCATACCACTGTGCCCTTCCAGAGCGGACCCTATCTGTACTCCAGCATCGGTGTCCCATAGACGAAGGGTTTTGTCATGGGAGCCAGACACGATCCGGGTGCCGTCCCATGATATTGCGACCGACTGTACTGCATTAGTATGCCCTTCAAGTGGCGAGCCCAGTTGGGCTTCAGCGTGAACATCCCACAGACGGATGGTTTTGTCAGTGGATCCCGAGACTACAGTGCTCCCATCCGGTGAAAACGCAACCGACAAGACCTTCGAAGAGTGCCCTCGGAGAGGCGGACCTGCTGGTGCTCCCCTGCGTACATTCCACAGACGAATAGTCTTGTCGTAAGAGCCCGACACGACCCATTCCCCATCGGGCGAGTATGCCACTGACCGCGCCCACCCTGCGTGGCCACTGAGGGGAGAGCCAACTCGAGTGCGAGTTTGCATATCCCACAGACAGATTGAGTTATCAGCAGAACCTGATACGATACGTTGCCCATCAGGTGAGAAGGCAACCGACAAAACCTTGTCGTCATGCCCTTTCAGCACCTGAACAAGCACCCAGTACTGGTGAGCGATACGCCCCCAGGTTTACTCACTCGTTGGGCTCACCGTGCACGCCGCTAGAAAGTTGTGAATCATCATCGAAGTCGATGTCAGGGGGGTCAGATTCGGCTGAAGCAATCGGTGAGAACTGAACATTTTCTTCCAGGGATCACAGGACAGACCACGATACCATTCAAACCCGGCATTGCATTTTTAGGAGGGACCATGGCAGGACCAGCTTGGTACTGCAGCACTCGATTGAGATGTGAGGAAATCGACGAAAGCCTCCAGTACAGACCGTGGCACTCTTGACTTTCTCCATTATCTCCTTCATCGAGGGACGTGATGAAGGTTCAAATCTCCAGCACGACGTGCATATTTCCCACCACGCATCCGTCATACGGGAAAGCGTAGACTCCTCAGAGGGACGAGGTGGCAATTTTTTCGTTATTAACCTATACATCACATTTTCAAAGCGCGGACAATCGGGGAAAGGTGTTGTTCGAGTAAACAATTCCTACACAGAGACAATAAACTTCTGGGAAAACAAGAATATAAAGACGGACCAAAACGGTCATTCCAAATGCCCACACGTCACCTTCTGTAGACGCATTGTAGCTGTCTAGGAGCTCCGGGGCCATCCAAGGGTACGAGCCTCCACGAGGAGACACAACAGTCATGCTGAAGGTACATTTTTGTAGAGTGGAAAGACCAAAGTCACTTAGTAGTGCCCGACGATCACTTGACACCAGTACGTTTAACTACCAGATAAATTCATCAACCGTGGGCATGGCGAATGGCCATACTTACACCTTTCAGGTCTCCATGGAATATTGGCCCCAAAGGATGGCTATGGAGGTAGTAGAGCCCACTTGCAATGTCCATGAGCTAAGGGCACATGTCAAGTAGTGATACGGGCAACATGCTCTCCTCAACCCACCAACGGCCGAGGATCATTCCCCACGTTTTGAATATAAGAGTGTGAGTCCCCCAACGCCATCCAGTCAGATACTATCGAGATTGTGGATCCGAATTCTGTAGAAATCCCGATCATGCGGACCACGTTATCATGGCGTAGCTTCGACCAAAGGTGGACCTCTCGAAGGATACGCTACGTAGCAACAAGAAGGTCATTTTGAAGGACGACAACTTCCACGAACTCGTTCAATACCTTGAGAGGATCTATATCACCAGGGGGTGTGCCATGAAAGATTTTAACTGCCACTTCCGTGCCACCTCGAGTCAAGGTACCCTTGTGGACAATGGCAGTACTGCCCCGCAAGGGTGCGTTGCTCTGGATGAGGCTAATTTCACCATTCAGATTGATGCTGTATCGCGATGCCCGAGTAGCGAGCTCTTGTAGTGCAGAGGAGGAATCCATCGGCGGATGCTGCAGCTAACAAAGAGACAGTGCTGGTCGTTCAGGGACCGTCGCTGGGTGGACAAGCTGTGTCCTGTTCGAATCCTGTATGAATATTCGAATACAGATCGATAATCGCCCAGTGCCCTACTAGAGCTCCTCGTGGGCGTCACGTGAAGACCATGTTAACAGGATGCCAACAAGCGCTCTGGCGAACCATTGAAGTGCCTTCCATGAAAGACCACTCGCGAAATCGAGTCCGTTCCTATAACTGACCGCTAGTGGAACGTGTCATCTAGAGCTGAGTAGTTGGATAAAAAGGATCCACTTCTAATAAGAAGATGCAGGCCCACAGAATTGGAATGAACTCCGGCGACATGATGACGGGGTGCCCCCAGAGGACCTTGCATATCTGTTCGATCGGCTTTGGGCACACCTTCACTCTCGGTTGCGTACAACGTATATCTCTAGCATTTGTTCTCTGCCCAGATCCTGGGCCCACTTCAGTTCTTGCTAATAGACGTGCAAAGTGGTGAAACGACGAACTGGTGCGGCACGACCCAGAGTTCGGATAGGGCCATTACCGTTCCCGTTGGATGTTGCAGTGAGCCGCGAGTCGACTGTGAGTTACGCTAGGGTTGCGCTTGCGATATACCAGTGTAGGTACGCGTACCTGTCTTCTGACTGGGATGTCATCGAGACGGGGGGATGGACTTGGCGTACTCTGAATTGAACGTGTTACTGACACTCATGGGAACATCACTGTCAGCTGTCGACGACCAGGGGGTATCCATAACCACGTATCTACATCTACACAACGTCCCAGCCAAGAAGTCAATTACAAGAGAGAAAATGTACGCTATAAAGAGTCCAACAAGCTCATGAAAGGTCCACATGTCCATGCCATCTCGCCCGAATTACGCCGCCCAGATTGTCAACCGACTCCATCGCTCTCCGCTTCCTTGGGATATCCCTCATATAAACGCTCTCCTTCGAGCGCTCTGCGAACGAGATCATGTCTCGCATTGGTGGCCCGGGTGAACGGGCAGTCTTGTGTTCCTCTTGACGAGGAATGGGAACTTCAATTCTTACTTTTCTCCTCGCAGTGTCGCGAGCACGAATCCCTTCCAACCCCGCTAACGACTGATACCGCGTACGACCGTCTTGACCGGAGGGTCTGTCCGTCGTCTCTGAAAGTGTAATCTCCACGGTGGGACGTGGTCCGTTGACCTCCACCGCTGAGATCGCTGCATCGTACACCCACACGCCGCCCGCCTCCATCGGACCACTCACTGATTTGCGTCTACCCACGCACCTTTTCTTCAGTGCCCGATCCCCCTCGTTGCACGCGATACTCTTCGCACGCTCCCGCGGCATAACGGAGCCCCTCGATTTTCCCCCCGTTGTTAGTACGGAATGACTTCGCGCTCGAGTAACGCCTTTACGATCCATCACCTTCTCCTTGCCTCTAGCTTCCTTCACTATACTCTCCACCTTCTCTGCCAATGGTTTGAACTGCGATTTGGACGTCTCCAATGCGTTCTTAACTTTGGAAGCCCACTCGTCCAAATCGTATAGCTTATGCAGCATAAGCTTGAATGTAAAGGGGTAGCGTTCCGATAGTGGGAACGTAGGGCTCTCGACTTCCTCCTTGTCCTCGGACACTTCCTTCGTCCGACCTAAATTGGGTTTAAATGCAGTATCGCGAGGTGGCACGTTCGAAGTGGTTATTTGCGTGGGCGTGCGGCGCTCGTGTTTGGTGTCTCCCTGGGTCCGCATGGCGAGGACGGTCGAGAGGCTCTTGAGTACTGGCGCAAATTCTGCGGGTACATGTGCGATATCGTCTGCGGAAATGACATCGATGTTGGCTCCCGCGTTTGCCCGAGAACGTCGTGTCGCAACGCGGTCGAAAATGTCGAAGAGGCGGGCGAATTCCGCCGTTCTTGGATTAGTATAGGCCACAGAGGGGACCGACATATTCCGACCAATAAAGATGTGAATAGGTAAGGAGAGAAGCAGATAGCAGGTGTCGTCGATGCTGTGGCCAGCTGACTCCCGTTACTGTTAGGAGGTGGGAGAATGGTTCGGCCAATGGGCACTCTTTATACCATATCCTGTTACTGTGAGTTACCGTGGCTTCGTTGATGGGGTAACCTGCGATATCGGTGGACGCACTTCAATGGTTCGCCACACATCGGGTGTGGACTGGCAACTGCCTCCGAGTGGCTCATTGCCCACTTCTAATTTTGAACCTTGCGTTGTTGGTGCTGATGTCACTGCTCTTTATCTTTCGCTCAGACTCGATGGACCATGCGGCGTGTCAGACGGTTCCACCAAAATCATTTGGTTCCGTGATATTGATAATACACAAGCATCTACAACTTCCGAATACTGGTCTTCGAATGGCCGAAGGTGTTGTCAGAAGTCAGTGCCAAGGCCGTCTCCTCACTCTCACCCTCCCATTCGTGCGCAGTACATACGTTGTTGTCGTCCTGCTCTGGTCTCCAACGCACGCGCCCGCCGCGGAGCACTGTTTCAAAGGAAAAAACGAACTCCAGCTTATCGTTTCAACCGATCTCAGCTTCCTTGCCATTGCTAAACTTGCTTCCAGTTCGCGGGTTCGCACCTCTGAGGCTGATACAAGAATGGCACAGAGCGGACATTGGTCTGGTCCATGTGGGAAAGGAAGCAGCTCTCCGTCGTACCGGTGCTCTAAATTGTGCTCCGGGTCCTCCTCGTCGTTTGTGCATGAGATATTCTCTTCAGACTCCCTATTCGATACCTCTGATTGACTTAGCGTCGTCACTGGCTTATCTGGCTTGTTCTCCGCTGTAAATGCGAAGAGTGCGCGTTCGTACTCCTGAGGACTGTCGTAGTGTTCGCCGTGCGCGTCCACCATGTCTTCGTCCGAAAGAAATATTCCGAGATGCAAATGAACCAGTCTGATAAGCGGCCGAAGGGCCTCCGCGAACGCATTCTGTGTGGTTTTACAACATCAAGGGAGGTGGAGGTGGAGAGGCTTACGGTGAGAGTTTTCACGTTCGCATAGTGGTCCGGAATTGGCGAATGAATAACGGCCATTGAGCTTTCTTCGTAGCAAAGCCAGCAGCACGACGTGTCCAGATTCTCGGAACAACTGAGGTGGAGATCTGTTAAACCTGGGAAAGTCTTCGCAACTGTGCTCAGCAAGTCTACGTCGATTCGCCAAAGGCCCGTCATTTTCAGCGACGTTAAGCGAGAGGCCATCACAGGGAGCGTGGGTTTGCTCAAGATGCGATTCAGGATGCTTCCCTGAATCCGACTTCCGTCCTCTGCTAGTGAAATATGCATAGAACGCAAATCCCGGAAGAGGTGTGGCTGCCATCTCGACGTCATAAGCGCTGATGAGCAAGCCACCAGATGTCTGGTTAACGTTGTGATCGAGGTAAGTAGCTTCCTTGCATGTATGCGTTTCACACCCACTTTACCCAGTCGAATCCGGAATAGGCGTGTGGAGAACCACGAGACGCGATGGAGTAGTGCATTAGAGTGTACGAAACCAGCTGTCCCTTGGAGTATATGCGCAGCGTCGACATGTATCTGCGGAGAGCTACCGTTCGGAATTGGGTACTCGCCATCGAAAAGGGCCGGATGTCCTCGAAGGCTTTGTTTTCGAGGAAGAAAAAGTCGAAAATTTGCTCCACGAGCTCTAAGGGCAGGGTCTTCCGTTGCCATCCCCAGACGCCTTTAGCGTGGTCGACTGGCACAGGCGAGGTGTGTCCGTTAGTGAAATCACTTGGTAAGTCTTGGCTCGAGAGCCATGTTAGAGAATCTTGTGAATCGTCCGACTCGTACCCCGAGACCGACATCGTCGACGAACTCGAAGGGAACGACCCAAAAAACGCGTCTTATATAGGGGTCAATTTGTCACGTGACTGCACTAAACAAAATAAATTAGTTTCCTGATCCAATCAAACTCGACTTGGCTATTTACCCTGACCTGAGGTGTGAATGGGCACTAGTGAACAGCAGCAGGGCGTCCCTCACCAACATGCACGGGCGAAATCAAAGATAAGCCCTCTGCACGAGATGCAGCTGCGTGCTTTCCTCAGTGCTACGGACGACGTGGACGCAGACTCGGACACGCTAGACGACCTCATGGACGGCGTGGGCGAAGAAATCTGCAGTTCTATGACTGACCAGGATAGCCTCTCAGGGCTCTCTGATACGGAGCATCCTGAGTCTACCCCAGATAATAGTATATTCAACGCAGCCATCTCGGCAGATGCAGCAGACAGTGATACGGAACAGATCGACCCTGCTGAGCTACATGCACTAGAACAGGAAGGTACGCGTTAATTCGACAGCAGGTCTCACTCTTACTTTCTCGAATGACCCGCTCATAATGACGTTCCTCAGCTGAACGTGCATGGACCAAGGAGGAAATTAGACGGATGATGTACTTCCTAAAGGAACAGGGTGAGTCGGTACTCTGCATTTTCGGCGCGAGTTGCGTGTGGCGGACAATGCGCTAGGTTAACACGAGTTCAGGAATGGGTGCATTCATAAAGGAGTACGTTGTCGTTCAACAGATACCCGTCGTGAAACTATTGTTCGCTTTCGGGATCCCCTTGGTATGCATCTCCTACCAGGCTTCGACTTTATAATCACCTATCTATGTATCAGTGTCCTGAATTGAGGGCGAAGACTCCTGCGACATTGCTCTACTTTCTGAAAGTGGCAATATCACGCGTGTAAGTCAGCCGGTGGCGGCGGAACGGTGCATCTAATATACTTTCCGTCTTTAATAGACTGCGTCTCAGGGAAAGGCTACCACAGTACAACACCATTGAGCACGCGGTATCGTTGATACAACGGTCGCGTCGCATCATCATACTGACCGGCGCAGGCATCAGTTTGGTGTTCACTTCCGACTGTTAGGGGTATTGTTGATACCAGACTTCTAGGCGTCTCCTGTGGCATTCCTGATTTCAGATCCCGGAATGGGTTGTACGCATCCCTGAAGGCAAATGGCCAGTACGACCTCGATGACCCTCAACAAATGTTCGTTTGATCACCACTCGAAATTTGCCTTTCTAATGCACCCGTTAGGTTTGATATCCACTACTTTAAGGAACATCCTGCTGGTAAGGAACATACTTTTCAGAAAAGGTGTTATCTCACCGAGCCACACCTACTTCCGGAGCTAGTATTTTAGTGCGTAGTCCACCCTTTTTTCTAGAAAGACTTCTGAAAAGCTTGTCCTCTAGTTCATTTGCTAGGTCAGGTGGACCGTCAGTGTAACCGCATGCACAAGCCTTCTAACTTTCATGTCAGTCAAATATACCCATCTAATTTCATTCCATCTCCTTGCCACCGGTTTATTAAACTAATCGAGGACAAGGGCAAGGTATGTCAGTCCTCTTGCAAGACGTATCTCCGGTTCATTCCTTCCGTTCCCGTATATCTATGATTACTTTAGCTCCTTCGGGTGAGATATTACCCCTCCACCCCCGTGAACCGCATGATAAAACCGATCCAAATCTGTCACAGAATTACACGCAGAATATTGACACCCTAGAAACCCAGGCGGGCATCGAACGTGTGTTGCAATGTCATGGATCCTTCAAGACAGCCACTTGCTTGCTTTGCCGGAAACAAGTACCTGGTGTCGAGATTGAGCGCGAGATCCTCGAGCGTCGAGTTCCCTACTGCAAGACGTGCCTGGAAGTGCATAGAGCAGCGGAGGCCCAGAAAAGCAAGGTTACTAAGAAGGGGAAGAAAAAGAGGAAAGAGTGGGACGACGATAGCGACGACAGTGATGATGATATACTAGCGGGTGTCATGAAGGTAGGTTAACTCGTTCATACTTCGTTTTCATGTCCCACCGATCGGTTCGGTGACGCGCGTTTCGCAGCCAGATATAACTTTCTTCGGAGAAAAGCTCAACGACGAGTTCGATCGAGCGCTGCTAGAAGACAGGAATAAAGTTGACCTGCTTCTCGTCATAGGAACGTCTCTCAAGGTTTCCCCAGTATCGGAGATCCTGTGTACGTATGGAGCGGCCGTCCGTTTTCCTGGATGTCGGCTCACCTTCTCAATACAGCCCATCTACCACATTCGGTGCCTCAGGTGAGTGCACGCGGCTCGATTCATCTGTGATCGTCCCCGTCCCCACACGAAAGGAATGCCGCGTCTGTAGATCCTTATCAATAGGACGCCGATCAGGCACATAAACCCAGACGTAAGTACATTTCTGAAGTGGTGCACGGCGTACGCTCTTAACGGGAGTAAACAGGTCGTTCTACTTGGAAATGCGGACGATATAGTGCAGTACCTCTGTGAGCGACTGCATTGGGAGCTGCCACCGCCGACCCCGCAACGCGGTTCACGGCTTGAGGTACCAGTGACGCTAGGGAAGAATGGTAAACGGTCATCGACGGAGATGATGGGCGGAGTGGAACCCGTTCAAGTCGGAGAAAGGTGGGTGACTTTTGAGGGGTGGGATGCATTGTATTGATGATCCGTCCAGCCACGTCTGGCTGTTCCCAGGTGCCGAAGGTGGAAAATGGGTCGAGGATATCAGGGAGAAGTACGATCACGTAGTCAGACAAGTCGCGCCACCGGGAGCCAAGAAAGCTCGAGTTACTTGATTATCAGCTTCCTGTAGTATATAGTTGGACGATCTTATGTGGTAAGAGGTGCAACCGTTCATACCGGACCTCTGCAGCAGATACGCATACCCCGGATTACAAACTAAGTAGGTGGTATCATCGACGTCAATCACCGTCCATTCTCCTCGAAAAGAACGTCGCCATTCTCCTGCAAGGGTATCACAATTTTTCCCAGTGAGCTGTGGCTTTGCCGTGCGGAGTGTCTTCCGCTCCGCCCGGGCGCGCTCACGAAGTCGGGTATGTTGGAGGACGTGCTGTTCGGATGGTGCGTTCGTAGGGAGGGTATGTAGAAGTCTTCGTTGTCCTCGTCTTCTGTGTATGCGGGAAGGTACCCGGGGGGAGAAGATGGGTGGAAACGGAAATTGCGGATGACGTTGTATGTGCCTTTTCGTAGATGTGTAGCATACGAGTAGAGGAGCAGCGCGAAGTATATCTGGCGCAACATAGGAATGGGGATATTGACGAGACATGAAGAGCGGCGTCAACAGGACATGACTGACACGCACCTTTGCAAACCAAGAGAGGACAATCACCGCCACGGCTGTGCCTTTCTCCTCATGCCACAGGATATTCGCTGCGGCCGCTAGCTGTGCATCCGTCATGGGGTGACTAACATTGGCGCTCTCTCTAATGGCTTCTTGAGCGGGCGAATTGGCTTGCCGCCGTCCGTCGTGTGGGGTGTAGACCCACCATACTACTGCGAAGAAGAGCGTCCATACAGTGGAGAGTACGTGATCGAGGAAGAAGAGATGTGAGAAGTATAGCGTGTGTTTGGGGTTCTCCTGCGCACCCATCGGAAAAAAAACGGTCATTCTTGTTGATTCCAAAACGACCTTAGCGTACCTCCTTGACAGCGTTTATACCCCAAGCTAACGCAACCAGCCCCACAGATGAATAGAGATACAGGCTGAGTTGCGCGAACGATCCTCCTGCACCTGCCAAAACCGAGATGAGGCCATAAACGCCAGCCACTTTGTTGAATACCTAGAGATGGTAGGTCAGGTCGCTCAAGTACGCAGACGCTGGTGTCAGGGCGAGCGAAACATACTGCAAAGAGTAGCGTAATCGTCACGCCAGTCTTCAAGTCCAGTAAACCAAGAAAGCTGTTAATGGGCCAAAGCCGCCATTCAGGACGAAGTGTGAGTTTCATATGCGAGTCATGTACAGCGCGTCTCCCTGAGCGAAGCCGAAGGATAACAGAGGGTTCTTGCGGGCTTACTAAGCATCATCATCGTACTGATCAAACGCAACACTTGCATTTACCATAAAATATACACTAATGATACAATAGCACTGTGTAAAAAAAGTCTCAAAACAAACCGACAACTCTACGAACGCTCGCCACGCAACCGCCGTGCAAGGGCAAGATCTTTGGGTTGTATAGTAACACGCTTGGCATGAATAGCAGCGAGGTTGGTGTCCTCAAACAGCGACACTAGGTACGCCTCCGAAGCCTCCTGCAATGCCATCACAGCAGATGATTGGAAACGCAGGTCGGTCTGCAGCCAGATCATTAGCACCAACGACCAAACAGAATTGCATAAGACTAACCTTGAAATCCTGAGCAATTTCACGAACGAGACGTTGGAATGGAAGTTTACGAATCAGAAGTTCAGTCGACTTCTGGTACCGACGAATTTCACGCAATGCAACAGTTCCAGGACGGAATCGATGTGGCTTCTTCACACCACCAGCAGGCTGCAATCTCAACGTTAGCATTAACCCATCCCCCATCCACCAACAACACTTACAGTGTGAATCGTCTTTTTGGACCCGGCCGACTTAGCAGCCAATTGTTTACGCGGTGCCTTGCCTGCCCGGTGTCATTGACCTCAGAGCACTTCCATGACAGGAGAGTGACTTACCACCGGTGGTCTTGCGAGCTGTCTGCTTGGTACGAGCCATTTATATGTGTGACTTGACTTGTTGTCTGATGAGGACGTGAACAGGCGAAGGACCAGCCTCGTATTTATAATGCATGAGGCGCGTCGCGGCGGTCACGTGCCGCCCGCGTCCATATCCAATCAACAAACTCTTTCAGGAAATTCAGCACAGCCACCCACACACCCGATATATACTCTGGCCGAGAGACGAAAGACACCAGCGTATCGCATCGTCTTATCTCAGTCAACAACAACCAAACACATCTGCATTGAAACATGTCCGGTCGTGGAAAAGGTGGAAAGGCGAGTTTGTATTCATTCCAAGTCGAAGGCACTGCTAACTTCCGAACAGGGTCTCGGCAAGGGTGGTGCTAAGCGTCATCGCAAGATTCTTCGTGACAACATCCAAGGTGAGCCAAGTTGGCGTGTGGGGGAACGAGGATGGGATTTGACTGGAAGACAGGGATAACAAAGCCTGCTATTCGACGACTTGCACGTCGTGGTGGTGTGAAGCGTATCTCTGGTCTGATCTATGAGGAGACTCGAGGTGTACTGAAGATCTTCCTCGAAAATGTGGGTTGTAGTTGGATCGAGTGCTGTTGGTCCGTGCGCTGACGTGTTACCAATGTTACAGGTGATTCGTGACTCTGTCACATACACGGAGCACGCTAAACGGAAGACCGTTACTGCTCTCGACGTCGTCTACGCTCTCAAGCGTTCAGGGCGCACTCTCTACGGCTTCGGTGCATAATCCGCTATAGATACTTATCGCTGTTTTGGGTGTGTACGAATTCCATCTTGTAGTGTACTGTAATATTATTTGTTGTCCTCTGGAATGGTTGGATCGGCTTCTGGTTGTGCAATCAACGGCCAAGTCGCGATGTTGCTACAATGCCACCACTATTACGACGATGCCCTGTTCAACAGGGACTATACAGAGGAAAACCAGGCATACCAACAGTGATACATAAATCCATGCTCCTAGATCCCAAAACCGTAATCTGTATGGAATAAATAGGTTCCAACTAACAAAGGGAAAGAAAGATCACTCCACGTGTCCGTACAAATCAACATAAAGTATGACATCTTGCGATTACTTGCAACGGGGTCAACCAACAAAGTCTATGTTGTTGCCTCGCTCTCGTCCACGAATATGTCTGTATAATGCTCCAATATGGTCTCGAGGGCCTGGTGAGGATGTCTGTCAGTTGACCTCACTGGGAACGTGGCTTGGCCCTTACCCTGTTCTGATAAGGTGCGTCCGCCATGGTAACGTTCGCATGACCAGATGTACTTCCGTTACTGACTTGCCCGAACAGCGTTGGACCAAAAACGATGGCCAAATTCTGAATCGACATTGAATTCTCCGCTTCATATTGAGCAATCCTGCAAGACAACATATAACCACATTTCTAACATGATAAAACGCACCCACGACTAACTTGTGAAGGTGCCCCATAAAGTACTTGAGCGTAGCATAATTTGAGTCCGGCAAGTCATTGACTCGCTCGTGCAGTCGGATGTGTCGCAATCGGTCGTTGTCGATTTCTGCAACGCAGGTCACGGATATGTGCAATAGGACAAATTCGGGTTGCTCACTAGCGGCATCAACGAAACCCTGGTGGAGATTAAAAGTAAGCAGCGGTTCAGGCAATTCCCTAAACCACAACTTGAGAACGCTGGTGACATTGTTGATATCCGCCGTCCATTCGTCCGAATCCAAGTCAACGGAACTCATATCTTGACGACGTCAGGAAATGGTATGGCAGTCGACGTCATGAAAGGAATGCACATTACCTTTGTCAAGCCGTTCTTTGAGCATGCCAACCCTCCGAGCCATACCACTTATGCGATAGATGCCTTGGGAACGAATGCCATACTTCTCGATGGCAACGCAGCACTTTTCCAGAATAGGGGGAAGCTCGACCTGATCCCGAGCCATCTGCTCGGCCAGGTCAACGCCAAAAGTGGGCCGACCACGATCACTTATATGAGTATTTCCGTTGGCCACACTTTGGGGCGGCTGCGCTGCACTATAGCTTGCATTGTGGGTGGGTAGAGGGGGAAGCTGATTAAAGTCAGTCAGTCACACGCGCACACAGCGGGCATTAGGGCAACTCACGAAGCCTTCCTCAGCAGGTCCCTCTCGTCTCGGTCCTTTCGTAAGACCACCGTGTGCATATGCGTAGTTCTGCATATACGTCTTGAAATCCGCACGGTTATCAATTCCTTCGTACAGAGCCTTGAGACCAGCCGCTTCTACGAGTACCTCAAAATCCCTCGCGGGAGTGACTTACAGAGGAGATGCGTACCTTCCTCCGGAGCAATGGGGACAAGGGTTGATCCGTCACTGAGCACAATACTCTCAAACAGAAAGGCATATCTTGTGAGATGATATTTTGTCCCTAAATCAATTTCATCAACACACTCCTTCAACGCCTGGGACGAAAATCCATCAACACGAGGATAACTAATGTGCTGAGCATGACACTAACCCGCAGAATTCGAGGTAATTGGAAATTGAAGTACTCTTGCCGCATTGCTTGGGTATCATTCAAAGCCTTGCGATAAGAATCGGACGCATTGGAAACGCGTAGCCGGATATCGTCCTCTTGCCGCAAGATCTAATCACCGATAAGTCAACATTAGGGACGTCGGAGGAAGTAAAACAAGGGCGTTCACATTCCCCGGATTCTTGCCCTTGAGCAACAAGCCACCCTTCGCCACAGCCTTGCCGAGCACTCGCTTACCCCCAAGTACCCCTGGTTTGACCTGCACCGCGCTCTCACTAAACGACTCTCCTTCCTTCTGCAGTAGCACACGTTCTAACTCCTCGGACGAGATGTCCAAGCGGGCTTTACTTTTTTCCATGTTAATTTCCGCATCTTGCAATACGCGCTCGTACCGGCTAGCCAACTCTTTCGTCTGAAGCGGCGCTGGCGTCAATATATGGCGACGTGGGATGTAATGTAATAGACAAACCTGCTTCCTGTTCTTGTCTACCTCCTTCGCTAAAGAAGCCAGTTCTTCGCTCATTTCGTTAAGCCGATGTGCGAAACGAATCCTATTTTCTGCCATCAGCTCGTGTAGCCGCATGGACGACTGCCAAGCAGTGACAAAAGACCTAGTATCCAGACGTAGTTGACTGAGTGCACAGTTGCATCATATTAAATTTAATCCACGTTACCCTGCTTTCCCGTCGTTCATGGAGTATACTTCGGAGGTACCTCGGGCGAGCTTCTGTAGACTCTTCCCGTATTCTTCCTCCAGGGCCGCCCTCTTCTTGAAGAATACAGATGCTTCCTGTGCATTATGTAAACGCCGAAATTCGGTGGGAAGAGCAGGTACTAACCCGGCAGGATACGAGACCCTGCTTTATACGATCCAATAGGAGAGGGACACCACACTGCCTGGGGGCTCAATAATAGCTGGAACATAGACGATATATGCTTACATCGAGCTCACACAGCGCTCGAAGAACGTTCTCATCAAAGCTTGGTTCAACCAAGCTGACACCGTCGCTAGGAATGGTAGACAAGGTATCTCGCCGCTCAACGGTCAAAGGTATACTGTCACGATGTTTGGACGCAGGTGATCGGACTGGTGAGTCAGAGCTTGATCTTGGGGTCGGCGACGACGGTTTCAGGGAGATCTGGGTGAGCGTTGGAGAAGTGACGCCTTCCTGTACCAAGTAATGACTTGGAGGAGAGTGGAAAGTGATACCATCGGCTGGAATGCTCGGGTCTGAGTGATCAGTAGTAGATTTCCAGGCCGAATAAGCGTCGTCGCCCATGGCCACATTCACTGCCAGCTAGTAGGGGCGTCGAGCGGGTGGGTGGGCAAGGAAGGACTTTGGTGTAGGCTCGCCGCTTTGGTCCTGCAACGTTGGCGCGACTCCAGCCAAGTGTAGTAAGTAGGTGACCGGGTGATTACATAATTACGTTATTCTCACGCTTCGATCGATTAAAAAAACAAACAAGCGCCTTTTGCAAATAATTAAACTGTCGACGAGGACGGGGACAACATGTTTTGACGGTGGAAGTAGTTTT
Organism: Pisolithus microcarpus; assembly: GCA_024613185.1. Taxonomy (NCBI): domain Eukaryota; kingdom Fungi; phylum Basidiomycota; class Agaricomycetes; order Boletales; family Pisolithaceae; genus Pisolithus; species Pisolithus microcarpus. The sequence goes on from JANFAI010000029.1 coordinate 485,443, forward strand.
ACACCAATCTATCGTAGCGCAAGCGGTAGTAGTACATAATCCGATGCAATTATGCCACTGCACAGCAGTACTGCAGAATACCCCCTCGATTCGGCCCAGCAAGTTGCCACGAGGCAAAATTTCAGAAACCGTTAGTATGCCCCGCACACTGGGTGCATGGCCTCGAGACCGTGTCCATGATGATGGTCTGATCAGGCAGCATCCTAGCAATATGTCATCAGTCAGCTACCCTCCTCTATCTTGACAGATCAGATACCTCTGGGCACATCCCGAGGCACAATCGTGGGGATCCGGATTGTGCGCTTGACTGGAGGCACAGTCCGACCTGTTACAGTCGACCTACTCGGCGACCGTTCCACACATCAGAATGCGACAACATGGAATGGTGTTCTCATACCCTTTGCTGTCTTGCGATGGAAGTGTGGCCGCAGGAGAATTCGGTTAACTGAGTCAGTCGGAAGCACATCGTTATGTCGAGTGGAGAGTGCAAGAGATCTGTCGCTGCTGGGCTCACCCTGCTTAAACCATAGCCTTTAAGTACTCCTGACGTCGCAATGATGCCCCAGAAGATCGGGTGAAATCTAGGAGGTTCATATGGTTTTGGGTTACAGTGGGACCTACCACGATGCATAAACCTGCCACCGCGAGCTATAATGAGGCAAATGACCGCTGTGTCACAATCAGTTGCACGGCCTCCACGTACAATCGTGCATGTTGTTTGATGAGCGGGTTCAATACGACATCAACCACCAATTGAGGGTCACACATGGTCTCCAACTCCCCGTTGTCCAACTGGACACCACTTCGGTATTCAGAATTTCGCGTCAGAAATCGGGAAATAACGCCCAGTGACATCCACGAGGGATTTCTGAAATTGGTCGCGATGAAACGAACTTGCGGGACCATGCACGCGTCGCGGAACTCAGCCGCACCCTCTTGACTGTGGTCGCGTGACGCGCGGGGCAGGGCAACCGGACGATATTCGCAGGCCAAACGTCATAATTGCCTAGTTTTTCTACGTCGTTCCACAATAAATGTCCGACATAACAGAAGTCAGACAGTGACATCCTCCAAAATGGTAACATCTGGCGCTGCATAAATTTAGATCAGCCATCGAAGCCGACCCCGTGGCATGGGTGATGCGACACCCACTCACACAAACAATAGCGAAAAGCCGCAAAGAAACGCACCAATAGCAGAAAACTAGGCCCCCGCACGGTGATGATCAGATTCAGTACGATATTTTATGTCTGTCGGTAACTTTTGGTCTCCGAATCGGTGCCCCGCACCATGCACTGCCAGAACAAAACACGAAAGACATGACAGCGGGGCTCACGCACCCAGTAGATCGCAGGGACCATTAGAAGCAAATAGAGCTCTCGGAAATGAAAACGTCCATGAAAACGACCCCAGAAGCAATGTGAAAAACAAATTCATCTAGAACGAAGTGAATTACAGCAACCTCATACTGTCGGATCCACTCTTCTGGGAGCCGTCTGGGTACCACCTGTGCCGATCATAGCGCACCTCGCGAAGTATTTTGCCAAGGCAAAACGAACTAATTGTAGTCGTTTCTGAGTGTCTTTTTGCCCATCGATTCGGAGTTTGGCTTCCAAAATTTTCAAATAATCTTCGCCCGCCCCTTGCGCTGTCCTGGAAATGATTTCGTCCAGACGTCGCAGCAGCACGCACGTGCCTGCATACGAGAATAGTGGAGTAGGGTCTTGAAAGGACAATCGCATCACTTACTCCACTGAAGGAGACCATCAGTAACTCACCATACTGGAGCAGCTCAAAGGCATCACAGAGTAGGACTGCCCACCAGGCTTTTGGCGCAATGCCTTCCTGTAACATAGATACTAGGTCCCAAGCGGCATCCTGGAGGTCTCTATTCAACAATCGCTGATGGAACTCTGCATATCGCACAGCGAACATTAACCGATGGGTGAAGACACCATGCGCTGCGGTGTTTGTACGAAGCCCTTGCAACGATGGGGCAATGCCAGATACGAATCTTGTGTATTGCTCCGGTCCTGTAATTCAAATTGTGAAACTGATGGCGTGAGATCGTGAAGTCAGCAGACCCTACCTGAATGAATATACTCCTGCAGGACGCGATCAATCACACGACCAAGACCCGGCCAATCCTCCGCTGAGGAACAGTACGATATGGCAAGACCGAATTCCTTCTTTTGTACAAACGCCTGGGCAGCAATCTAGGGGTGAAGTGTAAGACTCGCTCCTTGACGAACCGAAGACATAACTGACTTTGCAAACTGTTCTCCGCACAGCTTCCCTTTGGTATTCGTGACAAGTAGCGTTGACGTCCTTCACGATTGCGGAGAGGTCGCCCTGATCCGCTTGACTGTCACCACCGTCATTAGCGTTTGAGGGCTTGCTTTGCAATCGCAGAGGCACGCGAACCAGGATCTCGTCCGCAGTGGCGGTTCCCACTTTCCCACAAGAATACATGTAGGTGACTGTGATTCTCCACATCGCAGGATCAGAGTGGAGGTAGTGGGCATAAGAAAGTACGGAAAAATCTCTGACGCTGAGCTCTGACCTGCAGGCAAATAAAGGAACCGATTTTGCAAATTGAGCGGCAATTTACGCACTCATCATTCACTGCTTGCTCTACCAATGAAAGCGGTTCCATCATATCCGCCAAATGGGCCGAAAGCCATGGATCAAGCTGTGCCGCATGTTCCAATGCCTTCAACGGATCTCCCATGAAAAGAGCAACGTGGACCATGTCTTCTAAGATGGTGGGATCGGGAGGCATGTCTTCTAGCACCTGGCCAACCACGTCCCTGGAGAACCGAATCAACATCCCTGAGGAGAAGAAAAAAAAACATTTGATCATAAGCTCACGGTAAATCCTGGCGCCGAAGTCTCGTGTCCACGAATACACCCCATGCAACGCAAACTTCTCTCCAATCCGCCCCGAGGTCTTCACACACCTTCCGTATCACCTCCTCGCGTCCCTCTAAAATACCAACAATGTCGCTAAAGCGATCCCACCAATCTTCAAAGTTGTCTCGTCTGTCAGATTGGGGAATATCGTCGAGCTCAATACGGAGCGCTCTGACTTTCTCTTTCCACCGGTGAGAAGCATACGCAAAGTCGCGTTCGGCATCAAAATGTTGAAGTTTTGGTTGAGTGGAGAGTAAAGGAATGATACTTTGAGCCAATCTTTGCAAGTTTCCAGACGGGTGCTCTGACAGCGTCCCCAAAAAGAACGTTACAGCCTTGGAAAGTCCCCGCAATATAGCCCTATATTACATTCAACAGACTATGACACTAGAATGACGAAGGTACCGACCTGGTTAGATATGGCCAATATGTCTCGTCTTCCCATGGACGCTCCAAGCCGGATAGATGATCACCTTCCTCAGTGGAAGGTTCGATGAAGTGAATATTGAGCCACTCCATCAAATCATCGCCGACGGGTGCATTTTCCAGCCCGTACTCGGGCAGATAAAGAATGGTAAAGAGCGACAAGCAAGTATACAAACTCCTGTAATGATCAGCAGTTGCTAGATTTGCTTCTCCTGCTATTCGCTGAACAGAATGGTTAGTAACATACCACGTCTAGATTCAAAGTACCCACAGATGTGTGTATCCAGCATTCCTTCGCGAAATTGACATAATCCAACGCCAGTTTCCGAATGCTACGTTGAATAGTTTCGGGCTGAGTCCTTGCACGGCATAAATGAGCCGCACGAACAGTACTTACAGACGTACTTACAGGTATACACCATTCTCGTCCACCGTTTTCCTGAGATTTTGCATCGCAGCGAAGATGATAGAAGTATCTCCAATGAACTGGGAAGAGACGTCGACGAGGCACCGCGTCAGATACAAACAAGACTCACTAAACGGCGTTCTGTCGAAGGTGGAGCTTTTGAGCTAACGAGATAGATATTTTGTTCGCCTGAGTCGGTAGACCTCGATCGCGTTGACAGCTTCTCGAGCTGGGGAGACTACATCGAACAGATGTACAAACAAGTGAAAGATGCGTACCAGCGGAGCCGGGAACACCGCATATGAGTCGTTCAAAGGCGATACGGTCGTGAAGAGTGTTCTTCCAGATTCGACCAGCTCATCAGTCTTCCCCGTTTCCACTAGGGGTGGCAGGACGTCCAGGTGCGGGGTAGATTGCATCGTGCGACAGTCGAGCGCACAGCTGCGAGAAAAGAAAATGTTGCCGACACACCGTTCTCCTACGCAGCTGTCGCTTTGAGAGACTTTGATAATCCGATTCTTAGGTAGGACTTCAGCTTCAGGCGCCAGACCTGACGATTGGTAGAGCTGTGACGCCGCCGGGAGGAGAATGAACCAGCAGTAATGGATTATGTCAGCATTGATGCCCGTTTGTTGGTAGTGACTACGTAGCCCCACTAGACAGCGGCCATAATGTACCACATCCCCCCTGGAGTTCCCAGGGGAAAAAAATCATCCAACCATCAAGAGGTTGAGCCTTGCACTTATTCCTGATTTTGTGTCTCTTCTACACGTTCCCGGAAGGACACTAACACGTTACGATGGTAGACTCATTCCCATCCACATTCACCTAGCACGAGGCGGTCTATATCGACGGCAGGGGATACAGCCCTACCAACCAACACCTCCCTTCCAACCGTGGACGATCATCGCCGGGATGAAGTGTTCCAGCCAGGCGACGTTCGACCACTTGAGGGAAGCGCATAGCATGAAGTACAATGCGCTCCACTCCACACCAAAACACACGCATGTCACGCACCGGATCTCCTGATCTGAGCGGACGCCTGATTCGGGTTGTGGGCGCAAACCGCGGCGCGCACTCACATTTCTTTCTCAACGCCATCTGGGTTGCAACCATGCGCGTGTTTTCAATGTATTCTGTTTATGGGCTTGACGCTTTGCAGCTTCTGAATCATCGTTTGGCGCAATACCCGTGAAGCAGGACGTCCATTGCTTTACCGTGCAGAGGGTCATGTGGTACCCGAGCTCATCACATACTGCGATGTAGCTAGATTAGCGGTTTCCCTAAAAGGGAAAGGTATCGATGATCGTAGAGAACCATGGTGGTGAGCCAGGCTGTCGGCGCATGGTACTGCGGGTAGTCATCAGCCAATCCAAGTAGCTAGCATCTGGATCTGTGAGTGGGGGCCGTGTCAAGTTGAGCAGTTTAGGGTCAGCTGACGACATTATGCATACCCGTACCAGGACCTTGGGCTTTCGGCGCGCTGATAGGATCAAAAGTCGATTTTTTCGTACGATAAGGCAGGAAAGGTCGATCCACGTTTCACCTGCCAATAAATGGGTGACGGGGCATCAATGTAGTCAGGGGATCCGCCTTCTTCTCGCAAAGGAGAGGGACTAGGTTGCCTGCCGTGAAACGCGCCCATTCCACACAGCTGATTTTCTCAACTAGATAGACCCACTCTGTTAACTTGCAGCTATTTTCTGCTTTTCCTGTGTGCAAACTGCCTTGATTTCTCGATATAGGTGTTTTTGGGCATCGTTCTCCGCGGAATCGTTGACTACGGGTCCTGCCCTCCCACCTTGATATTGCCTTTAAGTCAGTGGGTGCATGCCACATTACGTCCATTTCTCTAGTTGGATGCGATGCTCAGCGCTCAAGCCCAAGGACTTGGGCAACGTTCTGTTTCCACCCCGAATCGGATGGCCGCCGTTTCGTTCCATCAGAGGGTCACCCACAAATTCACTATTTCACCTTCGTACTACAATTGACTTTCGTGCACTGCGTAAGCTTATTACAGCATACCGGTATTAGAAATTAGACTACGGTGCACTGCCCAAGGCCGCGTACCCGAGGTATCTAGGCGTGACAGTGGTGGCTTATGAGAGGCATCGCGGTTTACGAGTGTTGCGCCAATTCCTGCTCGCGGGTCTCCTTCGATTCTTCTTGTGCTTCGTGTTTTGGAAGATCAAAAGATCAATTCCTACACATGTCGTGAGTGCCCCAAACGTGCCGCACACAAAATGACAGATCTGTGCCGAACTCCAAATATTCCAAAGTGCGGGCATCATTATTGGTCATCCCCTGGGTCGTGCAAGGCGAGCTTCTAAATGCAGGACCTGCAATTAACCACCACCCGCTTACAATACGTCATGTCGAGGTTATTCCCCGCTCAGGACAGGTAAACACCAGTCTTCTATCCGCTTTCTATTGCCAATTACCTATGAGGGGGTGTCAGCCCAAGCGATCGGACGTCCTACACATTGGATGTCACTGCACCATCATCACATGGCTATGGAGCTCCGACCAACCCTCCGAATGTTTCAATTAAGAGATTGAACTGCCAGCTGGGGAACGAAAGATTGCCGGGATTGGTTTTTGTTAACAGCAAGGCTTCGCCAAACCGTATCGCGCATGTTGCAAGTCGGAGGTCGGTGACCTATGATGGTTCTGGCAAGCTACGAACGGACTCTCACCATAGTAAGAGGTGTTCAACACACCGAGACACGAAGTAGACGTGGGTTGAGGGGACGTCCCCAGTGAGCAACCACTCGTTGGAGAGGACTGGCATTAGTGACCTATATAGGCTAGGGGATAAGACTCAGAACAATCACTTGTTAGCGTGAAGGGCGACAAGAGTCAGGGCAGACGGAAGCTGCTTACTCGAGGCATACTCGTGTGCGAGGCCCACACTTAAGGTTTACGCCGCACTTCACTCCACGAAGAAGCTCAGTGGCTTCGGGTGCGATAATGGTCGTTTCGTTTGAGGTTGCGAGAAAGAAAATAAGATTATAATAATACAAATAAACTACAAACGCCGAATACAGAGAACCGCCTATGCACCGAAACCGTAAAGAGTGCGTCCTGAACGCTTGAGAGCATAGACGACATCGAGAGCAGTAACGGTCTTCCGTTTAGCATGCTCCGTGTATGTGACCGAGTCACGAATCACCTGTAACATTGGTAACACATCAGCGCACGGACCAACCCGGCTCGGACCAACTACAACCCACATTTTCGAGGAAGATCTTCAGTACACCTCGAGTCTCCTCATAGATCAGACCAGAGATACGCTTCACACCACCACGACGTGCAAGTCGTCGAATAGCAGGCTTTGTTATTCCTGTCTTCTAGTCAAATCCTATCCTCGCCCCCCACACGCCAACTTGGCTCACCTTGGATGTTGTCACGAAGAATCTTGCGATGACGCTTAGCACCACCCTTGCCGAGACCCTGTTCGGAAGTTAGCAGTGCCTTCGACTTGGAATGAATACAAACTCGCCTTTCCACCTTTTCCACGACCAGACATGTTTCAATGCAGATGTGTTTGGTTGTTGTTGACTGAGATAAGACGATGCGATACGCTAGTGTCTTTCGTCTCTCGGCCAGAGTATATATCGGGTGGGTGGGTGGCTGTGTTGAATTTCCTGAAAGAGTTTGTTGATTGAATATGGACGCGGACAGCACGTGACCACCGCGACGCGCCTCATGCATTATAAATACGAGGCTGGTCCTTCGCCCGTTCACGCCCTCATCAGACAGAAAGTCAAGTGACACTTACAAATGGCTCGTACCAAGCAGACAGCTCGCAAGACCACCGGTGGTAAGTCACTCTCCTGTCTTGGAAGTGGTCTGAGGTCAATGACACCCGACAGGCAAGGCACCGCGTAAACAATTGGCTGCTAAGTCGGCCGGGTCCAAAAAGACGATTCACACTGTAAGTGTTGTTGGTGGATGGGGGATGGGTTAATGCTAACGTTGAGATTGCAGCCTGCTGGTGGTGTGAAGAAGCCACATCGATTCCGTCCTGGAACTGTTGCATTGCGTGAAATTCGTCGGTACCAGAAGTCGACTGAACTTCTGATTCGTAAACTTCCATTCCAACGTCTCGTTCGTGAAATTGCTCAAGATTTCAAGGTCAGTCTTGTGCAATGCTGTTTGGTTGTCGGTGGTGCTGATTACTTTACTTCAGACTGACCTGCGTTTCCAATCATCTGCGGTGATGGCATTGCAGGAGGCTTCGGAGGCATACCTAGTGTCGTTGTTTGAGGACACCAACCTTGCTGCCATTCATGCTAAGCGTGTTACTATACAACCGAAGGATCTTGCCCTTGCACGGAGGTTGCGTGGCGAGCGTTCTTAGGCGGCCACCTTCACAGACTATCGATGTGGTGCTGTGGGATATATTACATTATTGTATTCTAAGTATTTATATAACATTTCTTGTGCAAGTTTCGCAAGAGTTCCGACTCAACTGGCGGAAAGTTACATTTATGAGTCCGAAAAGGAATAAAGTTGCCATCGATGACGCTAAATACACGCCCATCTCTACATATTACCCCTGTCACAGTCCGTCATCCAAGCATACTGAAGGCGTTAAGCATTATTAAAACGATAGATGTGAGATACATATGTCCCCTGTCCGCATTAATTGATACAGATCCTTGGTGTGTCAAGTGAGGCTATAGCAGCACCCCACCGACTAAGGATGCCAACGCAGCAATGATTGTCCCGGCATGTATGGACCACCTGCTGGCAGAGTTAGGACTGCTACCGCTGGTACCGGCAGTTGCGGTTGCTGCGACCGAGCCGATCGTGGCCGATGGCGCATTACCGGTGACGCCATTCATCGCGAGAGCCGTTTCAGATAGCTCAGCAAAGCCGACCGCTGGCGGATTATATCTGAACACGGAGTAAACGTTTTTCTATATCCAATACTTCTGTCAGCACGACTCCCCATACATGAACCAGAAGAAACAAACTAACCAAGAAAGTATCGCCGACAACCCAGCTGGGAGCACCATTCCCCGAAGACAGCTCGAAAAAGGCTCCGATGCAGTCCGAGGAGGAAATCTGAGTCAATTGGAAGTCAGCCGGACTAACCGACCAACTAGGGCCGCCAAACGAGATTGCAACGTTGACTTCTGTACTGCATGCTGGTCGCAAAACGGGTTCAGTCGGGTCGGACGACACTAAAAAGAACATAATCATGACTCACGGTAGGAGTAGTAGCCCGCCCAAGAGCCTGTACCAGGCTGAGAGCCGGGAATCTGGGCATAGATGTTCTGTATAGCGCTGGAGGGACCTCCTACCAAGGTAGTTCCAGTGTCGATAGCAGCGTACGAAGAGGACCCAGTCGAGAAAGTGATGTTCTTTCCTTGCACAGTCATGGCTATGGGTAGTGAACGTCAAAAAAAAAAAATCACATGGCAGACAGGCGGACTCACAGCTCAGCGAAAGAAGCCAGAACGAGGGGGTTGTGGCGAGACTCTGGTAGTCAATCGATCCAGTGTAAAGACTAGAGTTGACAAAGCCTTGAAAGCGTTCGAGTAAAAACGACATATAACCGATACGAACGGAAGGATGACTGACCCATTGTGAATGTTCCACCCGGTTCGTTCGCTTGCACGTTAGTGGCGTTGATGAAACTTCAGAAAAAGGTGAGATGTATGTCGCGCGGGGGGTGACCAAGTCCATACCGAGTTAATTGAAACGACATGAGAGGATCCGTCCAAGTACCACTGCTAGCCAACGTCTCCCAAAAAGGTGTAGAACCCGACGAAGCAATAGCCTGCCATCCGAGACCGAGTAACCCAGACACGGGACTAGTCAAAAGACCATTAGAAACTTCATCTACGGCTCCGAAGACTTGATTCGGCACGGAGAACCCGGCCATTTGGACGACATCTTGAGCAAGACTCCCCACTGCCTCCCCACTGCCGTATGTTACGTCGAATGGTTGGGAGAGGTTTTTGAATGTGGAAGAGGACGTGGCATCAAATACCGCAATCCGTGAGCAACCTATCGTACAGCTAACGTCTGCCACCCAAAGGTCTCTGTGCTTGCGATGAGTCAATCTAGACCGGGTCGGGCCGGATGAAAACTCACGCTGAACCGGTGTCAAGTATGACGTCAAAGGACACAGGTGGCGTTCCAATGGCTAACGAACCATAGAAACTATTCAACGAGAAAGTTCAACGGAACCAGAGCACAGTGGACATGTTAAATTTTTACCTCGAGTCGGCATTTTGGTTAGTTAACCTGACGGGGTTGTTAGACGATGACCTGATGAATGGTGCACACGATGTAGAGTAACTTACAAGTTACTGCCTTCACTCCTCTTCTTCGGAATAGAACCTCCATATCTGTTTGTCAGAAACACACGCTCATTTTGCGCCCAAGTTTCCCAATCCTCGACAGAACGGGCAGACGGAGCTCTGCGTTGAAGAGTAATGGACTGCCCGGCAGTGACTGGCCTCGGACTCGGTACAGCGACACAACAACTTGACGAGAGCAATGCAACAAGTAGCCATGCAGAAGACAACATTGCGGATGTACGAACGAAGGAGAGAAATTTAAAAAAAGGAGGAAATGGTGGCGGTCACAGTCGAAGATGAAATACGACTGGTAAGCCAAGCGCTAATACTGTCACTTGACTGCGGAATGGAAACCTCGCACCGCAAGGTTTACTTAGCACTGAACGATGGTCGGACTGAGAACAAGGAGTGGCCGGCTCGACAATATATACTGAAATCGAAAGGCTGTTGTGCCTGTAAATGGCTTGGCTGCGGAGGAGCAGTGCTACGTCCGTCGGGGCTCAGCAAGTCTTCTCACGGTATTGTCGGTACCAGTAAGCCAGTGACGAACAGATACCCACACAAAACTAGAAAACCTCGTCGTTGAGACCAGCGACCAAGGTGCCAAGGGCATCGGTAAGTACTCGTGATTTTTCTGAGACTCCAGAGGGCACTTGCGCATGCTGCGCAGCAACCCCTCTTCAAATCAGTAAGCGGTTGCCACACCTTGCTGCTGCGCTTGTCAAACTACGGTGAGTCGTTCCAACTAGGAAATTACAATCTTTCCCGGGAACATCGCATCGTGGGTATCAGCTCGAGGTATTTTATTGGGATCACTAGTTGCGGACGATGGTAACTACAGGTTGAACCGACGCATTAGTGGAAGCCATTTGCAGTGTGCCGTTGGGCGGATCGTCGCCCGGCATTAATGCCACTGCCCCGCAGCAGGTCTTCGCAGGAATGACTCACGTGAGGCGGTTGGTTAGTTCCTGTTGCAAGTACCGGCCGCTGGGGATTAGGGCGAGGTAGGTGGGCCAAGGATCCAAGCCCAGGCCCGTCGCAGCCAATTTCTTCGTCCCTTTGTTGGCTTTTCGTGGTAAGCGGTCTTGGCGAACGCCTGCAGCATGCTCTCCAACCACGTTTATCAGTTAACAAATCGGAGCTCATGTCGAAGCAACAAGCCGATAAACACGATGTAAGATCATGATTAGGTGAACAGCGCTACACAGGGATTTATGCCACAAGTCGATGAGATCTAAGGGGACTCAGAGGATCCCCGAACTTTGAGCAGTAGGCGTCATATACGCGCAGACTGCGTCAAAACGACGAGGTGCTGGTCATGGTTCGTTTAGAGGTAACCAAATCATTGCTTCATGTCCGAACAGCTTAGAGATACTACGGAACTCAAGTAAACTTAGGCAGAACACGAGACAGCGCAAAGTGTCACATAGGGTTGGGACGGGGGTGGACGATGTCAGTCTAGCCCCTTTGGGAACGCTGGTAAAGGAGAGGAACGCATAGTCACGCCAAGATCTTCTCCAATATGCCGGCTATCTTCGCAACGATGTCCGCGATCACTGGACGTGCAAACGGATCGCGGCGCCAACACAACATACATATCTCCCACCATCCGTCCATTGAGCGGGACTGTGTGGAGTGTCCACTCGGTCTGTCCAGTGGCCCTTCCATAATGCCATGCATGAGATCTCTTTTAGTAGGTTTGTCGTGGAAAGGGGGCTCCGAATATATCTCTCAGTGAACGGACAGGAACAAAAAGCAGATTGAAAAACAAACCAAGGTTATCTTGCTCTAAGGCGGGCTCGCCTTCGCGATCCAAAGAAGCTTCTATAGACGAGCTCGTCGCGGACTTACCAAAGGACGAGGACCAACGGACTTGTTCTGGACATAGTCAAACACGTTCATCTTTTCCATACAAGGATGAATTGAAGAGACGGCCATGTTGAAAATCGGTCGAGATTCCGAACAGTAACCGTATAATTCTGTGACAAAGATTCGACCACAGGTGTACTTCTCGTAGAAAGCGCCACACCACAGTGAGCTAGTTGCATGGAGAGATTTTGGGCACGGACCTCAGCGGCCTCCTAAGTAGTAGGAGGGTAAGCGTGAGTGGTCTTGACTGCAACCATTATTCCCCGTGGTTGCAAAGTTCCTTCGTACATATCCGCAGATTCACCGGCGACCGGCCATCGGATGGTATATCTGCCAATTCTTCCATCAAGAGGACTGTGTGATGTGGTGCATATTCAGACTGGTTTGAGTGCAGATCCCGACTCCAACAACTTCGTGGTAGTAAGCGGAGGAAATCAGCATGATTTGCGCTAACACCAAATCGGCACTTTATAGCCTATATAAAAAGCGTCGGGGGACACACCTTCGGGGGAAGACATGCGCGGGGAGAAGGCTCATTTGACCGACAATTCAAAGGCCGAGAAAGAGTGGATGACAAATAGTCAGAATCCATACAACCATGAGGCGAGATTGGTCCGCGCATCTCAAAGAACAAAATCATGATGAGCTCTCCGGCTTGATCGCAGTCCCTGCAAGTCAGGATCAAGGGTAGGGCAACGAGGGAGGCTGCCAGTACGTGTCCTGTAGCGTCTGTTGGCAAGGCATGTGTCACTGCGGTGTGGATGAACTCGCAGTGCACTCTATTTACGTCTATTTGTGCCTCAGCTACGATGTATCGCAGTACCAGCTGAAGAGGTGGGGCATGAAGCTGAGGTTCCACTTACTTCGTGCCACCGCCAGTTGGCCAACTCCACGTGGGTAGTCACCATACCTTCGTCAGCGGTCCAGTTTTCCGGGCAGTGCCTTGACAGTCCTGTGCAATATGAAAAAAAAAGAAAACGTTTCGTTAGCCATCGTTTGGAAGCGATGAAAGGCATGTTTGCAACGCTGAGCCTATAATCATCCTACCTCCTGTCCAACATTGTCACGTTCGTTGGACTGTTTACGGGTATGGAGTCATGGTATGTATTGCTTCACAGGGTCCTACTGCCCTAAGACAACTGGTCATCGTTATCTGCTAGGCCCATTGCACTAATTCTTGTCCGTATTTTCAACACTCCAAGGTGCGTTTGCCGTCCATCAAAGCCAGCCCAGTTACTAAGTGGTTCACCCCAGCAACCGAACTTCGTCGTCTCGTGATCCGCTCCGTGAGCTTCCTTTCGGGACCCGTGTGTCGAAAAGTCTAAAAACAAGGTTCATCCATCTTCAATGAACCCCTCATTCGATCATGTGGTGCGAGTCGAGTGTAACTCTGCGCTGCCTCGCGTCGTCTTATCTTAACGCCTGAGGAAGACTTTTTTTTTTGCAATAGGGTACCAGTGGAACACAAGTTTCCCTTGCGGAACGCCATGCAGTGGGTTAATGGGCGATGGGCTTTTCCCTTCTGGGTACTCCTCTGTCAGACGAGTATAAAGCATCACACACGGCCACCGCTTAACCTTTTATTCAGTAAACACTAGACTCGTCACCATGGCCAATCTACAGGAGGTTCTTCAGCAGTATGCTGACCTTGCATCTCCATACGCCATAAACCTGAATACACGGGTCATTCGAGACCCCAATGGGTTTACTCAACGTGGAGGGTTTGCCGTAGTGTATGCGGGCACTCTGCGACCCGATGGAAACAGGGTAGCTATAAAGACGGCATGCGGTGCTCCTCCAAGCGACGAGGCTGCGATCAGGGTAAGCTCAACAGTCGTCTCCTGCTAATGAATCATCGCAATCTTCTCAATATCACTGGATAGCGTATCCTCAAAGAAGTGCATCTCTGGCACAAACTCGATCATGAAAACATTATTCCGGTACTGGGCATCACCACTGAAATCGAATCAACACTATCCATTGTGTCTCCTTGGATGGAGAAGGGGAATGCGTGTAATTACGTGAAAAATGTGACCAATGATCCTCGCCCTTTGGTAAGTGGCTTGGTATTGTTGGTCGGAATCAATGTAACAGTAGTCACGATTAGATGCGAGGTATCGCACAAGGACTCTATTACCTGCATACTCGTCAAGGGGGCGCGGTTTTCCACGGTGACTTAAAAGGCGTAAGTTTACCTGTTTTCAACAGTTACCACTATTTGACCGATGTTTTGTCATAGTCCAACGTGTTAATCTCTGATAGTGGCCAAGCCCTTCTTGCCGACTTCGGCCTTTCTCATCTTGACAACTCTTCGTTTAATATGTCGGTCTCCAGCGCTCTTGGATGGACTGTATTTTGGACAGCTCCCGAGATTCTTAATGAGGGAAGAAAATCCGCCGCAGCGGATATCTGGTCATTTGGAATGACACTCTTGGTATGCGTATCACCTTTCGCGTGTATTATGCGATCAATCAAGTTTTTACAGGAGTTATTTACGCGCGAGAGACCCTTTCATCTACTCAAGTCAGCGACCGTCGGCATAAGAATTTGCAGTGGGCAGAAACCAGCCCGCCCCAGTCTCGAAGAAACATGTTCGCGTCTGACAGACCCATGGTGGAGTATCTGCTGCAAGTGTTGGGAGGACGAACCCGCGTTGCGTCCAACCATCGCAGATGTTTTAACAGACATCATGAACATATACTAAATCCCTCAGTGGTTTACCATTAGCCCATCGATTTTTACCAAGTTTCCTAGATGAGAAACTTTAATGCACGACTTTTGTCGCTTTGCCGATGTAGTTAACTGGCGGGTGCGGGATCTTGCGCAGGCGCAACGGTCATTCCCATACGTACTTGATTATTGAGAAGAATGCTGCATCAATTTTACATACTGCTTTCCCACTTAGCGTGCGGTCCCGAATTGAGTCCCACCTCGGTTCAACCTTCAACTTCAAGCTTCAAGCCTCGTGGCAACACTAGTCTCCAACAACGCGTAAATTTTACACTGCAATATTTCTGCGGTCCCAAGTATGCATTACTGACATACTGTAGTTATTCGCAAGCGTACCAATGGTGTGTTGTAGTTTCCTGCTGGCTGACGCGGTGATACCTTGTAGATCGTCTCTCTTTTCGCATGGCTTGTTCCCTGCTTGGCCCTGTAAATCCCCGGCTTCGAGCCCCCATTCAAGCTGCGGCTTGCGGGTCAAGGTGGATCTAACAGAATGCTCACAAGAAACCACTGATGACAATATTGCATGCTGCTTTCTCGACTATGCACCCACTACGGAACAAACCTTTCCAATGGCTGCAACGGCATCCTTGTAACATGGAGTAACCAGATACTACGTCTGAAAACACGAAGAGAATACGGTAAAAGCATTCCAACTTATGCAACCGCGGTGCCTAATTCTTTCGTGTTCCCTCACCGTTTTGTCGCTCAAACACTGGTTTATTCCTCCTGTCTACATTCCCCATGACATACTACTTATGCTCCAACATTCACCAAGGTGAACTTCGAGTCACTCGTACCCAGGAAACTCAAACTTAAATAACACTTGTGGTGGGCAGGAAAAGGACCCTGCCCGATGGGGCCGACGAGGATCTAAAGAAATGTGTGTTTTAGTCTTCCAGAGTATCACCTGCAACCCAAGTTTTACAGCTACCTGCGGGTTTCCGTTGTTGGTGGGGGCGATCCATCCAATTTCTTCTGGGCCATCAAGTCTCTTGGTGATTCTGTCCACCCATGCAGCCATCATCAGTGATGTGGAGTCACTAGGATCCGGTTTGCCACAACGAAAGCACTGAATGGCGACCTACGTATATGCGTCGTGATTTTCTCTGTACCTAACCACCCACTCTTGTGGGGGTCCATCTACGGTAGAAAACACCCGGCCTTCCAGCTCGACGACACGAAATCCATTGATGGTAAGTGTATACACATCAACTTCGACACGCCGGAAGATGAACTAGACAAAGTGCGTGGATGAGTGTACGAAGGACACTAGGTGACTTGGCATTCATCACGTGTGACAGGTAGCATGATGATATGCACCCTTGGAGCATTGACGCCGGGATTCCTTTCAATCAAGTTGACCGGTAGGAGGGCAGGTAAGACCACCGAGTGCCAACGTAGGGATTGTTTGGGGGAGCCGAGGAGATGATGACCTCGATATCTGCTTTGAAGTTGTTGGGCATGCTGACAGCGATGAATTCGTTCCCAAGGCTAGATGTGGGGGATTTGGTGATTCGACAGCGTCAACTCTGGGAGACAGATGGAGGTCGCTAACCATTGTCCTTTTATCCCTCTGGGATGCTGCAAAGGACACCACGATCAGGTGAGAAGTCTTCCGAGTTGACGCAATGCCACACGTGCCGTATTCGAGTGGGCTTCTGTTCGACCTGTCAAGCTTCGGACTAATCGTATGGAGCGAACTCGATTGAACCTCTTTCCTCGGACCCCCTGGTCTGGCGCTCGGCTGCCTAGTAAATCATAGAGTATTTGATTCCTTCGCTATAATATTCCAGTCTATTATGTGCCCATTCCGCAGTCGCTTTGGATCCTATCGTCTTCGTCTGATGCCATCCCCCACATGGTATGTATGGGCCAGTTGGGACCAGTTCCTTCCCGAGTAGAGTTATCTCGAGACATGCACAGTGAGTCATTCCTGCCGCACTAGTATCTTTCGAGCATAACCCCAGCGAGCAGATACTCAGAAGAGGTAGACCATCGCAACGTCAATGGGGTTATTTCAGCCCCGCTCTGGTACGTTGGTGCATACGCTAGTACACGGCTGGTCAATCAACCCGGGGTACGTTATATACATTCACAGCAATTACATGTATTAACCAGAGTTTCTTCGCGAGAAAATGGCAGCTGCGAAAAATTCTAATCCAACGACGCGCTAGATTAGATTTCGCGTCGTACGGTTGAGGTCATTGCCGAGGGCTGATAGCACTCCGACTTTACATTTGTCATGGCGAGCCGGTGTCGCGATGGTGCACCGAGGCTGAGTTGACATGGTACACTCCGATGCGCTGATCAGGTAAGAATCCCTTCGTACTAGCGCGATACCTCGCAGTTCTGTGAACCTGATTGAGGGTAGCTTCCATTCGAACTGACGGATGATGAATGATACTGGTGCCATTGAAGAAAGCGGGAACCAGTACTTCTCCAGCTCCTTCCTGGAGAGTTATATCTCTCGTCAAATGTTTCCATGTAAAACTATATCAGGTGACCGCACTAAATGATCACGACATGTAATTTGTTTGGCGAGTGCATGTATATATATCTCACCTGTACGGTTCCACTCCGTTCATACTCGCATTCACAGGTATCATCCGCACGATTTTAGAGGCATCGACTATCTGAACGAGGACCTGGAACGAATGTTGCGTGTAGAAGATACTAGGGCCAAGCTAATCACACCGAAGGTATTATCTAACAAACTGGTTGAGCGACAGTAGGAGGGACCCATTTAGCGCCGACGCTGTCGGTCTCAACCTGGCGCGGAGAATCACATTAGATTGTTTGGTCCGGCGATCTCTAAAGGCTGAACGACTCACATGTATGCACTATCATTGGGCCTGAACGTGATGATCCATCTCTGGGTTCCCTCATAGTAGAGATAGTCCTCAGCGTCTACGGCGTCTCCAATCCGGTATGTATTCCCTCCTAAATAATCGAGTCGGTAATGTAGGCAATGCGGTTGATTCCATCACGAAAGTCTCAGATAGGAGAGCACAGGAAGGTACCCGGTCGATGAGGCTGCAACTCCGCAAGAAACGCGGGTGGAGACGGGCTGGGTGGGCTGAAGAACGACGAATCTAGGATTTTATCCTCGAGAGTGTGGATGGCATATTCATGTTTTCCCGCCTTGATGGTCCGAGGCACGTGGAAAAGAAGAATCGACAACTTAAACTTTGGGGATGCAACAGCGGGTCCAAGCACCTGCTATCAAACGGATACATCCTGAGAGATGCCGATGATGAGCCCGGTGAAATGTCTCCACGGATGGTTTGAGTTGTTGGATTCGCTATCGCAGACAGAAGTCTAAGGTCAGAGTGCAGCTCCATGGGACGAGGGTATCCTCCTCGTTGCACGGCAAATAGCAGAGATGAGTGTGGATGGAAGAGTCCAGACAACGGAATCATAGCTGCTGTATCCTGGTCAGAAGCCTTGCTTGGTGCGGAATGAGACACGGGTTTGAGATCAACACTCATAGGCTCACAGCAAACTCAAGACGCCAAGATTCGTCGCCGATGCAAGGAGCGGTGAGTTTGATATCCTCGCTAAGCCCGTTCGATATCCAGAGGACTACCTGCTTGTGCATGGTGTGGCGTAGTGCGTGTCCTCAGCCATGCACACACATACGGCTCCGGGGTTCGTCTTCATTTGAAATCTGTGTTTCTCATCAGAACGTCGCGAAGTTCTGTGGACTCATGTGAGCACTGACGAGCGCCTGATGGCTTCACGTCGGAAGCTCGGTCCGTTGGACCCCGCGAACCGCTGAAGTTAACAACTGAAAAAAAAAAAAAAAAAGTTAGGGCGTCAACGGAGACAGGGAACTCTGGATGACGCCGAATTCCGGGCAACGGATATTTCAATCGGGGACTCGAGCGACAGTAAGTTCCTGTCCGTTTATCGTGCTCAAGATATGGCATTGGCATGTTACCTTACCCCTATCTTCGTATTCCCCCGAGCACGCCCCCGTTGAACTCGATACCAGTCTTGTGCGTTTTTAAATGACTAGTCACCTCTGAGTGTTCATGTCGGTTCGGTTGCGACGATGTTGAAAAATCTCATCATACATACCGTCAGCTCTGTGATAAAACCCCTGGAACGTGTTGCTGCCGCTGCCTCCCTTGCCGTCCTCATTGCTCGTCTTCTCTGATGAACCACCTGGCTTTCGTGAGTTTCTCGCTTTGACGTGGGTATTTTCCCCCCACACGTGCAAGGTTCCTCAGCCTCCTTGCGCACTCCGATGTTCCTCCATTCTGGTTGCGTGCGACAATCACCCGTCAGCAGCATCGCTCTTATAGTTATCTGGCTGGGTGCCTTTGGGTGGCATACCTCCACCACGGACGTACTGCATCTCCTCGCACTGGTCTCTCCATTTTTCTCTGTCCAGTTACCCCGCGAGTTATCAAGGTAACAATACCTGGGCTACTTGAGTGATTCAGATGACCAGAGAAAGTCGAATTCAAACCCGCATATACACGAGTCAAGGGCCTGCCACGGTACCCATCCAATGATGGATATCATGGCAGGCCTTTTTCTCATACCTTGCATAGGGTTGGTGGATTTGAGTGAGGGTGGTCCAGGGCCGAGGAAATGCATACTGCTGACCTTTACATGGAAGGCATTCCTCGAGGGCATCTGAGGACCCTTGCAGATACCCAGCTCCCAGAGGATAATAAGGCAGCTATATGTCGCCGGTTCTCCCTCTGTAGTCTTACCCTCAAGATCCATCACCCTCAAAACGGTTCCAATGACTTCTGCGGTGTATAAGCCGCAGATTTTCCTCGAGCCCCTTATCATTCCAGCATCTCCTCCTTGCTCACCTCCTTTCCAGCCGTTTGGACTTGACCTTGCACGAGGGTGGATCAAACTATGTCGGTGGATTTGGTGTTCATGAGTAATCGGCGTGAGTTATGGTCTATGATCAAGTTCGAGTTTTGTTTGGCCTGTGCTCAGTGCTTGATCACGTGACTTGCGAAGGCGGGTCCTGGCCTCGACCTTCCCTACAATATTCCGGTCGAAACTCTTGATAAATACTCGCCCAAAGATGGTGGCAATATGGCCCGTGTACGCAGAAACCTCGGTCAGTTGTTGGGAGTGTTTGAGGTAGTGTGTAGTTCAACTTTGATCCAGCTGACTCTCGAAGGGTACTCGTGTCACCGTGTGGGGAGGAAGATTGGTTCAGAGCAGCACTGTAAGGCACCCATCCCGTGAGTAGTGTCAAACGACTCAGTGACCTTGAAGGACTGTTGAAGGTGTCAGGCGGCTCCTCCAGTTTTAGAGTTCGCGCGTTTAAGCCATTCCGATCGTGAGCCGGTCCAAATTCAGACCGGTTTGGTTCTTGGGTATCCTGCCTATCCTGGTCACGATGCACGAGATATATTTACATAGGCGCCAACTCATACCCCTTGGCCCGAGGTTGTTCGCCGCCCTCCAAGCGTCGTTGTGGGACATTACTATGTACTCGACTCAAGACTCAACACAAAACCTTGAGGAGTTCGCTCGACGAGCATCTCGGTATCGAGGAGGCGAAATCAATCTCAATGGAAAGGTGACAAAGCATGACTCTATCGCTGTGCGGGGAGGATATGCTACTGTTTTCCGCGGAGTTCTGAATCCGACTGGACGGAGGGTCGCCATTAAGACAGCGCGAGGAGGACTTCCGGGTGATGAGGAAACTATCAACGTGAGATCAATGTTGGACTGTCGTACGACGCCCACTCTAATCGCTAGGTAGCGCATCCTCAGAGAAGTGCATTTGTGGTCTAAGCTTCATCATGAAAACATCCTCCCATTACTCGGCATCACCACCGATTTTGATTTCACGATGTCGATCGTTTCCCCATGGATGGAGAGAGGAGATGCACGTAGATACGTGAAAGACATCGCCATCGATCCTCGCCCTCTGGTAAGTTCAGGTGACTCAGTGCTATCCCCTCTTCATTCTGCATAGATAGAGGGAATCGCGCGGGGATTACTCTACCTGCACGACCTCGAACCGGGTACCGTTTTCCACGGGGATCTGAAAGGCGCAAGTGCATTTTCTGCCAGCAGATTAGCCATACAGGACTGAAACTCGTTGCAGGCAAACGTGCTGATGTCCGATGACGGCAGACCACTCCTGGCTGATTTTGGTTTCTCGTATCTTACCAATTCCTCCTTCAGCGTGCCTCTTCTTGAAGAAGTTGGAGGCACGTTACGTTGGATGGCTCCGGAAATGTTTGACTCTGCAAGCCGATCGGCCGAGGCGGATGTGTGGTCATTCGGAATGACTGCTCTGGTATGCACGTCACCGGCCAGCACGAGTAAAGTCGAACTGAATTCATGCAGGAATTGTTTACACGGAGGGACCCTTTCCACCGTTTCCGGGGAAGGGCCGTCATGAGTAGGATCATGAAAGGTCCGCCAGATCGCCCTACGGATGATGACACGTGTTTCCGCATGACCGAAGAGTGGTGGAGACTATTGTGTTCATGCTGGAGAGTTGAACCCCAGTCACGTCCAACCATATCGCGTGTCATCGCAATGATTGACAGCATAGTAAGTCCCATTTCACTGGAAGATATCCCATACATGATTTGCTTTTTGTAGAAAAGGCGTGCCACCAGAACCACTGCCGATGTTGATGCCGCCCTCGTCCAACCATTCCAAGGCCTGAATATGCACAACAATTTGCCTGGTCCCCCTGTTCCACCATCCAGTTTTCCCGCTGAAGCTGGAAATCAGAGGACCGTCAATACTGTCACCATCTTTACTTCCAAAGACAACCCCCTCCTCACGTCGGTGGAAGTGTGTCTTACCACCACAGCCACTTGATTACGCTGATTTAGAAAAAGGTAGAAATCACTCTTGTGCCAGATGATACTTCCGGGATGTATAGAAGTTATTGGCCAATCGTTTGGAGAGTATGTCTTTCGTTCGTCAATTATCTTTAGTTTCTGGCGGCTGACAGCGCACAGACTCTGAGCTTTCCAGCACACGGTAGGTGGTCACTTGGATCCCGTCTCAGAACTACCTGAATCGAGAACTAGCAAACATGCATCACGTGATTGAGATACCTGACGTGTAGGTTATATCAAGTCTGTCTTCCGAGGAGAAACTTATCAGCGTCCTATCAAGGGTGGGCGTGAGCACAATTACGGATAAAGGTGACGGTGTCTTTGTTTGCGTCAACAGGACGACTGTTACGGTAGGTAATCCGCCAATGCCAGAGAGAGATCTTTCTATGACAGGGCCTCAGGCCAGCCAACAACGCCATGAGTTCACTTTCAAGAATAACCGTTGGGAATCGCGACTGAACATGAGTATCCCCCCAAACGTCGTGAGGATGGAGAATGTCTGCGGGAAATCAGACGCCTTCGCTGCATGTGCTATTACGGCCAACCACGGAGCGGAGCCTATTCTGCATCTTGGCACGTTAACGTCAGTCGCAGTTTGTCTGGGGCGTCATGGAGCTTACTTGCGGCTTGCCATGCAGCAACGGTAACTCGACGACCTTCAAATGGCCTATTATTTTTCAGGCCTACGTATACAATCAGTATAAGAGTATGCGGAATTTGTTCTTGTGCTGTGAAAGAAGCTGATACCGTCTTAAGGGGGTCAAGTGTTGACATCTGACAATGGGAACTCAGGCATGCATATTGACACGAGAACTACTCGAGATGTAAGTGTGGTGTGGTTCACATGTGGAATTAGGGGTAAAACAACACCTTCTCTCAAAAAATGCTGCAGGGCGTTGTCCAGCTTTACACAGCGAACAATCAGCCTACTATTCGGCAAGTAAGATAAACAAGATGGTAGAAGGATTAGGGGATTCGAGTCATGTAACGCAAGTCAACCGAATTGAGTGAATCGGTACATAATACCCAGAATGCAGTCCATTTCCGCACCCGTGCGCCGTTCCCCTAGCACGAGAATAGCACGACAATAAGCAAGCAGGTCAAAGTATCTGACTGTACACTGCTTAAACGCTAAACTACCCCACCAAGGCAGGACTGCAGAATGACAGGCAGATCTGCACACTGGCACTCCTTCGTGAGATTAGATAAGCGGTCCACTAAATCTTCAAGCAATTCCATCTCTCCGGCCCCCACCCCCTCACCATGAAGATTTGTTGTGAAGCTCAGTGCTGGCATTGAACGCATGCCTCTCTTTCAATCGAGTCGTGAGCTCATTCTGCGCCCGTACAGTACTTACAGTAGTGGGAGCTGGTGGAAGTGCGCAATCTTCGTCGAACGCAAGCAAGACTTTGCGACATTCACCTACATTTTACCACGATCACTTCTGTGAATCTGCCGGTCTAGATTGCGCTGGCTACTTGTTTTAATCTTTCCCGTGTTCACTTGCACCACTAAATACAGCTTTGTCCTCTATAAGATATTATATCATCTGCAACGGTGGAGGTCAATTTTCTTCCCCTAAGCGGGAGCCAATGAGGGATCAAGGAACATCTGACTCGCCCCCAACGCAAGACGGCTCAAAGTATAATGAACATCACGCAACAGTCTTTTGGCTGCACGCGACATGTATTGGGCACTAGTTCGAAATTGCCTTGCTTGCACTGCTCCTCAAGTACATGCTCGACTCGTGACAACCGCGGTCGGTTGGGTAGTACAAGGACTGTGTGGGCGAGGCTAATCTGAAATTATACTGTGAACAATCATGCAGAAGGTGTAGCGGACTTTGCCTGATGGTTTGCTTCTTCAGGCAACAAAGTATATCACCCCAAAGACGGGTGGATCCGATAAGGTGTGTGTTGATTAGTATGACGGTGTATAACGCACCCTGGATTGATCAGCCGACCATGTACCAGCATATGTACCTACGTGGAAAAGTGGGGCTGAAGTTACCCCATCGACGCAGCGATGGTATACCTCTCCTGGGTGGAGTCTCCTCGTTAGGGTTATGCTCATAAAACGCTAGTCTGGTAGGAAATCACCCACCATGCATTTCTCAAGATAACTTTACTCGGTTAGAAACCAGTCCCAACTGGATCATGTCATGCGGGAGATGGTGTCAGATGAAGAGGATAGGATCCAAAGCGGCTGGGGAATCATAATAGGCAGGGATGTTATAGCGACGGAATCAAATGCTCTATGATTTACTAGGGAGCCTAGCGCCAGACGAGGGGATCCGAGGAATGAAGTCGATTTCGTTCCATCGATTAGTCCGTAGTTTGACAGGTGGAACAGAAGCCCACTCGAAGAGGACATGTGTGGTATTGCGTCAACTCGGAAGACTTCTCACCTGATCGTGGTGTCCTTTGCAGCATGCCTGGGGGATAAAAGGACAGTGAGTAGCGACTTTCATTTGTTCCCCAGAGTCGACGCTCCGAATCCCCCACATCTAACCTTGCGAACGAACATATCACTGTCAGCATGCCCAACAATCTCAAAGCAGATGTCGAGGTCATTATCACCCCGGCTCTCCCGGGAAACTCCTACGTCGGCATTCCCGTGATCTTACCTACCCTCCTACCAGTCAACTTGATTCAAAGGGAGGCCGACATCCAACCTCAACGGGTATGTATCATGGCATTATTTGTCGTGAGAGATGAAGGCCACGTCACCTGACGCCCTTTATACGTACTTTGTACAGTTCATCTTCAGGCGCGTCGATCTGGACGTATACACGCTTTCTATCCATGGGTTCCAAGTCATAGAGCTGGAAGGGAGGGTATTTTCTGGCGTAGACCAACGCCCGCAAGAGTGGGTGGTGAGGTACAGAGAAAACTACGATGCGTATACGTAGGTCTCGTTCACAGCGTTCGTTCTGGTAAACCGGATTCTGATGACTTCATATCGCTGGTCGTGGCTGCATGTGAATGCATGAATGGACAGAATCACCAAGAGGCTTTATGGTCCCGAGGAAATCGGATGGATCGCTCCCATCGACGAAGAAAACCCACAGGTAACTGTGGAATTTGGATCGCGGAGATACTCTGGAAGACTAAGACTCACATTTCTCTAGATCCTTGTGGGACCCATTGGGGAGGGTCCTTCCTACCCACCAGAAGTATTATTCAAGTTTGAATTTCTTGAGTATGAGTAACTCGTTCAGACGAACGGGGGAGCATAAGTAGTATGTTGTTGGAGATGTAAACAGGAGGAATAATGAAACCAGTGTTTGAGCGACAAACAGTGAAAGGACACGAAAGAAATAGGCACGCGGTTGCAGAAATTGCAGTGTCTTATTACTATGTTCTCTTCCCGTTTTCGTATCTGCTCGATCAATTATCTTGCTCGTATCGCTCCCCAAATATGTGTCCTAAGCAGAGGACCTCGGAGAACTCGGGCGGTGTAGTGATTGGGGCCGAGGAATGTCCACATGAGATGGACCATACCTGAAGCTTCACCAGTGATAGTTTGTTTTGGAATGAACCCCACTCTCTTTCCCTGGATTGTATTGTCGTTTGGAAGGCGGAGAAAACTTTCATCGTCTGAGCGGATGCCAACGAATGAATCATGATCACAAAGAGCGGGGCACCGCGACAAGGTAACGGCTGGATCATTTTAACACGCAGCAAGGGTCATGCAATGAAAAGTACGCGACGGTCTTTGGGTCGTACAGGACAACATCGTATTGTTACACTTCAGACACGAGTAAGACATTGCCTTGCTCACATCACTCCACGGGTAAACCTTCGAATCTGAACAGCTGCCGAGGGAGGAACTGAGGAGGAATGGAATGCGTAGAGATTATGGGCTCGAGGACAACCTGGAAATAGTAATGAATAATTGTTCGCATATGTGGGATGAGAGGTGGCCCATACCTGACGGAGCTCCGTCTCTTCAAACAGTGGAACAGTCCATCCAACAGGTTCACCCCTCCTTTCGATGCTAGGCATCATAGGATTAGTATCCGACCACCGCGAAGGCTAGGTACCAATAACTTACGTGTATGCACCCTGAAGTTCCCTGTAGACGATCACCCACTCCTCGGCAGGTTGGTCTTCGAAGGCAAACACGCGCTTCTCTTGACCACGGGTGTTCCTGTTCTCGACCTTGATGACGTAGGTGTTATCCCCTCCATTGACCGGCTCGACCGTGAACGGTGGCTGATCAAAGTCAGTTAAGACCCTGTAAGTAAGGCGAGAGGGGAGCATTACCCTAGGAGGCACGACTTCTCTGGGAAGAACTATAACTGGAAGGGGAGGCGGGGGGAAAATAGCGGGTATAATTTTGGAAACATCGAGTTGTTCGTTGTCCTGTACAGAGATGATGTAGTATTGGCCGTGAAGGAGTATGTTTGCCATTTTGTTGGGAAGTGCCGACAGCTTGTCGCCCTTAAATCCTCCAAGGACTGGGTACCATCGAGGTTATCCGAAAGCAGTGGATCCCACCCGCCAGGGGTCACAAGGCAACATTCTTATTCGAAACACTACTCCATCAGAACAAGCTCCGATGGAATGTTCTGCGTGTGCCGAAGAAGTTACTCCACCGCATACAGGATGGAGTAATCGATGCGAAGCCACAGGTACGGTGCCACGTAGAGGAAAATGCATTGCATATTGCGAAAACCGAAGATCGGACGAAGGGAAAAATCAGGTCCGGATCGCGTGTACCAAACCGTACACCAGCAAATGTTCATACTGTCTCGCACGTTTGCGCAATGCGGACTCTGTGCAGTGAGAGGTCGCTGGAGCGAAGATTTATTGAGGGTGCTACGTTCCTTTGGGATTAGTGAGGACCACTAACCTATGACTCTTCTTCACATCGTCATTTCTGCTGGGTGAGTAACTTGGGAGAGGACGAAAAACAGGGTATTGTTTGTGCTGTTTGCGCAGCAGCGGTCTTCCCCAAATGGCGCAGAGGTTAGTGTTTCTTGGTTCTCTGTTGCACATCCATACACACTCATAGAGAATCGATGGCTTATGCCCTTAGCGAGTCTGACCGTCGGACTTGCTTTGTGATGAGCGGCGTAGGGGACTCTCCCAAACAATCACCTCTGATCTGGCACGTCATCTGCGGAGATCTAATGTGAACTCACCCGTTGCCGTTTGATCTAAGGGATGCAGCCGGCGCCCATCTTATCCCAAGCCATTTGAATCACCTTGTTCGCGACGTAGTATGGGTACGAGACTACCATATCATATGTTTGAATAGAGGAGCCAATCAAGAATGAAGGGACCAATAGCTGATCCCCGCACTTCAAATCGGTCCTCGGAAACTTGCGAATCGTGCGATGGTAAAAAAAGGGGGCCGTGGAAGTTGGCAGGTTACCTATGGCGGGCATGTAAGAATGACACGATTCATCAAGGTTCCATGGCTGCCGTCAAGAGCGAGTCCCGAAAATCAAACGCTGCTCTCGCATGACCATGCTGCAAGGGCTGGGCTGGGCCGTTCCAGGTCATTCCCCCGCAGAGTGACTGGAGAGTCATATCAAGGTTCATGAAGCTACTTACGAGCCTCAAGATGGTTGTCCCACGAACATTTCTCCTTGTAGTTCAAGTAACGGAGGCAGTCCGGACACGACGAGCCGGAGTAGCGGTTGGCCATCGCGTTCTCGGATAGTGACATCAACTTCCTTGTGGTTGGGTGACCTTGACTTGGTCAAGCCAGAAAAGCACAGGGTTGGTCAGGCGATTACATAAGCATGAGAACATGTCAATTTATTCCAGGAAAAGGTGCAGTGGCGGTGCGCACTGCCACTGCAAACCCATTTGCTCAGACACGTATTTGTTACAATTCAAATCAGACACAAGTACAATATCGCCTTACTCGACTTCACATCACTGCTCAGGTACACGCTCGAATTTGAACAGCTGGGAGGGGAGGAACTGAGGAGGCAAGGATTTTGTAGAGATTATGGGGCTGAGGACAATCTGAAAATATGACATGGATAATGGTTCTCATACGTGCGAAAAGCGGTGGACCATACCTGACGTGGCTCTGGTTCTTCGGATTCCGGAGCAGTCCATCCAACAGGCCCACCCCTCCTTTCGATACTAGGTATCATTCTATCAGTATCCAACGCTCGTGGATACGAAACACCAGTAACTTACGTGTATGCTTTGTGATATTCTCTGTAGACGATGATCCACACCTCAGCAGGTTCGTCGGCGAAGGCAAAGACGCGATCCTCTTGACCACGGGTGGTACGGTTACTGACTACGACGACATAGGCATTGGGTTCTCCGGTGTCGACCGGCACGACCGTAAACTGTAGCGAATTAAGGTCAGCCGAGTCCTTGCAGGTGACATACAAGGTGAGTAATACCCTGGGAGGCAAAACTCCTCTCGGAAGGACAATAACTGGGGCAGGAGGTGGGGGGAAAATCAGTGGGCCAATGTCGGAAACACCGAGGTTATCGTTGTTCAGCAAAGAGGTGACGAAGTACTGTCCAGGAGAAATCTTTTCGGCCATGTTGCAGATAATTTGTTGAGTGTCTCTGATGGGGAAGTACCTACAGCTGGTCGCCGTTTTTTATACTCTGCGGACTGAGTACCTTCAAGGTTTTTCGGAAGGCCGTGGATTCCAGTCCTGTCAGGTCATGAGAGCACTTTCATATTCGAACACTACTCGATTAGAGCAAGCTCTGATGGAATGTTCTGCGTGTACCGAAGAAGTATCTGTACATACCAAGATGGATCTATAAACCTCGCAAGAGGACTTCAGCGCCGACCCGCATTTGCATTATGCGGAAACGGAGGTCAGACAGAAGACGCAAAATCAGTTCTGGATTGGGCGTAATCAAATCTTACGAGACACGTGCCCATACTGTCACGGAACGAAGGACGCGATATCTAAGCAATCACCCCGTGAACCTGGCACATGTTGCGAAAATATTAAGGTGAACTTACCTGGTGCTCCACCTATTGAAGATCGTATATACCCCAGCGCTGGCTTTTTCCTGTGAGTCCCTCGGAAGCTCTTAATCAATATTTTGCTCGCGCCATAGTATGGGTACGAAGACACCATATCGCATGAGTAAAATCCCAATCAGACGTCGATGCCCCGGGTTTGTGCTGGGGCGTTATGGTCTCTGAGGAAACGCAATCACCTGGTTTCCACATTTCAGGAGCTCTGAAAAACTTGCGGTCGCAGACACACGTACGCATAGGAGTCGGAGTCAGGTTACTAAGTCTGCGAAGACATCAGCGGGTCAGGACGGAGCATGCTATCGACATACCATCGTGTTCAATATCATTCAAGCAAGCCTCTATCACAATGAATCCAGTGCTCGATGTCGAACGTTGCTCTCATACGACCTTGCAGCAAGGTCAAGATCGTCACCAGAGCGCAGGATTCGACCTCCACGATGTACCCAGCATTATGCCCGTTACAGTGAGATGATTGAATATTGACCCAGCGCGCAAACCGTATGATGGTATCCCCGTGACTTCCCCACCAGCAAGACGTGAAGAAGGGGCGATGGCATTGCTCTTCAACTGAGCTCGAGACTAACGTGCCCGTTGGCTGACCGTTTGCGGCATAACCACACGTTCCAACTAGTTCTTCTCAGTCAGATGAAAGCCGATGAACGTTGAACCATCGTCGTCTCCGCAGGACACGCAACCAGTTCCCAGTAGCATCCTCGGACCTTCCAGATTCAAGTCGACATTTACTAGAAGGTATCTGCACGTTGCAACCCTCGGAGAATCGACGGTCGTGAAGGCGACATCTTCAGTGACTGCAGTTTTTCAAAAGCGAACGAGTAGCAATCCGAGCGAGAAGCGGTGAGCGTGAAAACCAATTGCTACGGTAGTTTCGCACACCCTAAAATGGACTCGACACCAACAACGAATTCGGCCACACGGATATGACAATCCTAAGGCCTAAACAACGAACTGTTGGATGCCTTATTACACCGACGAGGACTAGCAGTATGGCTCGACACCGCTATAAGAGAGACAGGTGTCATGAGCCAAGGGGGAGGGGGAAGCTGACCCGTGTCCATTGTTCTTTCAGACACTGCTGGAGTGCAACTGCACTTGAATGGAAGGTTCGCCTCCTGTTTGCTTGCGACGCCCTCGGTGAAGTCGACTCGTTTAGTGCACCCGTGTTTTCCTTCATCCCTAAACTTCTTTTTAGGAGTCCATCGACCAATCTAACCGCCGCACTGCTAACGCCCCCCACAATCGACCTCCTTAAAAGCTCGACCCCACCAGGTGTATCTCCAACGGCGATGTCTTTCACACCCGGGACTTCTACTGACAGCGAGATTACGACCAGTGTATTATCAGACTCGCTCCCGTCTGCTGACACCAATGGCGGCGTCGGACTCTCCGACCCCGCCACTGCGAGTCAGCGACGTGCAATGCTGGACTTAACTAACCGCCTTCGAAATACAGGGTATGTGTGTGTCCCCCATGTTCCATGCCAGTCGATGCATATATTCGCTCCCAGAGTTCAGAGGGATATTGACCTCCCTATGATTGCTGTCATCGGCAATCAAAGTGCGGGTAAATCTTCCCTCATCGAGTCGATATCTGGCATCACCCTTCCTCACTCTCAGGGCACTTGCACAAGGTATGTATGCTATTCACCTTCTCGTTCAATTGCAACCAGTGACCTTTACCATCCCTGGAGGTGTCCGACCGAGTGTAAGCTTACACAAGCAGACACGCCATGGACTTGCGTTGTGAAGCTTCATTTCATTACTGACGAGCGTGGCTCGCCCATCAAAGCTACCAACATAACGTTTGGTGACGCCATCTTCAATAAGGCTCATGTAGAAGAGCGTATCCGCCGGGCGCAGCGCGCAATATTAAACCCCAACACCGACTACAAAAAGTTAGTCGAAGGTCACCAAGTTACATCCGGCGCAAACGAAGCGTCTTTCTCACGGAATTATGTTTCCCTGGAGATCAGTGGCCGAGAATTAGCTGACTTGTCGTTCGTCGATTTGCCTGGGCTCATCGCAAGTGTCGGGTGTGCAGGGGATGCCAACGACATCGACTTGGTGAAAAACCTCGTTACGTCATATATTGAAAAGCCAAGTTGTCTCATCCTACTCACAGTTGCGTGCGAGAGTGAGTCTTAACAACTGCCGAGTTCGTTGCGAACATTGATGTTATTTATAGCCGATTTTGAGAACCAAGGCGCTCACCACCTCGCAAAGCAACACGATCCGAAGGGGAAGCGTACAGTGGGTGAGTCGCAGGAACCCTCTTCCCGTTTTCTTGCCTGAGAATGTTGCGCGGCAGGTGTCCTCACCAAACCAGATCGCATTCCTCAAGGTGAAGAGGAATCATGGATCCGACTCATCCGAAACGAAGTCGAACCACTCGATAACAACTGGTATTGCGTCAAGCAGCCTAGCTCTCATGATATTTCCTTAGGGATAAACTGGGTCGACGCTCGGAACATGGAGAAACAATTCTTCGCGACAAAGAAGCCGTGGTCTGGCCTCGATTCGCATCTACGTCGGTTCCTTGGTACCGGCAGACTCACAGAACGACTCAGCGCAATCCTCGCAGAATCAATTGCCCGGAGGTGCACCGTGTGATCTTGTTTGCGGGATCATACTGATGCGTGTGCATACGCAGGCTACCGGAGATTCAAGATGAACTTCAGATGATTATATTACAAACGCGTGATGACCTCGGAGAATTGCCACTAGCACCGTCTAAAAACCCTGTCGGAGAAATCAACCGCATCCTGAAAGGGTTCACCAGAGAACTTTCTGAGCTTCTCAAAGGTACCCCTGACGAAGAAGGGCTAGTCCAAACTATACGATCACATGCTGAGGTCTTCAAACGAGAGGTCTATGCCACAGCTCCGAACTTCATGCCGTGGGAGCAGAGGGATTCTCTCCGGCATCCGAAATTGTCTCCCGCCAAGTTTTTGTCAAACGAGGAAAATGTCGACACCGAGGATGAAGATGCCAACGACGAGCCTGGACCAAGACCATCCGTTACGTTGCGTGGGCATACTATATACATCGATGAGGTCATGCGAAGGGCACAAAAGTTGGTGTTATTTCCACTCCTGCTGAGTGTTTTATTGATTCTTCACAAACAGCGGCCGCACACGTGAACTGCCCGACTACTATCCCTTTGTTGTCCAAGCGGATTACATCCTCACAATAGTCAATAAATGGCAAGAACCCGCTGACGAACTCTTTGAAGTTGTAAATAGCATTATCAGGGAACGGGTCTGGAACATGGTGGAAAAGCATTTTGCGCATGTGGGCAAGGGCGGCGTCAAGCAAGCTGTGTTGTGAGCCACCCCACTTGCCTCTCCTAGTAAGTGGTGGTTGCTGAACCACCAAAGGATGATCGTTTACGATTACTTAGATGAAGCTGCGGATCGCACGAAGGAGAAAATTGATTGGTTGCTTCAAGTTGAGCGCGCACCGGCAACCTTGAACACTCACTATTATACCGATTATCGCGACAAGTTCCTTGCACACTACAGAGGGTGCAGAGAAGCTGACAACAATACCATGTCTAACTTTCGAAATTTAGCAACTGATTGGCATAAAGCAGAAACTGTGAACAAGGCGCTCTCGTCGCTGAAAGAGCTCGGGATTTCTGTGGAAGTCGACGATCTAGCCAGATTACTACCTTCAGATCCGTTGGAAGTGGCGCTAGGGATAATGGCGAGTGTCCGAGGGTACTTCCAAGGTACGTACATCGCGATTTTTCACCTGAGCCGAGATGAACTGATACACATTCATTCATCGATAGTCGCATACAAGCGTTTCGTTGATATGGTCCCCCTGGCGATTGACTACGAAATGGTCCGAGGAATGGAACGTGGCCTTGATGAGGCCCTCCTAGAGGGACTGCAACTCACGGGTGAGGATGCACACGAGCGCTGTGCTGCGATGCTTCAAGAGCCTACGGCCATTTCATCGAAGAGACAAGAACTTTCGAAGAAGTTGGAGAGACTCTGCGCGGCACGTACTGAACTGAAGCGGTTGAGTATTTGATGTTCCCGCTGAAGCTTGTTTATCTCTTATTTCTTTACCGTGCCGACCACTGGCCACCGGGAGCGCACTTCGTTTACCCGACTGTTGCAGTTTGAAATCAAATGACTTTGTAACGAAGGGCATGACTCTTCCGGCTTAAAATCCGACTCCCAGTGATAACCCTGCTATCAGACGGGTCATGAATTCCCATAACCGCTTCACATTGATGCGTACGTTCTTTCCTCCGCTATGTTGTCCTGGATTGCCTTCTTGGCCGTTCCCGGTTTCCACCGCTTTCTTTCTCAAGATTTTCATTACTTACATGCGCTGCTTATTGTTCACTGACCATGAGGATACGGTAGGATCAATCATTATTGCAGCAGCTAAACAGTCAACCGTACAAGGCGCGACGTCGATCACAGCGTGAGCAGGAGTTTGACAGTGACATTTTGGAATTATGTAAGGCCCGTTCTTTGGTGAGCGAGTCTACGATTCATTAATTAACTCGTCTGTCTACGCCGCTGCCATTTTCCAAACGATCCGATCGCCCGAGTCTCCCATTCACTGACTTGTGTGAGTATACGAGACGACGCTGTCCCGATCAATGTGCCACTCGCTGTCTTCGGCAACCGACACCCTCCCCACAGACTACGTTCGGGCAACTAAATGTTCACATGCATACGTAGTCAACGAGCACAGCGTCGAAAGGAAAGGAGCATCGCTGGGTGTGGGGTCAATACTGTGACACGGCCGTGCCTAATCGACTCCGATGCCGATCGTAGGTTACTGCGTCCGACGATGACGTTTTAACGGTTGCAGCCATGTACCGCGAGATTGGGGGGAGTGAGCGTGGCACCAGACCGGAGAGGCCTCCCCATTCTCCGGAAGCGGCCTATGCAAGGGATGACCATCTAGCTTTTCGGCCACTTTGGATACGAGGATGGGGAAACGTCCAAGGAGCACGACATTACACCTCAAAGGTACGTCCGGGTCCAACACTAATCAAGAGTAATGAGTGATACCCAACTCCCAATCTTTGACTCGAGGTGCATAGTCCAAGCACACTTTTGGATGCGGATCAACCACTGGAAATCGTTTTTCGTTCAGTGCAACTGGGAGATCGCAGTAGGACTCACCAAAACAGCGACCATGTGGTTTGGGGTAACGCCGTTGGTCCCTTCTTCAGCGGCATTCCTTGGAAGAGAGCTCGACAATAACCCTCAGTGCAGGTTACTTCTGTCCTACTCCTGCCACCATCGAGACCTACTCCCTTATGATTCTCCTCAAAGCAGTTCTCATCGCTACTGACAGTATGTCAAGGGTACCCTGCGATTTGAGTGCGCAATCCTTGGTCGGGGAAGAAACAAAGTCTTGCGGTGGGACTATCCTTGCACGCACTTCGTCATGACACAGTGATATGATGTGGAAGGATGCATTGTGAGCAGTAGCCATACTGTGACAGTCGACGTCGTGGCGGCACCAGTGATAGACCCCCAGCAGAACCAGAGAAGCGTGTCAGACGCGCTTCAGTGCCTACGGAGTGAATTTGAACCTCCCATGACTCGAGTGGATCGTTATGCGATCTTATATTCATACCTACCAGACGGGATAATGGGTGGTGCATGTATTGCTGTCCTACCTCACTTTCCATACAGAAACGACTGGAGTCACTGACCTGGTCCGAATCCGCAACTACTGATGGAAACTCAGGCGCCCAGAAACACATTATGGTGTTGATGCCATCGTAAGGGAGCTGATGTTAATCTTAGCAGGGGAAGCACAACAATTAGTCCCGAAAAAGCCAGGCACGGTGGCCTCGGAGGACGACTGGTTTGAACCACACAGGAGGAGTCAAAACACGATGAACATCATATAACAGTCTTTCGGTCATACAGGATACGTATTGTTACACTTCAGACACGAGTACATAGTTGCCTTCGTTGCATCACTCTTTGTTTACAGGTACGAATTTGAATAGCTGCGAGGGGAGGTACTGAGGACCCTGGTCGGATGGTTGGAAGATCAGGGTATTAAGGAGGACCTGGAAATATGCTTTAGACAACCGTCCTAGAGAAGGGGTAGACCATACCTGACGGTCGAACCCAGGCTCTTCGGGCGGGACAGTCCAGGTACGAGGACTGAAGGCTCTTTCGATGCTGGGCACCGCTGTATCAATATCCATCTCCCTCGTGCATGCCAAGTACGAGTAACTCACGTGTACGCTTCCATAGATTCTCTGTAGTGGATAACCCAATCCTCGGCGGGTTCGTTCGTCAAGGCAAAGACGCGTTCGCCTAGACCAAGGGTGTTCGCGTACTCGGCCCTAATAGTAAAGGTATAGTCACCAAAGTTGCCTGCCTCGACCGTAAACTGCGGCGTAACACGGTAAGTAGGATCCTCGTAAATAATCCACAACCTGAATATTACCTTAGTTCCCTTATACTCAGGAGAAAGTACTACGACCGGAGCGGGAGGGGGAGGGGGACAGGTGGGTGACGTATCACCGCAAACACCGAGATACTGGTTGTTCACCAGAGAGACGATGTAGTACTGGCCAGGATAAAGCTTGTGAACCATGTTGAATACAACAGAAGAGTGGCTTGCTTGAGGGAAGCACCGACAACTGGCCTCCCTTTTATTCTCTGAGGACCAAGTACCCTCGAGGTCTTTACAAGGCCGTGGATTCCACCCCATCGGATCATGATGAGGGCATGATCACACCTGAACGCCACTCCTTGAGAGAGTTCTGATGTAACGTTCCGCATGTACCGAAGAAACAACTCCACCACACATCAAGGTGGAGTGGTCAAGGCAAAGCCACGGCCATGGGACCATGCAAGCGACTCGATCCCTTACTTGCAATGCACATAGGAGGAACCGAAGAACAGACCACTGCGCAAAACCAGTCCTAGATCAGGGATAACCAAGTCCAGTACGTTCAAAGGTTTGCACACTGTGGCTTCTATACAATGAGGTGTCATTTAAGCGAGGAATTATTGAGGGTGCAGATCGGCTTGGGGTTTACTGAATAGTACTAGAGATAGTCGTTGAGTCCTTCTAACTTGTGGAAAACAACAAACATTGTTCGTGCATATGCACGAAGTCTTCCGGAGAACAAAGATCGATTTTTCCCGTTCCTAACTACATACCATGCCTTGAGTTAGACTTAGTTTGCAACGACTGGACTGAGAGACAACTATCCGAACAAGTACTCCGTAAATCTCACACGTTCGCGGAGTTGTGATTATAAACTTACCTAGCACTCCACCTGTAGACGATCATAGGGACACCGGTACCGGCATGTCTCGTAAGTCCCTGATCCACTCCTAACTGTCTTGCTTGCGCCATAACGGCATCATATCACATGAGCAGAAACCAAGTAGGTTCCACCATGACGGGTCGTTATGGTTGAATGAAAAAGGTAAAACGTATGGTCTCTTGAGGAAATACAAGCTCCAAGCCTCGGAAACTCACGATTGTGGGTACGTGTGAGCATGGGAGCAAAAGTCAGGTCACTAGGTCTGCTAAGGCGTCAACAAGGTGGGGCGGAGAAATCTATCAACGCATGTGGAAATTCACTTTCCCACGACCCTGTTGCAAGGGCTGGCATGTTCGTCAGAGGGCAAGGTTTGACTTTCCAGTGCTGACAGCATCTGCGCAGAGGCCTAGTAGACACCTGGACTCAGAAGGGAAAAGTGTTGTTGGGATGTACATAGGTCAGAGGCAGTATCTTAGGTAGCGCCTGTGGAAGTTGAGATGAAAGCACGTTGCATATGCGTCGTCGAAATAGATGATCCAATCCCACAAAGGGATTATGAGTGGGAGTGCATAAGATGTCTCGTCAGACAGGTTGTGATACGTCTACAGAGTGAGTGGATCTAGAGTTCACACATCAGTCCTCGTCCGGGTGACCGGAAAGATCCAAATACCCATGGAGGACCAGTACTGGGTATGTCCTGGGTTGGACTTGTTTTGCCCTTTGCAAGGAGCAGAGTCGGAATTCAGGAGGGAGAAACGCTGCATCTTCACGCACTGCAGCTGACAATTTGACGAGGTCCCACATACGCACAACGGTGTCTGCATGAAGTAGACCGGAGTTGATTTCGCGGTTGTTGTGATCGACAATGCAAAGAGTGCCTACTGTCGTGCCACTATGCTTGAGTCGGACCCCTGCCATTCGTCACGTGCTATCGCCCATGACCCCTGCCTCCCTCTACGTGCCCCTGCTCGGCTCTAGCCCCTTCCCGTTCCAACACTACTTACGGAATCGAGGGCGTTTCGTCCAAGGGGGAGATGCTGTGGAGCCTCACCTTCCCCACATCACTGACGAACCAGATGACTTTCTCTATTCAAATATAACCACCCGGCATGGTGGGAGCCGGTTGGTTTTTGCTCATGTGATGACACCTTCGTACCCATGTTACGGCACAAGCAACATAGTGAGATGTGGTGATGCCAGAGTCCATATGATTCTCTATGGGTGGAAGGCTTGGTAAGTCCATAATCACAACTCCACTATACATGCCATGGTTTACGGAGTACATAGTTATTTGGATAGGTTGTCCCTCACTCCGGGTCACCGCAAGGCAAGTCTAACTCAGGGTAGGTCCATTGGTGCTCCAAGGGTATGTAGTAGACAAAGATCTTTGTTGTTTGGAAGGCTTCGCACATATGCACAAGCAATGTTTGCTGTTCTTCCCAAGTTGATGCGATGACTATTTGAAAAAAGACTGGTGCCTTTCAGTAGACCCCAAGCAATTTTACACCTTCGGTAATTCCTCGCTTCAATGATCCCTTATTGCATAAAAGCCATGGTGCACAAACGTATGAAATCTGCTTCCTGTTGGATTATACCCGATCTAGGACTGGTTTTGCGCAGTGGTCTGTTCTTTGGTTCCCGCTATATGCAATGTAAGTTAGCGCTCGTGTTCCTTGCATGGTATGGTGCCTCGGGTTTTGCTTTGATCTCTCCATCCTAGTATGTGGAGTCTCTTGCTCGGTACGCATAGAACATTCCATCAGAGCGTACTCTAGTGGAGTGGTAGTGCGAGAGATACTCCATGATACCGATGGGTGGAATCCAGGCCTTTCTGATGACCTTAGGTGTACACGTCAATCCTGAAATGACAGGAAGGCAACCAACTGTCAGTTCTTCCCCCAACCAAGCCCCGTGACTGTCATCTTCAACATGGTTAACGAGCTCTCTCATGCCGTGTACCGCGCCATCTGTAAGGAGGCTGAACACTGCCACGGTGTTTCGTCTAAGGCAACACCTACTTCCCCCACCTCCCCACGCACTCCCTTCCGGTTGTAACCCTTTGTGAGGTAGGTGTGGACCCTGCAGCAATGCTCACCCTGTGCACTGTTTACAAGGACCAGTCTAACCTTGGTTTTCAGCGGTTTATGATCAAGCTGGCCGACGGGAGGACCAACACCTACGTTATCATGGTCGACCCATGGTGAAAAGGAAGATTTCACCTTTGCCTTCAAAAATAAACCTTCCGAAGAGTGGTCTATCCGCTACGACGAAGCTGGGGAGGCATACACGTAAGTTATTGGTGCTCGACATCCTCCAGAGTTAGGTACTGATACAATCCATGCCTAGTATTGTAAAGAATGAACCCGAAAGGGCGCATGAATATCTCGCGTGGACTGCGTCGGACGCAGAGCCCCAGGTATGGCCAACCCCCACATGTGAGGACGATCATCTATATGTAGCATATTTTTTCCTGTTCCGCGTTGATTCACACCTGGCCCTCTGGCAAATCCCTTTCCGGCAGTTCTGGTTCATTAGTGTACGTTAGTGATGTGAGGAAGGTAAGGCTCTACACCATCTCCCCCGTGGACGAAACGCCCTCGAATCTGAAGGGCAGGTAGAGAGAGCCAGGGGTCATGAGCGACGGCATGTGACGAGTGGCAGGGGTCCGACTCAAGTATAGTGGCCATGACAGCAGGCACTCTTTGCATTGTCGATCACATCAACTGCGAAATCAACTCCGGTCTACTT
Organism: Pisolithus microcarpus; assembly: GCA_024613185.1. Taxonomy (NCBI): domain Eukaryota; kingdom Fungi; phylum Basidiomycota; class Agaricomycetes; order Boletales; family Pisolithaceae; genus Pisolithus; species Pisolithus microcarpus. Next base: position 523,974 of record JANFAI010000029.1, read on the forward strand.
CATGCAGACACCGTTGTGCATATGTGGGACCTCGTCAAATTGTCAGCTGCAGTGCGTGAAGATGCAGCGTTTCTCCCTCCTGAATTCCGACTCTGCTCCTTGCAAAGGGCAAAACAAGTCCAACCCAGGACATACCCAGTACTGGTCCTCCATGGGTATTTGGATCTTTCCGGACACCCGGACAAGGACTGATGTGTGAAATCTAGGTCCACTCACTCTGTAGACGTATCACAACCTGTCTGACGAGACATCTTATGCATTCCCACTCATAATCCCTTCGTGGAATTGGATCATCTATTTCGACGACGCATATGCAACGTGCTTTCATCTCAACTTCCACAGGCGCTACCTAAGATACTGCCTCTGACCTATGTACATCCCAACAACACTTTTCCCTTCTGAGTCTGGGTGTCTACTAGGCCTCTGCGCAGATGCTGTCAGCACTGGAAAGTCAAACCTTGCCCTCCGACGAACATGCCAGCCCTTGCAACAGGGTCGTGGGAAAGCGAATTTCCATGTATGCTGATAGATTTCTCCACCCCACCTTGCTGACGCCTTAGCAGACCTAGTGACCCGACTTTTACTCCCATGCTGACACGTGCCCACAATCGTAAGTTTCCAAGGCTTGGAGCTTGTATTTCCTCAAGTGACCATACGTTTTCCTTTTTTCATTCAACTATAACGATCCGTCATGGTGGAACCTACTTGGTTCTTGCTCATATGATATGATACCGTTATGGCGCAAGCAAGATGGATTAGGGACTTACGGGATATGCCAGTGCTGGCATCCCTATGATCGTCTACAGGTGGAGTGCTAGGTAAGTTCATAATTGCAACTCCACGAACGTTTCAGATTTACAGGGAACTTGTTCGGATAGTTGTCCCTCAGTCCGGTCGCTGCAAACCAAGTCTAACTCAAGGCATGGTATGTAGTGAGGAACAGGAAAAATCGATCTTTGTCGTCCAGAAGACTTCGTGCATGTGCACAAACAATGTTTGTCGTTTTCCTCAAGTTAGAAGCTTAATAAACACAACGACTATCTCTAATACCTTTCAGTAGACCCCAAGCCGATCTGCACCCTCAGTAATTCCTCGCTTAAACGACACATTGCATTGAAGCCACAGTGCCCAAACCTATGAATGTACCTCAGGCTGGACTTGGTTATCCCCAATCTAGGACTGGTTTTGTGCAGTGGTCTGTTCTTCGGTTCCCCTATGTGCATTGCAAGTAAGGGATCAAGTCGCTTGCATGGTCCCATGGCTGTGGCTTCGCCTTGACCACTCCACCTTGATGTGTGGTGGAGTTGTTTCTTCGGTACATGCAGAACGTTACATCAGAACTCTCTCAAGGAGTGGCGTTCAGGTGTGAACGTGCCCCCATGATCCGACGGGGTGGAATCCACGGCCTTGAAGGTACTCAGTCCTCAGAGAATAAAAGGGAGGCCAGTCGTCAGTGCTTCTCCCAAACAAGCCACTCTTCTGCTGTCTTCAACATGGTTCACAAGCTCTATCCTGGCCAGTACTACATCGTCTCTGTGGTGAACGACCGGTATCTCGGTGTTTGCGGTGATACATCACCCACCTGTCCCCCTCCCCCTCCCGCTCCGGTTGTAGTACTTTCTCCTGAGTATAAGGGAACTAAGGTAATATCGAGGTTGTGGATTATTTACAAGGATCCTACTGACCGTGATGTGCCACAGTTTACGGTTGAGGCGGGCAACTTTGGGGACTACACTTTTACTATCAGGGCCGAGTACGCGAACACCCTTGGTCTAGGCGAACGCGTCTTTGCCTTGACGAACGAACCCGCCGAGGATTGGGTTATCCACTACAGAGAATCTATGGAAGCATACACGTGAGTTACTGGTACTTGGCATGCGCGAGGGAGTCGGATATTGATACAGCGGTGCCCAGCATCGAAAGAGCCTTCAGTCCTCGTACCTGGACTGTCCCGCCCGAAGAGCCTGGGTTCGACCGTCAGGTATGGTCCACTCCTTCCCTCATTCGTGAGGACGTTATCTAAAGCATATTTCCAGGTCCTCCTTAACACCCTGATCTTCCAACCATCCGAACATGGTCCTCAGTACCTTCCCTCGCAGCTATTCAAATTCGTACCCGTAAACAAAGAGTGATGCAACGAAGGCAACTATGTGCTCGTGTCTGAAGTGTAACGATACATATCCTGTATGACCGAAAGACTGTTATATGATGTTCATCGTGTTTTGACTCCTCCTGTGTGGTTCAAACCAGTCGTCCTTCGAGGCCACAGTGCGTGGCTTTTTTGGGACTAATTGTTGTGCTTCCCCTGCTAAGATTAACATCAGCTCCCTTACGATGGCATCAACACCATAATAATGCGCTGCTGGGCGCCCGAGTTTCCATCACTAGTTGCGGATTTGGACCAGGTCAGTGACTCAAGCCGTTTCTGTACGGAAAGTGAGGTAGAACAGCAACACATGCACCACCCATTATCCCGTCCGGTAGGTGTGAATATAAGATCACATAACGACCCGCTCAAGTCATGGTAGGTTCAAATTCACTCCGAAGGCACTGAAGCGCGTCTGACGCCCTTCTCTGGTTCTGCTGGGGCTCTATCACTGGTTCCTCCGTAACGTCGATAGTTGCAATATGGATACTGCTCATAATGCATCCTTCCGCATCATACCGCTGTGTCATGACGAAGTGCATGCAAGGATAGTCCCACCGCAAGACTTTGTTTCTTCCCCGACCAAAATTTACACACTGTAATCACAGGGTACCCTTGACGTACTGTCAGTAGTGATGAGAACTGCTTTGAGGAGAATCATACGGGAATAGGAATAGGTCTCGGTGGAGGCAGGAGTAGTACAAAAGTCACCAGTCCTGAGTCTTATTGTCGAGCTCTCTTACATGGAATGTTGCCGAAGAAGGAACCCACGTTACCTCAAACCACACGGTCGCTGTTTTGGTGAGTCCTAGTGCAATTTCCCACTGTTGCACTGAACGAAAACGTTATCCAACGGTTGATCCGCATCCAAAAGTGTTCTCGGACTATGCACGTTGAGTCAAAGATTGGAAGTTGAATATCACTCTTGACTGGTATTAGACCTGGACGTACCTTTGAGATGTAATGTTGTGCTCCTTGGACATTTCCCCATCCTCGTATCCAAAGCGGCTGAAAAGCCAGATGTTCATCCCTTGCATAGGCCGCTTCAGGAAAATTGGGAGGCCTCTCTGGTCTGGTGCCATGCTCACTTCCCCGATCTCGCGGTACATGGCTGCAACCGTTAAAACGTCATCGTCGGACGCAGCAACCTACGATCGCGCCCACGATCACGATCGACATCGGAGTCAATTCAGCACGGCTGCATCACAGTATTGACCCCACACCCAGCGGCGCTCCTTTCTTTTCGACGATGGGCTCGTTGACTACGTATGCGTGTCAACATTTATCTGCCCCGATACAGCCTGTGGGGAGGGTGTCAGTTGCCGAAGACAGCGAGTGGCACATAGTTCGAGACAACATCGTCTTGTATACTCGCACAATTCAACGTATGGGAGACTCGGGTGACCAGTGGATCGTTTGGAAAATTGCAGCGGCGTAGACAGATGACGCGCTCACTACTGGTTATATTATGCACACTACTCGCCCAAGAACCAGGCTTTACATAATTCCAAGGGGTCGCTGTCAAAAAATTTGCTCACGCTGTGATCGACATCGCGCCTTGTACGGTCAACCGCTTTAGCTGCTGCAATAACGATTGATCCTACCGTATCCTCATGGTCAGTGAGCAACAAGCTGCACGCAAGCCTTGACAAAGAAAACGGTGGAAACCCGAAGAAAAAGACAACGGACCGCCAAGGCAATCCAGGACAACATAGCGAAGGAAAAGAGGTACGCGTTAATGTGAAACGATTATGGGAACTAATCACCCCGTCTGATAGCAGGGTTATCACTGAACCCCCTGATAAATTTCAAGGTAGGATACCAGTTTCCCATACGCGTATCTCATGTACATACTCAATCCTCGTAGCATCCACGAGGGAACTGTCCGTCTTCCATGTCCGTGTCTTCCTCCTCTAACTAGCCCCTCCCCCGCTATGGAACCAGGACAGGGGTGATCCAGATCCTTTTCTCTTGTTTCTGGACCATTCTGCGCCTGAGATCAAGGTTCTCCTTGTCTCGGATCGTACACTCGGCGTGATGCGCTAGTTTCCCTCTGGCGTTATATGAACGCCACCACCAGAACCACCACCATTATTACCTTCTTAATCGTTCGCGGCCGCGGCCACGTCCCTGGTCATGGAGGAAGGAAGGAATAAAATTAACCAGAATTCATGGAACTCACAGCTACCGGAAAGACGGCAACTACCAAGAACACGTCGATCATCAGCAGTCCGAGAGTGCCAATCACATCTGAAACCTTACACGACCTTCCCGATTCTCTCTTATCCACCTACACCAACGTACCGGTTCATGGAGAGGGCTACATAGACACGAACCAGGTCGCGGGCTATCCGGTGACGTCGATGTGAGTGCGTACCTCGCCTGTCTCCGCTTGTGTTTTCTGAGCCCTGTGCTCGTGCTTCCTTTTTTTCCGGCTAGCTTGTCACGCCATGGCATGGATTTCATTTTTCTTGTGTGCTTCCTGTCTGCCCTGCCTACTGTGCCGAGTGATTGTGTTTGCGGGCTGTGTGTGAGACGAGGGGCAGACAACGGCATCATTCGTTTCGTTTCATATGATGCAATGCAGAGCATGGAGACCATCCGAATCCAGCTACTGTGCCAACCCAGACGAAGCATGAATGCGTGTCGTCGGCCGCACCGTTTCGGGCGGTCCACGATGAGGGGGGTGAATGGATGGGAATAGTCAGAGCGGTAATTATACAACCTCCCTCTTTTTTGGAGCTCGGGTTTTTTTCGTGATGTGAATTGGACTGGCCTGTATGAACTTCATGCGTTTGTTTATGGCGCAGGTTTTCTCCGCTGTCCGCTCATTCTACCCTCCGTGCGCTTCTTAATACAGTGACGGGGTGACGCGGGTCCATATCCTTCATGGGATATTTCCACATCTGCCCGTTTTGAGCGGTTGTGTCCCGCGATATTGGGGCTCTGGGCCGGGATACGCCAAAAGACTCGAGTACAGCAGTCACCTACAAATGGACAGAGCTCTCAAGAGAACTTGTTCAAAGAAGAGCTTTGACCACCCCTTATTGGGTGTTCGGCGGGCCTTCTGACCAATAGGATGAAGTTGGCGCCGGCAGGTGAACGTTGAACGCGTGCGTTTCCCGAGTTTCATACTTCAATCTTTTTTGTGCTTGTGGACGGATATTGTGCTTAGATGCCCAACGAATGTGAACAAGTCGCGCAGACCTAGTTGGCTAGAGCCACCTATCGTGTACCTCGTGCGTTCACAGCCATCGTTAGGAATCCTAATCGTAAGTCCGCTCACATTGTCTACTCGCCTCCAAACTTGGTAACGCCTACGCCTGGTTCACATCTCACACCCATATCCATACCCATATACACATACACGTACGATTAATCGGATGTGGCGTGGCCTGGGTGTGACCGCAGCGACGAGCGTGCCATCCGTGCTGTGCGTCGTCGTGCAGTCACTCCTTCCTGGATCGCCATTCAGATCTGTCGAACGAGGCTCGACCGTTGGCTGACAAGGTTAACGCGTTGATTGCGATCGAGTTTTTGCCTGCCACACACTGTGGTGTCATTTTTTACAGGGTATTATGCAGGCGACATGTCCGAAGGGACATACGTAGGGTGTTGTGGTGTATAATTTCTCCTCTTCTACCGGTTTCTGGCTTCGTCTTCTTCTGCTCGCGGCCCGTTGCACTGTGCCATGTGACGTGATTCTTTTTCTCTTCCTCGGGACCCTTTTGCCAAACTTCTCCCAACGCGTGCACTTTCTCCGATAACTCGTTGTTGGGTGTCGCGTTTCATACTGTCGACATCTGTAGTGAGTGTATTTACCACGATCCACCGTAGAGGCCTTTGCAAAAGTCGTCGACCGATTGCGAGGCCGAGTCGATAGGGTTGCTCGTGGCCATCAAGATGACGTCTGTTCCCCAGCAACGTTCTCCTACAATCCCACGGCTTGCTCAGAGCGTGTATGGATCGGCCGACGAACGAGCGGTGTCTATGAGCGGACGTTTACCACTTGGAGAGGATGTTGTTAGTGAGGTGATAACGTCTCCCTCCTTGGATGATATGAAATCAGTGCCGCTGCCAACGGTCCCTCAAGGCTTCATCGATGCATCCGATTCACAGGTGGAGAACCCATATTTACGAAACGGTTCACGGTGTATTTATCTATGATATGACAGCACTGCGACTGTCCAAGCGGAATGCCGTCCCGCGTGTCGCAACGAATTTATTGATGATGTATCGTCTTGCTTGAATCAGCCTTGGCTCCCCGGCCATGAACGTTCGCCGTCGTATTTGCGTCCCGTAGCTTCGTCCTGAGTCTCTGCAATGCTTTTCCGAGCTGGTTTTCGCCCTTCCCATCGGGCCCCACTCCCCAGAACGCGTCCTTGGCAGAGTCCTGTGGGAGAGATAGGACGAGATCGAAAGTGATCAGTATGGGCTGTAATACAAGAGGCGGAAGTAGCAAGGCATAGCTTACTTCCACTAGTTCTGCATCGCCCGTTGAAAGAAGTTCGTCCTTGAGGTGTGTGTTCTGTGTGAACTTGTGCAACAGCGCTACATCCATCTGATAATTGCATGAGCAAGCAACGTCGTTTTTTGCCCCGAGGGGAAGCCTCTGCGTGACGAGGAGAATCCGACAGGGACTCACCATTTCGATTCTGACTTTGAGCCAGTCCGGACGGACCTCTGGGCTGAACCTATGAGCTTCGTCGAATACGGCGCGTGGTCGCTTCGAACACGTTCTCATGTGTTCCGCCAGTTCAGGGCGGTGGGGTAGAAACTGGACAAGCACAATGGATCGAATGGTGAAAAAAAAGTTGAGAATCGGGCGGTGGTGGGACGTGCCTATATCGGATGCTCACCTTTAATGATTGAAACAGATGCTCACTCGTCGGGTATATTTTACCATGGTATTCCACTGGATCGGATGAGAAGTTGGTGAAACTGTAGTACGGATCATGTGCATGATAAAATAGGATTCTCTGAGGCGCCCGCTTCGTGGTAGGCTCCTGTGAAGGAGACTGGTATCGTGCAACCCCTGCGGTGACCAAGCGGCTCCCTGGTTTGAGTGCCCGCGATGAAGGAGAAGCTGGGAAAGATGCAGAAGACGACAGTGTTCTGTCGCGACCGCCCTTCCTCAGCACGTTGACACTCGTCTCGGTGATGCTTATCTTGGCGCTGCTACTCTCATCGCTGGACGAGTATCCGCTGAGGTCGCGCTGCAACGATCGTTCGAGCTTCTTTTTGATCTGGTCTATTGCGTCAGACTCCAGGGGCCCGTCAGAGGTGACGCGCACCCTCTGCACGATATCGATCTGATACGTCGCGGAGGCCGCGGCCTGGTCAGATACCTTCAACCCACTGGGTTTGGAACCGGTTGCTGGCGGCGATGGGGATGAGGACAGTGGCATGTTCGAAGTGGATTTTGCGGATCCTTGGACTGAAACTATGTTATACCGCGACGGTGTCTTATACGACGGGTGGTGTGACGCTCCAGCCTAGTGGGAGGGCGACACACGGTGCGTGCATGTCTCTCTGGCGGTAGGAGTACGCACCGAAACCAGACGGAATCCCCGTCTTAGAACGGCGTGTCAAAAGCTGCTGCCCGATGCATGCCAGGCTACCACGTGTTGAACACTGAATCAAAACCAAAGCTCCAACTTGCATTTCAAACGCACATACTGTGCGGTGTCTCTCCCTCCAACAATAATGAGAATGACCTCTTCACAAAGAGCGGTAACAAGTTCGACAAGTAACGGTAATTTATGTGAGGTGCGTTCGCAAAAGTTCATGATGTGTACGATGTAGTCCATCCGCTGAGCCGTGTAATCCTCCACACCGTAGGTTTGTGGCACGAAACCGAAACACGTAGACTCCTCTGGAGTGACGCACCCGTTCTGTGGACGAACATGCGCTGCGCGTAGTTCTACCACCGGTGCTGCCTCAAAATCTCCTACCTGTAGGATCAGGGGCTGTAACAATGTGGTAGATCCCACTTTCCAAAGCTTCTGTTCAGAAGACCATGCAAAGTGTGTCATCTCTCACCCGCGATGCACCCCCGGGTCCGGGATGTTCTTACATCATATCACAGACAAGGCGTCGGCACCGGCCTCGTGCAAGGATGCCATCGCTGTAAAAGCTTACCCCAGACAAATGGCCAGATGTGCGCCAGATGCGCACAGCTGCCCGCTGATGCACCGCGAATATGGAATATCAAGCATTCAGGCACTGTGTGGAGGGAATGTGCGTGTCGCGATCTCCAATCGACGATACGTTGATCCTGATGGTAACTTGAGTAGTCGAGCGCGAGTGGAATGACAGATGGAGAGATGGAAATTCAGCAACGATCGAGCAGTTATTCGAAATATCATATCCGCCCCCCATCGTCGCTGAAAAAGATTCATATTGGTTAGTGAGACTGTGATCATAGATTACCACCCGAATAACGTATCTGTCATCAGCCAGCTCCTGAAATCGACCGGGGGTACGCGACTGTTTCGCACCTTCCACGCATCACAGTGTATATGTGACATGGGAACCAATGGGCCGACCTTGTGTAACTGGGGTTCATGTGGCATCTGCAACATTGTCAAGTCCGCTTTCAGAGAGATCGCTTTTGGTGCTCCCTTCAACAAAGGACGGTGCGTGTTCGCTGTCATGGAGCCTTTGTCGTCGTTGACAGCACCATGTAGGCACGGGAACGGTTTGTACTCTTGTGCTAATCCCTGTCAGGCAGACCGTTATGCAACTTCATGCTTGAGCTCGCCCTATCGGGTGATGATCGCATGTGATGTTGTCCTACCTCAAGTTCCGAGTAATAACAACTCGGTTTGTTATTCCAAACCCTGAACTTCTATCTGCTGATGGAACTTGTCAGGTTCTGATGGACGAGCTGATCGTGGTCCGGGACTCAGCTGCTATCACTCCAAGATATGTTGTAATGTATACCAAAGCCAAATGAACGGCCGACCTGGACCGTCGCACATGCCTTGCGAAAAGACATGTCTAGACAGGCGGCAGTTTCCGTTATTCTGTAAATGTTGGAGCAGAGAGTTAAGAGTATCGATAAGTGTTAGGAGGTGCCTCGTTGCAAACTCCTGGCTGCAATAACATCCGCTATGAGCAACTCGAGTTTGCGGACGGTCGTTATCCTCGAATGGACTAGCATCGAGGATGCAACGTGTTTGATCTGGTTCCTCAAAATTCAAATAGCGGGAGCTTCTTATTTCATCCCCAATGCGAAAGGAAATCCATCTGCCGTGACAGAAATGAGTCTGATCAAGCAGGACGGATCCCAAATAGGGGCTATCACCACGCCAGATCTCTAATATCCGATCCAAGATCAAGATAAATACCGCAGCCACCGAGAGGAGATGGCCACAGTACTGGCCATGTGCACAGCGCATGCTTGTGGTATTCTGCGTTGAGCCCCGGGTGTAGCCGTGGACCCACGAGGCATCTCGGCGTGGCCCGCACGCAGCGTGTCTGACCTGATCTATCTCGACAAGCCCTTTGAAGTGTCGAGAAAGACGAAGACTATGGCGCCAGGTCTCTGTGAGGTGTGCAGCTGTCATTACCGTCTGCTGCGTTCAGCTAAAATGGCTGCAGAATTGCCACAAGAAACCAAAATTTGGCACTCACAAATATTGCGGAAAGTCATGCGCTTCGCAAGCACCTATACCTAGAGGAGGACCTGCTCGTCCCCAACTAAAGGCGCCAGGCGCAGGCCGCAATCGTGTAGCACCACCTGGAATACCCCAGAAAGCGATCCCGCTTTGCGACGTGAGTCGAGCGCCGATCAATCACGATCCAATATCACGCTCATCACATCTCATATGATCTGCACCTGCAGTACTGTGGAAAGAAACCAAAATTCAGTAATTTCGACTATTGCGGCAAATCCTGTGCAGCACTCGCAAACCCGTCGCAGAGTAACCAAGCAACCGTCCAGGGAAAGCAACCCACAAAACCGAATGCACCTCGCGTTCCCTACCCACCCCAGAATGGACCTACTCTTGGACGTCCCCACAACGTGACAAAAGCACCCCAGGGGAAAGTCCCTGCGTCCCAAGGTGACGTAGAACGCGGCTGTGACGGGGTGGTTTGCCCTAATACCCAGCCAGATGATCCATCCGGTGACGAGGAATGCGACGAGAGTGATGATGAAACGGGTACCGACCTCAGTGCTTACCCAACTGACTCTGACGAAGAAGAGCCGGTCGTCCCCGCACCTGTTGCAGCTCCTTCGATTGCAAGGCGAGCCGCAAAGCCGGGAAACCCTGGCATACAGTCGTTACGAGTCGTACCTGGGACATGTGCCATTCCACACTGTGGTAAGCCAGTTCATACGGACAAGAGCGGTGTCAAGACGAATTACTGTTCGATCAAACACCGGGAGTAAGTGTGGTCTTCCTTCCATTCCACTCCCAACGCCTGAGCGCTACGAACCCAGGGAGGCGGTCACGTTGGGATTGGAAGCACCATGCATAATGTGCAAACGGTACCCGCAGGGTGACTCCGATTACTTTTGCTCGTCCTCTTGCAGGAACCAATCGCTGTCGAAGACTTAATAAGCGTGTCTACCTCATCACTCATCGTACCGTTTACATGAGGCAGTGCCATTTCCCCCCCTTGTTTCGGTGGTGAATGAGTGCTTGAAACTGCACTTACCTCCTATCCAATATACTTACAATCAAGTGGGCTGAGTTGTGTGTGGCAGTGGGAGGGGAAAAAACAGAACAAATTTGTTGATAATGATAATGTAATCCTGCTTACGTTTACTTGTAACACCAAAATATCAGGTCGTCCCTCTTTACCGATCGACGTTTCAGTAGAGCGACACGCCGCATTCTCACTTCCAACGGTCTGGAAGCCGTACGAAGGACGTTAGGCTGCCACAATGGGTCGCGTCCACCGCTCTCGAATTCATAAATCCCAGCGTGACATTCACAGAGCTTCTCGAACCAGAGTGCGCACCCTCAAATCCAAGTCCCATTTTTTTCCCTGCCCCAAGTTCTGACCCGGTTCTCCCTACTCCTAGGCTCGAACAAGAGATCTCGATCAGATACAACTGATCGACCTCGATCCGAAAGTGCGTCGTCTCAGCGACTAGAGGACGCTGCGCCCCGCCGAGTGATGAATCGCTGACGTTCTGATGGCGTACCCCATCTGCGCAGAATCGTGCCGCACTCGAGGCACAACCCCTTGATTTTGAAAAGCCTGGATTAGCTCAGCATTACTGCGTAGAGTGTGCAAGGTGCGTGGTCGAGTGGACTGCGAGGGGACCGCTGAATCAACCCCCCCACTACAAAGATATTTTGAAACCGACGTTGCACTCCGTTCACACTGGAAAAGCAAGGTACACAAAAAGAGGTGTCGAGCGCTCAAAGAGCCTGCGTATACCATAGAAGAGTCCGAGCGTGCCGCAGGGCTCGGCAGGGAAGAGAAACGGACATCACCGAGTACATTAATGCCTACTGCTGTGTAGTATTCGTGTGGTGGTGGTGGTGGTACTAGTGACATTTAATCATAACTATCCCCTCTTGTGGTGCTCATGTATTTTTGCCTTCCATCTCTTTGGATTATAAAGACGTGTTTGGACTTCTGATGCACAGCTTGCAGCTGCGGGGTAATGTGGTCTAGAAGCACCTTTATCTGTGACGGGGCAGTACTACCCCTGAGAAAAACAATACATTTTGTGTTCTACAACCGTTTTGCAACGGTAGTCATCAGTGTAACATATATTAGCCTATCGGTACAATTAGACAAAGGAGATTACCTAGTCGTGAAACCCTTCATTGCATAACTATGATAAATATAAATTCCTCCACGTCGGCTCAAGTACCATTGACATTAACGCTTGCTTTGCGTATCGATCTCCCTGCTAGCCAGATTGATGAGAAAATGTCGTCATCCGGTCGCCCTCTGTACGTCGGTCATAAAATGACGAACTCTCTGATTTTGTCTCGTCCACTGGTGGAGGGGCTGCCGTGGACCATAAACGGACTGCGCCATCATGACTACCTGTCGCAAACGCGAATGTGTCGTCTGTTCCATAATTCCATGCAATGCAAGTCAAGTCTCCGAATGTGTTTGGTGTTTGTGGGCGTATGTATCGAAGGAGTAATCCGGAATCTCGATCCCAAATGTGAATATCTCCGGCTGTCACGATTAAGTTATCGTTGCCCCGGCAGACAGCACAGCTTACGAACCTTTCCCAGCACATAACACGAATTGGTCGTCCCTGCCTCCAAAGTAGCAAGGACCTGCAAGCTCAAATTGGGCCTTTCTTGTGTATGTATGCTTCAAACTAAGTCGTGAAGTATAGCAATTGTTATCCCTGTCCCTTACGATTTCCAACTTCCAGAGTTGAGGTGGGGCCTAACCGGTAGGTAGAGGGTAAGATGGATACTTCGCATTAACGAAATTCACACGAACCTTCTCTGGTGATATAAGGGCAACCGAAGCCTTCCTTGCCATGGTAATGTCCCGCACGTCGTTGGCAAATGGTGTCTGGCTGATTCAACTATCAACGAAGAGCCTCCACCTCAGAGATTGAAAATTCACCTCTCTTTCTTCTTGGTTTGCATATTGTAAACTATCATGGGGCGGAGTCAGATGTCATCCGATGGTGTCACATGAACTCACCAATAAGACGTTTCTCTATCCTAGTGTGACGACTTGGCTGTGGACCGTCCGGTGAAGTGATAGATGGGCCCACACCAATTAAACGGTTACAATCCTCCGAGACTGCGACGTTGTGAAGGCGAACTTGACCAAGCTTGTACGTATCCAAGACCTGAACAGGACGCCGTGAGACAAAAATCAGTGCAGGAACTGGTGTTGTGATTTACCCTCCCAGTCAAATCCTATGTACGGAAATCCTTAGCAGGCCCTGAAGAGAGCGTCGCGAATTTGCGTACCAGTTTGACAACCTCGCTTCCTTCGACAGACAAGAATCCTGGTTGGAATCGTCGTAAGTACAATTCCATTGAGAGAAAAGACCTTTACCTTCACTATTAGGAAGCCAGACGATGGATTGAACTGTACTTTGGCGTTCAATGGTCTTCTTACACTGGCCATCCTAGCACGAACCCGTTCAGCATCGGGCGATACATATTCAGCTTCCCATTTACCTCATTCCACACTTTCACAGAACGGGTGAGGCGAGTCAGAAGTATCCTTCCATTAGGAGACCTACGCTGTCGTCAGCATGCACAAAATCTGACATTGAGATGTAGACTCACCAAGCAACCTGGCCAATGAAACCTCGCACATGCACCAGGACACGATGAGTAGAAAGTTCGCCTGTCTGAGACACGCGGAATATTACTGATGTCCTGTCCCAACTAGCGATACATGAGTGCAAACGAAAGGACAAAAGAGCTAATCAGCACTTACCTGGATGTTGCCAAAAACCTGCCATTCGGCGAAAATTGGAGATGACGCACAAGAGCCTGATGGGCACCAAGTTCTTGTATGGGGTTGAGCTGTTTCAGCTTTTCCACGTAATGAGTAATCTGTGCATTGCGCAAGGCAGACACGCCAGATTCTTGTAGTCGGCCAGGGGATGTAATCTGAGGCGTTTCCCATGCAGAATCTCTCCTTGGTGACATTGGAGGTCGTGTGGCAGCTTGTACCATCATCACGGAACGAATAGCATTCACGAAACGCTGCTTGGCATTGGATTGTCCAGAAGCCACGCTTTCTTCACTACGGTCGTCAGAAATGGGTCGTTCGGTGAAGTCTGAGCATGAGGAGAATGCTGGTTCGGGGTGAGGTAGAGGTAGTATTGTTTCGTGCGTATCCTGTCGGTAATTCGGGGGAGGGCGTGGGTGACGGAAGGACCGAGGTTCGTGTGGATCGTTGTAGACTGGTAAGGCATCTTTCTCTTTACGTATCGGGGTTATGTTTATCCGTTCTACTACACGTCGCAAACATCCATAGACGATTGCAACACGTGTACCAAGCCAGTCGATAGCGATGCGAGCCATCCGGACAAGACGGAGGTTGGCAACGTGGTTTATGAACTCAGCAATCACATCACCAAGCCATTTTTGACCTCTGTGCTGAACAAATATCCACCGTTCAGATATGAACCAGGCAGACACAGCAATCAGGCCAAAGGATGTAACCACCTGTTATTGAAGATGAGAGTATGCGTGAGACACGGCTGCATGTCCAAGAATGGATGAACTCGCCGTTAAGACGGTGATTATTGTAGAAGTGACAGGTCCCTGCAAGATAACAGTCTCAATAAACACATGGCGACAGTGCAATGATGTGGCAAGCGCACCTGAGGTGAGGAGTACGTGAAGAGCATGAGTCCAGTCGAGAAACAAGCAACGGACATGACGAGGAAGACCAGCGGAGAGCGTTTAATCCATATCAGAACCCACCACGGTACCCTGTGCCCAGGGGAGCGGCTCAATGATGCAATGAGCCCAGGGCACGACGAAAAGAAGTAAGAGAATTTCTTACTACATAGCCTGCTTCCACGTTAGTCCGAGGAGACTGTTCACGGCCGCAGCAATGCTGAACACCAACGAGGAAAACCAGAACGCGTTGACAGCATCTGCCAGCACCGTTCCCGTACTCCCAGAGGAGAACTGCAATGTTGAAGCAGTCACGGCCGAAAAGAAGGTTGCTACCGTAGACAGGTTCAGTAGGTTGGCCGCAGCGTGTTGTTGATGGAACCTGATTGTAGGAACACCTGCATAGCATAGCCAATCAGCACCATAACATGTCAGGTCTTCTCCGCACACACCGATCTCGATAAACATGGAGAGCGTTATTGTAATGTTGTCTATGTGATCGCCGATCTCAGTAGTCAAGTCGTGTACATAGCGCTGAACAGCGGGAGATCGAAATTGGGCTAAAGGAAGGACTACTGAGCTGAGCGGTGGGAAAAAAGGGACTAAGAAGGCATACTTTTGTACTCGTTGAGGCAAGAAGCCCAGTACTGATTCGAGTAATACCATGTTAGTAATGGTCGACTAACCGTGGACAGTATAACATACGCACTTTTAAGTCCCCCTCAAATGACTTCATCGATTGGTCGACAGCTTCATCATTGAATTCCGGGAACTCGCTGAGACAATTAAGGAAGGTCACAACGTCCTTGGCGAAGCTCTCGAATTGCGAGGGCAGGGTCTCGGGTTGGAGATCCTCCTCTAAAATAAGTTTGGTGACAGGGGGAGGACGGTGGATTCGCCATGTCGAGCGATGTCGTTTTCGATCCATCAAATTAGGATTAAGCAGCGATTCACGAGTATGCCGGGTGACCTTGCGAGGAAATAGAGATGCGGCATTTTCTCGAAACAAAAACGATACTTTCGTGAGCCGTTCGCGTAATTTGAACGCTGACGACAGAATGCCGACTGAGCTACCAAGTTGGCGAGCTGCATTGGCGAAGTTGCGAAGCTTGATTCGAGAGATTAGGTTACTCCTACATGGAAATGAGGACATCGCCCACCTCCTTGTCTAAGTTTTCCACTCGCCTTTCCACATGGTCAGCGGGCATATTGATGGCAAGGCACGACTCACTTCTCAAACTTGAAAAACTGCTCCGCTCCGATTTCCTGCAACTTCTCATCTGCGGCCATTGCTACGGGATAAACTCAATACGTTTTGCGGAAGAGAGGGGAGGATCCTTCTTACGTTCTCGCAACTCCTCCTCCGTGGCGGGTGGGGACGTGATATCTTGAAAAGCGTTCACTGGTTAGTCCTCAGTCCATAGGGAAAAGAGAGGAACATACCCGTGTCCAGCCCGTTATCGAGGTTGACTTCGGAAAGTAGGTCGAGAAGGCTCAACAAAGTTTGCTTCCGTCTCGGGTCCGTATCGAAGCGGGAAGAGTATGTCCCAGGACTGGACGCCGAATCATGGAGGCTACGAGTTATCCTGGGTGTGTTGCCTATCGACGTAGCTTGAGCGTTCCTTGACCGCGACCGTGGCATGGGTGGCTGCCTACCTCGATGCATGCTTGACTCCCTAGATAAGCACTTGTTATAAGCCGGGAGAGTGGGCAGGCAGAGAATCCGTAGCGGCTTTAAAGTAGGGGTCAGAAGAAAAGTGAATGAAGATGCTGTTCCGACTTTGAAATACTAGTGAAACTTGGATTGGCCTGGCCATGCCCCTCACGCAGGCATCGTTTCGTGCACAACGCGAGATTCATTCCTGCGCTTTTTTCTCTCCGGTGCACGCTTTACGTTACGAGATTTTGCCGGAGACTCAGCGAATCGAGCCAGCGCGTAATTGCCTTGAGGATCCATGCCGAACATGACGACCCTAAGTTCATGGTGGATTTGGCAAGTGGTCACTCACCAAGAGTTAATTAAGATCAATCTCGGTCAAGCACACTCCATGCACGTCTGCGGAGTACATAACGACGACTTGATAGAAGGCCGTGGCTTTGCTGACACACGGTATCGAACCGGACGGACGTCAACGTAAAGAGAGTCGACGACCTGACCATGAGTTACACAGATCTGAGGTGCTGCTGCAACGTGCCCAAGAAGCGCGTGAAATCACGAAAACGGTGGTGATAGACAGCTATCGGGCTTCGCAATCGCTGACATACTAAGTTATAGCATATGCACAGGGGTGTCTTGTCACGAGTGAGATGGTCCCCAATGGAGACGAGATCGATGGGATGGCACCACATTACAAGATTCCAAGGAGCTGGGAAAAGCCGAACGGAGGAACAACAGAAGTGTGGGTAGCAAACTGACACGCTAGGCAGGCACGTTTGCCTGCATGAGATATTAGAGATCGCAAGTGGTGTCTCCCGGCCCAGGTAGATAGACAAAGCGGTGTCAAGAAGGAACTTCTCGAACCGCAGTGGGAGAAGTTCTTGTCCAAAGCGTGCGAGTGGCACGATAACGGCTGTAAATGAATCCACTAAGTCGTCCCATTATTGTGACTATTGGGACCGAACGAGCCAGACATAGCAGGGTCGTGACGAGCGGCGACGAGGAGGTCGAGTAAATGGGCCTGCCATGGACCGCATTTGGTTAGGAAGAAAGAAAGTTCAGACCTGTTTTCTGATTATTAGCCACCACTACTACTGTCACGACCACCGACTAGCCCGTTTTTCATTGCTCTATCGCGCAGCCAATATACGCCATGCATCATGCGTATCCTATCATGGAACATCGTGAGCTTGCCATGGCACCAGATCTAATCCTCCAGCTCCTCATGACCGCGGTTTCTGTGTGCTAGAACGGTGTTAGGACTCTTCCACAATATCATCCGTGAGTCTCTTCACTCGAGTCCTCGCCCCGCTCGGAGAAGCTTAGCAGACGCGTCTGTGAGATGGAACACGTTCAAGACCTTTCGGGAGATACTGACCCATCTCCAGGCCGACATCGTCTGCTTTCAAGGCGAGTCAGAGTTCTTTCATCTCCCCAGTGCTCATTTCATACTGCCTCCACGCAGAAATGAAGACCTCGCGAAACGGCCTTGACCGTAACATTGCTGTCCCAGTTCCCTTCGACGGGTACTTCTCCTTCCCTGCCAACAAGGGTGGCTATAGCGGGGTAGCCGTTTACACAGACTCTCGGACTGTTACTCCACTCAAAGCGGAGGAGGGTCTTTCAGGGACAATTCAGCCAAAACCTCCGCTCAGTCAAGATGAACGGATATCACGTCACTATCCCTGTGCCAACGAAATGAACCTAATGCCAGATGAGCACGGCAACGAACCATCCGAGTTGACATCTCTCGACGGCGAAGGCCGAGCCCTCGTGCTAGACTTTGGCCTGTTTGTCCTTATCAACGTTTACTGCCCTAACGAAACGTCTGATTCCCGACTGCCATTCAAAATAAATTATCACTTTATGCTGCAGGAGCGCGTCAACAAACTGATCAATGAAGGCAGAGACATCATCGTCGTTGGTGACATAAATGTATGCGCGACTCCACTCGACCACTGTGACGGCCATCTCGCCAGTAACGCTGCGACGTTCTATGATCATCCCGCACGCGCATGGTTTCGTGACTGGCTTGCCCCGAACGGTTGTATGACCGATGTGGTGCGAGAGTTTTGGCCCTGCAGGAAAGGGATGTACACATGTAAGACGCACGTTTCTTTCCCTCTCGCGGTGGATGCTTATTCCTCCATTCGATTCCCTGTAGGCTGGAATATGAAGATATGCGCCAGAGAGACCAACTATGGCACCCGCGTCGACTACATCTTGGCTACCAAAGGGATCCTTCCTTGGATCAAGCACGGCGATATTCAACCATCCATCAAAGGATCTGACCACTGTCCCATTTATGTTGATCTCCATGACGAAATTACCACTGACGATGGTACGAAGCTCCGCCTTAGTGAGGTAATGCCACGGCCAACCGACGACAAGACCGCAGCAGCCCCACGGCTGGCTGCGAGGTGCTGGGACGAGTTTTCCGGTAAACAGACGTTATTGTCCGCGTTTTTCTCGAAAGGGGCCAGGGTATCAACGGCAGCGGGTGCCTCGGATTCGTCATCACCTTCGGGATCGCCATCCGCTTCGCCTCCGCAAGCGTCGGCTATCTCATCCACTGGCAACACTGCGCTGAATGCCCCAGATGCTGTGCTGCCAGACCGCACCGAGTCCCTAGATCTCGCTAATCCACTAATGCACGAGTCTCGCTCGCCAACCACGAAATCTTCAAAAGGGAAATCCACGGGAGCTATAAAAACTGGCGTTGCAGCAGAGCAAGAGAAGATACCTTCCAAACCACCCACCGGTCCGCCGAAACGCAAGCTGACAGATGTTCCGGTAGCACGGACTAAGCCGAATAAGAAACTCAGACATGCAGGCGGTTCTTCAGCGGCGGGAACAGGCACTCTGGATGCATTCTTTACTACTCCACAGTCCTCAGAACCATCACAATCTCAATCACGGCCATCACCACCGCAATCACAATCTCAGACCAATAATGATCCGTTGGCATCGGATTGTGATCCTCTCTCGCCCAACTCAGATTATCAGCTGGCGCTCCGCTTATCGCTCTGCATGGATGAAGACATTCCATGTGCGCCTGGACCGTCCCAGACCGTTGGTGAGCTGTGACTAGTGACTCTCAGGTCCGCGAACACAAAAATTAAGCTCAAGGACACAGATTCGCACACAACACTACTGGTAAAGTCCGCAATGGAACCATCCCAGTGCCGCTCCTCCTCGGGAAGTAAAGCAGCGTGGTCCAAGCTCATGGCACCCGTCGAACCCCCAAAATGCAACGTTCACGGCGAACCCGCAAAGTTGTACACGGTGAACAAGCCAGGTCCTAACAAGGGAAAGACCTTCTTTCTTTGTTCGCGGTACGTACGTGCATTATTTTCATCCGATCGCGATCTCTTTGTGAGAGAGAATGCCTCTACCCACCCTCCTGCCCCGTTTTTTTGTCTGATTGGGTTGTCCTTCGGGTCTTCGCCTGCATATAACCCGTTGATCCACGTTTTTTACTACATCCATGTCCATTCTCCCGTTGTCTATACTGGCACTGACGCGATAACCTTGGTATGGTATGTGTGCTCAGGCCAGTCGGTCCGGGTTACGACAAGGGCAAAGGGGAACGGCCACGTGACGAAGTCGACCACCGGTATCGATGTAACTTTTTCAAGTGGGCATCCGAAGCGAGACGAGAGGCATCGTCGTCAACTTCGTCGTCCTCTTTAACGTCGGCTTCGTCTTCCCAAAAGTATGGAAAGCCAGATGGTCGCGCCACTTTTTTTCGGCGTCACGTGCCTTTCTCCCGTAGATTCACTACTTTAGGAATGTGACTTTCGGCAAGACCCCAATCACCTTCAACCAAATATCCTATGGCATAATGTTCCAAGTTCACACGTTGTAGCGAAGGACTTCCTCCTACTATAGGAGTTATATTTTTTCTTTTGGTTCTGCTCTCCTTTCACTCCCGTTCATTTTACCTTAGTTTATTTAGTTTATACTCGTGCTGTGTGCACGTTGTAGCTTATATAAGTGGCGCGCGCACCTCGAAAACTTTGTAATTACAATACCAATCATATAGATGTGAACCATAGACGCAGAAAGAATATGAAGTGCAGAAGTTCCCTCGGGCACCCTCAGACGTCTTTCCTAGCTCCTCCTGGTCTCTCTTTGTCTTTCTACATCTGGCAGCCACCGTGATGATCTTTACACTTCCCTTCACTTTTCACCTGTATTTTGTAGCATTGCACTGAGCCGTTGTTTGTTGACATGCTGTCCTCCACCTCCTCCCTCCACTCCTCATGTGTGGTATGTGTCTTGCCTAATTCTCTGCCAAATCTCTCACTTACAGGGAAGGTGACTCCACTCTCCAATACCTACTAGATGACACCATAAATGTGACGTGTTCCTGTGTCCTCCCAGAAATATTCTGCTTTTTGTGCCAACACAGGGTCATGCAGGTAGGACCTTCTACCTCACTTGTTTCTGCGCCCTATCTCTTGTTTTCTGGTCTGTCAATAGTACTGTGTGACTGTTCCCCAGTAATATATCCTGTGTTTCCATACACCCTGCTGTCCGAGAGATAATTGAATTTTCGCAGGTTCCCGGGGGACCTCTCTGAGACTTACAAGACCATTGTCAATTCTCAGGTATACATATGCTCTCAGCCCTTGAAGCTTGAAGTTGGTCTCAAGGTCACCTTCGTCGGGAGGCTTTGGAGAGCTGCTTTGGGTTACCTGCAGGTGGCTCACCTCCTCGAGTCTCTAAAACCATGATGTATGAACGTATACCTATGTTCTGAGTGTCCATGGGTATATACATGGAACGATGAGCTACGAAAATCGATATACATATGCTTTCATTCCTTCTTCCTTAGGGCATGCGGATTTGGAACATTATACCATGGAATCTTTTGGTGAAGGTGATTGGGGTCTCGCCGAAAGTCACATTCCTAAAGTAGTAAATCTACAGGAGAAAGGCACGTGACGCCGAAAAAAAGTGGCGCGACCATCCGGCTTTCCATACAAAAGTGACGAGAAAGAGAAAGACGAGGCAAAGATAACCGGGGCTCACAAGCTTCGCTTAACCGGTGCCCGCCATTTTACATATTAGCCGTTCTGCGCTTCACACCTGAAGAAGTGGGTGGTGGTAACGTATACGTTATGTATGTATATACTTAGATATGTATGGACGTGAGCGCATATCATGCCATGCTGCCACACCTCGTCCTCTCTCCATTAGATATTTTACTTACCTAGTAGTATATTTCCGCAGTATACCGTTGTTTTCGTTGCACCGGCTCTCAGATACCCGGATTTGCCGGGTCTCGTAAGGACCGCATATGATGATCA
Organism: Pisolithus microcarpus; assembly: GCA_024613185.1. Lineage (NCBI taxonomy): Eukaryota > Fungi > Basidiomycota > Agaricomycetes > Boletales > Pisolithaceae > Pisolithus > Pisolithus microcarpus. Next base: position 545,403 of record JANFAI010000029.1, read on the forward strand.
GAAATCGAAGGGTAGTTCAGCGGAACGAAGAATGTTACTATAACATAGCGGTAATAATATTTTTAATATACAGCTGGTGTATAGATGGGCTCTCGAAGTTCTGAAGGTAACGGACCCTCGTCGGTCGAGTTCCGCCGAAATACGTGAAGATGGGGGAACCCGAAGTAGAGAGAAAAAAAACGAAGACGATCAAAGCCAAACACGACAAGTGGAGCGAGTCTTGCGGCGTATGTATGGGCATGTACCCTATGTATGTCTTCACGGAAATCGCGTGTACACGTACACTTGTGTGAACTTCCCAAGCGTGGATGTCCAAACCAATTCAGATCTGAACTCAGCCAGACCCACGGATCTGCTTCCTTGCCGTGCCAATAGTCGTATTGTTGACCTAGGTAGAATGCAGAAACGGACACAAATACATCAATCATCATCACCCGCACGATCCGATCGCGATCGGGAGGAGCAAGTCACAAAGGGAAGAAAGGGGGATGGAGGAAGAAAAGGGGGGGAAGGAGGAATGCTCACCTTTGTCGCGAACCGCAACGACGTCAGGGACTCGCCGAGATGGGCGGCAAGGGGGGACAAGTTGAGTATCATCTATCGAAGTCCAGACGCACGCCACAATCACACAGGTTCATCCAATCATTATGAGCAATGTGATGCAATTTGATATAATCCAACGTAACCCCATCGTGAGGACGCCATGCAGTGAACATTAAACGCGGGATGAGTGAGGGGGAAGGAGCTACTCACCAGTGTCTTTGAGTTCCCGCTCAGAGAGTTTTGCAGCAGGTATGTGAGCTGTGAAAAGAAGTTCCAAGCATGCACAGACGTCATCACGGTAATGATGTCATCGGTGAATGCAGCGGCGTGGCGATGGTGAAGCACGAACAGGCAGGGAGGAAGGGGGGAGAAGGCCAAGCACCACAAACCAACCCACGGGATTGTGAATGAAAGACGGACATAGTACGCGCACCGGAAAGCACAGCATCAGCGATGATCATAAGCGGTGATCCAGAGAGAAGCACAAAAGCAGCAGGCAAGTGAAAGGTTGGCAAGCTCTACCGAACGGACCCACGCAATGATAGAGGAACACGGAAGAACCAGAGAAAAAAAAGTTACGGAGAGAAAGAGTAGGTTTGGAGGACTCACCTTCGAATTCCTGTATGGGACATGCTTCTCCGAAGCCTTCTCCACGCTCTTTTCTCCAAGGGCCGCAATGACATCACCCAATGCACTCAAACTTCGATTGATGTTTTGGGTCTCTCTGAGTCTGTCCTTGTCCCCAGCTGCGCCGCTGGCATTCAGACGTTCACTGCCTGCCAAGTCGACGAGGTTCAAGCATCCCTCACATCGCGTCCCCGTGTGCGCATTATAGCCCGATACGCGGAGCGTAAACACAGAATGCGACCGCGACGAACGTTCGTTCATGAGAGTCGCCGCAACCGTCCGCCGAGAATTGGCGAGCCGCAAGAGTGAAGCGACCTCCCGCGGTGTCGAGAGAGGGAGCACATTTACGTCCGTCACGCGTGTTGTAACGGTACCTCCCTGCTTCTCATGCTTAATTTCGTGTTTCTTCTTGTCGAATTCACCTTTGCCGAGCAGGTCATTAATGGTTTCGTTGTACTAATACGACGGCGAGAGTAAGTGTGCATACTTGGACTTTATTTTTGTAGATGGGACGCACGATTTCGAGGAATTGGCCTTCTATTTTATACTCCCATCCTTTATTTCTGAGGGCTTCTGCCGCTCGGAATACATCGTCAACTGCTCGGGGAATCATGCCCACCGTTGCCTCGGTCTGCCGCATGTGTATTTTTATTTAATTTATTTTGATGAGCGGGACGACTCATTTGAACAGGCCTTATAAGTACTCACCGAGCCACCCTCCATTGTGAATGATTTGCCAGAACCAGTCTGACCGTATGCAAATATACAGACATTGTACCCGTCCACGCAGCTCTGCGCGAGCAGTGAGATTTCCTCGTACACGTCGCTCTGCGTTGCCTCGGGTTCGAATACCTGCGGGTATTAAAACGTTAGATTTATTTTAATACCGTTGGGAAGCCCACTCACCCGGTCGAAGGTGAAGCTGTAACTTTCTTTCCTCTCTTGACCCATAGCATTCAAGCTGGTCGAGGAAACGGCAATCTCTCGGTGGTCTTCCTTGTCGGGGAAAGCGAGGTCTGCAACCGCGGACCGTTCCTGATCATCTGCTGATGACCCCAACCGGCGGAGCCCCGCCACCACTGGCGGAACGAGGTCATGGGGGAGCACAGGCCTCACACGACAGAATACACGAATATTCCCCTTGAGTTCCTGGACCATATTGTGAAGTTTTCTCCGCACCATCTCTGCCTCTCTCGCCTCATTTTCCAGCTGCTCGATCTTGCGCTGTGCGTCCGCATACTCGAGCGCACCTTTGGACACGGCTGACGACAGGTCATCGAGCTGCGCCCGTAGCTCGCTGTTCTCCGCCTGCAGAGCCGCGACCTGCGCATTCAGGGTGGCCTGCACGCCTGACTGCTGTGCCACCGTAGATTTCAGACATGCAATCGTCTCGCGAGCAGTCTCTAAACCCTGCTTGACTACCTTCAACTCTTCCTCGCGTTCCCTCGCCTCCCGTGCGCGTTTTGCGGCTTCCACTTCGAAATCTACGATCTCCCGCTGGTGTTTCATCCGCATGCGCTCGAGCTCATCTGCCGCGTCGACCAGCGCGCGACGCTTGTCGAGATCGAGTTCTTTCGCTGATGCAAGTTGGCGAGATAATGCACGGTCGTCGGCAGCGAGCTTGGTGGACTTCGCACGTTCTGCATCCATATCGCATGCGAGAACACCGGGCCCCGAAGGTATGCGTGACATCGTTGGACGTGTTGGTGGGCCAGAAGGCTTTGGAGGTGCACTGGTTGCACGCGTCGATCGCGGCTTGGTCGTCGCGCCGAGTCGCGGTGGATCTCGTCTTGTCAGACGAGAAGGGGGGCGTGAAGGTGGTTTTGATGCAGGGCCAACTGAAGTGGAGACGATAGTGGTGGTAACGGTGGGTTCATTGAGCGCTGTTCTGGAGACTGCGAGTGGCCGAGTGCTGTTGAGGGACCCTAGAGCCGGTAGTTTGCGTGGCTGATCGAGTGCCTCTGCGTCAAGGTCCTGGTCGTCGAGTTTCCGCTTGTTCATCGTTCTCGATGGCATGAGGTTCTCGCTATTTTCGTCGTTGCCCTTGGAGAACACGGCGGTAATTGACGGTATTGGTGGTGGAATTGGCTCTGGGGACGAGCTCTGGTAGTGGGTTGTCTGCAGTCGCCGTGGTAAGCGCGACATCGTCCTTTACGTTGTTTTGTTTTTTCGTCGTCGTCACCGGCAAAACCGCGACGCGGCCCAGTCACGTGACTCAACCGAACTGAAGAAAAGATTGAAAGTCGAGTGTTTTCAATTGAGCGGCCACCGAAATGCTAAATCGTTGACTACCACTAACCCTTCGTCGAAGTTGGAGATGCCAGCCGAAAAGACGGAACGAGCCTCGTAAAAAAAAAGGACCAGTCCTTGAGATGGCTTCGTCCCAAATGTCAGAGTAGCTTCTTCGGCTGCCCTGTGCCCTGGATGGATGGTGCCAGACGCCCACACAAGCTATAAAGTGCCTGATAAGAACTCCTCCCACATCTTCCACCATCTCCCCCATTAACATGTCTGACGACGGATCAATCGATACCAGTGCAACCTGTGGCACGACGACAACTAGAGAGGTCGTCTTCAGCTCCGACGCCGTCCCACCCCTCAGTGTCTTTTGTACGTGTCTCGGTCCCTCACTCCCAGCTTATATCACTGATCCACGGATTAGCCCAGGCCGTGAAATCCAAAGGCCATGTCTACGTCTCAGGCTGCATCGGCTGTAATTCCGACTATCTGATCGTCGAGGGGGGCATCCAAGCACAGACCGTATGTGTGACTTGGGTCGTGTGATCTCTACTGCTGACATCTACGTCTCCCCAATTCACATTCCATCTAAACCCCTTGATCGTGCTCGACAGCGCGCAGCTCTGGAGAACATTTCCAAGATCCTCGCGGCATCAGGGTCTGGCATGCAACACGCCGTCAAAGTGACCATATACCTCGTCCACATGGCACGAGATTTCCTGCCCATGAACGAGATATACGAACAAGTACGTCCGATTACTCTCTCCTTCTCTGGATCGGCGCGACCTACCAACGAACAGTTCTTCACGCGTGAGACGTTTCCCGCGCGTACATGTGTCGGCGTATCTGCTCTCCCGATGGGCGCATTCATCGAGATCGATTGCATCGCTGAGATCCCTGACACCAAGTCACCTTGATCGCTTTCATCATCGTCCTCTCCCTCGTGCGTATCGTCGTCAACGCGGGCTAGATCAGCTGTGTTCTGTGGGTTTCCATAGACCAGTGTGAGTAGGCCCCGCCGTCGTTTTTGATTGGTTGGCTTTCTGTATGTCCTTGCCACGTGCTCACGCTTCGTGTCCGTCCTGTTACTTGTACTGTTCCCTCGTGGTGGTCGTCTATGTAATGTAAGTGTTGTGATGGATACCCCGACTCCAAATCCCTCGAGACGTTGGTGTGAGAGTTGAAGATTGGCAGCTTTGCTTGTTCTGCGGAAGTGCCCATGAGTGAGAACATTCTCACTTCGCAGTGTCCTCCGGCGAAGTCTATGGAATTTTACTGCGTCAGCCGTGTACGATTCCGGCACATACGGGGTAGGGGTTGATATACACAACCACGACAAGTTAGGGGTACAACCCAGCGCATGGCCATTCAATTTCGCTGGATGCAGTTGTGCATACACCGTGACCTGTCTCAGTGTCAGCATTGGTTGGACACAAAGATTCGGATAAGTTCCTGTAGTTGCAACATCACCGTACTGCGCAATCTTACACAGGCTAAGTTCGAGGCAAGCGTTGGTGCGGCGTACTACGCTTCCAATAGGAAATCGCTTTGATTAGGGGTCTGACTTTGCGACATTACACCAATACCCTAGCGAGAGCCGAAGGAGACGAGTTACCACACTTCGGTGCCTGGTATATGTTACGTGGTGTCACACGGCATGAAATCGAAAAAATGCAACATGGAACCATAGAAAAAGTACAAACTAAGCGATAGAATCCCCACATCCCCGATGTTTAATTCGCGCAACAAGCAGTCCCATCCATTCCGTTGGCGTAGAGTCCACTGGTGCCATCAGCATCGAAGGCGGGCTGACTCTGAAGATCATTGGTACCGGGTACGTCCATGCTAGGGTTTTTGGTGAAGAAGCTGGAGGGCTTGAAGAGGACGTTGATGTGCTCCACAGGCATGCTAAAGGACATTGCTTAAGTTCACGCAGATAAGAACAGGAAAGGGAACTTACACAGGCCAGTCTTCCGGGCGAGGAATGTGGGTAGTTCCTGTAGGACAAGTTCGGACTCTCGAAGAAGATGCAATACTCGGAGCGACGTACCAAGGGTGAGGAAGAGAACGATATCCTCATTCTCGATGCTACCGCTGCCCTCGTTTACCCATCTTCCCACGGAATCCTTAGGCTCCTCCCGCGTTTGCGGGACATATCTACCACTAGGGTATAATCTCGAGCCTTTTGGGCCTTCTTCGTCTCTCACGACCCAAAGCTGTTTGTGCGCGAAAGAAGCTCTACGTGCCACCCAAGAGTCTTTCTTTGCCAGGAGGGGAACGGCACCACCCTTCATCATGATTGTATACGACGATGGCTTCCCCGAAGAGTAGTGGGTCTTGTTCAAGTTGGCGATACGCCAGCGGCGCTCGGATGCCCAGTCGAAGTCCCGTGCGCCGTCTTCAGCTTGGGATTTGAGGACACGATCCTTGATAACGAAGGCATTACCAGCGAAGTTCTCCTCTGATCCCGTCGGCGCATCAACACCAACGATCTCTGACTCGATGACGGAGTTCTGTAAGCCATCAAGCATAGGATCGACACGAAGGGAGAAAATATGTTGGTGGTACTGAGCATTGATCCGGGGGGCGACAGTAGTGCCATACGGAATGGGCTCGTCAGACTCGGTGACACAAACTTGCAAAATACCGGTAAGTCGAATCTCAAGCTCGACGTTACCATCCTGGTAGAAATAGTAGTTCCAGATGTATTCTACATACAAAATCATCAATAACTCCCTCGAGACCGAGATGAACACTCACCATAGTTGGCGAGCGTGCAAACCATGCTGACGACAAGTCGTCGGCTTCTTACAGTCCTGGAGCGACCACCCGGACGGTAGTCGGTGTGCTTCCAAAGGACACCAGCGTCTTCTTCGTGAATGCAGATGACGTTTCTGAGAACGACGGCCGCACCCAAATTATCGACAAAAGCGCCGTTCTGGTAAGGAACGTTGTAGTGAGAAGGTGTCTAGCACGGTGATCGGCAGGCTTCGCACCAAGTAGTGGATTTTTCCCAAGCAATCACAGCCGAGGGTAAGTTCGTTGGCCATTATACCCATCCCATATTCACCTCTGCAGAGCACTATGAACGCACAAGTAATTTTCGTGATGTCATTCGCTTACGAATCAAAGGCAAATTTTCTCGAATGCGGGGATTCGGGCGAGCCATAGGGAACAACCATCTCGGCTATCGAGAGACGGTAAAAGATCGGACGTATTTCTCCATCATCGTTGTATGTGATCGTCGACAATACAACGCCCTCGCGGAAGCTGTAAGCTAAATTCTCCAACATTACATAAACAGGAGAGACCGTACTGACGAAGAATGCGCACCTATATGCATCTTCCATTTCTGCCACTCTAGCACGTTACCGTGCATTTTGAAAGAAACCCCTTCGGGTTGAATGACATGTAATGGCTTCACGTCATCGCGTTGTTTGTAATTTGGATCTCCCTCCTTCAAAAGATCAGGAAGGAAGTCATGATGCATCAGGGGTGGCTGGATACGTGAACGGTTTGCCCGCTCGAAGGCGTCATCCGAGACGGGCTGTGGTTGCGTTGTAGGGACTGACAGTTTGACGCTTCCATCCGCTTGTTTCCTCCACACGGGCGGGAAATCAATGTGGATGATCTTTCTCGCGATCGTATCAATGACCGGAATGAAGTCCTATCAGAGTAACGTAATGGCTAAGGCATGGCACACCGACACGAGAAAATTTACCAGAGGGTGGGCGTAAAGGTTTTCATGCCTGGCAAACCGGGCAAACAAAAACGCCTGTGCAAGTCGTCGGTCTTTCGGGAATCGGTCATCCCAACCGATGACCCATCCGTCGGCAAAGATTTGATGAGGTTCAATACCTGGTCTCTCACGTCAGAGCAGACAACATACAGAGCGCACCTCACTTGCCGACTTCCTTTGCTAGGGCTTGCACTCTAGGATCATTTTGCACGATAACCTCACATTGGATGAGTTCGTCCACGGTAATGTTCGGTTGTGTACCCTCCGGAAGACGTTCTAATGATTCTACTTTCCATTCTTCGTCGGAGAGCGCCACGACAGCATTATAAGCAGTTCTGTAACATAGCGTTCAACTCCACCAAAACCCATAGGACATGAAAATGACACGAACCCATTTACAGCGTCAAAGAACTAACCGGAGTATGAGTAGTTGATGGACTCGGCGGCTGCTCATACTCACGTCTGACTCTGCCTTCCTGACGATCTTGGTCGGAGCTTCTGGCTTTCCACCCGGTGCAACTGGAATACCCAGGGCGGCGAGCACAGCCCTCTTCGGAGGAGGTAAAAGGATACAGGTTATGAATTTTACTGCTTTGATATCCGTGTGTTCGACCGTGTGTTTCCTAATAGTCAAGGTCACCGCTTTGATCTGGGTGACGATGGCCGATCAGTTGTCAGCACGTACAGCAGTAATCATTAGGTTGCGCACCTCGTCTGGCGTCAGGGGGTCAAGGGGGTGGTCGACGTTATCGAGTTTGTTGGTCGTGGATAGGTGGACCGTCGAGGCAGTAGAAGGGAGAGTTGGAGTAACCATAGTTGAGCAGACGGGGAAATGATACTGGCATGTCTGCGAAAATGCCGGACTTTATAAAGGTCAGGTTCGGGACTTGTCAGGACCTTATCATACGGTTCAATACAATGCGACTGAGTTCGTGTGCCCGACCATCGCCTTGCGAGCTTGACGGAACTGCTCGGGCCGCGGGAAACCGATAAACTTTCAGCACTGCTGCGGCAATCCAACCAGGTTCAAGCGTGCCATCATCCACGATACGTTGTAAGTTGGACGAGGCAATATACCATCGTACGGGCGATGCACGTATGGGAAGCACAAACTATACTCACAAGGGTCTCTGGGAGGAGTCTCGGCTCCACCCGGTGAGTATTTATCGGCAGACGAGAGTCGTAGCGCTAAATTCTCGCCCAGGAGCGCGAGTACTGAGGAAGGGCGGTCGCGGGAGGGAGATGATCTCTTCCTCCGTATCGTTCCAGTCTTGACCCTCAAAAATTGGAAGTAGACCAGTGAAAAGAAGCCGAGACCTCGCGAAATGATCTCTTCTGGATTCCAGTAAACATCGTTGTTCACTCGAGCGTCTATTCGCGCCATATTCAAGGAAGCTCGTGGACTCAGCAGAAAGTCTGATCCCGCTCATGAGCGAATACCATCTTGGCCAGCTTCCCTCTCCCGCGCTGGAAGTACTGAAAGGTTCTGTGACGAAAGTCTTTCTCTGAGAATTTCCTTTCCTCAACGTTCGACTCTCGCCGTCGATGACGTGCATACATGTTTCAGCGCTGCTTGATATCGCTTCGTGGCGCTTGCAGTCATGTGGTTGGAATTGCAAGAGTACACTGGCTCAAGGCTGTCAGTCAGATAACGGCTTCCGTGCAATTTAACTCAAGGTGGAGATCTTCACATGGAATAATGATTGACATTACTGCGTGGTCTGTCGATGTTCCTGTTGGTCGGTTACTCACAAATGGTTCACGCATGTCCTCGCGAAGTAGTCAGAAGCACGTATGAATGGGGGCTGCACTTACTTATTAGATGTATTGGACACCAATGCACGGGTTCACGCAAAGCACACACCCCTGAAGCTCAAGGTCAAATCTCTTTTGGAAGGCGGTAGCGGTCTGGTGGAATAAGCCACTGTTTACCTTCGGATACAAGATCCCGGCTTCAACCTTGCGCCCGGATCCAATTAGGGATATGCTCGTGAGTTTAAGAAAGGGAACATGGCGAAGTACAGCCAAGGCAAAACAACATTAGCTGCAATCCTTGCAATCCTTTACAAGAAAGGCGCTCCTCCTCCATATTGCCATACATACTCGTCTTGTCATAGTGAATCGTTCCCGCAGATATGGGTTTCCTGCCTGAGCGCGGTAGTACGGTCCAAGGATCGATAGTTTCCTTGCAAGCGGTAGACGTGCAGTCATGGACGTCGCGGATCTACCGGATGACCCATACATGTGGAGAGTTATAGTTAAACGATCCGTACAAAAGAGTTCCCACAAAACAGACATCGATCCACGGCTTCAAGCAGTTCTTTAACAACCCAGCTCCGAGCAGCGACGGGCATCCAGCTATCGTCCTCGGTTGGAAAGCTTTGCGAGGGCGGCAGAAGTGCTTTACGGTTGCACCCGATACATGTTCTCACCATGGCAGTGGACAGTATGAAGGACGTTACCGAACATCGCGCTATTAGGGGAATCCACGAGCGGAGGAACATTTTGGCGAAACGAGTGACAAAGAGCGGGTACAGGAACCGCAACGTATGGCACACGACGACCGGTTAGGAGCAACCACGGAAAATAAACAGAACACAGTGAGAGAATGGAAGAACCGACGACCGCTATCCATGACTCACCCCACAAGTGTCCCTTGAGACACGTTGCTTGCGTGATATCCTGCAACGGCACCTCGACGTGGCAGGCAGGACACATTTCATGCAACCCATCCCATCCCTGCCCAATCGCCATCATCGCATTCACTTTGTCAGACAACGCTTGAGCCTCGCTCGACAGGTCTGAAGGCGATCCGGGGAGAAGTGACTGCACGACAACACGCAGCACGAAGGGTACGTCCGCCGCTATGATAGCACACACGCCACGTTCGGTCGTTCGTATGGGCACGGAACATGAACCAGGCGCTGATATTAGCGATTTTACAACTAAGGAGACAGTAGAGCGGACTTACGACTGAGAGTCGTCACAATGGCTGTAAGATGACGTACGAGGATTCGTAGTACACGATGAGATATGGCAGCTAAGTGGATGCGCGCGGCCTGTCCGAAATCATTGCGCATCTGAGCGTCCTGGCACAGTTTCTAGTCACATATTAGATAAAGGGACGACAGAGACGGGTATTTCGAAACGTAGGGGGTACAGATAAATATCAAAGAAACACACGCACCCAGCATCCATCTGCCAGAGCCAATTTCATCCTAATACTCAGGAAGCTCTCCCAGCCAAAGAATTGAGTCGCAAGACTTTTCCTTAGACGGGTTTTGATCTCTTCGCTGCAAGGTCTCGTCCACTCGGGGAAGACGATGGTGGTACTCGGATCCTCTTGCATATCGCAATCCAAAATGTTCAACAAAGCTCCACGCAGCCGTTCGAAACGGGTCGTATCCGCCAAATGCAGAAATATTCCCCGTAGGAGATGGGCCGGTGCCACCCTCGTTACTATGTTAAGAAGGAAGGGATCAAGAAGGACCAACCCATCCAAGCCAACATCTCGAAAATCAGAAACCAAAAACCAAAGAGGAGAGAAGGTGTAATTACCGCACCGCATACCGTTTCCGCCTTTACTCCAATCCATCTTCTCCTCGATGGTCTTCACTACCCACTCGTCATCGGCCGACCAAAATGGTGCAACTAACAACGTGCAGGCATGTTTCGCTTCGTGTTTATAGCTGAAATCTGTCGGTCGAGATACCCTGCAATACGTCAAGCAAACCATGAACAGGGAAAAAGCCGTTGTTAGCTCTGCTTCGCCTTCCGTCATTCTCACAAATAATGCACAATCCAGAATATTCATCAGAAAATAGAAAGGAAAGAAAACGTGAAAAGTGAAATAATGCCATGCCATGACAAACCAACCGGCACAGCTAGGTGGCATGTGCACAGAGTTCAAAGTAAAGGTAAGCAAGTATATGAAGGACAGAACGCACTCATATATCCACGCCACCGTTCCACACGAGTCATACGGAACGAACCCATCGATTCTGTTCACGTCCATATAATCCGGCACGCTCGAGACACCGAAACTGGCATGTTGCTGTGCGCGCACGAAAAAGGTGCGAGAGGATTCTGTGAGGGTCTCAGACGTGATTGGCACGTCCGAGCTTCTCGTAATCGTTGTGCCTTCGGTAGTCGACACGTGTCCGTGCTTCTTGCTTCCGGCACTCGTTTTCGCAGCGATTATATTTTCACTAGCCGAATCGTCTTCCTGCTCCGCTTCGTCGACAGCCATCGCTGCGGTGGAAGAAGTGGGTACCGAGGGTGTTGGAGCTGGGTCCCACGTGGGCTCAGATGAAAACCCGTGCATTACATGAACGGATCCATCCGAGAGAGCGAGAAGGAGGGCATCCCGATCTCGCACATAAAACACACCCGAAACGGGGGACAGAGAAGATGATCCGGCCGACGATGGTTGTATCTGGATTGCGAGACATTTTGACCCATACCAGTGGGTTGGTGTGTATGTGGGTGAGTGGGCGAGGGACAACGGAGGTGACAAGGGGAAGGGGGAAAGGGAATAGAGGTGTACGGTCCCAGCTTTGCTTGCCACGAGAATCGTCTGTAGATGTAAAGTGAGAACACCGAGCTGGAAAGGTACATCGAGACAATCCCACATTCTGCGCCGAAACATCTACCCATGTCATAGCCGTAATACCCCTCTTATCAGGCCGTATCGCAAGTTCCGGAAATCGCTCCACATCAACGCGTACGTGCCTCTCAACGTCGTAGTCGCCTACAAACGCGTCGGAAGAGACCGTAGCTTCAAGAGTCTGAGACACCTGAAGCAAACCGATTCCTCCATCGGACACGGCGTATGCAAGGACCACCGTGCCTATCCCGTCGCACCACACGTCGGTCAGCACAACGTGTCATATGTGCTTGGATAGTAAATATCCCTGACATTTGTTAGTACCCGATGCGACCCACTTCGACCACGCCAACTGGGTGATCCATCGATCGCACAATTCTAATTTTGCAACGGTCGTGGTGGTAGGCTGACCCCTCTCGCCGCGAGAACGAGAGAACCTAGATGATGACGAGTAGAATAGCAGATGAAATCAATGTCGGCGAGGTACCGATAGGCTTGAGATATCGAATGACGGTACCTACCTCCGCAGTGTAATCGACCCTGCTCGATTCCCGATAGCAAGGAGGGAGGCATCGAGTAGCGGAGCAGGGGATATCCCGAAGTTGGGTTGGGCTGACCATGCGATACCTAGTATGCGACATGTACTCAGTCTATCAGTCCATTTAAACAGAAGCGGGAAACGAACACGTCGTCTGTGCGTTTAATACCTCCTCTTGACGAGCCACACCTTCTCCATCTGTAGTCCCGTTTGAAGCGAGAGCATCAACGAGATGATCGGTGACGTTATCAATCTACAGAAATGGAGCAACGAGACAATTATTCCGCGTCTTTACTCCTCTTCCATTTTGCAGGTAGGAACATGGGTTGGAGAGCTTACCATACACCATTCTCCCTTTAAATGGTTCTTTGTCCCCTCCCAGAGCGAGACCTCCATATTCGTATTGAGTATAGCGAGAACGCATCTAAACGGGCATAGATACACATGCTGATAATTGTCGGATGATAAGTAATAAGGACGTACCTCCCATAACTGGACAACCCACTCGGAGAACACGTCACTGCTTGAATGGAGACGTCTAGTGAGCCCAGACTCAGAGTTCCCCAACCTATTCCATGAACGTTACAGAACCACCTGAAGGAGAAGCTACAAACCATCTGATATCTCAGCCCACGCACGCACAGGGCAAGACATGTCGATCATGGTCTTATACCACCCGAGTGGTTTCGCACTGCTCTGGTCGTCGATGGACGCTTTGACATCCGGTGGCGTGCTCAACGCAAGACCGTGGTCTGGAGTCTGATTGACGGCTAGGACGAACGAACGAGTAAGGAGAGCGCTGTACCTACCAATATATATACGGCTGACTTGGTGAGGACGCAGAGTTGACCGTCTTCCGACCACCCAAGACAGTTTTGGTGTGGAATGACGGTGGACAGTGTCAGTGCCGTGTGGATTGGGTGGGTCATCGCTACTTCGTCACTCAACCGTCCGTCCTTGTCGTCGAGATGACCGATGCTTACATCATCCCGAGGACTCGTACATTGTTCTCAGTTCACCCCGAAGGTCACACATGGTTTGCAGTCTTTTACTGGTTGTATATGCATGCGTCTCATACGACATGACATGATGATCATACACCTAGACAGGAATGCCTCTGACAAGGAGGGCAGAGACTGAAGGAAAAGCACGTCGGATATGCAGAGAATAAATCAGATGTTCGACGGGTAGAGCATCTGACATTCAGACGACCGGTCAACAAGCGATAGACGGGAGCAAGGACATGAATGAGACGTACGATGCGCACGTTGGCACCGAAGGCCCGTGGTGGAAGGTTAGAGCTGAATTTTGATTTCACGACGCCTGAGTTGCCGTGTGGACGGGTGACACGACTGGTCATATTCGGTCAAGTAACAATCGAGTAGAGCATTGGAATGGACGCACCCCCAGATGACCCGTATCTTGGAGCCCTGCACCTCCGTCTTAGCTCTGTACACGTATGCAACGCGCTACCCATTCGGACATCGTTAAGACAACAGTTACTGCGCAGTAGAGGAGGGGAACCACCTTGCCGAGGTAGAACTGAGCGTCATCCTTGTTGTTCACGCCCTCTATTTGAAGGAGGGAAGTGTTTGGGCGCGAATTGCGCTTTGCACGCTTGTGCCCGAGAACCCGGCCCTTGCAGTAGAGTCTATCACAATGGCAACATCGTCAGCCCGAGTCTTCATCCATACACGAGTACGACCATCCATCCTCCACACGTCTCCAACAGCTTCATGACCCAACCTAATCGTCGTAGACGTCGATAGTGACGGTGACTGACCTTGTTGATCCCATTTTTTAGTATCTTGAGGATGTGTCGGACGGCGTCGATGATCGTCTGGTGCGTTGGCGGGTCGGTGAGTACGACGTGACGGCATGTCACAAACGAGTCAGCCGTGACGTGGCTGTCACGTGTATATAAGGTGTCCTTCCTGTCTCGGTGAACGTGCATGCCGTCGATGCAGCTGAATTGAGCTGCACTCGTCGTCGTCATCGAAGGCGTCGTTCGAGTAACGGAGCGATGGCAGAGCGACCGGGATTCCTTGTTTTGCTCTTTGTGCTGGGTGCAGTTGCAACTGGCTCTTTACTACATCGGAAATCCAACATCGTTACTACTGTCTTGAATGGTCTTGAAACCATCTGATCACAAGGTCGACCGGCTACTTCGAAGTTCGGGGATGAGGACGAGTTGCCTGCGACTGTTCGACTTTTCGCTAGCAAAATGCTCTGTTGTTACACTTTTGATGCATGACATCCTAGGCAGACAAGTTCCCGTTTTTTTCTAGTTTATCTACTCCGTTTATCGTATGTCCAACAACCAATCTGATATCTTGACGATGTGTTACGGTGAGCCAGATACGCTGTAGGTCCATGTCTCCGACTCGACGCGAGTCAGAATCACGAATTTCCACCTTTTGGTTCAGCTTTCGTAGTCAACGACGACGACAGCGGTGATGACGGGCATCTCGAAGGGCCCGATTCGACTCTTCCAACGTTTCTCGTCGACGACGACGACGTTCACTGCCAAAGCTACGCCCTCCAAGGACCACCTTCACTCTCCGATACCCAAAGAATTCTTCCCAAAAGGCTACCTCCTCACAGGCATCCACGCAGGCATTAAAAAAGCACGTCCGGACCAATCCAGCCCGCCCCTGGACCTTGCCATCGTACTGTCCACCTCACCGCATCCCACAGCAGCGGCTGCGTGTTTCACGCTCAATGCGTTCCGCGCTGCGCCCGTTCTGGTCTCGCGCAGCGTACTCGATAATTCGAACGGACGTGCGCGCGCTGTGGTCGTGAACAGCGGTTGTGCCAACGCTGTCACGGGCAAGAAAGGTATCGAAGATGCGTGGTCGATGGTCCGTGCTGGGGACGCGCTTCTTCGCGCACACGGCTTCGCCTTGTCCGTCAGCGAGCAACCGACGACGACGACAAACGAGACCCTCGTGATGTCGACAGGTGTCATTGGCGTCAATCTTCCCATAACTGTCATCGTCAACGCCATCCATACTCAATCGGACCCTTCATCGCCCACGTACGCACTCGCATCTACACCTACTGCGTGGGACGCCACGGCACGCGCGTTCATGACGACAGATACCTTTCCAAAACTTCGTGCGAGGACTTTCCAGATCAACGGTTCTACCTACCGCATGGCAGGGATGGACAAGGGAGCAGGAATGATTCATCCACGCATGGTAGGGCCGGACTCCCTGCCTACTTCGCTACATGCTACGCTTCTTGGTCTCATACTCACCGATGCACCGGTCTCGCCACGGAGTTTGCAGAGCGCTCTGAGCCATGCCGTTGACCGAAGCTTCAACTCCATTTCTGTGGACGGGGACATGTCGACCAATGATACGATCATCGCTTTGGCGAATGGGGCGGGCATACCAAACGAGCGGAAGGTTGAGGAGATTGATGAAGTGACAGATCCGGATGCATATAACATTTTTAGGGACGAGTTGACGACGTTTGCGATCGATCTAGCGAAACTTGTCGTCAGAGACGGCGAAGGCGCGACCAAGTTTGTAGAAGTATCCGTTGAAGTGCGTGTTTACCCGCACAGCGAACTTTATACCGATTCATAATCTAATGCACAACGAACAGAACGCAGCATCATATGCAGACGCACACGCCATCGCCTCGACCATCTCGACATCCGCACTCGTCAAAACGGCTCTTTACGGCGAAGATGCCAAGTACGTACAACCGTCCTCCGACTTCGTGCCTTACTCACACATACCTTCCTTTCACGCTCTAGCTGGGGCCGCATCCTCTCCTCCACAGGCTCAGCGATACTCAGCACCCCGCTAGATCCGCTCAGCGCAAGTGTCTCGTTTGTCCCCTCGTCGCCCACGGACTCGACGCCTACCCCCCTACCCGTACTCATCAACGGCGAACCCGCTGGCGTCGACGAAGCCCGCGCGTCGGAGATATTGGGACAAGACGACTTCGGAATCGTGGTGGATCTAGGGGGTCAGGGTGTAGGTGGAAAAGAGAGAGCGAAGTATTGGACGTGTGATTTTAGCTATGTGAGTTTGTTGAAGAGTTCTGGCGGTGTGCATTTGCTGATCTCAGTTGTTCGCTGTAGGAATACGTCCGGATCAATGGAGATTATCGTAGTTGAGACTGTATGTACTGCTAGCGCGGAATATCGAAATCCAGAACTTGGGTAGGAGATGCAAAGAGGGACGTGGATCGTGCGGGACAAACTCTGATCTGGACAATGCACTTCCAATCAAGTCGTCGGGTCCCAGTCATCGATCTGCGGAAAGTGAGCCACTGAGTAACAAGGAGGATGCACTTGTGAACCGTAATGCCATCCGAATGTGCGTATCTATCCGCGCCGTATGCGGTCCAAAAGTAATGACGTTGTTGAAGGCTGCCATGTTACCTCGAAAAACTGCAGGGCGTGAGCGAAGATGGCTTCCAGACTGCCACAAGAACCCAAGAAAGACGCCGCGGGTCAGTTAAAGCCAATCATCCCGAAGATAGTGCACACCCATTCTTTGTTCAAGGAAGCGGTTACTACCACTACCGGACGGACTGGGCGATTACGAGATGCGACGGTAGCTGGCATCCGAGAGAATGCATTTTTCGACTGAAACATTCTATCACATTCCCGGCCTCGAAGACCAAAACCATGGCGTTTTCCATTCTCGTCCCACTCGCGATGTGCAAATGAGTCATCATTCCTGACATTTGTGACCGTCCGAACCAGTGGCCCAACCGGAGTGCTGGTAGCCGAATATACATGTGCCAAAAACGCATCAAGACAAGTACCTAACGACAATGACAGTCCGAACTACAGCCTCCTGGCATGTGGTACAGTAGACTTGCTGGTAATTCATAATAACCGGAAGAGCTTGCGAAGAATCACCACGCATCGACAGAAAGGACGGCTGCATGCTCCCTACAAGTACGTGTTTAGTATGTGATATATCCGGTCTTGGGTGCTTGAAGCTAGTATATTCCTTCCAGGTATTTGAACCCTATGCGTTTCAAACTTCGTCGGACTGAACCCGGTCTGGCGACTTAACGCCAATTGAAGCGACGCAGTCTAAGCCGGTTTTTCTGAGCTCGACCGACTCAAGCTTTGCTTATGACGACTAGAAATCCACACGGCTTGCAGGTCCTCAACGGAATCTACAGCGTACTGTTCAGCGCCTTCCAGGCTATAGATCAAGGGAGTCAATGCCAGCAGGAGAATGGAAAACGACAGACCAAAGGAAACCTATTGCACCGCACTGTAAGAAATATAAATCGGTTACTGTAAGTCAATTCCGGTTCTGCTACGAGGTAGAGCAAAAACGCACAGAGACCGCGGATTGGAGGATAGGTCGCGGGAGTTCGGTTCCCATCAGTTGCTGATAGAGGCTGTATCAGCAACTGATGGGTTCGCTAACCTAGCTACAGTCTCCGGAAAAACAAACTTTCGCGGTGAAATGTAAATGTTTAGTTCTTTCCTACAGCCTTGCTGACTGGGTACGAGGTATGTATAAAAAGTGGCCTCAAATCGGAGTACAGTATTTGACTCCTCTAATAAATAAATGAAGTCTGCAACTGCAATTCTAAAACAAGTGGGTAAGGAGTGTAGTGTTTGGTATGCGGTGCCATCATTTTTCTTCGAAGATACCTGAATCTCGTTCAATGTCCAACGGCCCGGGATGGCCCAAGGCGACATGGAATAACTCAGCCTTCCTAAGTTCTGGAAGCGACGGGGACTGCACACTGGCGATACGTTTCTGTACGATAGCATGCTGACTCGAAAGCCATATCACTTCCAGTATACCAGTGGACTCTATCGTATTGGCCGCTTGGACTCTACAGTCGGGGGGTAAACCTCTGGGATCGCGAGTGAGTAGAATGGATATCCCTAGGAGAATAGTCGAAATTGCGAGACCGATAGTAACCTGTAGCATGGTGTGCAGGAAAAAATTTGAACTGCCAAGTACCAAGAATACAAGTGAGTAACGCACGGGTATAACATTGATCTGCAATCAAGAATGAGTTCCGGATACCAAGAAAAGAAATGGAAAGGTTACATTTAGCCGTGTTTTTGTGACTTGGACTGAAACAGAGGTTTCCCCACTCGATATGTTGCAGTAACCAGAAGTAGTGAGAACTTCGCAGTGTATTTGGCAGTCAGCAGCAAGCCTGAAAAATAACCACAAATGGTTGGTGGACCCACCAGCCCAAGCGGCAGCACTTGCAACATGTGCCACTGCGTCTTCGAGCTCGTTTAGTGTGTTAGGGGTTGTTGCGACGGCAGTTGGATCGGCTGCCGTAACATTGAGTTTTCGGTCCAGGAATGTCATAATGTACCTGTACTAACAGCAGTCAAGCAATAGAACCATCTTTTGCCAGTGCTAATACTTCACTCATCAAGGAAGCTCAGTAAACATTTCGAACAAGAGACAGGAGTATAATATTCAGTTGTGAGAGACGACCTGCTCCATGCTTCTGCGAACTGGGAATATAGTTAGCATATTGAAATGTCCACCTTGAACATAGCAATGCATCAGAGGGACGGGCTGTCATCAGGACCAGTCAGAACCGCTCGGGTACCATCGGCTACCATCGGTTACCACTTGGTACCACTGGTCATTTCCCTGATGTCACTGGTTTACCCAATTCAGTTGGTGGTCCGCAATCATTGTTTGGTTTGACAACAAGGGGGTCCATGTCAAATTGGCAGGCGAAGACATCTCGCTTATATTCACGAGAGCATTTGTATGGGCGTTGATGACTGCAGTTCGGTTCACTAACGATAAAATGCAGGTGGCGATTTGTATGGTCATTAATTCAGCTAAAATGTCCAGAGGCCCCAAGCCCCCTCTCTGAGAGCAGTGATGAGCGTAGGAAGGGTGGCCACTTACAATCATTGGAAGGACTAGGAATGTTGAAAGTTGACCCCATGTTGCCATTTGCATCCAAAACAGGAGGAGTTGTTAAAATTGTAACCATCTTTCCCTGAATTTTGTTTCAGTGGGAAGTTACTTATCTTTATACAACTAGGACATACATGTGCACCGATGACACGAGTAACATTCTCATCTGTGGAGAATTATAAAAAGCTCTCCTCTACAAGCAAAGAACTTGAACCTACATAGAGGGTAGAATGGAAGGAACATATAATCATTCCCGCTTGCATAAGTTACCGTGACATTATACTCGTTGGGGAGGTTGCCGACAGTAGTGCTGACATTAGGGAAAGAATGACACTGTGCTTCAAAGGTAACTGCATTAACTGTGGCGTTCCTGAATGCTGCTCCATCCGGGACCAGCGTCTCATAGAGGGTGGCATTATGCAGGCCAGTTGTTGGCATCTCAGAAAATCCCACAGCTGCTCTGATGAGAGTAGTGTTGTGCTGGGCCCGGCCTGAAGCCCTGAGCCGAGCCGGGCCAGGCCCTCCTAGGCCGAGCCGAGCTGAGCCGTGAGCACGGCCTGTGGGGGCTCAGGGCCCGGCCTGCCTTTTTGAAAGCCATGAGCCGCGGCCTGAAGCCGCGGCTTCGTGGCTGTGCTGCTGACATTCTCGGTCAGCCACAGACAGCCACTGTTCCCCACACTGTCCATGCAATATCTTGACCTCCACTCATCCATCCCTCTTGCAAACCTGGATTCAAGTTCTACTTAACAAGACCTTTCGAATGGTATATTCATTGTTGCAATTGCCTCAGCAGTTCCGGAGATATCTCCACTTTCCTGGAGAAAGGCTCTGTTGAATGAAATTCAGAATAACTTGGGATTGGGTGGGCCTTTTTTCCTACTTCCTTGTTCTCCTAACTCTCTGTATATTCCTCTATAACCTATGGAAGTCTTGTAGAATTATACCCAGTGGTTCCTCGCCAATGCGACACTGTCCTCATGCCCCCTACCATATTTGGGACATAACTCATGCAATTCTGGACGGAATCATCTGCTTTTTTTAGATGTTAATCTACTAGGTGAACCCTACGAGACAATACATGAAATGTGGTGCATGCATTCACAGTTCCAGAGATATGTCAGCTTTTGAGTCTGAACAGAGCAGGGAGGTTAGGATGATGTATCTCTCCCATTTTCGCCCCGGGCCTCTCGCTTTCTTGCAAGATAGTACCATTCATTCACAGCTATCTGATGATACCTTATTTATGGTGATGCACCCATTTTTTCTCGAGATATCTGCTGTTCTTTGACTCCTAATAATTTTTACACCTCAACTTGTTCAGGCCGGGCCAAGCCCCCAATAGGGCCTGGCCTGAGATTTCTTAGGCTGTGAGCCCTCAAAAGCCGAGCCCAAGCCACGGCTTTCGAGCTGAGCCGGGCCTGGACAACACTAGACGAGAGCTGTAGCAGTGTTCCAGTACGGTTGAAGATGGAAGTCCATTAAGTTCTGCATCCCATAAACTGTAGTTTTGTTCACTTGAGATATGCAAGGGAATGTTTCCAGGGTCAGTATCAAAGGTGAGGTAATGTGAACCCCGGTAATTCCACAAAGATAAAGCATGATAAGGGCTATGCCACCTATGGCAACCCTGGGCTGTTTCCAAAAGACAGGTATAGCCATACCAAGACCTTGCCATGCAGCAGTCATGTCATGAGTTTCTGTAAGTGTTTGGTACTGCAAGAGATTGCGACGAAGAGCAAGTTGTTGAGTGATCGCAACCAAGGCCATTCCATACAGCTGTACATGAGATGTATCGCTTTGGAGACCGTACATAGACACAAGTGCTCACAGTGAAGAATGTTTGTATAGCAGCAGTGATTGCATTTGCGACAAGATTGTTGGGAATGGAAATAGCATAGGGGGGAGATGGGATATCGATTCTATAGTCCAGTCCACTGACAAAGTGATGGTCAAGTTCGAGCATATGGAGCACTAACAGCACCACATGAATGAGGAGAAGAATGGCGTGTAACGCATGACAAAGAACACGGTGCCGAGCAACTGACCAGCCCAACTGGTGACAGGCTGACAGACGATCAGCTTCACTGGGACTATAAGTATATGCTTCATACCTTTGTCAGATGTGAGCTTCTCGACCAGTGTCAGTGAGGAGGCATTGTCCAAGGACGAGGACTCGCCATTGCAAAGTGGACGAAGTTCATGAGGCACTTCTGCCATGAATCGGAATGTCAAGATCTCCTAGATAGCAGAGGAGGATGGAAAGTGGGTGACCTATGCTCCGACCAGAATCAAGCTCAAAGTATCCTAAATAAATACTTGGTGAACGCTCACTGTCTATGGGGCCATTCCTATAACTTCATGTATAGAGTGAAGAATTGGATGGGTGGTGCATACACAGCCTGCTGTGCAAGGAGGATGAGAGCCGCTATGCCAGATTTTGATTAGTCTACTACTCTACAAGGTAAGTTGGGTATAGCATCAGGAAAATTTTAATGAAATGATAATGATATATATAGCTTTATCTATCACATAAAGCCCTATAAGATACATCACAATGATATACACAATGACAATGCTATATATTGTCTGGGAGCCATGGTAGCATAGGTCAAAAGTTATCATTAAGTTCAAATGGATCATATGTATCAGAAGGCCATATCCAGGTAATATAGGTCACCATTCTATCCCATGATAAGCTTGTTCACACTGGTCCCACTGGCAACCAGTACCATGGTTGTACATACTTACAACATTAATCACACTGGTCCCACTGGTAATCAGTATCAAGGTTGTACATCCTCAAAATATTAATCACACTGGTCCCACTGGTAACCAGTATCAAGTTTGTACATACTCACAATATTAATCACACTGGTCCCACTGGTAACCGGTATCAAGGTTGTACATACTCACAATATTAATCACACTGGTCCCACTGGTAACTGGTATCAAGGTTGTACATACTCACAATATTAATCACACTGGTCCCACTGGTAACCAGTATCAAGGTTGTACATACTTGCAATATCAATCACACAGGTCCCACTGAAAACCATCCTCAGATTTGGCCAAAAGCTGGACAATGTCATAGCAAAAAACAGTACACAAAACATTTAAAGAGGCAGAGAGATTGTCTAGCTACATCAGCAATGACAAGAGGTCATTCATTCTCAAGGACCACTGCACTAGCCTTTCGCTCGGCACGTTTCTGGCGAATTTGCACCAATGCACTGTTCTCCGAAGGTAGCCGCTCACTCTCCATAGACAAGGGAAAGATCTGTCTGTTGACCTGTTTAATGTCATACCAACAGGATTGATGACCTCGTACTGGTTCCACCATCCCATCAGTTGGTCTACCTCATCCGCTTCGTCCGGATCCTCGAGAAGCTCGAGGATGCTGATATAAAATTGCTCCGAGTCAGTGACAAGGTCAGTCTGAGAGAATACTTGGGTAGATGTAAGGGCGAAACGAGCCTGGGTAAAAATTTAACATTCCATCTGTGCACGACTCACACACATAACTACTCACCTGTGTGGCGGCATATGCAATCGATGCTGTAGTGACCATTTGCATACCATGAATACAAGCATTGCCAGATCGCGTTGCTTTTGGCACTTGATCGACAGAGCTGGGAGAAGTGAAAATATGTCTGTAAGCCTGCATGCAGTTCAGGTGTAAGTCACCAAACAAGAAGTATAATAAACAAAACTTACCGAAACCAGGAGGCTGCTATGCAGCAGGCCGTTCCAGGGGTCCTCCGCATCATAGGAATAGTCCGCATACAAAAAGAGGGGCCACTGGTCACCAGCAACTTGCAGTTGACCGCTACGCAGCTTAGCCTTGGTCCTGGGATGCATTATACCTTTTCCGGGTACAGTAGACCAAAAAGGATGTACTCCGAATTTGCCCATTCATACCCTGCAGGGCAAAGCAACGCACCGGTGCGTTCATGATGGAACCCTCGCCCCATCTTAGCATTCCTAGGAATATGGGGAATGAGTGCTTGACCCTTGGGAGTGATCCAATCTATTATTGCGGCCTTCATACTCTTCGTGTCATCAGACCTAGCCACACTGGTGCCTTTTTGAATCTATTGTAGCGGTCAGATGACTAGAGACTATGCAAGTACAAGCGTACTCACCAATTCTGCCACGGCTATCACGTCTTGCTTGGAAGAGGACATGATGCGATCTTCAAGATTCGGTATGATCTTCAACAGTTCCTGGAATACAGAATACTCCTTCCTTTCCCTTGTGCAAGTGTCATCTATAATGCACATGCCCCAAAACGACTGTCAACTACTTACTCCCGAGTCAGAGTCTCCGGTCCCCTCTCCTCCACTTCAACCATGAGAGTCATGCCATTGGTTAGCAACGTTTGAACATTACAAAAGGCATGTACGACACGGCCAAAGTGATGGCCATGGTGCACCAATGGGTCTTGCACACTTCTATGAGGGGATCAGTACATTGAGACTAAAGGCGTTGACAATGCACGGGCGTTTCCTGGGTCCCAGTTGCAGCGCACTTGGTCATGAACGTTTGGTTCCATTCCATGTATGACCTTCCTCAGAATCAGAATATTGACTGTAACGAGGCATGAGGAGACACGAGAGCAGCGCAAGGAGAGGAAAGGATTGAAGAGAGCACAAGCAGACTGAAGGGATGAAAAAGTCAGACTGCCCTTTTATACCTTTACTAGGATGTGACGTTACAGTCTGGCGTGACGTCGCAAAATTACGCAGATCCCTGATCACAAAATGTGTGACGCACTTGAGAAACGGCGGGTCACGCCATAAGATGTTTTACAATGAATGGTGAAATCACAGCAACAATGACTGTGACTTACTCAACAACAAAAGTGGATTGCAAAGGAGCCTCATGCATCTCTGCAAAGCGACCACGAAATCCGAGTTGCAACGACCTGAAACGATGTCAGTGCCTCGGACCCCACACATGAGAATAGCGTATAGACACCTATGGCATTACCCATAAACTAAGAGACATCTGAATGTTAGAGCATCCTCCAGAGTGTTCGCCTTCGCGGCTCCTGCTAGCATACATGCTGCGATACGTGCCCTCTGGAACAAGCCTAACAATGCCTGAGATAGCGACGAACTCAACTGTGTGAAAAAGCAGCTATATTTCCGTTCAGTGATTGCTGTCGACAAGGGGAAGAAGCTGTCATACTGAGATGACATTTATGACATCCCTTCTCTGTCTCCTCCTGCACAGAACATGTCCATCCTACCAGACAGTCCCGTCCCAGAGGGAGCTTACCGGAGGGACTATAACATACATTT
Organism: Pisolithus microcarpus; assembly: GCA_024613185.1. Taxonomy (NCBI): domain Eukaryota; kingdom Fungi; phylum Basidiomycota; class Agaricomycetes; order Boletales; family Pisolithaceae; genus Pisolithus; species Pisolithus microcarpus. The sequence continues at coordinate 569,893 of JANFAI010000029.1, forward strand.
GAGTGGTCAACCAGAGCACCGAGGAAATAATATAGTTACCAGGAAGGTTTGAGTCTTGACATCAGGGAACCTTTGATGTGCTGGTATTCCCAGTTAAACATGGTAAGTAGTGATCTGTCTGATATGAATTGGATAATGGTGTATAAGGCATGATCATCTATAAATCATAATGATAATGGACAGACAATGCATTAGAATACCTGGCAGACATTTTACTATCTGGTCAACTGCATATAGGCCTGATATAAGAGTTACAATACTTTTGTCATCGTGATATAATGATGGCAAGAGCTGATATGCCACATATAATAATAATATGTAGTTGACAATAGATTATAATTGCTCATCAGATAATATCATCATCATATCAATGACAATATTCTTTTCAGTCTGATTTCACTTTGATCATCAATATCTAGTGTTGTCATCTATGCCATTTATGATCATTTGAACAACTCTTCCCCAGCCACAAGTGTGGGAATGTCTTTGTAATGACTGTATAGTACATGTTATATAAACTCATCCTCTCTCCCCTTCTCTCTCTTCTTCACTCTTGTCTCTGAGTTCCACCTCAGGGCAAGAGTCACTCTAAGACTCTAAGTCTTAGGGTTCATATCCAGGTAAGTGTAGCCTTGTGTGAAGTGATATGTGAGTGTCTTTCTCTGTTTTATTTTCGCTTTTTTGGAGGTTTAAGTAGTTCATCATACTTAGTAGTGCACTCAGTAGGTACTGATTATGTAAATGATATTGAATGAAATTGCTTTCTCATAATATCATGATTGATAAGTTCAATTGAAGGGTGCTATAGCAATTTTTATTTTTAAGCTGTTGATGGTGTCAATGACAATTGTTGGTAATGCCTGATAATGAAAGACACATATGATCTACTGTTCATATTCTGATACATATGATCTACTCTACCTATGTGATAACTTTTGACCAATGCTGCCAAGGCTCCCAGTCAATATATAGCATTACCAATGTGTATGTCATTATGATGTACCTTATAGGGCTTTACAGGGTAGATAAAGTCTTATATAACATAATCATTTCATTAAATTTTCCCTGATGTTTGGGAGGTGTGTACTCTTCATAGTAAAAGGACTCCTAGGGTTAGCTCTACCTTCTGAGGAGCTCCCAATGCCCAGACCTATTTCGGTGTGAGAGGGTCACAGCATAAACAGAGCACGAAGAAGCTCGTGAGACTCGTAATCGTCTGGAAGGCTGAATGTACTCTGTCCCGCTGAAGAGTACTAATTAATGAGAGCCTCGGAGAGGCTAAGAGTGGTGGTACTGCGAGACTTGTTATGTCCCTAAAGGGAGGTCCTCGAAACCTCGACAGCACAGGAGTGAAAACAACCTCGGAAAAGGGTGTATGTTGCAGAGAAAAACAACAAAAGAGGTCCCACCGCAGACCTGAGCTCTGACTCTACAAACTTGTATGGTGGTTGTTCTGTTATAGTCCACTGCTGCCCGCGGCTGAACTCTTGTGCGAGCTTAGTCAGCGCCCGGCAACTCCCGCCACTTCACCTCTCGCTCCTAAGTCCCCATAGACTCCCTCGCACCTTCGAAGCCCTCCTCGCACCTCTCAAACCACCTACTTCCACTTTCGAACACCCTCCTACCAACCCTCGAACTGCCCTCGAAACCTCTCGCTACCTCTTCGAACCCTCGAACTACCCTCGAATCCTTGATCTACCTCGTTTCTCGTAGTCAGGGCTTCGCCGTGCCTACACCGCCCTTGACAATTCGTCCTGTAGAGAGTACTTGGGTAAAGGCAGAGAATCACCTGAAGAAACTCCCAAAGTCAGAACGAAGGTCGATCTTCACAGGAGTGCGAAGGGCACTCTCCAATTGCTCCATGAAGCTACATCAGTGCGATGCACTGGATTCGTTGAATTTATTGATTTCCCCGGTAAAATCAAATGATTTCTTGGTGTCCTCCTCAGACGAGGATAAGGCCCCAGCCTCTGGTCATCTTCATCGTTCCCTGGCATGACCTCCACCTTTCTTGGATACAGGAGATGCCAATGAACTGCAATGCGAATCGGACTTCGAGTGCAATGAGCCGAACGTAAAAGCCGAGGGAGAGTGATCTGTCTCTTTGTCGCTGAGAACAAGCAGTGGGACAGCAGATTACCGAACTGTCGCAGTAGCTCTGGGGACTTTAAACACCACTGGACGAAGAGCCTTGAAAATCAGTGACGGGTCAGCTGCGGGGCGGGAGACAAAGTACTCTTGTGCATCATCCGAATAGTAGGTACGTCCTCTTTAGGTTGTGGCCCTAATGGTCGCTGGAAAAGCTTCGATGGTGAGATGCTGGCATTCAGGGTTGCCCAGGCCGCAATATGTTGCCCAATCTGCACCTAGCCGACTGCGGGGGTCTTGCTATAAGGTCGGAGCGAAGTGATAGATGCAAGGTTGGTGCGCAGAGGCCTAACAGGACTGTCCATGGTAAACCGATTCTTCGAAGGTGTTGGACTACCAGGCGTCGAGCAATGATGGTGAACAATTACTTCTAGGAGATATATCCCGACTCCCTGGAGTGGCTTCCAGATCCAGTCCATTGATGAGCTGAGCTAAGTCATCTGTCGCAGCCTCCAAGAGCGAGATATCATCATCGTCTGTTCACGCATCTTAACCATGAAATGCACGAGACATTGGACAAATACACACCGTCACCATCATCATATATCGCTTTAGGACCCGAACGACTTAGCAGTTGTTTGGACATTGGATGCAGGTGTGTTCATTTCATAGGAGTCTCATTGGAGAGTTTTACTCATCTGCAGAATGTTCCTGGATCATGGCCTCCTCATTATGATGATAGGTAGAACAGGGCTGGGAGTAACGTCCTCCTCTTTGCGTTTGGAAAGTGTTCCGGGGAAGATTGCCGCCAGCGGTTTCCTCTTTCTACTATTGGACACTTTCCTAGTCAAGACTTTCTCGTTCTTGGACTGCTCTCTTTTCTTGTCTTTCTCCTTCGCCACCATTTTGCTCTCCTTTTCCTTCCTATGCTTCTTCTTGACGGTCCTCATCCCCGCTTCATCCCAACGAACAGAAACAGAAGAGATTGACGATGCACCTGAAGCAGTTGACCTAGCTCAAAGGGAGGACGCCGTAGACATTGTCGAGCCAGATCGCCCACATGCCAGAATGCCACCTCCGAGTATATTAGTGGAATCGATAGAGTCAATTCCCAGTACCATTCAAGGTTACAATTGACGAAGCTGGTTTTATGTGGTCGATGTCATGACGAGCAACCTCTGCGTTGTGGCATCACTGCTGGAGGGCGTTTCAATGGAAATGGAAGATACGCACTAGAGACAATACAACTCACACGGCCTTCCAACCTCAGAAAAAAAGACATGTTTGTTTTGAGGGTTTATACTCGGATACTAGGTCAAAGTGACGGCGGTGTGTTGGAGAGTGTTTCAACAGAAGACCTCGCAATTGTGATGGTGGCAGCCATTGCAGAGAGAGACGACGGGATAGTTATTACGATGGTAAGTAGTAGGCGTGGCACGCTCTCAGCTATACAGTTGTACCCCAGCGGAGTCCACGTGTAAACTCTAATCTGATACGTCCTCATCAACACAATGAGAACCGTACATCTCGTACATTCCAACCAAACTGTCATCCGACATGGTGTCTACTTCCGAATCAGTACTCTGAGACTCCCCGCCAATCTCCCATTCGAGCGCATCCCTGTCAGCAAGTGAGAATTCAGCTGCCCTTGAGGTACTTGCAGCAGAAGATGCTTCACCCAGTACATTTACCTCCACTGGGCATGGCCGGTGCAAATTGCGTGACAGAGATGGCTGCTCAAAATTTGCAACATGGTCGGCCGGTGAACCAACATGTGAATATGTATGACCAACACCAAGTCCCCAATGGTGTCGAAGCAGCATATCACGATCTACAAACCTTTGAAAATTCGTGAGCGAAAAATCCTAGTTAGGCTACTTGAGTTTCACCCAACCTATTGATGTAGTAGTATTTCCAGTCGTTGGAGTCTTTGGAAAGGGATGATACGGAAGTACGGTCAGGGTGGGACCTGCCTTTCGCAAAGGCCGGTATGAGATGGCAGCCCCATAAGACGTCTGCTGGGTTGATGAAGTCAAATGCGCCATCCTCATTCATGGGAGGGAATCGCAGTACATCGAGACTGCATAAAACATCTCCAGGGTTGGGCGGTACTTTCTCAAACCATCGGACATGCAAGAAGTCCAGTCGGCATGGAAGATAACTGCTACACCCTGGCCCAATATACTGGACGTTTGCATGGTAGATACCAATGATGCGAGCATAACAGAAGCGACAGTGGCGTTGGTGTATGGTTTCCGATTCATCTGTATTTTCTGGGGCTGCCAGCATCATGATGTCACGATGGTCGGTGGTTGGGTTGAAGATATCCTGCCCATGTTGGACATCATAGGTGGTATAATTTACCCGGAGAACGCAGTGCTGGTATATGCGATTGCTTCTAATCAGTAAATGATCGACAGTCGCTTCAGACGCATCGTAGCTGGCATCAAGGCCCTCCAGTGGCTGCAATGCACTTGGCTCTGAGGCCAGTACGTGCATTGCCCTGATGCGAGGAAGGAGGTGGTGCTTCAGTCTTAGAGTAAACTCCTAGCAGCTCCGGTCAGTTACGGCTGATGTGGAAAATAAGAATGAATACCTACCTGCAAAGCAGGGTCACCGGAGTTCTTCCTAATGAAGTCGGCGAGGTCTATGGGTCTGTGCTGGGATTTTCCGACATTGTAACGTTCCTCCGGTATGTCAGGGACAGGTTCCAAGGGATCCTTGGTCGCTCGAAACGAATCGTGAATCTTCCGAATTCTTGCCTGTCAGCGTTCGATACAAGCCAGTTGCTGAACAAAGGCTTTCCGACTGGTGCGGATAAACCTTGCTTTCCCAACTCGGTGCTCTCTCTCACCCTCATACTGGGTCAGAATTCACGAAGTGTAAATGCAAACTGTAAGACTTACAGACTGTGTCGAGTAGGAATCCGATGTTCCAAACATCTTGATAGTAGTGGTGTAGTCACTGAGCACATGAAGTTTGTAAGTACGAAGGTTGAAAGTTTTTGATCGCCGAGCGACCACTGCGGATTTGGAAGGTGCTCTGCCTGGTGCAGTAGATGAGCGAGACAAGATCTCGCGATGCTGGCATGACTGAGCTTCATGTCTGAGCTCTTTCGTGGCGAACGCCTCGCACGTCTTAGCCTGGAAAACATGAACCACATTTCCAACCAATCGCGTCAGGTCGTCCATTACCCTAAGTGTTTCGTCAGTGTGCATGCAGAGTTTCACAAACCCATGCCAATGGCAGAGAGTATAGAGTAGTTCAAGGACACTCGAGTTATGGGGTTCGGGCAGTAAGCCTTCGAATACAGGAAATGCACACTGCAATTCAGCTGGATAAATCATGACTGGTAAAACGAACTGTACGCCACACACCTGAAGAAGATCTTCGAAATCGTGAGTGGTCATCCTCTTCATTTCAGAGCAATTCTTTGAAAAGCATCGAATAGTATCTCATCCAAATGTCAGTACCAGTTGATATCTTCAAATCACACAAGATGTCAGCTGTCACAGCTGGGAGGCATTTCTGGTGATGCATTACCTCCGATCAAGTTCATGCAGTTGACTTTCATTCAGACTATCTAGAATGCATAAGAGGTGTGAGAAAATGGCTTTCCATACTCCAAGTTCAAACTCATGAAGTAGGTCAACTACAAGCATGAGAAATAAATTGAAGCCGAATGCACTGAGTCAGTCTGAAAAAGCATTCTTCAGACCTGGGAGTGAGCATGCTGCACTACATCAAATGGGGCATTCCACACTTACTGAAGTGGGAACGAGAGACTTGTCTCGAAGGAGGGCTTCAACTTGCGGAGTGTTGATGGCATAGTTAGCCTCATAGATAAGGTGTCTTGCATCAGTGACCTTTTTCTGCCTGGTGGAATTGTCAAGACGAGTGAGTCGCTGCCACTGCAAGATATCCTGCTGCGTGCCCATATCAGGTACCTCCGTCATGAGAATTGTGCACCGAGGACACGGGCATCTGCCAAGGTTGCGAATGGATGCTATCAGAACCCTGGTATTAATAGATCAGAACTGGTCAGCCTATGTTGGAGTGGTGGGTGAGACAGGCCGTACTTCTCGGGATAATCAGCAGAATATGTGAATATTCGCAGGTAAAACTGCTGCTTGATGCCATCGCAACATATTATGACAATCCCATGTTTGTAGGCCGCGATGAAGTCGTCATCAAGTAGTATTTTCCACTGCTCATGGAAAAATTCCCTGTTGCAGTGAGTAGTAAGGACATCACCAGGATATTTTCCTCCGAAGTGTTCCGTCAAAAAGTCCTTGAACTTGTCGGGAAGCTAGGGACAAAAAACAGGTTATTTTTGAACTGGCAATGCCCAATGTGCTTACCACTTGAAAATATGCCACATGAGAGCATAAATGATTCGACAGCTGGCACCTTCGATACTTGGACTCGTTCCCAAAAAATACATAGAGCGGCCACAGCTTAGCAGAGCCAAACTGTGCCAACTGGGTTGAATCCGACCAGAACATGAGTGCTGCAACGACATGAGGGAGGTCACACCCAGGTTCTTGGGGAGAATCCTGCAGTTCTTGGTGTGCCTCAAGGAACGCAGTGGAGGTAAACAATTCACCGTGAACCTTTACATCATGATCCCTGTGAGCTGGCCGCCACCGCAGTTCATATGGTACAAAGTGGAAGTGTTGCACACGTGCTGGATTGGTGACCGCTTCACGGATGATCGAAGTAAGTGAGCGATGGTAAAATCCATTGACAGTATAGTTCTTCGGGCCAGGATCCTTCGCATGATTGTGAAATGGGACCGATATCGTGACCGACGAACACTTCCATCCACGATCCTCTTCAAGCCACTCTGGTTGATTACCATCGAATTGGTTGTGGCCAAGCTGATCATCGATAGCATCCCACGAGGTGTGAGCCACAACAGCAGGCGAAAAGGAAGAGTCCCCGACAATGTCAATCAATTGCTTGAAAGACTCCCGAGACTTCTGAGCACCTTGGTTCCAGTACCAGTCGCCAAGGCGTAACGCACCCTCGTTTGGGTAGGGGAAGTACGGATTCGTATGTACTTTGTCCTGCGTCTCAGGATTGGAGTTAACCACACATGCATTATCGACTGAGTAAGGATCTTCTGGATCGTAACTGGGGAGGGTGTCGGTGTCGTACGCACGGAATAAGCCGAATTTATTGATCTGTGACTTGAATATCTTGCGCGGCGAGGAGCAGAGAGAGGAAGAAAGTTCCTCTGCATGAGCCGGTGGTGTGTCACAAGACGAGGCTAGGTTGCCTTGTGGCACCAGCAATATCGAAGATCGAGGCAAATTGGTAGGGGGAAGTGGTAGCAGCGGCTCGGGAAGCATATCCCGAAATCATAAGGGTAGCCGGCAATTGGTACGCCGAGCCCTTCTCTGAGCTAAGGGTAGATCATCATCCTGCAATGGCTTGTGCTGTAAATTTATTATAAGTTGCTTCGTCATTTACTTGACTGAAGAACGAAAGTTTTGACCTCTTACCTGCTGTAAAGTCGACTCAGCAAGCTGAAATCCATGGACCTGGTCTGCATCGAAAGTACTTGCAAGCTCAATGCCAGTGTTGTCCAATTCGGAGATCGCACGAGCAACCGAAAGCCTAGCTTTTTTTCTCTGATAGACTTGTTTTACCTTCTCCAATGCACTGGCGAGTCGCTTTTTGCCCTTGCAACATCCTTTCTCGTGATGCGTGAAGGCACCTAGGTCACTGAACATCCGACCACAAACACAAGTTTGTGAGAATGTAACCTCTGCCATGACTGCACAGTATTCAACTAGATCAAACAACCTTGAATACAGCAGTGATGTGGATGGCTTATACCTCCAAACGGCCAGGGATTGACGGCTTGAGGAAGTAGGTATTCTGAATTTGTGCGTGCGTCACGCAGGTCTGGTCGGCGTCACAATTGTGACAAAACACCAATCAAAATTCCAGCACCTACTGCACTGAAGAACGACCTACCCACCACGCTACAGATCACCCAAAAACCACAAGATACCAGCCTCGGCCCTAAGGAGCTGAAGAGTGAGGTAGCAACGCTTGCGGATAGTAAGTCTGGAATGTGTAGCTGTTACAGTTACCAACTTACCACAGAACATAGGCTATGCACTTGGCTTGGCATTTCAAGCATGGAGGCCATGACCATAGGATAGGATCTGACCGAAGGGAGGCGACCAAGGGCCCGGGTGCGGGCAAGGAGGTGTGCAGTCTGGCTTGCAGGGCAGAGAAATGGGTCCAACTCAGTGTCCCTCTACAATTCGTACACAACACAGTTGAGGATTAGAGTACAACTACATATCTGAAGACAGTGACTCACAGCGTGCTGTGACAAAATGGCAGCCGTACTGTGGAGAGCACCCTCTCCTCACAATAAACGTCCTTGGCTAGCAGCTGTAATAAGTAGCATGTCTTCCTAAAACTTCAGTTATGGACACTAAGACGTTGTCATATCTTGGCCCGCTCTGAGTTACATCGAGCTTGTCCGAGTGTCACTGAACGATAATGTTAGAAGGTAAAGGTTTTTTGGTCTTGTTTGGGTCGCATTCTGCGCCATGCAGCAATCTTCTTGACCAATTCCGACATGGAGATTCTAGTTGCACCTGCCACTCTAGAAAGGTAATTAACGACATGGTATTTGCATTAGATTCAACGGCTTAGGCGGCAGACCTTTAGCTACGATCTGCGAGGTGATCACAAGCTAAAGTGCAAAAATGCCAGGCTCCCATATTAGATAGAGAACTAGTTGTTCAACAAAAGTTGGGTGAGTTCTGGTTTTGCGGCTTTTGCGGCACTTTGGTGAGCAGGATTCAAAGTTGTAGGAGCAGTGGCGGTGGCACTGATCACCGCATGCACGTACTCGTGACATAATCATGCATTCAGTAGCAATCGTCACAATCGTAAGTTCCAGCAGAGCACCAGTCAGTATGGTCTACATGTCTTCCATTGTGCGATTGATACACGAAGATACAGGGACACATGAGAAAAATAGTAATAGGAGTTCGCCCTTGTTCACATCACTAGAACTCCAACATGGTGGCAAAATGATTAAAAGAATCCCTCTTGCTTTCTCAGACTTCATGGAGAGGCTTTATGGCTTGTTCAGAAACCAACCGTCAGCGCCACTATGTACCCAGTTAGTATTTGAGGAACTTACCAGCGGCTCATGAGACAGACAAAAATCGTGCATAGCTATTGCAGCAACCACTGTGATGTACCTCCCTTTGACAGTTTGCAGCTTCCGGATAGTAAAATTCGCCCGCACGAGTCGTTCTACCTCTGTGTCACCAAGATATTGGCGCAAAGCAGTCTCATAATCCTCACAAGTGAACTGGATGTCTGCTAGTTCTGTAAGGAAAACTTCCTTCTTCCGCAGCATCTCTGTGAAGTTGTCGACCATGACCCCCACGTTAGGCGGGGGTACAAAATACGGCAACATCTAAGTGAGTTAGCAATGCAGATGGACCCTCAACATTATCATAAGACCTACCACATACTTGCTTGCCTCTTGCAGAGCTTTCTGGTATTCAGAAAGCCCAGATGTGTCTTCAGGTCCTTTCTCCTGGTCCTCAGAACCAGCAAGTTTCTCTTTCTCTTTCCCTCCATGGAGTTGTGAAGGAGGAGCGGATGACACCTGGTTTGCTTGTAATAACCCCTGGTTCCTATGCCAGCTGTAGAATGGCGCATGAACTAGAGGCTGGATGTTAGGAATGGGTGTTTGGGAATCCTTCAGTGCTTGTGGAGTGGCTTGCAACATTTTACTACGACAATGTCCAAGGTACTCGAGAGTCCAGTGTTCAGTCGACGAAGTTGTGTAACCTGTCACATTACTGCCACACTACCATATGTTTGCTGTTGTTTGGCTGTTTTCTGTGAACATTCCAAGTTGGGGCCTAATCATATAGCCACTCATATGAATGCACACAAAATATAGTAGCTTCGGATACCAGGCTATGTCTGAACAGGTCCGATCCCAGTGAGAATTGATGTCGCGAAAGAAAGTAGCGAACAGGCGGTATACATGCACAAGAGATATAAAAACAGACTATACCAACGGACCATGTTACAACTCCTAATCAGGACTCGGTGCGGTTAGTACTGTAAGCTGTATAAGGTCCAGCAGTGACACCCAAGCCCTTTCGCGTGTCTCCGGAGGTAGCCCGTTCGTCCCGTTCAAAATGCCGGAGAGGAAGTCCTTGATTCGGCGTTCCAATTCAGCAACACGCCTAACACGATCCTGGCCCAGTGTGGTGTGGCAGAGCGAGTACTGTTCGAGTAAGAGATCCTGTATTTCAACGATTACCTGCAAAATTGAGACATGACGAATGAAATGAGTATTGAGCGGCTTACCCACGCAAGCACAAACGAGAACTTTTCCACGACAAACCCAATGACTGGGCTTATCGTAACATTGAGGTTTGCATCAGCGACTATCTCAAGCACTCCTATCCAGGTGGCTGTGTCAGGTTTGATGAGGGTGTAATATAAAATGCTGCACATGGACTCGTTGACGAACCAATACATCGTTCCTTCTCGCTGGTTTATTTGATGGAAGAGCGGGTAACCGATCGTTGGTTGAAAGGTTGTCAGGTACGTGATGTAGCGGACATCGTCCGCAGAAAGAAGGGCATGGGGCAAGAGCGTAGTCGTAAGTGCAGATGGGTGCGGCGGGGACCTGTAAGGCGAATAATACTGATAGACAAAACTATCCGCCATATGCCATATGTGCGTGAGGTATGGTAAGGCGACATTTTCAAGCTATATGATTGGAGTTCGCTGTGAGCGGAGACACGGATGTTCTGATACCGAACTTACCTCCTCGAAGAAAAGTCGTCGAAAGACTAGGTCGTCTATGGAAGACCGGAACGTTGGCTGGCCAGGTGCCATGATTAAATTTGAAACTACAATATCGAGTCAGTATAACATTGCATGAGTAGTTAGTATGCACCTTCCATCGGTTGCCACGTAGGATTGCACCGGCTCTTTCGGTGATAGAAAAGCGCGTTGTAAACAACCGATACGATCATCCTACCGTCGACTTTGAAGTTAGACTCAACAAGCAAATCTAAGTCAATTTTGCTCGTCAGAATTCGGTGGCAGACGCCCATCACGCAATCCATGGCTAAAAGCCACCAGTTGCGGGCTCTGGCATGAAGAAGTCGGAAGAGAGGCGCTGTTACAGAGCGAACAATCAAGATTATTCGCGTGACAAAGTGCCACGTGTACTCACCTGATAAAGCAAAGTATCGGGCAGCAGCCGTGACCTGCCGGTCACTCTCCGCACCAGCTGGGAGAATATCCAACCTGTAGCCTTCCGGGTCGTAGAGGGTTTCGCCCGCTGAGTAGGTACTAAGGCGATCGTCATCATGCGCATGAAGACTGGAAGCGACAGTTTCGGCCGGGGCCAGCGACGACTCCAATGGAGTCGGGCTGGGAGGATCGATGGTCAGTAGCTGCTCGAGGTCAGAGTCCAAGGAATTGAGTGCCAGGTGTCATGGTGAATGCCGCTTTTAAATATTACCTGGAGATTCGGACTGGATGTTGCTGTGTGACTGGAAAATAATGCTTAATAATCCCTGCGAAGTTCTGCTCAGCGGTCGGGCTGGGGCAAAGGTCGGGCTGGGAGTACGAAATCCACGCTCGCTGACATCGCTCATTGCTAACACCAATATTTGTAGACAACACCGAAGTCCACTTACGATGCTGGCTTCACGAAATATAATGTCACAAGTCACACACCACTCCGGGAAAAAACAGACGTACTGTATGTGCTATGTTGGCTTTGCCCACCTTGCCAAGTGAAGCCCACGTGCCACCGAGGTGTGACAGCTGACGTCATGGGTCGCTTGACAGCCCACTTACGGTGGGCGAGGCAGGGCGTGACCGACCTTCCATTTCAGGCTGTGACCAGCACCACATTTTCTGGAATCCGGAAAATTTGCAGGTGGCAACCGGGATTCAAGGCGAAGGATACGACATTACCTTGCTTGCAAGATTTCTCCAACCCCAATAATCGTGGGAACATATTACTGGGAGATGCCAGATGTGTGGGAAGAGTTTCGGCAGATGCCAACGATCTTTTCAGTGACGGGCCCCCCCCCACTGCCACATCCTTCCGTACGAGACTGTGAACATAGACAGGACAATGACAGTGGTAAGAGTTTCCACAGATGCCTTGCAGATCTTTACTCGCAGGCTAACTAAGCGGACTTGGACGATGGACAATGACAGTTTCCTTCAGGTACGCTAGGTTTGTTAAACTATGTTCCTTTTAATAACTGACCACCAGTTCTGTGTTTTGCTGTTCTCTTCTTTCAACCGCTCGTCTTCCAGTAGAAGCTCGTTGCAATGAGATTTCTGAAAAACTTCATTATCAAATTCTCGCAGTAAACGGATCGAGGATCTGCCGGAACTTCTGGACAGTGCCACATATAAGTCGAACAGGTTAAGACTGCCGGAGGGTGGGGTCGCAATGTCTACTATGACGTATGGCAAGGTTTGACCCTGTGATCTGTAATCCGTGAAGGCATACACGGGTGTCATCGGAAATTGTCCACAACGGACTGAGCATACGATGTTTTTGCCGTTACATTGCACCTCAATCCGAAAAGTTCTCATGGCAGGTTCCATTGGGACAATGGACTGTTCTAGATCCGTTAGTTTGGTGGTGCGCGTTTGATCCATTTTGACGAGGATGAATAATGGCAAACGTTGAAGTGATATTTGGGAAAGGTTATTGGAGGCAGTGATTTCGTCCGGGGTGACATATAATGCCCTCCACCACACCCCAAGCACTGTTAGTTATATCAAGGTCAGTTTCCACGTTTTCTGTTACCATCACTTTCATCCCTTAAAAAAAGGTAGATTCATCGCACTTCCTGGCCACCGTCGAAGAAAAATCTATGGAGGACTCACAGTCTGCTCCACCTGAACTTGCGGAACTATGCGCCATCGTGTTCATTGACAGCAACAACTATTGGTTGACATCCAATGGTGGCTATCGAAAAGGAATTGGGATGTGGCATCACCTCTATGACGTGAAACCACCCTGCACTATTTCTGAGCCCCCAATGAATCCAGCAAAGGCTGACTTTAGGATGGCCATGAAAAACCTGCGTGTCCTCATGCAAAAAATCGGCTCGCCTGGCTATGAAAAAGGAAAAGGCTTCCTGTTCTACGACAACTCATCACCTACCCCTACTCACTTTAAGATCAGGCATTGCCTTTGACCATAGATCCTGTAAAATATTGCCAATCACAGCGTCGCCTGCACTGTCTGGCATGTCCGAGCCACCATGATCGGGTGCATCAGTCTTGAAATCATCTCCTGCGAGGATATCACGAATGTCAGTTCGCTCGGACAGAAAGACAGCGGCGTTGAAGAGGCAGCACTTTCCGTCACGATCAAGGGTCCGGCAGATCTCGGAGTCGTAGTTCTGATTGTTCGTTGCGGTTACTGGATCTTTGATGACTTCAATGTGGGCATGCTCGGTAGTGTCGGCTGACCACTGTATAACAGCGCCAGTCTGGGGGATACTGCGACAGATGTGGATCAACGAGGTCAGCATCAGCACGAGCGACACGTGTACACTAACGTGACTAACATTAACCATGGTGGACATGAGACGATCAACGCACTGGACCAAAAAAAATCCGCCTCAGTGTGGCTGCATGAGCAACAGATGTAGATCGGCGAGGACAATGTCAGCACAAGCGACAAGAGTATGCCAACATGACTGACACTAACCACAAGTGATATACATGAGATGATTAGCACACTGACCCAAAAAAAATCCACCTCAGCGTGAGCAACAGAGGTGGATCGGCGAGGCCAACGTCAGCACGAGCGACAAGAGTACGCCAATGTGACTGACATTAACCACAAGTGATGCACACGAGACGATAACAAACTGGATCGAAAGAAAAAAGTCTACCTCAGCGTGAGCAACAGAGGTGGATCGGCAGGGCCAATGTCAGCAAGAGTGACAAAAGTATGCCAACATGACTGACAACTTAGCCATAAAGTGAGGACAATGAGACAACGATAAAGGCACATACCGTTTGCTACGTCAGCATGGGCGACAGGAGTACGCCAACTAGACAGACGCTAGGCAAACAGGTCGCAACTCGCCGAACTACTGCAAGTTAAAATTTCCTCAAACCAAAACATGAATCGTCACGTGACCATATGGATCGTCAAGGAAGCGCGTCACCTCCAATGTACTCCGAGAACGGCTAACCTCTCTAGTTAACTAGTTAATACTTATGGCCCGCACGAGGCTAGGCACGAAGAAATGCACGTCAGGTGTCGCTCAACCAGCCCAATTGGCTGGTCACAAAAGACCTCATACACTGTTGTCCGGAAGCACCGCGTCCCCACCTCTGAGTCCTCTCTCGTCACTCCCATCTTCTCCAATCCTTCAAGAAGCCATGCATAAAGAACGATCCAATCGGGTAGGTCTGGGATGCCATAAGATATTTTTTGCAGTCTAATAGCAACCCGTAGTTTTGCTACCTTTGCCATGACGGTGGGAACACAATCACATGTTCCAATCATATCTGCCCCCGTGTCGTCTGCAATGCTTGCATCAAGATTCCACCGGAAGTCGAAGGTATACTTGGGCTGCCGGAAATATCGTTCAAATGTCCCGCTTGCCATGAGAAGGAAGAGCATCTTGCAGGATCCAAACCATTGCCGTATTTTGTAAGTTCCTCTTAATAAATACAGTGGCTCAAACAATTGTCCCAATGTTTGTGGGTTTGTCACTAATTAGAGTGTAGCCAGTGCAATATGATGATCTAGTTCAGGAGATTGGTGGATGAATTGAAGTACTTGGTCATGGCTCTCTAAGGAGTGCTATTACATAATATTTGGATAGGAATAGGTGACAGAATAACTGAATGAAAATGCCACCTCATTGGGACAATTGTTTGACTTTCAGCTTGGAAGGTGGAATCTAAGCCAAATGACAGGGTATTTGTAGTTGTTTGTTTCTATGAACAAACCAGAGCATGTCACATGATATAACAGATGATTTGTCAGCATGTAAACAATGCCAAACACCAAATTTGCACCAGCAAGCCTCCCTTTGTTACCACAACTCAAGAAGTCACCACTCTGGCTCACCAAGGCTGTTCTTCCAGGGAACTTTCAGCAGGCATTGGTGCCTACTACAGTACCACTAGTATGATGCACTATCATGGTCATCAGTCATATCAAAAAGCTGCTGGAAGTCATCCCTGTGTTGTTTTCCTCATCAATGCTTGATGAGCCTTTCAACTAGTCAGTACTTGGACAGCTGAAGATGGCATCAACATTGAAATAATGCTTCAGTGTATGAAGAACAAACCAATGCCCTCAAAACTAGGGTATTTTCATCAATGGGAAGCTTACCTGAAGGTTGGAATGAAGCAAAACCTTCCTTTTGGGTTGAGGGCCATGACAGGATTGGCTAGATTGTGCTCTGAACCAAACCATTGATGAATGGGAAGTGGTTATTTAGTCACACAGAACCAAAGGAAATATATTGCAGCAGATGGATGGAAGTTATCTGCACTCTACCAGCTTAGTTGGCTATCTATCCCATAACTCCAGAATGTGCAGCAGGAGTTTGGTTCATTCCAGCCTCCAGGTAAGTTTTCCATTGGTGAAAATGCCCTAGTCATGAGGGTAATGGTTGGTTCTTCATATGCTGAAGTGCTAATTCAATGTTGATGACATTTTCAGCTATCCCAGTACTGATTGGTTACAAAGCTCAGCAGGCATTGGTGGGGAAAACAGCACAGGGATGACTTCCAGCAGCTTTTTGATATGACTGATGACCATGATAGTGCATCATACTAGTGGTACTGTAGTAGGCACCAATGCCTGCTGAAAGTTCCCTGGAAGAACAGCCTTGGTGAGCCAGAGTGGTGACTTCTTGAGTTGTGGTAACAAAGGGAGGCTTGCTGGTGCAAATTTGGTGTTTGGCATTGTTTACATGCTGACAAATCATCTGTTATATCATGTGACATGCTCTGGTTTGTTCATAGAAACAAACAACTACAAATACCCTGTCATTTGGCTTAGATTCCACCTTCCAAGCTGAAAGTCAAACAATTGTCCCAATGAGGTGGCATTTTCATTCAGTTATTCTGTCACCTATTCCTATCCAAATATTATGTAATAGCACTCCTTAGAGAGCCATGACCAAGTACTTCAATTCATCCACCAATCTCCTGAACTAGATCATCATATTGCACTGGCTACACTCTAATTAGTGACAAACCCACAAACATTGGGACAATTGTTTGAGCCACTGTACAGCCAGAGCTAATATACCTCAAGGTGTTTACGCGAACAGAACGAGGAAAAATACTTCCGGCATGCAAGACTCCAACATTCATCAAAGGAGTCTGTGAGTGAGCTTCGAAGTCCCAAGTTTGCGGAGGGCCAATCCTAATACTACACTTTGTTTATACAGGCATGAACACCCGAGGATCCCTTCCCCATGTACTCAACACTACGCTCGAGGAGTATCATGATCAATCTACGCTACGCTACCATGAGATTATCTTCGATTTTGGCACAGCTGAAAAACTTTGTCGTTGGGAGTCAGAGGCTGAGCGATTGGCGGTAGGGATTGGCATTGACGCTTTCAAACACAAGATCATATTCGTCATGGTACACAGTGAGGTAATGCAGGGCGACTTATTCGCGGGGAAGGACAGAAATAATGAGGACGTGGCTTTGTTGCCCCAGGAGGTGTGTATTTATTTTCAAGCACTCCCCCTCCACTGTCTCATTTACTTAGTTTATGATATACTTGTTTTCTGGGTGCCTTCAATGTCTTGTCAGTGGTTCAACTATTTTTATGTTGTTGTGCGGTCCCCTGGTCACATTCCCCGAATCCATAAACAGTCTGAAGGCGGCAGTTGTGCGGTGAGTTTTTCGTCATCTGCTGTCACTCCGGATTGTATTTGAGCTGTGATAGATTCAAGCCCGCATATATGGTTGCGTTCAGTGCCGACCGATTTATTAGTGCCGTCATGAAGCCGTTTATCGTGGCATTCGGTGTCCGTGTCCTTATCCAAGGACATGATCTCTACGAGGTCTTTGTAGACCTTTTGGACGTGTCCATTGAGCTACGCATGCACAGCGATACATTTCTATTCTGTTTGGGAGAACGCATGGCACCCAGGACCGTCGACGTATCTTCTAGCCCCACCGTTATTGGGGTCAGGTATTCATGGTACCACACGCATCACCGTCCGTGGGGTGTATCTCTCCCCATGAGTTGCCCCGCGTGTAGCTCAATCCGGTCATGGTCAGCATCGAAAGTAAGTGCTGACAGCAGCATCAAGCAGGCCTGGGTCAGCACGTGCGTATCCCCTGGCTACAGCTACAAGATTTTTTCGTTTCCACCACAAGGTCCATACACACTTATCAAGGCTAGCAGGGGCAGCAAGGACAGCACCGGTCAGGGATGGATCAAGAATACAGGGATCTAGAGGCGAGTGTAGATTGCTTTCTGTAGTTCGTACCACCATCCCACTACACACTCTCGCTATATACGTACTATCATTGGCCACCAGATGCAAAACTTTTGTGAATTCTTGAATAACGTCACAACAACTCAGCAACTACATGAACAAATTTCATACATAGACAGATTGAGGTCTCAACTACATCCTTCTTAAGTCTCAAAATAATTGGTGAAGAATTGAGAGTAGTCGGGGCAACACAATCTGGAGGGGTCGAAAATGATGCCAGATGCAAGGTTTTGTCACGGATCAACACAAGCCCAAATGCACTGGACATACCTAAACATGATCACGAGCTGATGATGCCTGTGACTGGTTCTACTAAGCCCGGGAGCACTCATGTTAATTGCATATGAAATTGGATCAACTCACGACATACCTAGTCCTCCTCAACCTCGTACTGAATCACTCGGTCTACAAAATCCACTGGTCAGCTGATCTACTCAAATCTGGGGTGCTGAGACTGTGAGGGCAAAGTTAGGTCACATACCCATCTGTGAAGTGGCTTCTATTTCTGTCATGTTATCAAATCCAACTTGCATCATTCAAGAGCATGGCAGTGTAGATAACTCATTACCATGTGGTGGTCATGAATGATCAGTGCATATCAGATTTGTGCAAGTTGACCAACATCATCTCATACTGTCAGAGTAATGATAGTTACTGACAATGCCAACTAAAGCATTCATCAGGCAGTTACACATTACCATGGGGTGATCATGAATGGTCACTGCATATCAATTTTGCATGAGCTTACCAACATCATCTCATGTTGGCAGAGTAATGATAACACTATTAACATCATTGCATTTGCTGACAGTGCCACATAAAGCATTCATCAGGCAGTTACACATTACCATGGGGTGATCATGAATGGTCACTGCATATCAGTTTTGCATGCATTTACCAGCATCATCACATATTGACAGAGTAATGGTAAATCTATTAACATCATTACATTCAATGACAAAGCCAGACAAGGCATTGATCAGGCAGATAAAAGATTGAAAAGTGCACATCATTTGGATATTAGTTGGACAAGAATATATAAAGTCTGCCTGAGAATGTAAACCATGACCATATTTAAAGCTATATGATGGCCAATTGTCATTTACATCTCTTTCTTGTGGTGCAATTGTAGCTTCTTATCTTTCTCTCTAAAGTAGGTGGGCATAGACAACTCATTACCATGTGGTGGTCAAGGATGATCAGTACATATCAAGTTTGTGTCAGTTTATCAGAATCATCTGGGTATACCTGTGCTTCAAACCTCCCCTGATGAGACGTATCAATGGCCAGCCAGCGCTACCGTGAAGTCAGTGAACGGACTCCAACCCCAGTGAAAAGTGGACATGAGCTGGTGTGACCCGGTGTGACGAGATAGGATCCACATGTGAAAAATATGACATGGTCGATAATAAATGTGACACCTTCCTTTTTGGGCTGCACAGTGTGCTGTGTCTGTGCTGTGTCTGTGCTGTGTCTGTGTCTGTGCTACGTTACGTCTAGTCTATGCACTGTCTGACTGCATACTTCACACTACGCACTACTTACGCACTGTCTACATACGTTCACGTGACACGTGTACACAGCACCCACTCCTGCTACTTTCCGCTCTCTATCGAGCTCTACATATGACAACCTCGCCATCCATGGTGTCCATTGCAGACAAAGAGTTGACCGCTCAGTGTATATGCTCCTGCAGCAAGTATAACTTCGGAAAACCGCATACGGTCTCCCTGGCCACCTGGTACCGCCACATTGATGAAGCCAACACTGAGACAGAAAAACAACGCATCCGTTCCACTAGAGTCCGTCAAGCCACTCCCCACCTGACTGGGCCCAACGTTAGTGTTAGGGGCCGTGCAGCCATTATCCAGGCTATGGCAAAAAGGCGCATCGAAACGGTCGAGGATGTCTGTCACTGAATGGGACGTCGCAAGCGTGCTCAGGTTCAGAATGAGGTCAGTATCGTTCTTCGAGTCAGTAGCACACTAAACATGATATATACTATAGGGAAACCCCTCCCACACGCCCGATCTCTCTCATTCCACACCAGATGATGACGTGAGTCGTCTTACCAGTGCCATCCATATCTCCATCATGCTAACATCTACCACAGGATATACGTTTGCCCGACGCTCCCAATTCTGTACTAGACCATGAGGTGAGTCATCTCACCTTCTGTATCTCCATCATACTAACATCTACCACAGGATATACGTGCACCCGACCCTCCTGATCCCATGCCTGATGACCAGGTGAGTCGTCTCACCCCCTGTATCTCCATCATACTAACATCTACCACAGGATATACATGCACCTGACCCTCCTGATCCCATGCCTGATGACCAGGTGAGTCATCTCACCCTCTGTATCTCCATCATACTAACGTCTACCACAGGATATACGTGCACCCGACCCTCCCGATCCTGTGCCCGATGACCAGGTGAGTCGTCTCACCCCCTGTATCTCCATCATACCAACATCTACCACAGGATATATGTGCACCTACTCGTCTATCGCTGGAGGATCATGGCAACTCTCCATTCCCGTTCAGCCTTGAGTATGAGTGCAGGCCCTGTCCTGTCATTGATGTTGAAGCACTAGCGGAGTTGGCTGTTCTTCCGTCCATGCAATGCAGCATGCAATTTATATTGGCCCTTAAGAAAGCATCTCTTAACGAGGAACTCGCTTCCAATGCTATTGAGAAGATACAAAACCCACCCAGCCATGCCGATCCTATCGATGACCCAGGAACACGCTTCTCTATATCAACTTATCTAGCCCTCGAGAACGCCTCTCAACTTGCATACAACCGTGTTTGCCAAGCAGCACGCACCACCTTCTCTGGCTCCCCAGGTGCAAATGATATCCTTACCTTTCATAGTGTAGAAAAGCTGATCGCTTCGTACACTGGAGTTGTCTCTGTCGAACACGACATGTGCCACAACACCTGTGTTGCGTTCACTGGCCCTTTCTCTCAACTCGAAGCTTGTCCCATATGCAACACATCTCACTGGAAGGAAGAAAGGCTGCAGGGTACACACGGGAGATCCAAGATTGCAGCGCAAACATTCACGACAATTCCGATTGGCCTGCAACTGCAAGCTCTATACCGGAACAAGGACAGTGCTAACAATATGGACTACCTATGCACACGCACGATGGAGGTCCTTCAAGGTCTACAAGAGACAGGGAACATCCCTGTCATTGACGATATTGTGATGGGTTGGGACTATCTTGGCGCTGTTCTGGACAGTGATATCAAGCAACAGGACATCGTTCTTATGGTGTCCCTCGACGGTGCTCAATTATATGATAGTAAGGAGTCGGATTGTTGGATGTACATATGGATCGTTGTCAACTTGCCTCCAGACAAACGCTACCGCAAGCTCCACGTTCGACCAGGAGGCTTTATTCCAGGCCTGAACAAGCCAAAACATCTCGATTCATTTCTTTTTCCTGGTATGTGCCATCTTTCTGCACTTCAAGCCGAGGGACTTCTGATTTGGAATGCTCAGACAGATTCACGATACCTCTCCGACCTTTATCTTATATTCACTACCGCAGATGGGCCCGGTCTTGTGTATTGGAATGGCATGGTGGGTCACAGCGGCAAGAACGGTTGCCACATGTACTGTGGTGTTCTGAGCAGACGAAAAACTCAAAAAAAACACTACTACCCGGCACTTCTCAGACCATGCGATCGTTGCGCTGCTGGGAGTGACCACAATGACATCGATGTTTTCAATCTCCCACTTGGTGGATCGACCGAGTATGCTAACAATCTCAACACCATCGTTTCCGTTCGCAACAAGACTCAATGGGATAAGAAGAAAATTGACACCGGCCTGATCAAACCCCCCCTCCTTCTTGCACTCCAACCCACCCGATGTCTCGGCGTCCCCCTGTGTATGACGACAGACATCATGCACCTCGCTGGCAACATCAGCGATCTTCTTATCTCCCTTTGGCGAGGTACTATTGATCACGCTGCTGCTGATGATCCGGAATGCTGGCCATGGGCAGTCCTAGCAGATGAGGAAGTGTGGCATGCCCACGGAGACGCCGTCGAGCAGGCGGGTCACTATCTCCCAACTTCATATGATCGTAAACCTCGGAATATCGCTGACAAAATCAATACCCACTACAAGACCTGGGAGTTCCAAATATACATCTTCGCCCTCGCTCCCATCCTACTTTATTCCGTTCTGCCCACATCGTACTGGGCAAATTACTGTAAGCTTGTCCGTGGTTTCCAAATCATGTGCCAGAGTAAATTGACTATGGCACAACTTGTTGACGTGCACACTCTCCTTTGCAGCTGGGAACGTGAGTTTGAACTTATCTACTATCAACTTCTTGAAGATCGCATTCATTTTGTGCGCCCTTGTGTGCACCAGGTCGTCCACCTCGTCTCGGAGGCTGTTCACAAGGGGCCTCCTATCTGCACTGCCCAGTGGACAATGGAACATACAATTGGCAATCTTGGTGAACAAATTCGCCAGCCCTCCAAACCATATGCCAACTTGTCACATGAGGGTGTCCGATGGTGCCAGGTCAACTCACTTCTTAGCATTATGCCTGAACTTGATTCATCAAATACTGGACTCCCTTACAGTTCTGTTGATCTCGGCGATGGGTACACTTTACTTCATAAACGCAGCAAGCACTCAGTTACTCTTCGCGGTGGTGAAGCAATTGCCATCTCACAGTTCCTTGGCCCCGGACACGTTGTACCACGCATCAAAAAGTGGGCTCGGCTATGTCTTCCCAATGGTCAGATTGCGCGCTCTGCTTGGAGGGAGTCACTTCGCCCCGCAGAACAAATCCACATGTCCCGGAATATTAAGGTAAGTCCGTCTTCATATCAAGTTGTACTGTGATTTCAATAAGTATATTTTTGTAGTTTCTTTGCGATGGAGAGACACGCTGTGGGGAAGTGCAATATTTTACTAGACTGGCAACTGCCGCTGCAGATGACAACTGGGAGTTCGTCGACGTGGCCGTCATCCGTACGTACTCTGCACCCGACGAAGACCTGCTTCGACTTTCGAATCACGTTGTCTTGGCTTCCCACTTACTCGATGCAATATCAGTCGTTAAAGTCAAGCAGATTGTCGGGTTCATTGCTATGATTCCTAGGCAGATGGTATTACCCGGAGGTGTAGAAGGAGAGTTTTACTGCATGATGGAGAGACCAGGTTATGACATCTCAAGTTGGGGAGTACCTTACGGTGTATACGCTGATGTGGAAGACGACGATAATGGCGAGGATGTCGAGTAGAGTCCCTACACACGAATTGACTCGCTTCTATTTGTTTGATATGCACATATGAATTGTTTCAAGGGCAGGGTTGGATTCGAGTTAAGAAACATGACTTCAAGGAATTACAGGCGTATCACAATGTTTAGAGTACCCTATGACGTTTTTCCCCCCTCTCAAGTCTCTCCTTGCATGCACTGATAGCTTTGTTCCTGCTCGCAATTTCATCTGGGAGGATGCGAGGGTCGAACGAATGAACATAATACTTCCATGGCTGGGACGGCATACCCTCCTCGGCAGCTGGGTTTCCAGTAGACCTGGTAAGGACACAGCAGGGGAACAGGGATATCTTGTGTGATGGCCTGGTAGAGATTAATAAGATGAATAAAAACTGATGAATAGATGTACTTACAGCATGTTAGTACTATTGTCCTTGGAGTCCAGCTCGACATGGGCGTCAGCACGATCTTCCAATTTGATGCTGTAGAATGTAAGTGCACTTGAGGTGCATCAATGAAAAAAATTACTCACAATACATCGACATGGTTGTCCCGAGGCTCCGGCTTGATGTGGGCTTCATCAACACCTTCAGACACCGCTATGGATACCTCAGTGGACTCTTCTGACTTGATAGCCTTGACGTATTCTAGCATGACATTCTCCAGTTGCACAGATTGCGCATATGGTTCTCGAACCCGAGGGCAATCGCACTTATATAAGTCTGGGTGCTGGACATGCAACACAATTCACTGAACCAGATACGAGATTAGCTACACGAGATGAAGCCATATTAAACTTACCTTAGTACCTGGAGAGAGGATGTCGAGAGAAAAAGTGTATGTGTCCCAGTCAGAAGTGAGACCGTCGACGTCAACAAGGACGACATCCTCGACCATGGTAATGGTTGGAGGGCAAGCGAAGACTAATTCGGTTGGCATATGTGACATATTTTTTTTTGACAGACAGTGGCAGTGTGGTTTAATAAACAGGACCTGTTAGCCTAATGGGAAAATTACCTTAGCCAAATCTTTGCTCGTGTCCCTACCAAAGTGGACGATGTACTCAATCGATACCAGCGACTCCTTCAACTTCAGTACCGGCTCTGGCTCTCCAATAAGCGATTCTTTCCTCCCTTCACTGACTGAGCATGTCAATGATAGCCCAACATCACCTTCGCAGGGTAAATCCCTCGGTCTCATGCCCATGCAACAGCCATCGTTCACACCATACTTGATGCATAACTTGATCAATCAGGGAAATGTAAGTAAAATGAGTCAGTTCTGAGGAGCTAACACTTGTATAGGGCGCATATATGCAGGACTCATCACGAATCGCTTTCCTGCAAGACCATTGCAACATGCTCGAACGGCACTTGGTCAAAGTAATGACTGAACGCGATACAATCAAGTAAGCGGCCTTCCTCCTCACTTATTTATGTCTAAATCACGAACTCTTACCTAGAAATCTCTTTGACCAGCTTGCAAACACGATGAAGTTACCAACATGTGACCCGAATCTCCTACTCAGCGGTAACCTACCCGTACCAACTCTGTCGAGTGTGGATGAGAAGCGTCCGACACACGAGACACACCCAAATGTGCGCTTCTGGACGAAGACAGACTACAACAATTGGTTGGACTCTCCAGAGGCTGCAGGCAGCAACCGTGGCCTATATGCGTACCTCGAGGACGAAAACGGCGACGTCCCCAAGTCTGAAACCCTAGGCAAGATTCGCAAGGCTCTACAAGCAGGATGGTGAGAACTTGGCCAGCGTGGTATGGCACCGGACACCTGGGGCAAGGCCAGCACTAGTGCACTGCAATTCATACGCTTGCAGACAGAGAAAGAGTTCCCCCTCTTCAAGCTGGCGGATAATGGATGGAAACTTGAATATATTTGTACCAAGACGTACTCTGCTTGGAGGAAGCACCATCTGGACGACGATGGGAACCTGAAGAGGACCACATGCGATGTGATCAAGGAAGAAGGACTCGATGACAACAATGACCTTGAAGACTGCAAGCCCTGCAGAAAGAAGCGGAAGGGACCTCCAGATACCACAAGACCTTCCATCAAGAAACAAAAAGGTCAGTTCTACTCTATGCTTAGTTGGAAATGCTGACTAGTACTTTGAGCTGTTGCAGTGGACAATGTCACATTGGCTCCCCAACTCAAGGCTACCACCCCCATCCACGAATGCTCGCCCACATCCTCTTTGTCTTCCAGCTTGGTACCTCCGCCAACATTGCTAGATGCAGTACCAAATGTAGAGCCAATGATGCCAGGTTTGTATTTTACTTACTCACAGCACTGACTTACATTTGCATAGAGTTTCCTGCTGAGGCAGAAGGGACCAATGGGGGAGCCACAGAGCAGCTACCTGACTCAGAAGACTACGGCGAGTACAGCGGTATTCCATCGATTTTGCTAACACGTGTGTAGATGCTAGCACTGCTTATGGCGCACAATCACCTGACAGACTGATAGAAACTGCGACACTGACAACGCCACCGGCAGAGACCACTGCAGCCCAATACAAGTCACAAGAAGTGGGCCCGGCCTTGGCTGAAAAATCCAACACGTGTGTGGCAAATTCTACAGATATATCCGGCACTGCAGCTTCCATACCATACAACCCCATGTAGGGATTCAGACTATTGTCTAACATCCACATCACTGATTCTTGTTTGAATTATGGAGGAGTTTACTCGCACTGGCTGCGGCCAAAGTTGAAATGACTCCTTTGCCTCCTGTCTTGGCACCGTCGACCAAAAGCCCATCCACCCTTAACAGCATCAATGTTGTGCTCCCCGTACATCCAGCATGTGATGCGACTGGCGTCGTTGAATCCAAAGAAAACAATCAGGTGACGAAGGGGAAGGCCAAATTAAGGCCATCGGGCATGAAAAACGGACAGTAAGAATAGTTCAATGCAGCCAACACGTTGTCGTTGATGACATGTTTGTTAGAAATCTTTGTATGCTACGATGGCTGAAGCAAGTCGACGGAAACGGACAGAGGGATGACTTCCGTGAGTACTATGACAAGATGCTGATGCAAGCTCAATGCGAGGTATGGCTCGTCGATTCTTTTGGAAAAGTCTCAAACTAACGGAAGCTAGGCTTATGATAAAGAAGCCAAGCAACTCGTAAGTGACAAACATGCGAGAAAGCTGTACTAATCTGCCTCTAGGTCGAGACAAATAGTTGGACGAAGGCCATCATCAAGCGAGGTACCTTGCACTGAATGCCAACTCTTCCCTCGCTGGCACTCTGTCTGCCCACCCCCTCCCTTATTTGATACAATCACTCGATTTCCATGTAATTCGGGCCATTGGGATGCATGCGCACGCACTTCTGTATTGGACGCATTTTCGCATTCGAGCCGTTGGACGCATTTCACATTTGAACCATTGGACGCATTCCCACATTCAAGCCATTGGACACATCAATCAATTATTAATACCGCACCCGCATCAGCATGTTAAACGTATTCTCCACATCATTTCTCCATCGCCTACAACCCTGTATCAATACCATCGCATCCCGCATCCGGCTGGTATTTTTGCTGTACCTAGAGTTTAATACAGCATCATATTCGAGCGTATTTGGTGGCATTAGCATTGCGATCTGAAAATGTGTAAAAATATGAGCAGGTGTGAAATTGTAATGCAATCTCATATGTGCTCGCACACGGTCATATTGCATGGGATCCACCGGGCACAAGAGGATATGACCCGATGTGACCAAATACTACCTCTGAAAAAAATATCCTACCATGTCAGATGGGGTTGTGCCCCGTCATACTGCGTTTTTCTCATTTTACTAGCCAGGTGCGAGCCAGTGTGACCTCATCTGATTTGCCTGGCAGGTCCTATCTTGTCACACTGGGTCACACCAGCTCATGTCCACTTTTCACTGGGCTCCAACTGTATCAGCTGTGCTATGTACGTACCCAAAAACGCCACAGATTTTGATTACGTAATGGAAAGGAAGACACCACTGACACCGCTGAACAGACAATCCAGCCTCGTCTGTCGCAGGCCGCTCGTTACAAGATCCTGTCAGTGGTTGGGCTGGACCGAGCGTTAGCTCGGGCGAAGGCAGGCGGGTGGTGCCGCTCGGGAGGGCAGGCCACCGATTTGCCTCTTAGACAGGATGCTGTAGTTAGGGCCGTGAGAATTTCACACCAGGCAGTGTCACTCTAGAAGGCATGAGTATGAATCACAAGTGGTATAGCTACGGTAAGGTATCAAGGGAAAGGTGGGTGGGATAAAAGAGCGTAGTGCTAGTGAGGAGGAGTGAATTAGTGGGGGGGCGACGACGAGCGAAGGTGGTGGGAGGTGTGCAAAGCGTGAGCGTACTCGCTTGCGGCTTGCGGCTTGCCGCTCGGCTGGACGCTTGCTACCGGAACGTCCCGGCACCTGCTCTAGCCTTGGTCGTGCACTAGTATCTGCCCTTCCTTCCGTGTCCAGTCAACTTGTCACCACTGTAAGTACAAATACCAGTAGTGAAGAGCTCAGGAACTTCTCTACGATTGGAGAAGCGCTGCATCGTGTAAACGATACAAGAATAACCAATGATTGATGTGCTATGTGAGTGTTTCAAACTGCAATGTGCATGATTAGCTTTTGAACGTGATTGACGCTCGGGGGACACTGATCAAGTGAGGCAGTTACACCGGGCTTGGAGCCTCCCTATAGCGGTGTGAGCACCGCTGATGATTTTCAACCCTGCTGAGCTAGACACGAAGTGGAAGGACAAATCACCGGTGGCGATTTGCGCGGTAAGTTTTTGGCTTGACATTTTGCTTGAGGTGTTACACCATCTGTGGAAGCAGCCGCTTACTACTTTGACCCGCGTTCATAGCAGTGGGCCGATATAACGGGATTCTAATAGGTAAGGTGACCTCACAGAAAGAAGGAAACATTGTACTCATTTTCAGTAGAAGAGTGAATCGTGCTCATTTCATCATAACTATGGGCTGTATTCATTTCCCAGCTGTGACCCGCGTCCACCGTCTCAGTGTTTCTGTATCTAATCCTGCCATACGGGTCGTCATCCGTGTAGCGTCTGGTCGATTTTGGAGGAGGTTCATGTAAGCAGCTGCCCCTCTTACTACATCTGGCAAGTTCTTGTTTACTGGTAGTTTCGGACTCGTTGGGCCATCATCGCGAACCGCATGGGTCACAGACCTGCTCTTTCATCAACTGATTTCCAACTCATTCACAGGTAAAAAGCGCTGCCTCGTGTGAATAGGAGGCGTGTGGCTTCTGTATACAATATCATCCCGTCTAGGCCGTTGGGGGCATAGGCAGGCGCTTTTTCATTTCGAAAGGACCTCAAAGGGCGCCTTTTCCGGTGGTATCAGTTTCCCTGCCTGACGGCGCTCAGTCTGCCACCTGTTTGCCAAAGTTGCACAAGGACTGATTTCAAAGTACCGCCTCTAAGGCACCTATCGGGATCAACGAGGCCACACTTGCTGTATGCAAATTACAACAAATTGCATCAAGTACGTCAAATTCTCCTTGCTAGTCGATTCGCGGATAACCTGTCAGCGATCGTGTACCATCATGCTCTATTGACAAAGCCAGACATCCGGACCAATCCTTCCACTCCTAGCTTGATGAACGGTGAGTATAGTAGCTCTAGTAGTCGTGTTCCTGCAAATCAGACTCTGTATCGCATGTGAGATTGAACAAAGTTCTACCACAAAATTCCATCATTTGATGACTTTCCAAGAAAGGAGGACGCTTACGGGGTAGTGGCATCAGAGATGCACTGCATGCACATTGCAAAGTGCTGAGAAAGCGATGCATGCGCGTTAGAAACTTGTAACATGTAGCACCAAAACCTGCTTCCTACAGAAGTCCTTATGAGATATCGTCAGCTGAGGCATAAGGACGATGTCATTTCTCCTGCACGAGGTACGCATCATTGAACATCATAATCATCGTCCGTGTTGTCCCGCCAACTGAACATCTCAACCCTAGGGTCGTAATCTGTTTCGCTGCCACTGGATTCATCCTCCGGCTCACCGTGGAAATGATGCGTCGATTTGCGCCAAGGAACGTCCAGGTGGAAGCGGTTGTTGATGACGCAAGGCGGAGATTCTGGCACGCTCTACATCACAAAGATTGAAATCAAGAGCATCAAACATATGCTCAAGTTTACTGTGAGTGAACATGCGTACCATATGAAGTGTGCGAGTCAAAAAAAGTCACCCTCGTTCGCTCCACAAGCGGGAACTGATTGATCTCCAAGGTACAATGCTCGTGTAATGAGTCATAAAGGATCGACAGAATATAGCCCGTCATTCCCAAGTAACCGCCACCTTCAAAATCATCAAACTAGACGTGCAACGCTTTGGTCGTTGGGTTTAGCTGTCGGTGCCATTTCTGAGATTTGTTGACAGCCCTTTCCGAAGCCTACGAATAGAGAGCCAAAAGTTACACAAATTCAAGGCGACCCAAAAGGTCAGCACTTCCTCATAGACAAATAAAAAGCCTCAACGCAGATTCTTCCATTTCAAGGTGGCGTTCATTGCGGAACGCCTGGCGTACCGTGGTAACAGACTTTGTAGTGGAAAAGCGAGCACGAACATAATGGACCTTGTGGAACACTGGAGAAGTTGCACCGGAGAGGGTGAGGGGGGGGGGGTGAGCCGCGAAAACTAAATTCGAAGCGAGATGATTCAGGGGCTATGATTGCTTTCATTAGCATGCTCGGGTTGTCGACGTCCAATGTGAGCGACCTCAGCGAATGGGCTTCGGATCGACTTGCCAGTAGCCTATTTCTCCGTATGAGCTTCTCGAGGGAAGGGAGTATCGTGATCGGAGGTCGACAATTTCTGAGAACTACATCGTTCGAGGGCAGAAGTGTTATCTATGTGGGAAATGCGACATCAACATTTCCATCGCCTTTAGGGGTTTACACGTTTGAGACGAAGAAATGACAATTGTTGTTCCCGGCGGTGCCATTGCCAATCGTCGTAATGAGCCACAAAAAGGGTGAGGTGGAGCATCCGAGAATGGACTTCCACAGGCAGTTAATCAATGGCCGATACTGGCTGAATTTTGACGATATCGTCAATCTTTTGAAATGCTCTGTATGTCGACGATAGCACGGACGTCGAACAATTCATGCAAGAGTTCACATTCTCCTAGTCCATCCAGTTCGGTTCGCAGCTGAGCCAGTGTCTTCTCCATTGCATAGCTGTCCAAAATATGTCGATACTTGGAAAGGTTGAAGGTAGATAAATGACCATCCCACATATTTGTCGAAGCATCACCATTACCTCAAGCGCGTTCCCAGTAGTAAAGAAGGACCAGAATGCTGTTGGGTTAGCGGAATTACGTGACTGACGCGAGTGCGGTGAACGACCTCAGGCGAGCCACGCTTCTGTGTCGTCCTCATGTAGTCCATGGTATTTTCGTCTCGCTCCTACTCCCCGAGAATAACCGCCTGACAAGCGCGAACACAACTGTGAATCTTCCGATCTCTGCGAGCCAGAGAACTCACGTCACATAGAAAAGATTGGCCTCGAATCCGACGCACCAAGTTCTAATCGAGGCTGCGCCTAAGAAAACCGTATAAAGGTACTGCACCGCTCCAAGCGCTTCTCGATCAACCCGTATTTTGAGTGACCTCAATAAGATCAACCAGTGAGCTCCAGAGTGCCTTCTTCCCCTCTTTATAGTGCGATTGCAGCATGACGTCGAAGATCTTGTTAACCAGCATCGCGAAGGAGAGAGCTGGAGAGCTGTCGATTCACTTCTAAGTAATCGCAGGTTTAAAATGTTCGGCCGTGTCCAGGGCAACAAATCTACAAGCCATGATTATCGAGGTGAGCCGTCGCCATCTTGCACCGGTCGGGAGATGAGGGACATCAAACGTGGAAAGGAAAACGTGATCTATGAAAGGCTCGAGTACCCGGAAATCTATGTCCCCATCGGTAGCTACTCGTGTGTCTTGGGCTTTTGAGAGATTCTAGGCGAGATTCTGGTACTCATATTGCGCTGGTCGGGACCGAGCCATCACTGCGAAGGAACACAAGGAAAAACAGGAAAGCGACAGGAAGTCAGAGGTCGAGACATTTGGAGTGCTGATTCGATGGGAAATGCATGGCTAAATTCCCAGCCTTCTGGTGTTGCTGACTAGGTTCGAAAACGGACGGTCTGCCATTGGAAAGCCAGGAGCGAATTACATGTTAACTGAACTCGTAGACTACGAAAGGCTCATACCTGGAGACGTTTGCAATAGTTTGATCGGTAAATGTGTACGACCACACAATGACGGGCACCGTCAATGCGGACTTGGAGCGTGCGCCTGAAAACCTCAACATTCGTGACAATAATAACTGGGCGTGCTTGCCCGGCCACTTCACGAATCTCACCATCAAAAAGAACCTTGACGACAACCCCCCGACAGCAACTGATCCGTGATAGGTTTCGCGTTGCAGGGCTCATGGAAAACTCTTCGGTACAACGTCCGGATCGTTTCTCCTGCAGAGGCACACATGTGAGAGTATTTACGGATAAGACGAAGACTAGACATTGCTCTTACCGCATCACGGTATGAATGTGACACTCGATCGAAGTTCTTACCTTCTCTTTCCATGAGCCTAGGCCAGTCGATGGCGAAGGGAAGGAACTTCGACTGAATCAGACTGCGTGATGGAAGGTATCACGATGCACGACGTCCGAGGAGATTCGGTGCACAGAGATGCCAGCCTGCATCGAGCAACATCCACCGAGGCAATTGCTGTAGGTTCAAGGGGACACAGGTACAAACAAGTGTAAATACCTCAGCAGGAGAAACTGGCAGAACATAACAGATTTCAAACATCAAATAATGCTGTAGTAAATAGTCGTGTGAGTGGATAAATTAGAGGAGCTGTGAAGACGTGATCACGACAATAAGGTAGCATGCGAATCGGAAAGTTCGAATGAAAGGAGAAGCCCATCAGGGTCCATGTTATCGTTAAATACTGATGATCGTTTTGCGGACTTGCATTGGTTGATGGGATACGCCCCGAGGTCGAACGAACGGCCAGCCGTTCTCGCGCATTAAGTCGATTCTCGGTCTCTTAACCCGGCGCTCAGTGGGCCACTCGTAGCTGCCTTCCACGCAGCCTGTTTCGCTTTCAGCCCCTGCAACAGCTCATACAACAAACCTCTGATCCCTGGCATGTACATCGCCAACGCGGCTTGTGAAGGATCCTCGCCAAGAAGATTTTCAAGCGCAGCACGGAGAGAAGCAGGTATAGGGTGTAGGTCCCTGTAGCCAGAGGGAGGAGAGAAAAGTGCTGTTGCAATGACAGATCGAGGAGATTATCAACGCGGACATACCCGGTACCGATCCCATAACCCTCGAATGCCCTCACAATAACATTGAATTCGACTCCGAACTGCATGTAGCAATCGGACACTTGCTTGGGCGTCGCCTGTGAGAACGACCAAAGACGAAGGGATTCCTGAATGCCCTTCATGGATCGGATGAGGTTGTGGACCGCCATCGTGACGTCCGAACGATCTGACCGGTAGGACGTATGTGAGTAGTAGGACTGCGGAGACTGAGCACTGGCTTGCGACGAAGAGCGGGATTGAACAGTAAAGGAGGGGTCATAGCGGTACTGGGTATCCGCAGTCAGCGTGGTCAGTGACAGGAGGATGTCGGGACACACCGTGGTTGGTGAGGTGGTGTTTGGATATCGAGATGAAGGCGAATGAGACGTGGGCGAGTAATACGAGTGATGCATCTCGATACACCGAATAGATTAAAACAAGAAAAGGAAGAAAAAAACAACGAAGGGCAAGTATCACAGCTCGAACGCTGAACGAGCAGGAGGAAAACGTGTCAGACAGTGAAGGGCGGCGAAACACGCCCGTCCACGTTATGACACTAGTGTTTATAATGATATAGTATCTTGAATCGGGACCGTCAACTCGTCGACGCGGCTGGGCAAGGCCGACTCGGAGTAGGGTTCAGTCACAAGCGACAGCAAGGCAGGAGTGTGTCTCGGGTGTCCTTGGACGTTCCATTTATCGGACCTCCCGTGGTCAGAGAAAAAATCTTTCAGCAAGCTTCGAGCGCCGTGGTTGTCGACGCGGTGCAGGAGGGCTGTAATCAACCGCCTGGCATCTGGTCTTAAGCACTGGACAACATTGCAAATGTTATTGGGTATGTCCAGGTACACCGCGCATGGTATGTTAGCTGATGGTGTCGTACTGGTCAAAGTCGAGCGGTCCAATCACCATCACATCAGCGGTATCGTCGTCGCCGTCGTCTTCAGAAATCTTCAACTTGATGGATCCCTGCCATCCACCAGCCGTATTACGCAGACTGTCTGATGGATTCGAATGATCTTGCCGCCGTCGACAAGGCGATGCCCCCTATTGTTGTTTATGTCACTCGGAGACACAGCAATTACTCGGGTTTGACGGCGAAGGTACGTCTTATCATAAGTGAAACCTTTCGGTCGCTTTCATTTGAACAGGACGACATATAGTACATATTTGCACGCCGCCGTGTGCATATAACGAGGAGATTCAACGGAGTACACATGGACGCACTTCATTGATAGGAAGCGGTGCGAACGACTCGATGCTACCTGTGGCAGGTGTCTGTCCCGCATGCACCGCTTTCTTGAAACCTCGGATCAAGTGCGCTCTCCCAAAGCCAACTTCGTCGCGTCTGCAGTAACAGATGTGAGCCCCGCCACATGTCAAAGTCCATTGGAATAGCCACTCCCGTTTCACTTTGGCACAAGCTCATGCAAAAATAATCAGGTGGGTTCGTTTTTGTTTACAACCGGTTATACTCAGAGCTAAGGCGGCCTATCCAGGAGAAACTCAGGTGGGTGGTGTCGAGGGTGACGACAAACGTCGAAAATTTAGCTAATTGTTTGTATGGGATCTTCGATGTCGCGCTGTGGTCGCAGCACGGAGAGAAAAGGTATTCGAGAGGCTACTAATTAAGCGTGTCAGGCTCGCCCAAGATATGGGCTTCCTCAACTGCATCGGAAAGCGACTTGGAGCAGTGCAGCATCCTTCCAACCATGCCTTGTGGTTTCCAGTTCTCAGCTTTGCCTACCGTGGAGGTGAGCAATGGTAGCTTGCCAACTTTAAGCAATATATCCTGTCGGTGCGGATGCGGATGCGGGGTCGCGAGTTCGCAGCCATAGTCCTGGTGGCCAGCCCGAAATGACCACCTCCTCGCTACTGTCAATGGAACATGGCATATATGTGGGCTGAAGGGATGCGCGTCCTTCATAACGTGACAGGCAACTCCAGGGCGCAGCCTAAGAATTTTGATACGGGACGTTTCAAAGTCACTATTACGGTCAAGTTGCAGTGCGCATTGGAAGATCTACCATTGCCAAGGCGACCATTCGCGCGACGCAGTCCACAAGCACAGCGGTTCTGGCCAGCGGGCAACAGTGGGGAAAAGATGCCTCGATAACGAAAGAGGGCACACACGCTGGCTTATCCGGACTTCAGATAATCAACGCGTATGCTCTCTTGGGTGCTAAAAGGTACACTTCGGTGATGGAGACGGTCGAGCATGATAACCTGACCCCCTCCGAGTCATAATTGACCAGCGCCGTCAGGTCGTCTGGTCAGTGCCTCGTTCACCAGTACAGGATTCACACATCGGTATATATTAGAAGACGAATCTAGTGGCAACGCAGCAGAAGGTTGTTACGACTCTGAGGACAACGGGGATGAGCAGTGGTGATCGAGGACCCAGACTTCAACCTGATATCCCGACAGGAATCCGGAGCACTGACATCGCTCCAATGCTCAACGGCTCATGGTCAGCATTGGTACGCACACCCTTTGCACAAGCGGCCTTTGGTATTGTTGCGCGTCACTCTACATGTGAATCTCCGTTAACTTTATCAACCTCGATGATATACCCCTCGAGGCGCTGTCGACGAAGAGAAGAAAAACGGCCCTCACCGAGTGTGCTAATGCCTACTACCATGGTGCATTTGCGTTGCTGTAGCACTCCGTCTCCTTTGTTATATAAACTCGTAATTGATGTATCCCTTCCAGCAGCAAGGTAATGTGTCATATCAGTAGCTTCGACTGTTAGTACTAGTTCTCCCCTCAAAGAGACAGTGACATCATTTCGCGCCTCTACACTCATCTTAGACGGCAACAGTGAGATAACATTTCCTCAAAAGAAGTGTCCTCTCGCAAAACTGCAAGAAACTCGATGATTTCCCCCTTCCTCCCAGGAGGACTGTGATCGGCCAGCAAATAACGTGTTATGGCGAGTATACCGGACACTGACCAGAGTTGTACAAACAGAAGTAAATGAGATTCAGGGGACTTTTTATGTAAGCGTACTGGTTTCAGCAAGCTCCCATCGATCGAGTGCACAACAACTTGGAAAGTGAGTCCTTTTCTACCTAGCTTCATTCCCAAAATATTGATGTGAGGCGGATAAGTATACCATGGGGAAGGAACTTGATCAACTGCGCACCGAACTTGACAGACTACGGAGGAGAGAATGTGAACTCTTGCAAGAATTGTCTGACGTTCGTGCTGCCGCCGAGATACAGAGCAAAAAGATCGACGACATCATCGAAATGCAGTCGGTGTCCGTCATTGATCGCCTGCCTGTTGAAACTCTCTCTCGAATTCTGCATTTCGCTCTTTCCGTGACCCGCTACAAGGAGTGGGAACGGCACCCTCTCTGGAAACGACAATATGCGGGTGTGTCCCGCCGGTGGAGGGACATTATTCTGAACAGTCCATTATTTTGGTCTTCCATTTGCGTGGGTTTTGGATGGCCTTCTTCATATATCAAGATGCATTTGGCAAGGAGCCACGAACATCTACTTGACATCACAATTCGCCAATGGTCTTCTGATGACGAACTCGCAGATCCCCTTCTTCGCTGTTCCCGTCGTTGGCGCAGTCTTACCATCTGCTTCATCTTCACCTCCCGCACTCTTTGTCTGGTACGCGACCTACTGAGTGATCTTCGGGGACTATCATTTCCCCATCTTAAACAACTACATGTCGAAGGTTACGGACGTTTTAACGTCAAATTTCTGACCGCAGGTAATACCCCTGTTCTCGAGCGATTGCAATTAGTTCTCAGACATAATCCCCTTCCAATCACCTTCCTCCCTACCCTGGGAAGGCTGACCGCACTCACGCTCTCTGGAGAGATAGGTCACCAGCAACTCAAATCATCGTCCATTCTCCTACCATGCCTGAGATCGCTCACAGTAGATGTAAACCATCCGGGCATGCTATTGAAGGCAATCGTGGCCCCAGAGCTCTCTCGCTTTGATGTCAGGTTTCGTAACTCGGCCCTAGTCTTCGGTGGGATTCCTCCCGTATTCAACAAGGTTCATTGTACTTGTATCCGCTCCTCGACTAAGGACTCCATTGCCACTGTATGCCAGGCGTTCCCTAACGTACGGCACCTTGAAATAGGAGCATGCGCACTCGAGTTTTTCTATGGTTTAGGGGAGAGAACTGACCTCTGGGGCGACCTTGAAAGTGTAACTTTTCGCACTCTACGATCACAGGACTTCGAAGGGGTTGTCAACAAACTTCAGAGATGGGTTCGACAGCGAAAGCCAATGGCGAAACCATTGCATATGCGCTTCACACGTATCAATTGTGATAAATACCGCCCGA
The DNA here is from genome assembly GCA_024613185.1 of Pisolithus microcarpus. NCBI lineage: Eukaryota > Fungi > Basidiomycota > Agaricomycetes > Boletales > Pisolithaceae > Pisolithus > Pisolithus microcarpus. Next base: position 606,456 of record JANFAI010000029.1, read on the forward strand.
AAACGACTGGCCGACTTCTGTCGACGCTCTACAACTCTTTACGCAATGATTGTACCTTTGAGATTGACCAGTTCCCACTCCTGGAGCTAACGAGGGTGACTTCTTTGACTCCGACGCTTCACATGGCGGGCCATCAGGGAACTGGCAATTGGTCAGGACTGGTCAGGACCGGTTTGTGACTGGTTCTGACTAAAATCTTGTTCACTGATGTGGTACGCCTGTTTGCTCACGGTAAATCTCGGGCGCATTTCTGATACTTTTACCTCGCCATCTTTACGTTGCAGGATCTCCGACGTCTTCCGCCTTCCAATGTCAACATGTACTTGGGGCAGGACGTGCCTTCGCGCGAGTTGACGAGTGACTTTCAGTACATATCAGATGAATTCAGTTACTATGCGGAAGATGACTATCTATGATGTATACTCGGGCTAGAGAGATGTCAGAAGTATTGTTTTAGTTTCACTGACGGTTTTCTCTAAAAACCTATTTGCCATCGTCAATTTCACTGCCGTCAAACCTTGGGTTCGATTGTTTTCGCGCAGTAAAACTCCTAAATCCCTGTCCCCGCGAGCTTATATGTATTTCGTCACCGCCAGACAGCGTAAATCCTGTTCATAAAGTTCACTTCACCTGGTGGCACAGGACTTCTGTTTCTCGGACACTCGGATGTCGCCTGTACAGCGTGCGGTTCAGTTATGCAGCCGCTTCCAACCAGACATGTTGCCCAGACTGGAGTGATGGGTAGATAAGAAGCCCGAGATTTATTTGATCGTCCACTTAGCTCACGACTACTGAAACAGCGATCAATGAAGACCCAGACATCAAACCGCCATATGCGACCGGAATGCAGAGCACTAACAGCACGCTGGTACTCACAGTCAGTGTTGGTACACTACATCTTTCTGCACAAGTGGTCGGAGTACCGTCTTCGATACTGCTATGCATCACTCAACGAAGTGGACCTCCGTAAACCTCCATGAAAAACCCTCCAACCACGATCGAGGGGGGGGGGGAAGGGAAACAGACCTCACCGGAGGCATCAATGCCCGTGGTCCAGTTAATGGAGGAACTGATACGTTCCGGATATTCATATATGTGTACCTGTGTAGGCGTAGCAATTCCACTCTGAGAGGGGATGGATCATTCACTACATAGGCACCGACCGGCGATCATCGATCAAGAGCGACAAGGACACAGCGCACGCACAACCCACTGTTGGTGTAAGATCCTTAGCATATTAGTTGACGCGGGGCCGAACATCGTTATTAGAATACGGTAGCATGCCGCTCTGCGATGGAAACCCCACCTTCAATCAACGTCCTCAACCTCTGCACCGGCACGCCTCGAAGCACCCTTCAAGACACGTTCCCTTCTCTGCCTCAGTAACCCTTTGTACGCCTCACACACCCACTTTACATAGCCTACGTCCTTTGTCCGGCGCAACGCTACCAATCGATGATGCAATAACTCGACGTCGGAGAAACCGATGATGGGGGGGACGCGGTCGTCTTTAGGGCCAGTAGCAGAAGTAAGCCGCACGAGGGGTTTTGCGACGGATATCGTAGTAGGTGTGGGTGGTAGTGATGAAGACGAGGATGGGTAGGCAGGTTTGGGATTCGTGAGCGTAACTCGCGTTGATAGAATGGGGGGTTTCGCAAATAGAGAAAACGTAGGTGATTTATGACCAGCAGACGTTAAAGTTCCTCGACCTGTAGTCACGGGACCTTCGTCCACCGTGGTACTCGAACGGACTCCGACCTCGTATGGAAGTACTGCCTTTGGAGGATACCGATCCACGAACGTTCGCAATAGTGATAACGCACCGTCGACATCCTCATTCCTACCAAGACCCGTCAGTCATCAGCGTCACAGGGCCAAAGACGATAAAGACCACAAACACTCACAGTAGTAGAACCCGTCTCATGGCCGCATGGGCCCTCTCCACCATCCTCGCCCACCTCCCCACATCATTATATCCTTCTAACCCTGCTTTCGCCTCTACCCTCTCCCATTCCGCCCACACCTCCTTCGCCCACGATAACACGGCACCTCTCTCCTCTTTTTTCGCCACCGCGCATCGTTCGAGAGCATCGAGATACGTGTGTGCATCGCCTCGGAGCATTCCGCTCTGACTTGATGTACCAAAAAGTGACCGAAACACCTCGATCGAGCGCTCGACGGTCGCGTGCACATAAAAGACAGACAAGTAGGCGTTTACCAATGCAGGTTTTAGTTCGACGTCTGCAAATTTTCCTGCGAGAGGGTCGCTAGCGTACGCATCCTGATCTGGACCGGACAAGTAGCCAGATTTGGGGATCGCGTTGGAGTCGGTGTCTCGGAGGATGCGGTCGAACAGCGCATGTACTTCGGCGAGGACATCTGAAGGTGTCTGTGGTGGAAGCGGGGGGAATGTCGGGGTTGAATCTGTACATAGTTGATCCTGCGGAGACGGAAGCTCAGTCTGCGATGCATCCGCTTCACTTTGGCCCGTCGTACTGGGATGTGAAGCGGTATCCAGGAGTCGAGTAGCAGTTCGGCTGAATGGCGGCTTGTACGACGCATACGTATGGAATATGTGCGTTAGCATCTTGGCGTCCACACCGCGCGATCGTGAACTGCCCCCGTCCTCCGATGTGTTGGAACGCAGTGCCTCCGCGAGAATCCACCGTGCCCTATTCAGATCCCCAACACGCTTGCATCCCTCTAACAGTGCACACCACATCCGCCTCTGATTTCTATCTCGCTCTGGATACCTCTCTTTCATTTCTCTCGCTAACCGCATCCCCTCACTCAACCACCCCTTCCCTGCTCGTCCTAGCACCAGCACTATCGCCTCGTAAGCTCCTCGGGTGGGTTCGACTCGGTTCTCCTGCATCTCCGTCCACAGATCTAGGGCACGCTCCGGCTCAACGCGCCCACCAGCAGAACCACACGCACGCATCATCATTGCGTACAGATACGCGTCGGGAGTAGGGTGAGCCACATATCGCATGTGAGCAAACAAATCCCATGCATGCGCACGGGCTGCTGATTGACCCAGTCTGGGATCCAACGACGGATGCGTTTGGACGCTGAAAAGCGTGGAAATGATTCGAGTATAGGATTTCATGGGAGCAAAGTGTCCTGACGCTTCGTAGTGATGTAGCACATCGAGAGCGCCAGTCGGGAAGACGGAACCGGTGGAGTCGCCCAGATCAGAGAACCCAGAAGGAGCGTGGTGACTGGCTCGGACGAGGTAAGCTTTCACGTGTAAGTCTCTCTGTGTTTCGGTAGGTGGCCCTTCTATGGATCAGCCGTAATGCAGGAAGGAGAAACGAAGTATAACAATACCTGAAAGGACGCGATGCATTAATGATTCTAGGCGGGTCATGTCTCCTTTCGAAGCGTGTGCTTCGAGTACGTGGTTGACAGCCTCTTCCGGAACGGTCAATCCCGCTTTCTAAGAATGCTTGAGGGTCTGACTTTGTACCGATTCATATTACGCACCTGCATGAGAAAAACGGTTCTCTCGGCAGCATCAACGTCATTCTCATACACCTATCGAAATGACCGAGTAAATATATGGATAAGCATAGATGGAATAATACATGCGCAACATCTCATGACCGACAACCACTCCGTTTTGGACACTATGGTCGCCAACGCAGGGGCAGACCCATTGTCGACTCTAGGGAGTGCGGTATCGACTGAAGCCGTAAGAGCCTGCAGTCTTTCTACCGCACTTTCTATGAGATCTAGAACATGCTGGTGTCCGCGTCCTGACTGGGTAAGTGGTGGTACCAATGTAGGGACAATTCCGTGTTGGACTGACAGCCTCCGTGTGAGGCTATTATCAGCATTGCTCGGGAACGTTGCTGTAGGGGCGAGTCTAACTTCTATCCTTTTCAAAGCCGCCAAATCCTCTTCTTTAATTGCCTCCTCCGAATCCGACGTACGCACATCATGGGAGAGAGAGTCTGTGCGGATGAGGTCGCGGTAAAGTGTGTACAAGTCGTCATCCGTGTACGCAGCGAACGAAGAACCGGGCGCATTTTCAACACTCTTTTGAGGGAAAGTCAATAAAAAGACCGCATAACCTCGGTCTACAATACGTACCTGGGCAGCACTGATGATGTTCCAGGCAACGTTGTGCAGTGTCTGTAGTTTCTTCTCCAGTGTCTCGGGGTCATGATAGACAACCGGGGGCTGTTGGAGGTGCCATCTTGGTTGCACCGCCGCTACTTGGTGTAATCTGCATCGAGCGCGGACTACACAATGTCGAGGCGGGACCAGTCTCATTTTCAGAGTTGCTAGCGTTTCACGGAGGACTTTCTCCTTCCGGATTATGTCAGCAGTGACGGAGTGGTGGCTATACAGCTCTCCGAGTGTCCAGTCCCAACCAATTTCCCGTCGACGTTCGGCGTGCTAGTACCAGGCCACCCTCTGACAGGCTCATTCCAGGTGTATGGCGCTTAGTTGGAAGGAACGATGATGTCGACCACATACCTCTACTTCGTTCTACGCAGTGCACAACACCGGATCCAGGCATTGATCCACAGGTAGATCATTTTCTCTTTATCGCTATTCTACGATGAAAGAACATTGATCCATACGATCTCTGAACCCGACTTCGAAGACCTCGAAAAAAGTTAGATTATAACTTTGGTAGCCACACTTGGATCCCGTTGGTGGCACCGACACACGCTCGCCAGTGGTGAACAGACATGGCAGGCACAACAAGGTTTACATCCGGGAACGCCTTGAAGAATCCGCGGCTATTCAGTGAGTCGGGGCAGCAACAGTCATAGGTGGTAATGGAAACATGACGACGAGCTTGGTTCGGCATGACTGTTTATAATCTCTTACGCTGCAACGGAAGAACGATGACTTGGGGTTGGGTTTCACTGGCTCGGGTGGGACATAGCAAGAGATGCGTGAGCCGACACCCAACGGGTAGCATATGTACGCCTAAGGTACGGAAAATACGCCATCCTACGGCCACCATGATGTATCGATGACAGAATTGCTGTGAGTAAAATATTTGTTGACCCCTCGTCCTCCGACAAGGTACAGGTGTCTTCTATGTACCTGAGTGTTTGCTCAATATAGTCACCTGCACCAGAGAGATGGGTAACTTGGGCACAGCCAGCGTGAATAGCCAGGTAGGTTGGGTTGGGAAGAGGAAGCTTCTGCGAATTCGGTGTTGAGAGGGTGACATATTTTGGGTACTGGGAGATGAGGCAACTATCAACTGCTTCGAGTATATATTCGTTGGGTTCTCCCTGCGACATGAGATCCTGCTCAGACCCTGCAGACAGAGGGAGAGAATTGATGGTACGCGCCGTTTCAGTAGACCGAATCTGCAACGCATTAAAAAGGGCATGAAGCGATGGTTCCATTGTGATTCCGTTTTCTAATCGGTGTATGGTGGAACCGTGGAGCTCCTCCCGCAGTGTTGAGTAACCCAAGTGGTCAAGGACTGCCCAGACAGAGGCGGCATACTTCGCCTAGAGTAAGGACCATCAACGAACAACTAACGTCGCCTGAACCCGCCGTGATGTTCGCATTGGTGCCATGGTGGACACGGGAAAGATGTGAGCACATTCAGTAATCCCTACCAGCGCTTCTTCGCACCAGATCTTCATTGTCCAGGACGGTGTAACAGTCATACATCTTTGTGGCAGCACACCGGAAACCATCCCTAGCATTTAATTGCGAGGGCCTATTTGGGATGTGTCGACAATACGTCTAGAAACCTAAAAGAGTTGGCGCGAGCGAGATTTTTTGACCACTTGATGATTTCGAGGGGCTTCCTGTAACAAGAACTCTATCAAATCTGCGAGATTGTTGAATGAGCGTGGTGTTGAGTGAGACGAGGGGGGTGGTGCGGGCCCTTCATTAGACCTGACCAAGCTGGTTGAATATGCCATGAATAACGTACGCAGTCGAATGAAGAACTCGTAGTACAACTCTCCTATCTTCAATAGTTCCTTGGGGCTGACCGCTGACTGTTTTGATCTCTCTAACGAAGGGTTTTATGTTGCGAACAGGAAAATAGTGAAAGATGTAACCAAGGATTCGACGCTGGACCATCTCCCTCTCCATTTTCTTCCCCGAGTCAATCTCACGTTGAATACTGGCATGATTCGTAGGCGTTGAGGACCTCGGAATAACAGGGATCCTGTCGTATTCTCAATGGTAGTGCAAGTGCAAGCATGAGTATATGAAGAACCCCCCTGTCACACCCTTTCCGTAGTTGTGTAAACAGTACCAGTGTCTCATTTCATGCTGCCTCGTCATTACCACCGATGTCCGTCAGACGAGATTTCCCAGCGACGTCCATCGGCCGGTCTCAAACAGCCAACATCGCTCGGACAAACTCTCGCGAGAGTCTGACTGCCCATCCTTTGTTGTCGTCGCCGTCCTTACCCTCCACTTCCACGCCGACCACGGACCTCACCGTAGCACAGTCATCGAACCAGAAGTATGTCCGTTACACGCCCAGGCAGCGACCACTCTCGTCCGGCTCAGCCGTGCAGCCCGTCGTCTCGGGGTCGCCTCAACAACCGCAGACTCAAGGCGGTGCTGCTACGGGCAAGCTACAGATGATGAACCTCAAGGCAGCCGCGCAGGATATTGGGCTCGACTCGGCGTCTATTGGGTGGGCCATCCTAGAGAAGATATCGTACGAAGGCGATACCTCAGGGGACTGGGTCGAAATATGGAACGCCATTACCAAGGGTAAGGTCAGTATATCCCCTGTCCCGTGAATTGACTTCGTGCCATATACTGCGTACATATATCGTCGTGACGTGGTACTGAACGACTTAAATAAAGGCATCATTACTCCTCCCACTCGAACAATCCACAGGACACGAAAAGATCACCCCTGAGTTTGTCCAGGATCATATTATCGTGTACAACACTCACTCCAGAGATGACACGCCCATTATAACGCTCTCGGGTCTACGAGGCCAACTAGTCAAGTACATTACCTAACGCTAAGCCGAAAGTCTGCTGATTGTCTCATATAGTGACGTCCTTACGCTACGCTCGACGATCCCACTTACGACGAAGCAGTTGCAAGAACTCTTCGTGTCACCGTCTTCTTCGAGGACTTCGCTCCTCAGCGCCCTACCTCCCCTCCCAATCTACCCTCCTGAATCTTCCTATCCTACATTCTCTGTACCGTCCTATGCCTCATTACCGTTTCCGCCGCACGCAACGAAACCTCCACTCCCACCACGACCAAACCCTCGTTTGGCACCGTCACAACCACCATCTCGCCTTTCGATGCCCTTCGCATCTTTCTTCGGTCAGAAGCCTCCTACCGCCGTCGCTTCCACATCAACCCCCCAACATTCCGGGTCTCCGTCCGCGCACGTATCAGGAGCTCTCAGTTCTTCCACCCCTCAATCTTCCGCATCGATGACGACGACGACCGATAGCGACCCTCCCCTCGAGGTATCCGCATTCACCATCGGCGCTGCCATCTCCCACCAAGATGTTGCCACGGAGATCATCGCAGCACTTAACGGCGAAATTGCCATGTCGCTTAACGATCAACCACCATGGGTTGTCGATCGCGTACAAACGTTTGCATCACCATTACTCCCGTTCGTGAGAGCACCTTCCGGAGGAAAGAAGAAGCTACAAGATTTGGTAGGTAGTCCCGGACGGATCAAGTATGTAGTCAACCACACACACCCGGGGACTCCAGAGGAATTGTCGCATAAGTTCCAGGAGTTTTATAGCGCAATGACGGCGGAGTTGCACAAGGAGCGGCTGAGCACCGAATGTGAAGAACGCAAAGAAAGCATTTCTTCCGAACACGGCGATAAGCTCGAACAGGCAGACGGCAACGAGAAAGAGATGGAGGAAAGAGAGATTAGGATTCGTGATGTTCTGGAAACGGTCGAGGCCACTCTATGCAGCCTCTTATATGATAGGTACGCTGCTACCGGTGAGCTTTGACGTTCGTGCTCATTCAGAACGCCACTGCAGGCTATTTTTGCCCACTGGTTCTGATGATGCGTCCCACGACGAGGCGCTCTCGAGTCGCATAGCTGCACTCAACGTACTCGACCTGGGATTGGAACATCTCGATGTAGACGTGGGAAGCGCCAAACCCGAAGAATTAATTGCTGTTATACGTGCCTGTGGAGAAAGTGGGTTCCTTGTTTCTCTCCGGGTGACAAGCTGTGCTCATTCCCTCTTACCTAGCTCTCGCCCAGTTGGATCTGGCAAGTCGTGCTCCACGAGACAAGGCTACCGTCCTCGTCTCTGCACACAAGATAATAGTTGGTGAGTTTCCTGATAGTGCGAGTGAATCGTTACCTCTACTTAACGATAATTTCAGAGGGACTGTCGAAGATTCCACCTCTGCGCTTGAAGGGAGGCGAGGGCCTCAAGACAACGCCACCCCCAGCCAAGCCTCCTCCACTGTCGCCCACTTTTGAGCCTGGTAATGCACCTCAAGTATTCGTGACCTCTCCCACCGATATCGAGAGCGACCACCGCCATCCCACTCAGATTGCAGAATCTGCACTCTTCCAGCAATCACCTAAACTTGAGAACACTACTCTTCCCACTCCTGTCCCCGAATCTAAAGATACACCAACCCCCGTATCGGGCGACGTCCTCCTCCCATTACTCATTTTTTCCGTCGTCAAAGCAAACCCATCACGTCTTGTTTCCCACCTACTCTTCACGCAGCGTTTCCGCAACCAGACATTCGGTGGCGAAGAAGGGTACTGCCTGATCAACTTAATGGCTGTCGCCGAGTTCTTGGAAAATGTCGATCTAGATGCACTTGGGTTGAAGGATAGTCAGAAAGTCATTAGGTACGTCCAGTTCCTTCTGTGTATTCGACAATATCGAGAGTTGTGGTTTTCAGTGCAGCAGAGCTGACACCGATACCGATTATGCGAGCCGCGACGGCGACCACGCCTACGACACCGGAGGCTGCGCCGTTCTTCATTGGGACGCCATCCAGTCTTAGGGGACGCGTCGAGCAGGGCGTCGATGCTATTGCGGGATCAGCAAACAAGGTCATCACAGGCGTATTTGATACGTCTTTCGGAGTTTTGCGCGCGTTGATTCCGGGCCAGAGAATAGTAGATGCGGAGACCGAACCCAACAAAGCCGTGGTACGAACGGCAGGTGAGGCGCCTACTAAAGCCGCCACGGACACTGACCACTTGGAACCATCGATGGCGACGACGACATCCCCGCTATCGCCACTAGTTGCGGGAGCTGGGGCTTGGGGAAGCGGCGTCAATATTTTGCGTCGTGACAGCGGATTCTCTCTTGCTGGTTTGGCGGCGTCATTGCCTGGAGCGCAAGGTACAAGGTCTAGAGCATCGAGCAACGTAGACACTATCGGACAGAGGGAACTTGTGGAAGTTTCCTCCAGGCCTTCGTCTGTGAAGTCGTCTTCTGGGAGAGATGCCGAGGGTGCCGAGGATACCAGTGGAGACAATGAGGAAAGCGGAGAGGAAGAAGAGGAGGAGGAGGAGGATGAAGGAGATGAAGATGAAGAAGAGGGGGAGGAAGTCCATGATACGAGGAGCATCAAGAGCTTCGAAAGTATGATGAGCGACAGTCGGAAGAAACGTCGCACTGCTATCAATACATCGACAAGAAAGAGCCTTACTGATCGGCTAAGTAACATGCCGGGACTGTCTAGATTGTCCCATCACGAAGGGTCAAAGGTGATTCCTTCCATGTTGTCCTTTTCCCTGTATATTCAGCTAATGTCCCATTTGTAGGCACCCACGACGGTTAGAGGTTCCACACTGATGACATTAAATGGGTCACTGCCATTTCCGCCCCCTAACCGTCGTTTTGTAGAATGTGAAGAAGGGGATCTAAGGGTTTCTGAAGTGGGTGAGCTGCTGAGAGAGTATCAGCGACTGGTCGAGGCCATACGTAGCGTTGGGGGATTCGAAGAGTGAATCATGTCCGGCACTGTGTATAGGCCGGTTTTCTGGATCAGGCACGGGAACAATCGAGCTTTCCCTCCTCATGACTTGACAATCGAACGGATTCAACGATATTCCGAGTACCCCCTGAGCGTTTAGCGAATCTCAGTCACCCTCTACTACCTTCGTGTTGGTAGGCTTTTGGGTTACATGGGCACCTGCTAGATTTTATATGGTTCTCTTCGGTCTGCCCTCGGACGCTCCCACAGCGCAGATAAGGTGCGTGTGGTTTGTCGGCTAACACGCTCCCCGAGCAGATCACTTGTGCAACTCACGTTACGGAGAGGCTGTTTTAGATCGTATGGAGCGTACTGTAGTAGTCGGTGCTGCTTCGGAGAAGTTGGAATAGTCTGGGATATGTTTACTGAGACGTACGCGTCTCCACACACTGGTGTACTGCGAAACGGTGGAAAGAGCTCACCGATATGCTTAACATCTCACTCACCCTAGAGAAAAAGGTACCTTTCAGTTTGCGCCATCATGAGCCCCTGACCGTAGCAGAGAAAGTCAGAGAAGAGTCTTCTCTCCGGTCATTGAGACTACCGTCTTGCCGGAGACGCGTTTATGGTATAGCATTCCCACGGGGTCTGGCCCACGCGAGTTGTGGTTGATCGACGGGTGCCATCCACGCATCGAGTTTGACAGTAAGACCACATTTTATGAACGACCACTGACACGAACATATTCAACGACGACGGCGGCAGACACTCGAAATGCCATTTTCATTCACTTTCAGTTTATCTGTGCCGGGTTTGAACAACCCTTTTTTGGCTGCCACATCCCAATCCGAATCCGGGTCTCACCAAAGACCGGTCGATAATGACAGACAGCTCGGTCACACCGCCTCCTCCTCATCATCGGCTCTTATACCTGCTCGACGAATACCCATTCCTCCACATCGTCATCGCACCCTGGCAGCCACCCACCTGCAATCACTTTCACCACCTGTACCCTTGGCGCGCAAACGAGGCTGGGCGCCATCCAGTCCCGAACCATCTCAAGCCACCACGAACAACACATCTACGAGTGGGTATCTTGATACCCCTGCGAAGTATCGCAACCATATGTCTGAGAGAGAACCAGAGAGAGAGACCGAGGAGATGATCGCAGGTATGTGTGTACTCACATCTTTGTCCTATCGGAGCAGTGTGAAGGATCGGTGCACCCCCGATCCCAAGATGATGTGCGCATGTGCGTGGTCGGCGTGTCCTGCACACATGCATGTGTGGACGAGGGTGTATGTACATAATGACATGCCTTCTCGTCCCTTCACACAGCACGTGTTAGCCAGGTGCTCGCCTAAGCTTTCCTACGCGACATTTAAACCCAACCACACTTTTCTCAACGACCACCTGTTCAACTCTTTACTCTCACCGATACACACACATTCCTTCCCTTCCTCGTTGATGCACTTCAACATACTCATTATCATTAATGTAGATCTCCCACCCGCCAAACGGCGTCGCACGCTCGCAGGCTCGATCGTGTCTACAGCGCTGAGCGCTGCACTCATCGGTACAGCTGTCGGATTGACTGTGTACAGACTGTGCGTCGATCGATCCATTCCTGTCTGTTCTGCTTAGACGTCTAAAAAGGATATTTGATAGCTGGCGGGACCGAGGTAAAGATACCAATAGAACTATTACCGACGTTACCGATGATCAACCTCCACCACCTTATCATCCCGGCGACTGGGTGGCCGCCGTAGCGCCTGTGAGTTTATCACTCTTTGAGTGTTTAGTCCGAACGCACACGCTTATCCAGGCTTAGCCCAAACAGCCGGAAATCACTCCTACGCCACAATCCAAGCGTAACGCAAAATCTCGACACCACGTCCCAACATCCACACGTCGCACTCCAGTAGTCCGACAGCGCAGAGCACGTGTCGGCGTACGTGCTGCTGGCACGCCTCCCCCAGCTCACGGCGCATCTCCCCACCTCACTACGTTCTCCTCCACCTCCCACCCACACCCCGGATTCGACATTGCACCATCTCAACAAACCGATGGGGCAAAAGCTGAATCAGACACCGAATTCGACGAAATGGACTGGATCGGCGGTCGACTTTCCCAACTGATCGAAGAAGGTCAGAAGGCTTTGAACCGAGAAATCGTTGTCATGAGCGATGCAAAAGAAGACGAAGTAGACGATGGCGAGGGGGATTGGGAAGAAGAACCCGAACCTTCTAAGCCTGTGATATCGAGGAGAGGTTCAATGAGGAGTTTGAGAAGCGCCGTATCGCCTAAGAAAAGGAGGTTTGACGCAAATGAGGCATACCTTCCTCTTCCATCATCATCACGCCCCTCATCATCTTGGCAACCGACCACGCCAACGTCTCCTCGCCACGCTCATACTCGCGGATTGTCTGCAGAAGCAGAACGGGGTTCTAACCATACACCCATCATTGCGAGTTTCAGAGAGGACGAAAGTTCGTGGGGGAGTGCTGAGTTGAGAGAGTCGATGGCCAGGGCACGCGCGCAATACATGCAAAATTGCAGGGAAGCGTAACCGTATTTCTGTGCCTACACGCGCGTGTAGCAGGCAGTTACTCCCTGAATCTACGGATTTTAACGCACACTTCACATCTTTTTAGCCTATTATGAAAGCTAACTGGCAGACGGGAATGTACGACGTAGTTATACGTAGTAGTAGTACATACCTACAGTCTAACGCAGCGTATCCTACTTTCTTCATTTTTCTCCCCTTGCTTTCCTTCGAATGATGTACTGAGCCTCTATTTACCTACTGATGTATGATATCTAGCAGATGCAATGTGGATTTTACATGAAAGTGTGACCACACTGGTTCCACGAAGCTGTAGATGAGCTCGTGCAGCCAGCTGTGATTCGGTTCCAACAAAATCCACACACTTTTCGTCAGTAAGGTGACCTACGTCAAACTTTCTCCGGAGACTGGAGCAACGTGTACGAAGTCACTTATACAGTTAGGAGAGCAAGCGGCACGGCCTGTGGGAGGTCCTTGCTTCTGCCAGCGTAGTGTTCCGCCGCCGCCGTTCGTCATACATAAGACGTCCTACCAGACTCTAACCGCTTTCTTCATCACTGTCTCCGAAAGCTTCATCATCATCCTCTTCTCGCTCTTCATCTGCTTCAGCCTCCCAATCTGTGATATCGAGTCTTTCGTTTCGGTAGCTCTCTACACCGTAATGTGGGATTAGACAGGGGGGCGGATATATGGGGACTATCACACTAACCGTTATCCTTCACCTCATAACCACCTTGGGTGACACAGTGCACAAGAGTTGCCTTACTTCCGACCCTCGTGTTCTTTCCCAAAATCGAACTCTCCAATTTCGCTCTGGTTTGGAAGATAATAATGTCAACATGAACGAAGCTCACATGCAGGCTGAAATTCCTACCCATCCGCAATCACACAGTGATCAAGGATCACGCAGCCCACAATTTTGGCCATCTTGCCAACGACGCAGTGCTTGCCTATGACCGATTTTTTGATCGAAGCTCTCTCGTCGACTTTGGTGAAGTCGCCGATAATCGAATCGGGCGATATGGAGGCCTTGGCATCGATAAGTGACCGCATTTGAGGGTCAGACGGTAAGGTATAGGAGGACGCGCTATCGACAAACTGGACACACATGTCAGCTCGGAGTCGCAGTGTGTATAGAACGCCGCACGTGTCGGTTCGCTTCGAGGTACGAAGGCAGATCGTTTGCGCGGATACAGAACCCATCTTTTGCCCGATGAATTACGATGCCAACGCGTAGGCTTCCTGTCACCGACGGGTCTTCATGGCCTTCGTCAGGTGATGACGGTTCAGACCCTTCGAGATTCCCAAGAACTTTACCAAAGCACCCATTAGTCGCCTGTTCCATAACTCGCGCCGAAAACGCGCACCGTTACCGTACTTTAATTGTCTAGTTTTTTGGTATTGGAGTTTGCATAGCCAGGGGAAAAAGTCCTCCCGTAGAGACTCAAAGTCGCCTTTTTGTTGTAGAACACCTAGAACCTGCCGTTTACAGACGTAAACATGAGAGTCTTGCAACTTAGAGGACATATTGGTTCGGGGGTATCGACACAGTAGACTCATCCGAAGTTCTACCTCCTCTGGATTGCGATCGGTGTTGTCTAAAGTGTCCACGTACAACAGCGTCCCGGTGGAATTGTCCCATACGATCGGAGTTGCCTGAGAATTTGTCCCCCATTCTTCGGGTACGGTGGTTTTCCCAGAAGGCGGTTCGAACCAGCAGGTGGTCACAATAGCACCGTCGGACATCGTTTCGATACGAAACTTGTTGAGCAGTTTGGAAAGGGGGAGGGATGGAGGAGGTATGAAGTCACACGGAAGAATAACGAAATCTTCTTTGATACGGCTGGAGAAATGTCTTAGAACGGAGCACGTCCCAACACTCAGTCCCTGCGAGTCATCGAACGTCTGAAGATCTATGCAGAGGGAAGGCGACGAGGCCAGTGACTCGGAGTAGATGAAATGGGAGATGGAAGGTCGATGAGACGGAGGACATATGAGCAGAACGTCTAGATAACAACGCAACGGTCGGGCCAATGGGTCACTTAACACAGTAAAAGGACGAGTTCCCTGACCTTTTATTCCAGACTTTTCTATCCAGGAGAGTACATAGTCAATCATTGGCTTGTTGGATATCGGAAGCAGTGCCTTTGGGCATGGCTGATTGCCTAAATCGCCGCTCAGAGGGACGAGTCTAGAAAGTCAGATGTGCGAGGAACTCTGAGGCGACTGCTCACTCGTTTCCGAAACCGGCCAACACGATAGCGAGGAATTCACGAGTAACTGGTCGGAGTGGTGCAATGCTGAACTCCATGGTGGTCAGCGTTGGTTGAAGTACTTTTGACTCTGACTCAGATCTTATCGTTCAGAGTAAAAGCTTCGGCCTGATCAGTATCTATGTCGACAGTTCGGGATCAGCTGGCAAACCTCTGATACCTCCTGTCTTGGCCTCTTTACGCGAGGACGGAGAGTATTAGCGTTTTGATAGATGTGTGACGAGTGCGTGTAAGAGTGGCAGTGATGTCAGATTCAAAGAGTCTTGGTTGCCGGCACACCGCGTCTTGATTCCATTATAATCCCGTCCCATGGCGCAACCCAGCGTCCACCAGCTCTTTCGGCGCCTGGAGACCGTTGGAAAGGGTGCATACGGCTCCGTCCACAAGGGCATCCACGTCCCAACGGGGAACATCGTCGCACTCAAGATCATCAACCTCGACACCGCTGACGACGACGTGGAGGCCATCCAACGCGAAGTTGCACTGCTGACACAGCTCCGCGACGCGCCCAACGTTACAAAGTACTATGGTTGTTACCTGGATGGCCCTCGCGTGTGGATCGTCATGGAGTTCGCGCAGGGAGGGAGCGTCCGAACTCTCATGCAGACGTCGAAGGATGGCGTCCTGGAGGAGCGGTTTATCGTGATCA
This sequence comes from Pisolithus microcarpus, assembly GCA_024613185.1. Lineage (NCBI taxonomy): Eukaryota > Fungi > Basidiomycota > Agaricomycetes > Boletales > Pisolithaceae > Pisolithus > Pisolithus microcarpus. The sequence continues at coordinate 621,845 of JANFAI010000029.1, forward strand.
TCATCCGGGAAGTTCTCGCAGGTCTCAGCTATCTTCACAAATCCGCTATCATACACCGCGACATTAAGGCTGCCAACATACTCATCACTGCTTCTGGTAAGGTGATGATATGCGACTTTGGCGTCTCAGCTCTATCGGTTAGCACGACGACCAAGCGAAACACGCTCATGGGGACTCCGAACTGGATGGCACCGGAGGTGGCGCAGCCAACTCCCGTATACGATAGCAAAGCGGACATTTGGAGCTTGGGCATCATGACATACGAAATGGTCAAAGGAGCGCCGCCGCACTCTGACTTGAGAGACGCTATCAAGGTCATGCAATTGATCGCGCGCATCAAACCACCGCGCTTGGGCGAAGGAGACGGGAGTAAAGACATGCGCGATTTTGTCTCCCATTGTCTACGAGAGTCTCCGAACGATGTGGGAATGAATCCAGCTTTGCGTGTCCCTTTAACACTACTAAGAACACGGTTGGCAGCGCCTTTCGGCAGACGAACTCTCAAAGACGAAGTGGATTAAGGCGGCTTCCAAATTGAACGTTGCGATATTGAAGGAACTCATCCATAGATATGAGGTATGGATGCAAGGCGGCGGTGCACGAGCCAGTCTCGCGGAACCTCTTGAATGGGAAAGCGAAGAGAAGAGAGAGTGCGTTATAGTGCAAAGCCCGCTACTCGATCACTCACTCAAACTCATTATATAGTCTGGAGAGCATAGTAGAACAGGACGAGGAACTCTGGGAATTCGACACAATCAAGGATTGGACAGGGAAGTCGTTGAAAGGTGTTGATGACGACCTTCCGTCCTCTAGCTCCGTCGAACCATCTGCAGTGGCATCGACGGTTCAGCAATCGACAAGTCATCTACCAACATCACTGCGGGGTCTTTTCGACGATGAAACGGGCATTACCGACACTCTGAAGGCGCCTTCTTTCCCTCCACCTTCGTCGCAGCGAAGCACTCCCAGTCCGACGGTCCCTATCCCACCAGTTCCTTCTTCGCCAGGCGAAGGAGTCTTACCCCGCCGCAGGTTGGCTCCCGAGTTCCCCTTCCCGACCTCCCCACCCGTTGACAATGCAGCAAGTCCTGGTCCCTCAGCAGTTTCTACACACAGCGCGAAGACCCACAACCGGATCTCGCCAAACCACATCAGCACCCCGAATCTTACGCAAAGTATGCATCGGCCCCGGTCGTCACTGGACGCAACTTTGCCGTCTGGCCTACCTCCGCGACCTCCGCACCCCCCACCGCTATCGATCAGTAGGGCGTGGTCTACAAACGCTGCTGACACAGACTCTTCGCTGCCGGCAGAGGGCCCGTCGCTCGGCGCGCTCATCGCCAGGAAGCCGAGTCTTAATCGACAGGCCTCCGTGGCAGTGATGGAGAGTACTCCGATATCGCCGTTGTTACCGCCGATCAGACCGTTTGCCGCACGCGAAAGGAGTGGGAGTTCCTCGAGCAAGGGGAGTGATGGGAGCAGTCCTTCTAGGAGTCTACTTTCGCCCGGTTTGAAGGATGCTGTGAAGGTAAGCACGTCACGAGCTTTGGTTGAATGATCATCTTAGTAGCAGCGACTGCAGGTTCCCGCCCTCACCTCAGAACACCAGCTTGGAATGACTGATTTGTTGCCGCCGTCACCATCGTCTCTTGCTCATATAACTCGTCCGTTTACTCAGTCTCCCAGTTTGCTTGGTTCGATTACGACTGGCGGGAAGGAGAGTACTTCTTTTCCTCTGGGGAGTCGAGCAGATGCCAATGCATCGACCATCTCCCTGCCCAATCCGAGTACCTCGACCTCCGGGCTCGCGGGCCATGGCAAAGTTCAATCTGCGAGATCCTCACATGGAGCGTCCCGCTCGCTGACGTCTGTACCGGTAGAACTTGCTTGCATGGGTCCTCCCGTCCTACCCATTGACTTGTGTTCTCTCATGGGGTCGCACGAAGCCACCAACGCTCACCTAGCCCGAACGGTGGATGATCTTACCAAGTGGTTCGGTGTCCTTGAAGTTGGATTTGCGAATATGCTCGAGCAACCACTCAGCGATTCGATTGAAGAGGAGCAAGAGGAGTCGATGGCTGAGAACCAATCTATCGCGACGGTCGATGAGACTAGTCCCATTAATATCGTCCGCCACCCGCCACAGCGTTCCGTGACGGTTGGGGCTATCCCTCAGTTTGGCTAGGACTTTCTTGCAGACATACACCTTGTTTCCGCTGCATTCGCTTTCGCTACTTGCACCATGTAATAGTATTATACAATTCGCATCACGCCGGGCTAGTTCTTCTCATCTAAAGGTAACTATGGGATACAAGGTATTCGGTGATCGCCTTCACAGCCTGGGTAACGTCGCATTCGCCCGTTTTGATATGAATTTCCGGATTTTCGGGAGGCTCGTATGGGGCGGATATGCCGGTGAATTCTAACAAGAATCTTCTTGAGCCTGCCGGTTGCGTTTCGCAGACAGCGAAACTTCCCACCTTTGATTTCTCCGGCACGAGCTTTCTTGTACAAGCCCTTGGGGTCGCGTTGCTCGACGATGTTGAGTGGAGCATCTACGAAGACTTCGACGAAGCCAAGGTTAGCTTTCTCGTGCAGGTCGCGGACGGTTTTCCTGTCTAGACGATACGGTGATATGAAGGCCGTGATGGTGAAGCAGCTCGCATCGCTGAACAGCTTGGCCACCTAAGGGGGGGTATGAAGATCGGCGTCATGTCGTATCACGTGATACTCGCCTCTCCGATACGCCGAATGTTTTCCACTCGGGAGTCCTCGTCAAAGCCGAGATCTTTGTTGAGACCGAAGCGGACGTTGTCTCCGTCGAGTCGGTAGGCGAACCTGCCCTGGTGCAACAGGGTCTGCTCGAGAGCACATGCGATGGTGGACTGGGGACGTTATAGAGAGAGGGGGATGAGAATTCAACTGTGTGACCGGGGCGGTATAAATTCACCTTGCCGCTAGCACTGAGGCCAGTCAACCAGATCGTGATACCCTTCTGCTTGAGTAGTTCCGATCTCTCGCTGGCATCGACGGAGCCTGAGTTGGCATAGCTGGGTTGTCAGGAGGTCACAGACCAAGCAGGTGTGTGGATTATACGCACCCGGGTGGAAGGTGATGTTGGTGGCCATGGAATTGTAGACCTAAATGACAAGTTTCGGCCGGTTGCTGGCAAAGACTGCTGCTCGATGCCAGTTCTATATCGGGAGTGTGCTCGATACTATACTATAATATACAGACAGACAGGCACCCACCAAATTTGGGTCCGAAGTCTGTCAGTCGTGTCGCCATCGACCTTGGACAGATGCCGACGGAAGAACGTTGAGTGGGGGGCGGTATCGTGTAGTGAGTGAGTGTAAATACGAAGTGGTGCATTGATAATGGATGCTGTAATAAACATTAGCGCTGTTAGCGCTCCACCCGAGAGTCATTCCGCTCCCACTACCAACACTGGAGTGGGATGGCCTTCAGGCCGGGCAAGTCTCAGAAGTCAGACGGACTCGTCCTTCCGACTACACACTATCCAAAACGACCGCGCGGTTCTTTCTCGTATGGCCTCACGAGACGACTACTGCGACTTCTGGTGGCGCTGGCAACCGTCCTAGCGATGACGACGTTTTTTGTTCTCTCACAGCAACCACCACCACCACCCGACCTGTCCATTCCCGATGACCGCTTCCCACCGCTCTACGAAGATTTCCGACAACGAGAACGAAACTTGTCACACTATGACGCTTACCAGAAGAACAGCTCCATCAAGTACTTTTGGGCCGCACAACACGCTCACAGTCAGTGTCCCTCCGGCAGCTGTTCCTCATGTGTCGTGTCACCGACTCTTAATTGTCCCTGCAGGCTCGGGATGGGGAAACGTGATGCAGGATTATCTTATGATGGCTTTGCTCGCTCATGCAACCGGTCGCTCGTCAGTGCCCTTCTCTGCTTCCAGATCCACTTGTTTACCGTGATAAAAAAAGTTTTGTGTTTGACGACTACATATGGAATGCAAACGGATCAGTCTACTCAGATTTTGACGGAATACTTGTACCCTCACGCATACCTCTTTCTGCTCTTTTAGGCGGTACGTACTTGCATGCCATCTCGTTCTCACCATCCTTCTCTCATCCATGCAGGTCCTCTGGTCGGTGGTCCGAGACTTCCAGGGGACAATACTCCACGATCTGTGAACAAACACTTCTTCGAGAGAGTATGCCCTAACCCGACTGTGGTACACGTCTCCGACGTCAACACGAATGACATGCGATTCAGCGACACCGTTCCGGTGACGGACGTGTTCAATACATGGGTGGATACCATCAACGCTATCGACGATCCTTGTGTGATGCTCGGCCCGGATGGGAACCAGGTCTTCGATAATTGGTGCGTCCGTTTACTCGCATGTTGAGTATACGTCAAACTTAAATGGGCATATCGCACGTCCCCGTCAGGGTATTCGGCAAGAAACATCGCATGCTTCCGTTTTGGCCTACCATATCCCGCTCTCCCGTTCTTACATCCTGGGACTGGTCGACTCTTGTTCACGCTGCGTACAAACGCAACCGACATCTCTTCAAACGTTTTCCACACCGGTCTTCTCGTCTCGTCACTCTACTAGACAACTTGGGACTATCCGGATCAGATGCCCCAAATAGCGTTATCAAGGGGTTGATGGCCATCCACGTTCGGAGAGGGGATTTCGAAGCACATTGTCGGCATCTGGCAGAGTGGGACGCAGATTGGCATGCCTGGAATTCATTTCCAGAATTTATCGACAAGTTCGAGAAACCGACGAACGCCTCTCCGGATCGAGTCTTGGATACCTATATCAAACATTGTTACCCTGATATCCCGCAAATCGTGGATCGAGTCCGTAGCGTACGCCAAGAATCACGATCGAAGCACGATCTCAACTATCTGTATATCATGACGAACGCTCCAGCTTCGTGGGTGGAAGAACTCAAACATGCACTTTTCGAAGATGCGGAGAAACGCCGGCAAAAATGGAAGAGCGTCAAGAGTAGTCAAGATCTGGAGTTGACGTGGGAGGAAGCGTTCGTGTCGCAGGGTATCGATATGTTCGTTGCGCAGCGGGCGGAAGTAATCATTGGGAACGGGGTGAGTCCATTCCCCGATTTTTTTTGCGTCGTCGTCGTCGGGCTGATTCTGATCTCTCTCTCAGTGGTCGAGTCTGACGTCCAACGCAGTAATGCTTCGAATGGTGCACGGATTCCCAACGGACTCGATGCGGTTTTGGTAGCGACACACTCATACTGGTCAATGGCATTCGCAGGGTTAAGTTGCTGGTTCTTTCATCTCTGGGGTCGGCATTTTTAGTTGGTAAAGGACATATCTACTGACATTTGGAACCACATATGGATTAACATAATGGATACTGTGGGGGGATGCTTTTATGACAGCGAGAGTCTGACGAAGGAATGGTAGTAGTAAAGTGCTAATAGACTGGTATTCCGCTTCGGTCGTGCTGCCGACGTCAACGCCTGACTGAATTGGAACGACTGGCAGTACAATTCCGACCCTGAACTTGAGCGTCCGCTGCGATACTCCATTGCAGTACGATTCTAAATTGTATCGTACATCGACCAACAATGTCGACGATATCGACACAAGTCCGCAATTTCAAGGAACCTACCAAGGATCAGTTGCTGTATGCCTTCTTCTCGATCCCGGATGTTTCGTCGTCGTCGACACAGGAAGGGCACACGAAGTATGGGAGCAACGAGAAATCCAGTCCACTTGTTGACTTTGACAAGATGGAGATCAGCGCAGTGTTGACTCTGGGAGAACAGGGGGTAGAAGATGCCTACGTGAGTTATCGTCCACGTTCTCTCTGCTGTTGTCGTCCGACATGATCACGGTTGTTGTCTCTCGGGAACGTCGATGGAATCTGATGCACATTTGTTGTAGGCAGGCAAGCTCCACCTCATACCGCCCTATCTCTCTTTTACCTCGCTAGACCGTAAATCTGTTCGGTTTACAATGCCCCTGTCGACGGTACGACGCGTCGAACGTCTCAACGCTCGTGCGGGCGTATACGCGCTTAGCTTGATCACCTGGCACTCGTCAAAGATCGTACGTCCCACTCTGCCATCTGCATCTTGCATACGGGGGTATTGACTGGGTTCTTTTCGTGTGATGGACAACTCGCGTGCGCATATGCGTATACGTAGATCGTCCAGTTGACTTCCTTGCGTCCCACTGCAGACGCATTTTGCGTGCTCTTGAGAGACGCTCTCAAAGCTGAACTCCAGCGCGGCCAAATGAAAGTTGTCAAAGGCTTCGTCAGAACATGCTACTCTGAAAACCTCATCTCCCCCTCGTCCTCTGTTACTACTGCAGATACTAGCCCCGTCACTGAACGTGTGGATGGTGACCTAGCTTCAGAAATCAAGGAGGGACAGGAAACATCGGAACCCGAATATCATGGTGGGCTAGGTCTCAAGTTCAAATTTCCGGGAGACCCGAGAAAGTGAGTCCCTTGTCTCGCTTGGACCGTCTGGTTGGATATCGATTTCAACCTCAGGCTGCGAGAAGCTTCGAAAATCAAGCTCTGGACCACGTATCTAACGAGTAAGCAGCGTGTTCAACCCATCATCCTTCCTTAAGTTTATGCTCACTCCGTGTGCACCTTCGTCCTGATCGTCATTAGCTCACGGCAGGAACCTCACTCTTCTTCGATACCCCCAATGTACACGTCTCGTCCAGGTCGGCCTTCCCAACAGGTTACGTGGAGAAATGTGGGAAACTCTTTCCGGCTCACTCTTCCTTCGCTATAACAACCCTGGCGTCTATGACGACGTCGTCCGTCAGATTCAGGAGAAGAGCGGCACGTTCCATGGTAAGACGAATACCAGTTTCGAGGACATCGAGAAGGATTTGCATCGGAGTCTTCCTGAATATGCTGGATACCAGTCTGAAGAAGGAATTAGCGCTTTGCGTAGGGTGTTGCAGGCGTATTCGTTTAGGAATCCCGACGTCGGATACTGTCAGGTAGGTTTTCTGCATTCTCGTTTGTCCCGTAACTCACGAACACGCATCGCAGGCAATGAACATCCTCGCGGCTGCTATCCTAATGTGAGTCCTTCATGAACTCACATCGTACGATGTAAGCAAAACTAACGAATGTCTCACTCTGACCGACTCCACTACGCGCACAGATACATGTCCGAAGAGCAAGCATTTTGGTTGTTAAACGTACTTTGTGATCGTCTCCTTCCAGGGTATTACAGGTATGCCTTCCGTGCTTCTTCCCGAATTCTTACCCATTCTCATCCTTCGATATGAATTGCAAACATCGCCAACGTCGCATCGGATAGCCCTACAATGCACGGCACTCTTCTTGATCAACGGGTCTTTGAATCCCTCGTGGCTCGGTACCTCCCAGACATTCATGGCCACTTCCAATCCGTAGACGTCCAACTCTCTGTTGCTTCTCTGCCTTGGTTTTTGAGTTTGTACGTCCCTTCCTTCGATACCTCCTCTCCCTCTCTGCATATCTTGGTACGGAACGCACTGACCGAGTGGAATAAATCAAAGGTATATCAACTCCATGCCCATGATATTCGCCTTTCGCATCGTAGACTGTTTCTTCTGTATGGGACCAAAGGTACTTTTTCAAGTCGGGTGCGTGGCGACTCAATCACTCTTGTCTCAAAAAACCTTACTTCTTAGTGACGCGTGTGCGTATGTGTGATCTTAGACTAGGTGGGTTATTCTCCATATTGTTCTACCTACAGGGATATGCGGAAAATGTTGATGGTTTGATACGCGCCAGCCATCCTCAAGATTAATGCAGAAAAGCTGTTGCTGGTACAGGACGACGGTGGTTTCTTGAGGTGAGTTCGCCAGCTGTCATATACAATTCTGTGAATCGCACCTCACCTTTTCCAATTTCAACAAACATCTCAACGGCATCCAACGCAACATTGCACGCTGCACACGGTGTTCGCCGATGTCTAGCCTCATGCGCGAATATTTTTCTACGCTCGGTGACTCCGCCCACCCAACTTCACCCTCTCCCCGCACGCGCGCCATAACATGCTTTCAACACCTTCTCCTGATCTCCTTCCGCGAGTTTTCATCCATTACGTCTGAAGTCATCCTTGCCGAACGCCGGAAACACAGGAACGACGTGGTGAACATGATCGAGAGTTTTGCAAAACGCTCGGCAGTAAGGAATTTGAGGACATTTGGAAGGGTCGGGAAGGAGCGTGCAGGGTTTGTTTATGATGCATTGTATAAGGCGATGTGTGAGGAGCCCCCGCCGCCGGAGTTGGCCAATGCGAGTTCTTATGGTCTGTCGAAGGATGGGAGCGGTACCGGTGAGATGACTGGGTTGGCGACAGGGACGCTCGTCCAGATGGCAGACGGGCAGCAAGAAAAGGCCGAAACGAGGATCGGGCTTAAAACGTTCAGAGTGTTCCTGAGTGAAATAGTGACATGGGCGAGAGATGAGAAAGTGATTTTTAACGGATTTCAGGTGTGTGTCCATCGTTCCTATTCACACTGACAATACTGTGGCGACTGTAACTCTGTGACGCTGACAATATCTCTATCGGTGGAATGGTGGCAAAACAGCAACGCATCGATCGCCAAATCGCAGAACACGAGTTGATAGATCGGCTATTTTATTTCTGGGATACGTCTTGTCGAGGGTCGTTGTCGTTCCAGGTTCGTTTATTCCATTTGGCTTCCCACCGTAATGAATGATTGAATGATTGATAGGACCTCGTCTCCGGCCTCGACGGTGTCATGTTCAACGATCTCATGGAAAGCATCGAATGGTTCTTCAATTTGCATGATAAAGACAAAGATGGGTACCTTACCAAGGACGAGGTGTTGACGCTGTCTGAGTCGTTGCTCGTGAGTTTCATCCCTCCGTTATATACATCATTTCCACTACCCGCTTGGCTCTACCCGGCTAATGACTTCCTAAGTTTATATTTCGCCACGAAATCGGGGATACCTATCTTGGCGCAGTGAGCAGGTTCATGAGCAATGCATTTGAGTATGGCGATGCGCTGTTGGATGCCGGGCATGAGCGCGGGGCCAGGGATGACCACGGGTTTGGTGAGGGGCGGAGACAGCAACGAGAAGATGGCGCGGATTTGGGGTCGGACACGCAATCGGGGACGGAGGAGCCAGGGATGGGGACGGAGAGGAAGCGTGCGACAGAGATCGGGAATAATCAACCTTACTTGAATCTCGCTACGTACGTCCACCTCAGTTTCGTTGCGTTTCGCGTCCGACTACCCCTCCAACCATTCTGACTTATCGCGCTACCCACTAACGTACTAACGCCAAGCCATCCAGATTCCGCATGGTCGTCCTTGCCGACGAAGTTCTTGAATCCTTTTTTGAAACCGATCTTGCAGCGTCCTTCAGGCTTGAACCCATTATCGACCTCGAGCTCCCTACACACGCGAGCGGCGGGCTTTTGGGTGATTTATGGTCGAACATCGCGACGACGGATAATAAGAGGATATTCCATAAGCTGAGCGATGAATTAGGGAAGACTATTGGGAAACATCAGGTGGGTCGTGCTTATCTGCGGTGCGTTGCCGTCACCTGTGTGCGCGACGGAACGGATTGTGCATGTGAGCACTGAAGCTGACGGCTGGTTTGTCGATGAATATGTAGGTCGTGTGTCGCCCTGCAATCGGTCGCTACACTCGGGCGGAAGAACCTCGAGCACGTGAATCCCTTCTCTCTCCCGTGCCTTCCAAATCCCCATTCGGTTCTCCATCCGGCGGTTCTTCGACACTCGTACCGTCCATTTCGTCGTCGACACTCACGATCGAGCCTCCGCTTCCTCCACTTCCTCATGACGACCAATCACCACCGCAATCTACGCCTCCTTCCGCAGCACTGTCATCCGCTGGTCTGGCAACCATGTCCCACCTTCAAGCCGTGAACGTCGCCTTCCTAGAACGCACACCGTTCGCGATCGACGATGCAGGGGACGAAGATGGGGATGATGATGACGACGATGACGATAGTGAGTTGGATAAAGTACACGGTGAAGATGAGGATGATCAGGTCATGGACGAGGTGGGTTCTCCATATCTGTCACCTTATTTTACTTCCCTTTTCCGACCCATTTTCCGTTTCCCTTTATTATATTTCTATTTTCGCGGTTTTCAATGTGCCCCGCGCGCCGTGGGACGGGGATTCTAATTGAACTGTCGTGTACGCTCGTATTAGGTCGACGCCTTCCTCGAAGCCAACGATTCGGGGTTATCAGAGGCAGACAAACAAGTTGCAAGAGGTATGTCCTACATCTTGTGTAATTTGATGCTCGGTTTTGCGAAGCATGCACACTCACGTACCGTACGCAGACCTTGTCAACGCCAAGCCGATGTAAGCCATCTATGGATAGACGACCCGCGTTGCACGTATGTATGTACATTACCATCACTTCCAATCCATCTTTTCTGCGCCATATTTGGTTGTGGATGAAGCCTACGCTTTGGCCTTACCAGTGCGGACCAATACTTGGCGTTCGCGTCCGTACAAATATGTACTGTGCGGCACGTCATATGTAAATCGTACGTCGGTGTATATCCCGCTGTCTCCTCTTGATTGTACTCTTAAGTATTCATGAATCTTGTCGCATAGTGAGCTTGTTGGTCGGACAACCCCATTCGATAATTGCCACGTCCTACGAGTGAAGAGATCGTGCGGGAGCTGTGCGCGAGTTTCAAAGCGAGCAACCTCTGAGGGGGGCATCTTCTACTCCACGCGGCGAGTCAGGGGCTTGGAATTCAGGTATACCTTCACCGTATCACATCACCGGGGGAGGTGATGTGAAAGCCCGTAAGAAAGTGGAAATAGAGAATGTAATAATATGCATATATGTGCAAGCAGTCTAGTGATGAAAATATGAACAGATGGAATGATTACAATAATGGCAATGACGGTGAATGCAAAATCAGTGAGAGATTTATGATTATGCCATGAGATGGTCGAACCGAGTGGATGATACGACGAGGAAAGTAAACCAGGGGAAAAGGCCCATGGGGGCAGTGACTAATGGACAAATCAAGAGCAATGTGCTGCCTGAAAATGGACAGTGGGTAAACGACACGGCGTACCCTGTGGTAATTCGGCCAAGGCACTGCACACGACCAGGTGAACAAGCACGCGAGGACGCAAGGCCGCGGGGTGCAGTGTATTAAAGATCCGTGAGGGGGAACGCTGCTAACGGCTAAATGGAAGATAAACTGCAGGAGTGATCAAGAGAAGGTTTGAGGGGAGAGAGAGACCGCTCAGAAGCCCGAGGGAGAAAACAACTGTACTTAACCAAAACCTTCACCCTGCTCCACTGCTTCACTCCCTTATATGGACACACTCACAATGCGCTCTCCCCTCGCTCTCAATCTTTCGCACCGTCTCTCCTTAGGCCTCGTTTCTATGCACAAATTCCAACTCCTGAGCAACGCGCTTAAGCACGAGGCGAGGAAGGTGGAGTGCCAATCCGCTCAGCGAATGCCAGTCTTTCTTCATGAACAGCGGGAGGCTCAACAACGGGAATTAGATCTCGACGGGACCATTTTGCCCTGAGAGCGTTCAGTCATTTCCGCGCACCTTGACCTCAACACCTTCCCATACACAGATTCGGCACTGGAATCGGACGTCGAAGAAGATAGCTGAAGTGGTGATGGTAGGTCTAGCTCCGGCGACGGAATACCACGTAGCTGAAGTTGGGTGAGTGGATCCAAGTGATCAGATCCCAGTGACGGCATGCACATCGCGCGTCCGGTTCCATCATTGCCGTCGGCAGTGTTCGCGTTAGCATTGTTGGTGATGCTCGCCCTCTGGTTTGCGGTACGCTCAGACATGCCAGCTTCTATCCGATTCGACGCAGTAAGGTGTGGATGGCGGGCGTGAAAGGAGGAAATAGGCACACGGGAGAGTGATGGTGTTGAGTGCGGAGGAGGCAAGGGGGGAAAGTAAGAGCCCGTAAGGTCTACGTCAGCATCCACATCCAAGTTAAGCAAAAAGGCTTCGTCGTCGTCGTCGTTATTTTCCTCGGGCCGGCGCGACACTATGCAACGAATCAACGATCCAAGTGCGTCGGTATGTGAACATAGATGAAACTTACGGTCTCCGTTTTTCCGGCCGGCACAATCAGCGTCCGAGTAACCGGAAAAATGATCGGGACAATCCGTGTTGGGTGATCCCGGGGGACTGCTGCTGGCTAATGAAGCTGTTGTAAGAGAGGGCGTGGACACTTCCGTAACAGAACAGTCAGAGACATCTCCTGTATCTACCATAGTACCATCGGGATCTGCTGAAGGGAGTGGGGGTAGTTGGTCTGCAGACGAGACGGGAGAAGAAGGAAATGGCGTAGCCGTGGGTGTAGGCGTACTGCTGATGGATGATCCATGTGACGAATCATCTAAGAGTGGTACAAACGAAAAAGTTCGTTTCCGAGGAGGAAGATTGGACCTGAGGAATGAGGAAGGCGCATGTGTGGGCTGTACAGATACTGGGGGAGGAGGCACGGGGATATTATGAGGTGCCAGTACTGTCGATGACGGGGGCATGTTGGAATCACGGGTAGGGCGAGGTGTCGTTGGAGGGGATATGGCATTGGGTGGTGTACTTGAAGGCGAAGGTATGTGTCCACTTGACGAGATGGTGGTTGGATTGAGAGGTAAAAGTGGGATAGGTACCTTGGTGAGAAAGACGTTTGCGAATGGTTTGGATGAGAGAGCGTCGGCAGGTTGCTCTGCACGGGGAAGCTCGCGGAGGAGCTTTTTGAGTTTGAGAACGTCGCTGCCAATTGATCGGAGATTGTCAACGACGAGATGGGGAGAGAGATGTGTCGCGTGACTCCACTTACTCGTAGGTGAGACGCTGTATCTCAGCGGGCGTTCTATCCCACTCATCAGCTTCATGCACCTCTTCGGTTCCTTCCTCGCAGAATGCAACGTGTTTTTTTATGGGAGGCGGAGAGCCATCGTCGTCGTCGTGCAGAGGCGTCGAGCTGCCGGAGTGAGAGGGTGAGTTTTTGAGACACGACTTGATGCGAGGTAAAGCGGGTCTACAAGTGGGGGGATCGTCGCATGAGACGGTGAGTGGTTCGGGTGTGCTGTGACCGTCTGGCGGGGCGTCGACGGGGTCGGTGGCAGACATGTCGCTGCGTCTACGCGCCTTGGTGGTAGTTGGTGTAGTGTAGGGATGGACGAGTTGCCCAGCAAGTGCTTGACTCAGTGGTGATAATTTGCAGACATGGGAAGGTCGAAAAGCCAAATACGCTGTTGGCTGGTTTGATCGGGCGGACGGACGGACGGACACGGGCAACTTCGGAGGAGTGTATGACATCAAATTTATTGGCACCGACTCGTCCAAACTCTCCAACTACTACTTCGACAAGTAAATTACAAAAACTGACTACAAACTCATCAAACCAATGGCACAATCCAGTTCGGATCCGTTGCATTCCGAGTCCAGCCGTTAGCATGGCAAATGCCAAACCACATGCTAAAAAGGGGGAACACCGACCCGATTCCTTCCACTTATCGACTTCGACTCCTCGCATGCCACGCAGCCATCGTCCGAACTAATGCATTACTCGCACAAGTAATCCTAGTACGCAAGGTGTTGGGTGGATTCTCGCATTTTGAGATAATCTTTACCCCGGGACGTACATATCACCTATTCGAATTGCGTATCGTCGGTCCCTTTTCCTTAATGAATCGGGTTAGCTTTATACAGTCTGTCGCACGAAGGCATAAGCGGCGAGTAGCATATTGGATGTTTGAGGTTGTATCCGGAATGGTTTCATGATAGGACACTCACTAGCATCTGCCGACTTGGATTCAACAGAGCCACCCTCGGCTACAGTGCTCATGCACACGTGCAGACCCGGTCCAAGAGCAGTCGCCGCATTGCTTACTGTCGCGAGGTATCCACATGCAAACCTTGCTGTGTACATGGGTCAGACATGATTATTGCGCACCCTCACCTTTATCCAGATCAACCTCGTGTCGTACGCGGCAGTTCGGTGCGTGGTATTTCGCACAGCGGCTTCCATTGTTGCTCTGCTTCGCCGCGCTGTGCCATACCCTCACTCATCAATGCCGTGCCCTTTCATTTGGCACCTTTATAAGCAAGAGCGGCATGTCTGCTGCTGTCCCCTCGCCTTTCCCTGGATTCCGACTTGCCCGTTGAGCGGGCCGTATTTCTGGAGCAAATAAACTATCTGCTTACCAACGATGACGACCTTCAATATCCTATCTTTCTTACTTTTGCTATTTCCCGCTTCCGTCCACCCACATGGCTTCGTAGGGTCCGTCACTATCGACGGTACGACTTACCAGGGCAACATACCCGGGGGTACAACGAACCCTAGTATCATTCGACAGGTACTCGGTTCTCCCTTGAACTATCCCATAACTGTCCCAAGGATCAGGGATCATTTCCCCGAGCTTGGTCACCCAATCTAACGAAGACACCGTTGTCAGGTTTCGACTATCGATCCTGTCAAGGGTGCCACTAATCCGTCGTTGAACTGCGGAATGAACGCCACGGAAGCTTCAGACGTCGCCAACACTAACCCTGGTAGCCAAATGCTCGTTCATTGGGTCGGCGGCTCTACTGGCGATTCGAATGTACGTCAGAAAGCCGACTTCGTACTCGCTCCTACGAATCGTGTTCATGTAGTGGCCACATAACGTCGGACCTATCATGCATTACATGACCAAGTGTAGTGGCTCATGTTCTTCTTTTGATTCCACGAGTGCCGAGTGGTTCAAGATCTCGGAGCTGGGACTGGAAACGAGCGACACGTGGTATCAAGCTAACTTGGGTTTGTAACGTCCCCGTTCTTGCTGTCGACCAGGTCTCACGCGCCGTCTTCACCGACCTCAGTCGTTGAAGATCCGGCAAATGTCACCATACCTTCCAACATAGAGCCCGGGGAATACTTGTTACGCTCCGAAATCATCTCCCTTCAACTTGCTGTCTCAGTTGGTGGTGCCGAGTTCTACCCTGCCTGTATTCAGTTGAGCATCGGAGGTTCAGGCACTGGTGCTCCGCAAAGCAACGAAGTGTGTCAATTCCCAGGCTGTTACACCGACACGGAAGCCGGAATATACACACCCAACGTCAGTTTCACTATCCAAATACTGCAAGTATGTACTGACGGGCACACAGATTTACAATCCTCCCATCAACTACACCTTCCCCGGTCCCCCTGTTGCCGCCTTCGTAAATGGAAGCTCTGACTCTGACTCTAATTCCGGCTCTGGGACGGAAAATCCCGCGGCCACCACTTCACCGACACCTTCGACGGGTACGTACTTTCCCCTAATTCAACGACTCGTGTTCTTTCCCTTTCATACACTTCCTCATTCGACATAGCAGTAACCACTAACACATCTTCTGCATATGCGCCGTCCTCCACCTCCCTCTCGGACATCCCCTCGCCCGTCTCCAATACCGGACCGACTTCCCCATCTTCGTCTCCATCGACAGGGAGCCAGACATGTAAGCTGGTTTCTAGTTCTAACCCTGCAGGGTTAGTGGTGAAACGAGGCGCAAACTCAAGGCCGAGACACAAACGTAGACCTGCAAGACGGTGGCGTTACTGAACGTGCAGCGCCTCGTTCAATCTCGTGCCGCCGGCAGCGTCGGTGCAGCACGATTCGCGTGGCGCAGTTCTGCGACGCAAATTTTTATCATAACTGCTGCTGGCGAGTGGAACGTGTCCCAGTGCAGGCAATCTCGTGTTTTACGACTGATACCGCTCGTTTCGCCGTTAGCCATGCACGCACGGCCCCGTGTCATGGCTCAGTAAACGTGGACTTGCGCGCAGGTCGTGCTACCCGCCCTAGATCTCATGTATCACGACTTACTTTACACGGTGTTACGGAGTCTGTGCTCTGCCAGTTAGGTTACGGTATCCATACTGATTTGATTGCCTCTAATAGTTTGGAGCTGCCCTCGTCATCGATGTAGTCCTCAGCGTAGATGTCGCCTAGTCGACTTGAGGTTGGTACTGGCGGTAATTCGAGTATTATTCATTGCCAGCGTCGCGAGAGCACGAGATAGACCCTGGGCTCTCATTTACAACTCGTCCTCGGAAACTTGTCTTTATCTTGGAATTTCCTCCGAAGGGGGCCGAATTTTGCAAACCATTTCCGAGCCATACCACTGGTGGATTCAATAATCCCGTTCCAAGGCAGCCAAACCAAGGATCTCCGCTGTACCGGTATGTTCCTGTGTAAAGCGCGCATGGTGTGGAGAAGCAAGGTTTGTTAGAAATATGTCCATGCGAGTAGTTACTGCCATTGGACGGAGATAGTAGATGAATCGATGACATATGTACTTGTTTGTATTGTTTTACCCCCTTTCTGTATATATGGACAGGGGTATCCGATGATGATGTTCCCCATTGGATTACACCTGACCAGTCTCTGGTCTCACCCACCTAGTCCGACGACACTCAGCTCAATATGGTGGGTACTGTTGATTCTGGGACGAAATCTACTTTAGAGAATTCGCAGGGTAGCATCGATGATGATGCTTATAATCCACCGCGTATACAATGTTGTCAGTCCTTTGATTTGTCGATGTTTGAATGCCATGCATTGCTCTTATTTTCCAGTCTACTACCGTCTTTTCAACAAGGATGAGCCCATTGTGTCAAAGCGTCTGGCTTTCCTGAAGGACACTTACATTGGGCGAATTCGATTAGCGTGGGTTACTCCGCCGTACAACGCCGGCTCGTTAAGGCGCTGTCTATCCTCTATGGAAAGCATTGACCCAAGCAAGACCAAGTTATTCGCTACACTTTCAAGTGAATCTGCATTGGCAGATGGCGAGCCTATTTCCTTCAGGTCTGGCAGAGCTCTTGGAGTATCACCCAAGGACCCGCTAGTGCTAGTCTCTGAGGTTGCCCCGAAGGATGGACTAGAGCCAGGCACAGAATCTCTCCATGTCCCACCTGATCCCGATTCTCCAGTCGCACGACGAGTTTGTGAGCTATTCTCTATTATTAATCACTCTTGATAAGCTCATAATTGTCCGGCCCAGTTTACTACGGCATTTATACCGAGCATGGCGTATTAGCGTCTAAGGTACCTATCAGCGAAAAGGAATCCTGGATATCTTGGTTGGACTTCAATCTTATTCCCCCACCACACTCCGTAGCATCCTTGGTGCGTTTGATTTCCCGGAGGGAGGCTATAAAAGGTCCTTCCCAACTTTTCGCTGGTAAAGATGCAAAAGGGCCTCTCAGTAATGATTTCGTCCTGCCTGATGGAGATCAACTGCCTGGATCAACGGTGGAAGGTCATATCATATTCAGAACCGTAACGGACTCCTCTCCTCAAGAATGTGCTGGATTCCCGACTGGAAGGTTCCGAATTCGTGCTGCTGGGTTAAACCACTATTGGACTTCTCGATGGTATACAGCAGCTGAAGGCAATTTTATCTGTCTTTGGGGTGGTTTCAACAAGCACTGGAGTGCTGTCTACTACAACTCCCAGGTGCGAAGTTTCTACTCAGTTTCAGCATCAGTAGTTAATGATGTCCGAAGATCTTCTTTGTGAACTGCGCAGGCCATTTATGCATTGAGGGCGGGTTAGAGCTCGACGTATCGGGTATGTCACCGAATATCCCGAGTCAAGCCAAACACAAACCACGCCTTATTAGGCAGCTCAATCATAATGACCGGCGAACGTCAACGTACGGAACCTTGGCCAAATCCTTGGTCTCATCCACTGCCAAAATTTTTATATGCCGCCGAATCAAAAACAATCACGGTCAAGTTTTATTCTGATCCTTTGGTGTCTGATAAATGGCCGCGGCCAGAGAGAGAATGGAAAGACAAAGAATTTGCTGTTGCAATGACACCCGTAACACCTACACGAGGTCTAAAATTTGAAGAAATTGCCCGATGGGCGCCGAAAAAACGCCCTGTCCACCAGAAAATGGAGCGATTACTACGAGCGATCGGAACTCGGTGATGATTGTTTAGTTGGAGTGGAAGAGAAAGCAGGGGACCTAAGCGGGATGCGATGGGAGCTCGAGCCCGTTTGAACTTCAAGTTTTGGGTGCTGACGAAAATAGTTTCAGACAACGCACGAACCCATACGATTGTTTGTTACTACCTGACGAAAATAGTCTACAAGTACGAGGCAATACCTTGCTTCGTTCCAGTGGGACGTTGATTACATAACGCGTGCGGGGTACCATCTCACGTAAGACGCAATCAATCAGTGAAGCTTTCGGAGACTCTACCCACACGCAAGTTTATGTATCAATATAGATCACGCTGGTTCGTGGATGATGGTCGGGTACAGCATCAGACCAAAATTATGGAAGAAACAGGGGCGAGGTCAGCGACGTGATTGTGCAATGGTTATTGCCCCGGAAGGCTGGAAGAGCTTGATCAGCATACCCACGACGGAGGTTCGCAGGCTGACATCCATATGGTACGTGTTTATTCTTTGATAATCGTGATAAAGGCCCGTGCGACGAAAAATGTCTTGCTGAGCCTCCACAGAAGTTGTCTCTGCCTCCCGCAGTCGACAGAGTATGAGCACAGGTTGGATAGCTATCTCGTCTTGCCACACAGTCACCAGGTCTCCGACATTGCTTGGGCATCAACTTTGGACCACCTGACCACACTATGAACGTGCGTCGCCGATACTTTTGTAATGACGGTCACGGGAAAGCCACACACGCGTTATCGTGTGTTCACGATCTATTTCTAAACCATGATTTCGTGTATAAAGGTGTGCTGCTTCTCCACGCTGCTGTACCCAGGTCAGCCCACCTCAGGGATGCTAGCCGGAATGGCAGTCCTGACTTTTCTCTATTCTGCGTTTGTTATGGGTGTCTTTGCGGTCGAAGATATCCGTTCCGCATACACTGCCCCTGGAACATTCCCCACTTCGGTGCATCAGTCATACTGGAACGATCCCACGGCTACTTCTGCCCAACCACAGCCCGTCATATCTGATCCAGTCACGGTACGCAGTCCAACGTAGTTTACAGGATATAACCCATCACTATGAGCAGGACTCCGTGTTCCCTGAAAACTTGACCGACCCTGTGAACTTCCCAAAGGTACTCCACATCCCGCTTTTGTAATTGATGATTCTCACCGCCAACAGAATGATACAGTGGACCCTCACCTGCTACCGAGTCCTTTGCAGCCATCTCAGCTTCTCCAGCAAGCACTTTCGCAGATCAAATCAATCGTATCCAACCCCGTGATCGACTCTTGCGCAAAATGTCAATCCTCTCTATCAATCGCCAAGATGCTCGTCCTTGCAGCCCCCGAGCAGGGACCATTGCTTGCAGAAGCTGTCTGTGTCTACTTCAATTACTCCTCGACTTGCTACAATGAGTTCAGCGAGCTGGCCCTCGGATCTATTTTTACGCAAGTGGTCGCTCTCGGCGATATGGGCGGGTACGATGGACAGGTAAAGTCTCCGTAGTCACACGTAGACACGTCAAAGTTCATGTGCTCTGGACTAGCTTATTTGTGCGAACGGTCTCGGGTTGTGTCCAGTCCCACCAACGGTGCCTTTGAACATGACAGGTTGGTTTGCGAAACCCAAACCCAACCCCTTGCCCCCTCCGAAACAACCGAGTGGCGAGTGCTTGAAAGTTCTTCATATCAGTGACATCCATATTGACCCTCGTGCGTGTGCTCTTGCTATCCTTCGTCGCGTCACCTGACAGCCATCTAGGATATGCCACTGGTTCTGAAGCAAACTGTACAGCATACCTTTGCTGTCGCGAAAATGTTTGGAATGCTGTTTCGCCTAATCAGGTCGTCCTTCTGGCACCTCGTTATGGATCATTCCTTTGGTACGTGATCCTGGCTCTGGTTCAAATTAGTTGAAGTTGACTGGAGCAGTGACACGCCACTTTCACTGATGCTTGCTGCTATGGAGGCTATTCCTGCGCTCACACAGACAACGGGAACTGGATTCAACTTCTCTGTGTTTACGGGCGATTTGACCGCACATGACCCTGATAACCAGTACTCCAGGTATGCACATGTTTCATGGTACGGCTATGGACAAATGCGTGACACAAGCACCCAGGGCCTTTGTCGAACAAGCTCAGGTAAGTAGTTCAGAGGATGTCCATGCTTCCATTGTGGTTGTTGATTCGCCCGATAGGTAGTCGTATACGATCTTCTGAAGAAATATGCTGGACCTGCTCCGGTGTATGCGACACTTGGGAATCACGATACATATGTAAGGATCAATTCCTTCGTGCAATGTGTCTACCTCTCATCGTGCCGTTCGTGCGCATACAGATGCAATTTCAAATGATTCCATACTATGCTGGTGGTCCCCTCGGCCAGCAATTCAACTGGTCCTCATCATTTCCATCCTCCACGTGTTGAATCTGACGCACCCCCAGGCTCTACGAACATGTCTCGTCATTATGGTACTATGAGGGATGGCTACCAGAAGATTCTGTCGAGTATGCTGCTACTCACTATGCTGCGTACAGTGTCAAACGACCGGACGGGCTGCGCATTATCTCGCTTGACACAGATATGTGTAAGTTATCGTCGTTCAGTCGAGAAACTGGTGATAATGTTGCTCGTGATTTGGTATTCAGGGTACCAGTATGACTAACATCGCCTATCCTTCTGATCCACGTTGATCATGGTGGAATGTCGTTTTTTTTTAAGGTCAAACTACTTCAGCTACGTAAATGCTACGGAGCCGGACCCCTTTGGCATCTTGCGCTTTTTGACAGATGAACTACAAGCTGCAGAGGACGCGGGGGAACGCGGTAGGTCTACTCAACCCACGCGCGCCCACCTCTGACGTTGGGGATATCCTAGCTTGGATCGTCGGCCACGTCCTAAGCGGATGGGATGGAACGCAGTCTCAACTCAACCCCACAAATCTCTGTGAGTATCTGTACGGATCGTTTGCGCTATCTGACATCCCAATTTGGTCGACAGTTTATCAGATGTGAGTACATCGTCAGCTTATCTACGGCGATCCGTAGGGTTGACGTGTGTGTCTGTGCATCAGTGTAGACCGTTATTCCCCTCATGTGATCGCAAGTAGGTGATTGCGGCCTTGTATGTGATACATCGATCTTACATGCGTGTTAGATATCTTCTATGGACTTACTCACGAAGATCAGCTCTCTGTAAGTGCAGGAGCTATGAATAAAGTAGATGGTCGTGCGACTTCTATTCACAGATATTCTATGCAAATAATGCTACAGTCATGAGTGCAGAGACCGCTCAGACTGTGTCCTGGGTAAGACATCCATCGTGTGCGATTGGCACCTTTACATAACGCGTCGTCCTTCTCCTGGTAAAGATCGCGCCTTCACTCACGCCGTTGACAAACTTAAACAGCGGCTTCCGGATGTATGAGGTGGATTCAGCTGTGAGTTCCACTTGGACCTTTTAAGTGCCATGCTGATGAGGTGTCCCTTAGACCTTCGATATTTTAGATGCCTACACGTATGTTTGTGTCGCTCGTCAATACACGGAGTCTGTAACTGAGTGCCCCGTAGTTGGGTCAGTCGCGTAGACCAGTTCCCTTCATTGGACAACCAGACCGAAGTCGGTCCAACGTACTTCCTTGAATACAGTACTCGCGATGCCTATGGAGGAAATATCACATGGGGTGCCAACGACCCCCTGAACGCCACGTGGTGGCACCTCGTCTCTGAGCGTAAGTCTTCATGTATCGCGATCCGTTCCCTTCGCCTTGAGTTTGATGTGATTGTATAGAGATGGCAATAAATACTTCGCTTGTCGAGGTATGTATAGCACGGCTTAGCCCTCTGGACACTGGTTGATAAACGTCCTTTCACGCCAGGTGTTCAGAGAGTACCAGTCCAAAAGCTCCGTACGGGCTGTGTCATGCAATGCCACATGCCTCTCTGAGACAATTTGTTACATGCGTAGTGGCTCTGCAAGCATTGCGTACCAGAATTGCGTACAAGCCTATGGATCTACGCAGTAGTAGTAATACAACGAAGGAAAGTGTGGGGGACGGGTTTCATAGAATATGTCGCGGCGGGAAACAAATTCTCGTACAGCCTTGAAATCAATAGCTCAACCAACAAGGGTAGTCAGATCACATCTCAGTCCAAATCAAACAGCAACACCTCTGCCACACCCTGCCCTACGTTCGTCACCTCGAGATCATGGCTACCTTCGTACTTCAGATATGCTCCATCGCCCTCTCTCAGTTCTACCTGCGAATCTCCCGTACTGGACTTTGAACCGATGCGGACTGCGTTACCGCTGGGCTTTCCCGGATTGTATCCCGACGTCTGAATGAGGTGGATATATCCCTTCTTCGGTTGTCCTTGTTCTTTTCCCACGTGCTCATGCACGAGGGATACTCCTGGATCGATCAAGGAGGCGTACATCCAGAGCTGAGAGCGGATGGGTGCTGGTCCTTTATCATCGCGATTGATGGAGACCAAGGATGAATCATCGGGCGCAACGACGGAGACGAATCGATTATGTTTCTCTTCGTCGCGGAAGTTCCTGCGAAGCGAATGGGTAAGTATGGTTACTGCATAACCTGCCAACCACAGTACCTGGTGAAATATGCGGGTTGTTTGTTCCCGTCTCCTGGACGAGGCGATGCCCAGATCTGTAGGAAGTGCACCTCTTGCGGGCCATATGCTTTCTCAGAGTGTGAAATGCCCGTTCCGGCAGAGGTTGACTGCAGCGCGCCGCGAGAGAGAACTTCAGTATTTCCCATCGAATCTTGGCTGTACGAAAAAAAAGGTTCAGACCTGTTAGGTGAACGGGAAAAGATAGTTACTGTTCGAGTTGACCGCCAACGACATAGGAGAAAATCTCAAAATGCTGATGACTGTGTGTCCCGAATCCAGTACCAGGCGCCACGCGGTCCTCGTTTATGACACGGAGAGCACCGAAAGAAGAGTGTGTCGAATCATGATAACTGAATGACTGTGTTAAAGACCACCCTCCTGTCACAAAACAGCTCGCTCACCTGGCGAAAGAGAATGTATGGAAGGTTTTGAGCCAGCCATGGTTTGCGTGTCCCCTGTCGGTGCTCCAACGAGGGATTATCTGGACGGGATTGCTGCCCATGTCTGGTCGAAGTCCGTGGCAAGTCGAGTTTGAGCGAATTGGCAAAGTGCGATTCAGTGATCTACTAGGACCTCGGGTCTTACGTAGGTCTTGAGAGACGACCGTGCAAATGAGTCTTTGAGACAGCTCGCGAAGATGATGCGGATAGAATGCCAGCGAGGCAATCCCTGGGTCTATATATCTTGAGAGGAGTCAAACAGGGGGTTTCTGATTTAGGTTGAGCAATACTCACGCTGACCCACGACCCCCTGCCATGAGGTCATCACATTTGTCCGAGCCGCCCTTGGGAGCTCCGAGATTGCTCAGCTATGGTACCTTTGGAAGAGTGGGTATCAGTCAGCCCATCACGGAGATTTTGAAGCACTCGCTGCCAACCCAGAAGAAAGCAGCGTGTTGGCTCCATCCGTGAAGTTGATTTGCAAGCAGCATCGAATCCATCGACGGGCAGCCCACGCCTTCCTTACTCTTACGTCGAACACCTGGCTTGCCTCTGGGCTACGCATGTATGTATTCCCGGGTCGATGAAGGTTTCTGATTGCCCTCCTGGACGGCCACGTGCTGCTCGAACTTACAACGTTTGCCAGATTTTTAAATATCGGTTACATACAAACTTTGCTCTGCGCAGTTAGTGTGGGTTTTTCGTACGACTGTGACTTCAGTATCGCAGAAAAGTACAGCTGAGGCTTGAATCATGGCTGACCATTTTCTAGGCGGACATGCGACGGTTTGTCAAGGGCAAAACATGCATGTACGGAGGTCTGGCAACGTTGGCAAAACTGGCTCATGCATGATGGCACATGCCCGCACTACGAGCGGGGGTTGCCAAAACAATACGTTATTAACGGTTTGGATTCCTATCTTATCGAAGCCCTCCCATCCGTACAAAAGAGAATGGCATTCTTGCGCCTGTCTTGCCCCAGAGGAATCACTGAATGGTCTCTCGGGAGTTCGTGATGTTTGCACTTTCCAGACCCGCTTTTCTGTGCTTCATACTAGCTACCGCAGGGGTCGTTGTCGGCGAAGATGTTCGTTCTGCATACACCGCCCCTGGAACATTTCCAACTTCCGTGTATGAGTCGTACTGGAACGACCCTACTGCCACGTCTGCTCAGCCACAGCCTGTCATCTCTGATCCAGCTACGGTAAGCCTATCAGTATCTTATGAAACAAGGTCTGATATACCACATTACTTAGCATTCAGTATTCCCCGAATTACTGACTGATCCGGCACACTTCCCAAAAGTATCCGGACCGTACTCTTCATTTGACCAAACTTATACTATCAACAGAACGATACGATAGACCCCCATCCACTACCGACAGCCTTGCAACCGAGTCAATTGCTTCAGCAGGCGATTGGACAAATCAAGTCCGTTGCGTCTAACCCTGTGCTCGACACCTGTGCGAAATGCCAATCCTCCTTCACAATTGCCAAGATGCTCGTCCTTGCGGCTCCCGAACAAGGCCCATTGCTCGCAGAGGCTATTTGCGTGTACTTCAATTACTCCTCAACTTGCTACAATGAGTACAGTAAGCTTGCCCTCGGATCTGTTTTTACCCAGGTGGTGGCTCTTGGTGACATGAGCGGGTACGATGGACAGGTGAAGTTATTATTTCGTTAGTTCTGAAAAGTACTAACAATTTATGTGATCATGTGTAGCTCATTTGTGCCCGCCTTCTGAGCCTATGTCCCGTCCCACCAACTGTGCCTTTGAACATGACAGGCTGGTTTGCGAAGCCCAAACCTAACCCCTTGCCGCCTCCAAAGCAGCCAAGTGGAGAACGTTTAAAGGTTCTCCACGTCAGCGACATCCACATAGACCCTCGTGCGTCATTTCTTCATTTTCCCTTATCCTCTCGATTCACTGCGGTCAAGGATATGCTACTGGGTATGAGGCGAATTGTACGGTATACCTGTGCTGTCGTGAAAACGTATGGAATGCTGCCTCGCCCGATCGCGTTGTCCTGCCAGCCCCTCGATACGGGTCATACCTCTGGTATGTATCACTGACATGTTCGAAAGCTGACTACGGTGAAGTGACCTTGCAACAGTGACACGCCGATGTCCCTGATGCTCGCCGCAATGCAAGCTATTCCGGTGCTGACGGAGACAGAGGGCACTGGATTCAACTTCTCTCTGTTTACAGGTGACTTGACAGCGCACGACCCCGATAATCAGTATTCTAGGTATGTCTTCCTGGTGGCGAGACAGTTAAAAGCCAGCAGCGTGACTTGAGAAATCAGAGCCTTTGTCGAGCAGGCTCAGGTATGCGGTGACGATGACGTTCATCCTTGGAGGCGCTGAGATGATTGTTAGGTAGTCGTGTATGGTCTACTGAAGAAATATGTTGGACCCGCTCCCGTGTATGCCACCCTGGGAAACCACGATACATATGTGGGTTTTTGTCGCACTGTCACATCCATGCAAGTTTCTTAACATATATTGTCGTTCGCAGATGCAACACCAAATGATTCCATACTACCTCGGTGGACCTCTCGGCAACCAATTCAACTGGTGCGTAGGAAGTCTTCCAACAATTATGTATATTACCGACTAGCTTTGGCTGCAGGCTTTATGAACATGTGTCGTCCCTTTGGTACCACGATGGATGGCTTCCAATGAATTCCGTGGAGTATGCACGAACCCACTATGCGGCGTATAGCGTCAAGCGACCGGATGGACTACGTATCATCTCACTTGACACTGATATGTGTATGAACTCGCTGTTATGGAAGCTACTGGTGGTTTGCTGACCCACTATTCGTACGATTCATCCTCCTCCAGGGTACCAGTACGTGTGTTATTCCGTCATCTTTTCCGTAGTGTTCACCAAAGCATCTGTGCGGTCGGTGATCGTATCTTCAGATTGAACTATTTCAGTTACGTGAACGCGACAGCTCCTGACCCGTTTGGTATCCTTCGTTGGGTAACCGACGAACTGCAGCTTGCTGAGGATGCTGGCGAACGAGGTGAGCTTTTTCTTCGTGCGATGACCTGGGACGAGTTGGGACTCTTGATCAACTTCGATAAAACAGTGTGGATCATCGGCCACGTCATCAGCGGATGGGATGGCACACAGGCACAACTGAATCCGACGAACCTATGTAGGTGTCTGTGGACTGCTACACTTTACTCCTGATGACGCGATTTGGTTGGCCAGTCTATCAGATGTGAATTCCTTCCGTTCTTGATCCTTCACTTTTTGACTGACTTTTTTTTTATCAGCGTGGACAGATATTCTCCACATGTCATTGCAAGCAAGTATTTTGTCGGTTTTCTAACGTCGATGTGTTGATCTGCATCAGATATCTTCTACGGTCACAACCATGAAGACCAGTTCTCCGTAAGTGCAATAGCCAGCGATCACCTAGGGGAGAGTTTCAAATCAATAATCAATCTCAATATATGAAGGTTTTCTATGCAAATAACGCGAGCGTTATGAACACGGAAACTGCTTTGGCTGTATCTTGGGTACGTCTCTTGCGGTGGAAACTTACTCTAGGACATATCACTCATCGATGCCCGTTTTTCTGAGAAGATATCACCTTCGCTCACGCCGCTTACTAACCTGAACTCTGGCTTCCGGATGTACGAAGTAGACTCTGCGGTATGTCATCTTTCAAACTGCTGTTCATGCACCCTTCACAGATGCTCCTCACAGACGTTCGAAGTTTTAGATGCTTACACGTGCGTTCGTCTTTCTTGTTCGAAGCCCAAGGTAGTTTTCATCCGACCCGTTGCAGTTGGATCAGTCGGGTGGACGAGTTCCCGTCACTCGACAACCAAACCGACGTCGGCCCTACATATTTTCTTGAATACAGTGCTCGTGAAGCATATGGAGGGAACATCACGTGGGGTACGAACGACCCCCTGAACGCCACATGGTGGCATCTAGTTACTGAGGGTATGCATTCGCCTGTTCCCTTTTGTACTAGAGTCTGCTGATGCGTTCTGATTCTGTAGAGATGGAAACGAACACAACACTTGGCCAGGTACGACAGATAACCCCATCTAACCGCAACACACATTTTTTTCTGACAAAATAATGGTTCGTCACCATGTAGACATTCCGGAAATACCAGTCCAAGAGTTCCGTTAAGGCTATACCCTGCAACGAGACATGTCTCACTGCGAGTATATGTTACATGCGTAGTGGATCTGCGAGTCTTGCGTATGAGAACTGCCCTCGTGGATACGGATCTACCTAGTTACTCCTCGGTATCGATTGCGAGGCTGGACTGACGCTTGTATTGTACTCTAACGTGTTGTAAAATGGAGTTGCATCGTCGATGAGCCAGCATGCTAATAAGCACTGAGAACAACAGCAGCCGTTGGTGGCACAACCTAGTATGTATCTAGACACTGAGCGCGACCTGAAACCAATGTTTCAACACCTGAATACGTTGGATATGGCACTTGAAGCTTGAGGGGATGTCACGTAACCTATCCCCAGGCGTGTCACCAACGGTAAGCCTCGAACACTATAAACAGTACCATCGATGACTTCAGCGCACATTCAATGTATTATGGGCCATCTCTCCTCGTTGTCCCAACTTTGGTAACCGTCCATCCCATTTTCGGCCACTTTCAGGTGTCGTACCTTTTCACAACTTTCACATCAGATTTTTGGAGATTTGGGACGGGTTTAAATGGCAAACAAAATGACAATCGCCACAGTGCAACCCTGACTTGAGTCTTGGCGTGGCTAACAGTGTGCAAGTAAAGCAAGTGAAAAGCTTGTAGTCCGTGGAAGAGTGTGGTTAGTGAGAAGACCCCCTAGAGGTGTTTGGGATAGTACGGTAACGTTGGGACAATGTCCCAGGGCTTTCCTTGACAGAATCCCTTAGGCTCATGCTGATGCTTCGGAATGGCGTTTCAGCTTTTTCCGAAAAAATGAGTTGGGTACTCGCAACAACGGCAGGAGCCTTCACTGCCATAGGTAATTCAGTACATACATACCACTGCTCAATGAACAATGCTTTCTACGACATTGCCTGCGGCGTAAGTCGGTGAAAGTTCGATGCTGTGTACATCAGCGCATGGGCTCGGATTTTGCTGTAGTTGTTCGTCCTCGTTGCCACCGGCCGAGACGTTCGTAAAGCGCACACAAAGCGCAAATCGGGGAGAGAGAAACAGGTTAGGCATGCAACAATAAGCTCACATGCATTCGTCGGTTATCATGTAGACAGCTGAGGCACCCTTGGCGCGGGAGCATTTAGGACAATGATTCCAATGTCGGAGCAAGTCGGTCGTTCAATTCCAGCAACTTTGTCTATAACCGTACCCCTATACGCTGCCAGGTTTGAGATGCGCTTGCATGCGGAACAGAACCGGAATTCCGTCTAGGACGGACCACAATCTAACTTCCTTTCTGTCAGTAAACTCCGCTTCCCTGCGCGATGGTTTCGAGTATCAAATAGTTTGGTGAGCATCGGGTGAGACCTGGTAACATCACTCATCATGGGCGGAGACGTCGGGTATCCGATAAGTAATTGACAGGCACTCTCATGCCAACACTTGCTGCGTTGTACGGATCGCTGGGGAGGGGACATGGCCTTGTTCGTGATGTTAGCACGGAATAACCATCGCATCGTCAGGAAGGAAAGAAGAAACATACTAGACCGGAAGACCACGCCCGAATAGAGCTATTAGCGTGAAGAGAGGCGCAACGAGCTTCACCTCACACAGAGGCGACCGATTCCATGATGAGAAGAAAGTAGTCGCTGCTCGTCCTTATGAAGAGCCGTTTTCAGTCCGTGAAATTAGCGTATGCTCAGCCGTAATTGGCATAGGTGGAACCATAGCTCGCCCATGGGCATAGACGTGGAACCACGAGGGAGCGCTCGTTCGTTACCGCATGGTCATAGCTGCATTAATGGACGGAGCGCGGGATCCCCCCAATGCGGCGTAGTCTGGCAGGAAAACGGTTCGAATTGGGAAACTATGCCGGCCCCGCATGAGGTCAAGATCGTTTGCTTTCAACACTACAGGAATCAAGGACGGCCCATCCGTATGGTGGTCATATACACAGAGCCCCGTATGAAATCTAGCCGTTGGACAAGTGTGTAGTTGGCAAGTCTTCCATGACCATCCGACTTCAGTGGCTCGTCAGCTTTCCTTGGATCATGGCACGTCGTGGATAGCTTCAAGTTGATGCACACGGTATTAGACGAAAAAGAAGGTCGGCTTACATAAGTGAAGGTTTTTGGTTTGCCTTGTCGCTGCGCGCAACGTTGCTCAAGCACGGCTGGCCTACGTCGCACACGGTACGCTGACAGACCTACAATGCCTATCAAGCATTTTGACCGTAAGAGCTGACCTTTTATTGTCTCCTTTCCAAACGTAATACGGAGTTACCTAGTCTGACTTTACCTATCGTCTTGACATGCAGATTACCTGACGGAACGGAAGCACCTGCAAACGCTTTCCCTCAATGTCTTAGCAGACTCGCGCCTAGGAATCGACGCACATTATTATCTGAAACAACTCACCGAAAATTTACCCTCTCGCGAACCATTGCTCGCCGCGACGGGCGGTCTCCCGTTAGCGCTAACCACGCGCATCGAAACCGATCTCCGCACGCTCGAAAAACTTCGCATTAAACCTGTCTTCGTATTCCCCGGTCTCCTCCCTGCCAAACGCTGGAGACAGCAGCAGCATCAAGTCGATTGGGACGAGGCATGTAAAGCACGGAGAGATGCCTGGTCCAAGTATGAAGCCGGTCAGGAGGAAGCAGCGAGCAGACTTTTCGAGGGTCGTAGTGGACTCCAGCCATGGGATCTATGGCGCATGGTCCTCAGAATCTTTAGGCATCGCAATGTCGAGTTTCTCGTCGCACCCTATGTAGCCTGGGCTCAGGTGGGAATTCTTTATTTACCTAGTCAATATCTTCCGGTGGACTTCACGAGCTGACGACCTCCTGAAGCTCATTTACCTTCAAAGACACCCGAAATCCTATATCCACGCCATTTTTGGACCCACAGATACACTTCTCTACCCTGGCGTTGACAAGTTGATTACCTCCCTCGATCTAACCGCAGCAGCGCCCACGTTCACGTTCGCATCGAAGCGTGCCATCTTAAGCGAGCTTGGAGTGAGCGAGGATCAATTTCTCGACATAGGTATCTTAGTTGGATTCGAGTACGCCACCCCTTTCCCTCCCAGCATGCAGGAGCAAGGGTTTAGAGTCACCGTCGATATGGTGAAACACTGGAAATCAGGCTTCGCAGCGGTGTCCGCCTACACGGAACATCCTACCATGAGGTCCGCGCAATACCCAGACCAATACGCCCGTACACGTTCGATGATCAAGTACTCTCTCATATTATCCTCTGAAGGGACGGTCGTCCCGCTTCCGCTCGCTATCGCTAACAGCCTGCCTTCTCACGGTCCCAATCATCACCCACATCACCCAACTGCGGCAGATATACCCGCGGATCTTCACGAGATATTTACCCACCGTCTTCCGGACGAGGTTTACTTTTACCTCTCACGCGGACTCATGGGACCCCAGGCGCTTGTTTGGCTTACCAGCGGTCAGATCGTGGAACCGCCTCCACTAGACAATGGGGAAACAACCGAGTATAAGCGCTTTGTAAAAGAGGTGATCACAGACGGTCAGACGGGTCCACGAGCGACGGCCCTTGCGCTAATAAGCAGTGTCTCTCATACGTTCTGGACCGTTCGCAAGGTGTCGGGGAACTTTTGGTTTGAAGCACCTCATAATGCGAAAACTATTCAACTCAGTTCGCCGCAGACTGTACAGCTTGCCGAAAGAGTCTCCGGATGGAGTGTAGGTTATGCTATCGTGGAAGAGGAGCTTAGACGACAGAACGTGAAGTGTCCTCCCCTAGCTGAATGGGTGTACCAGCATGACTAACCATTCAAGGCGTCTTTAGTCTTCTACGATTGACTTTGTCCTGTGTTTGGGCGCCACAGCAACGGACAAACTGGCGGCGCGGACCAAGGGAAAGCCCCTTTCCAGCGGACAGCTGGACAAAAAAGACGAGTTGGTGGCAAACGTGATATGGCGGTTTCTAGAACTGAGAGGGTAAGTCGCACCAAGGTTTCCCATAACAGTTTTATGAATCATTGGCATGAGGAACAGGTTCCTGCTCAACTCTCACCTGCACTCACCCTTGGCAAGAGCCATGTACACAGCCGTCAAGCACGCACGGTTGAATGACAAGTTTCAAGAGCCACTGTACTTATTCTTGGAACTTGTGAGGGCAGGGGTCATGCACGGTCACTTATGGTCGGGCCGAGCATTCAGTGGAGGGCCGAGCTTCGGTACCGGTATGTTGTATTCTCTCACAGGGAGTTAGAGATGGGTGAGCTGATCCTCGGGTTTCAGATGAGGAAAAATCGTGTATGCTATTGGTCATGAGAGTACTGAGTATCGTGCCTTTGAATTTCAAGGTAGACGTCAGCCGTCAAGGCATCCGATGTTTTCCATTATTTTTTTTCTTTGGTTGACTGACGGGAGATGTGTATCCCAGCCCCAACCTTGGTCCGCTCCACTATCACGTGAATTACTGGTCTTCAATTCCTTCGTGCGATCCCTGACACGTGCACTGCGTACGCTATTGGAAATGACGACGCTGAACATGTTGTTGCGCCAAGAAGCGCGCAGGGCAAGGGACGATTTGTTGGACATTGCAATATCGCTTCCTTTCCAGAATGAAGTGAACACGGGCTTTGGGGTGCTTGCCAAGGTATACTTGGATGCTCTGACGCATTTGAATAACCAGACGCGGGTACAAGATCCCATGGCAGAGGGAGTACACGAGTATAAGCAAATGGCGCTCGATATCTGTGAAGACACTTTTCCGGGCGTAAAGTCGCCCAAATCGGAAGTGGAACGAGGATTCCGATTCTGGGATGTGGTAAGTTTGTTTCGCTGTTCGCCGTGTGGGGCATATAGAAAGCGACCCATTGGGCCGGGCGGGACATGGGTCGTCGCGTTTGAAAGCGAGGCTGACATGCGGTTTCTGTTGGTAGGCATTAACTGCCATGAGGCAACTTCACTCTGAGGGTGCGGTCCTTCGGGAGCTGATTGACCAGTTTGAGGCAGCGGAGGCATGGCTTGCGCCTATGCGACCTTGATCTGGACACGCGTACGGACGGAGGCGGTGATCTCGCACAGTGGATGGGTTGATATGTGCTGTACCAAGTTTTGCGTAGTGCCAGTGCAGTTTCACGTGATAATCGGACGAAACGTCAACAGAAAAATATTGTGGTGGGAAAAAGGCGAAGTATGTACGGTGTGTGTTTGGGAACAAAAACACTAAATTGGGTATATGAGGGACACCCAAATCTGGCAGTCAAAGCACGTGATCGTTCCTGTGGGCGAAGGATCTAAGATCTGGGGGTGACTTCCTGATTTAGTAATTCATCTTCTTCTCCTTTTTTTTTTTTTTCTTTTCCCCATCCTAACAAATCCAAGAATGGACATGAAAAGTGCTCGCGTGGCGTCGTGCTTGCTTAAATTTGAGGTCTCTGGTATTGGCACTGTCCCTTCCTTGTTCCCCACAAGTCCCTTTCATAAATGCTAGTCATAAACCAGCCTCGAATGTTGCACCCCTCATCGTCCCCCTCCTCACTGGGACCGTCCCCTTTGAAGGACATGCTTGCTTTGGACTCCAAGGTCCCCTCCGGTCATCTCTACGTGCGCGAACCCCATGCCATCCAGATCATACAACTCGTCGAAGGTCCCCCGCCCTCTCCCCGCAACATCTCGTCCGTCATCCAGTCTGCCTCTGCCGAATCCTCATATCCGTCCACCTCTGAGTCCGACGAAGAGGAGTGCTCGTCCTACTGCTCCTCCGTGGTCACCCCATATGAGTCATGCAAAGACCATGAACCGGCCCCGTGGACGGATGACACCTACGACATCCGTATGAAAAGAGTGCACCTCTGGAGGGACGCTGTGACGAAGGGTACTCTATCTCCATGCTTTTGTCCGAGGTTTCTGACGTCGTTTGGGTTTTTAGATCTACCATCACCTTGTTCATCCCCCTTGAAGCCAAAGCTGTACTCCCATCACGATGACGATGACAACGTGAGTCCCATGTAGTGGTACTTGTGCCTGCATGGAGATATGATCGATGAGCGTGGTTACCTCCACAGTCGTCCCGCTATCCTTCAAAACCACCAAAACGATCGCTCACGACTCCTAGCCCCAGCGGATACGTGTGTTCCGCTTGTGATGTGCCATTCTCGTCACAACCAAGTTTATACCAACACGCTCGCATGCCGCTCGCGTCCGAGGCATGCCGGGCAGCGGTCGACTACCATTTTGAGTGACCGCTCTACCTAATTATCGCTCCACCATACTCTACCGCCTCCGCGCTTCGACTTCTTCTACCACCCTCATTCCGAACTGTGACCGCTTGGCACCTACAACATTCTGTGCATCGTAATCGTCCCCCCGCGTACTCTGCTTGTATGATATATGATTTAAAACTCTATCTTTTAACTTCACTACATACACCTACTATTCCTCCCACTTACTCGAGGTACTGTAGTGCGATTCGAACGGGCATCCGACCCCGGAGTGTACATTATCATCTGATCACCTAGTGTGCTTCTTAATTATACCATATTAACCCACCTGTTGAATTTTTCTCTCCAGTTTTTTTGCCAAGTCGCATCATTTCCGACAGCATGGGAAGACGAGTGTTTGCACGTACAAAGTACATTGGAAGAGACTGGTCTGCCCTGTCGTATGAACAACGGGGATCAGATAGTACATGCAAACGGGCTCGTGATGCGGACCGTTTCCCATGCCACATCATCCGAGGTTTACACGCACAGCCTGGGACCCTTCCAGTCGTCGTCGTTTTCATCATCTCCATTCGAACATACAGCCGTCGTCAGCCCAAATGTGAAGTCTATACCGCTTGCAGGCACTCGAGACACTCAATACTTCCTCCAAGGAAGTCGAACTGAACGATCGTTCTCTGGCAAGTCAAAGATAGGGGTCTTCATATCGATGTCACGTCGAACGTCCACGTCAATCCATCCAAGGTAAACGCGATGTTGGACAACCGTGATGTAAACTATTATCTAGGGTTGACCCCACGTTGAGAAACCAACTTGGTGTGCGTGGATGCGGGGCAAAACTTCGGGTCTTTCGCCCCTGTTGGTACGCTGCGTGAAGAAATACTATGGTCAATCGCGTACATACAGACGATACACAAACGTATAAAGTTCGTCTATACGGGTGTTCGGACGGCCAGTTAGTATAGCCTGATAGCCTGTAGGCAATGTGGGTACAATATTGACCAAGGTTTGCATTTCCCTAGCTGCAACTGTGCGCATCGCACATGCAGGTCACATTTGAGTAGCGCTTCGTATACGCCAAACATACTTGTCGTGTACCTACAAAATACACCGGTATAGTGCATACTCCAAGTGAGGGTGAGAACTTCCGATCCACAGTCGTGGTACCCGAGGTGCCCAAGGGTATCCGTGCCTTGAGTTCGGCCATGCACGGACCGTACATGCGAGAGTACGCATCCAATTGTAACCTCTAGGCATCCCATGGGAAAGAGGGCTAACGAGGAAGAACTAAAGGTGGACAATGGAGCAGGCAGGCTGCATCCCTTGTATGTACAGCTATGTAGAGGTGCTGCTGTCACCCTCCCCACGTGGACAAGGATGGATGGGACGTCACTCGAGTTAGTGTTGTAGGAGTGGAAGTAGAAGCCCGCCCCCGTCGACCTCACCTGTGAATCCCACATATATACACTAATTAGCTTTGGTAATGGTGCATGATAACACTGCTAACACGCAGGGGATATGCCTAAATACACACTCCTGCAATATCTCTTGGATATTGTTGGACCTTCGAGCCGAATAATTGAAGGCTGATTAGTTAAGACTCCTACCATTACTATATTTGTTTGACAGCGTCCCTGGCGCGACTTGCCGAAGTCCCGGCAACACCTGTCACGGTGAGCACACCCCCGTGCTCGTCGTCGCCGACAGCGAGCACGCATATCTCACGATCGGCGGGGCCGTTCAACGCCGGACTTTTTGCTACATACTCCGTCTCCTATGTAGAGTACAACCTAGAATAGAATTAGACTACATACGTGGGAATCACAGGTGGTTGGCTTCGTCACACTGCTTGTATCACGTGCCTGCTGTAGAGTACAGCCGCTGTCAGTGTCACGTGTACGTCCGAACTATCGGCGCTGCTTAGCCCGAGTCCCGACGGCGCCTGTCACAACGAGCTCGCGCCCGTGCTCGTCGTCTCCAACAGCGTGCACACGTGTCTCGAGAACGGCTGAGCTGTTTAGCGTCAGGTTTTTTTAAACGTAGAGCGACATTCAACTACAATTGTATTCCCGCATGCATAGTAATAAAATCGCACGCCCTCACTCCGGATCGAAGCTCACCTCCATTACGTCTTGGAGGGCGTGGGATGCCTCCTCTACCTCACGTTCTACATCTTCTTCTTCCTCCAGGTCCTGGTGAGTGTCCCCGTGCAGGGGTTGAGATGAGGGAGGCTGTAGACGCGCTAGAAGATAGGAGGGTATGACGATGTCGGGTTCGTTATTGCTCTCACCCGGACCCTTCAAGGCACTTTCACCAAGGTGAAGATTACCGGAGAATCCTGGAAGCGTTGCAATGTCGTGCAAGCGCTTCAAATGGAAGCCATTGAACTGCGAGTGAAAATTACGACGGCGAGAAACTTGGTGGGCAAGGGCGGGATGAATATTGCTAATTTTCTTTTCGCACGTACGCAAGAAGCATTCTTCATCACGTATGTACGTGATGACTCGACGAATTTCGATGTTGAGGCGTGCGATCTCCTCCTCAGCCCGGCGCATCTTGAAAAAAGTGTCCAAAGCGAAGCGTGCAGTTGGGTGCGCCCAAGGGCGCTGTGAGATGTCTTCACGCGTATCCCGGAGCAGGTCGAAGTCGGCTAGAAAGGCGTATTCAACAACTTCCTCCCACCGCAGCGTCTGGCGGGGAGGTCGCACAACCAGTGCACACTTGTTGTAGCGATCGAGCGCAACCTTGATTGCTGCAGAACGAGTTTGTAGGGCCTTAGCAATATGTTTCCGTAGTTTGTAGCCTTGAAAGCAAGTGTCAGTAAAGACGCGAACCAGGCTACTGACGTACCTGTGCCCGCCCTGTTCATCTTCGTCAGCTCGAAGAGCCGCGCTACCACAAGACTTTCCAGATTGTCCAGCGCACGGCAGTACTCCCGGTTTGCTACAAGACGGCCCGCGTTTTGCCATTCCTTATCCTCCGGAACCCAACGCCGTGATATATTCAGCTTACGCTCAAGTTCTTGAACGACGAGTAAATCCTTATCGTAATTTTCTTGCGCATGTCGACGTACGGTCTCGTTCCGACGAGTAACCCTCGTATCACCACTGTAGGATGTAGCGTTTGCTGGCTCGAACACATTCCATGTATCTAGGATTGTGCGAAGCCGTTGACTTCATTGTCTTCAGTAATCATATGAGGAACGGTACAATAGTTCTTACCTGCTCGCCTCAAACTTCCCCAACCTCTGCCAGTACTCCATGTGTAAAGTCTCCTCCGGTGGCTCACGGCTAAGTCCTTCGAGGTATTCTTTCTCTTCCTCCAGCCATTTGTAGAAGATGCTATCGTCGTCGATGGACAAATCACGCTTGAGACTTGGAAGTATAGTCTTGCTGTCGTGGATAATCGTCAACGCCTGTTTATAGTTATCGAAAAGAAAATTAGCTGAGAAACGCTTGTTAACGACACCAGTATTAGTGATGAAGAGCACGACATACTGAGATTCGCATATACTTCAAAATGATCATTGTGCTCGAAATAAGCGTTGATTGCTTGCTGTCGGTGGAAGGCGGTTGCATATCGAACAGTAGAGGCGAGTGCGTTGGACTTGGAGAATGTACGTTCGCAGGTCTCTAAGTCTTCAAGACCCAGACCTTCCACGTACAATGCAAGATGCGAAAGTTGGCACAAACGACGGTGGGCATGGCCATGGAAGGCACCGACCAAACAAGTGTGATTTAAGACTTGCGCTTGGGGCCCGAGAGTACTTCTTGCGATTGTGGTTTGAAATCGACATCCGATATCGTATCCACCCCCAAGGCCATCACCGAAGGCGGTCATGAGCTTCGATACCACCGCCAGTGGATATTTTGCGCTTCGATACTGAACTCAGAAAGTGGAGTCAACGGAATGTAGTAGAAACTTACCATTCGCCACTCTGGACCATATCTGCTATCAACAGACACGTTCCATGACGACAAACTGCTAAAAAAATGCCAGTCTCGTCATAAACACCCCACGCTTTCCTGGTTTTTGCATCGTCCATATTCTTCCATCGTCCAGCACAGGGATTAGCGTCCGAGTCCTGTGCAGAGTCATTGTCGCATCATTGATAAAACCAAATAAACGTACTTCGTCGGAAAAGGGGTCTGTACTCCCAGCCACGGCAAACCTGTTGACAAATTCACGAGACAAGTAACGACTACTTGTAAGCACTTGACCGGTGGGCAGATCATGAGATAACGGAGGATGGCCGCCTTCAATCTCGTCCGGAAGGCGCCGGATGACACGTTTGAGCGAATCATTCCCATCCATCGCATAAAGTAACTTGAACTTGAGCTCGGGCTCGTCTGTTAACTTGTAAGTGCAGGCGGCACACGCGTGTTTCAAGCGCCAGTCGTCCGAATCCCGTTGTAGCACTTGGGACACGATGGAATCCACGCGAGCACGGATTTGAAGATACAGGTCGAATGCGATACTAAACTGACGAGATATGTAGCGTTGGAAGACAAACTTTCGAGAGGGAGCTTCAATACAAATAAGATGAGGACAGATAACTACTCACACCCTGTAAGTCGCAAAGAGTTTTGACGAAGGCTTGGATGGAGAAATGCGGACAACGGAGCCGCGCGATACGAAAAAGCTCCAGTGCTCCGAAAGTCACTGCAGCCGTGGGGTGAATAGGGGAGCAGGGAACGACACCCTGACGCATTAGAGCTGAGGTGATGAAGTGGTCAGTCGCCCGTATGCCAAGGGTGACTTTTTCCGCGCCTACCAGATAGTCACCAAGGCAATGAGCCGACTCCGTAATATGTAATACAGCAGACTTACGGTAAACATCGATAACGTGCAGCGTCCACGATGCAGCACTGCCGCCATCACCTTCGGATTTAGGAAAGTACTCTTTCCTTCTTTCCTTTTCCCTTGTGTAACTCCAATCCAGGTAAGCTTGGGTGAGTGCGGGCAATTGTTGATTGAATGCTTCATCTCGACGAAGAATACGATCACGGCGCGTTCGGTAATCCTTTCTCTGGGGGCCCTTGCGACTATAACTGCGGGAAAACAAGTGGGTAACCTCAATGGAATCGTGATGCTAATCTTTTACTCTTTGAAAAGCTCGCCCAACAGCTCCTGTGCAAGATCTGTCAGCTCTCCTCCAGCGTTACTCACCTCAAGCTGTTCAGTGCCGTCCAAAACGTCCTCGAAGGCTATATTTCCTGCGTCTTCCCACTCGCATTCCTGGTCTTTATTTTTTTCTTCACGCAAAGCCTCCAGGGCTTGTCGTTCTTCAGGCATCATTCCTTCCAACTGGTAAGTAGCCCGGTCAATTAACTGAATGTACAAAGTACTCACTCTCAAGCCGTTCTTGCTGACACTTTCTTGCAGCAGCAGCCAACTCCACGAGGGCTTTATGCCGATACATGGTATGTTTTGGCCTCCCGTGTAGTCCATCGCTCCGTACTGATTTGATTTCTCGTACGCAGCGCAGCGATAGGTTTGTTCTGTTGCGCTTCATGGTAGCGCGTTTCATACCTATGTTATTCACGAGTACGACTATTGCACCCGATGCTCGCCGTCTGTATTTTGCTCACTCAACAATATTCTAGCTGCGCGATCCCCACGTGATCACGCTGTCAAGTCCGCCATGTCGCCTGCCCCGTGGATCTTATCTTTCCGACTACCAGCGATGAGTGCATCTTCCTCGAACCAAGATGTACCATTCCGTCCTCTGCACGAGCTTCTTGCAGAGATGAACATCAGTGGTAAGGAGCCCTCAATTAATTGATGAGTACACTAATCTCGCCTCACAGACGCGACTTCTAACACCGTTACCTGGACTCGCCGAACCACCGAAGAATCAGTGACGATCTCTCGTGCTCCCCTTGCCAGTGGAACAGAAGCCGGTGAGCCATCTCTGAATATTCTATGGTCTTCGCGGTTGCTTACCATTACCCAAGCCCCAGCTGAACCTGTGGCCAGCATCGCTGCCACTTGCCAACAGAAACCAGATCGGGCGGTAAAATCCTTGGCCAAACCAGCTTATACACATAATCCTCCCATTCCACATCCTTCTCGCATCTCACTGCCGAAGTCCAACACCGCTGTCCAGGGTTACTATGTGATAATGGTAGGTCAGGAGGTAGGCATATTCTACAACTGGTAGGTACATCTCGCAAGTGTGCCTGTAATTTGTTGACTCTGCATCTAGGGCGGATGTCGCCGCGCGCACGAATAATATTAGTGGGAATACTCACAAGCAATGCAAGTCTTTTTCCGAGGCGTTGAAAGTGTACACACGGATGTATAACAAGGGCTGTGTGCGAGCTGTCCCTATACCGGGAGGCCCGTTTTGGCCTGAAGCTGAGCACTCGGACAGTTCCACTTCTCGTCCCTCGTCTTCCACTAGTAGTACTAAAATGTGGTCTCAGCTTGGCGAGCTCCCGGTTGAGGCGCTCGCCAACGTACCGTAGTTGAATATCTGTTATTAAGTATTTCACGCCGAAATACGTTTCCTATGGTACTCTAAATCACGACCGGCAGCTCTGGCACGAAAGACTTGCTAAGTATGCGCCGTTCAGTGACGAGCGGTCTCGTGTATTTTGGTGAAGACCGGTCTCATTCCACGCACGGGTACTAGTGATATATGTGCCACCCCTGTCATTTCCCTGACCGTTATGAAAAATATGACTTTACGCATAGACAAAAGTAGTCGGATCACTGTAGTAACTGATGTTATTCCAGCTAGAGTCGTCGGAGAGTTCACTGAGCACGAAGCAGACCATTGTGTGGTTTCCAGAGCTCGAACTGATGCCAAATGCATAGTATGACTGGAACTAGTAAAAACCCTTGGGACAGCTACCAACTTGGGCAAGGCATGTGTAGACTTCCGCATACTCCTCGCTCTTCGCACAACTTTTAGTAGATTTTTCAACTCGTCTCTATTCCGGTCTTTCCTAGAAAGATCTCTCACGCATCTTCCCTTCAACATTACGCTATCGTAAGTCAATGATGTCGTTACAAGCCAGTTGTACCAATAGCATAGGGGTTACATATGTCATTAATCCATCACGTAGTGCAGTGGGTACAAATGAGTGAGACATCTATGACTTCCTCTAGTAGCACTCTTAGTTCGGACTGATGGTCCATACCTCAAGCTCATTCCCACTGCCAGGGAGTGTGCATATCTCGAGGACGGCACTGTTATTTAGGACGGAATATTTTTCATGTCAAACTACACGGTAAAAACAAAAACCATAATATGACAGTCCACACATGGACACAATGCAGTACCTATGCCTCCTCGCTGTCCTCTTCGTCGGAAGTAGAAATGAATTCTACGCTCTTTGGTAAATTACGTCTGTGTGAGGAGTGAGCTTTCTTCCGCGCCTGGACATTCTCCTTGCTACCGATGGGGGCTTTGCGTTTCCGAGTGATTCCTGCATCTGAACGTTTCTTTCGAGGCTTTTGAACTGTATCGCCGGCCACGCGACGACTATTCAACTCAGTGACGAAAAGATCAAGCTCATTCTTAGACAACCTCTTCCAGAAGCAAGAGCCACTGCGCAGTGCGTCGCGAAGTTTTCGGGCTTCAACCACAGTGCCGATAACCGATGGGTTTGCGAATTTCACGCCCTCGGGCCATCCCACCAATCGGACCCCATACGTTTCGACGATAGCCGTCTCGTAGTTATGATAATTCATAACTATATTCTTTTTGTGCGTGATTTTCTCTGTTGCGGGTATTAGATAAGAAGTAGCCTCGGTATATTGACGTACCGAGGCCAGATGAGACGGCTTTGGTGATTTGCTTGCGCAGGCTACCGAGAGAATCGCGCTCAACGAGATCTTTGATCGAGAGTCGGTACTATGGTTCGAGAAAAGGTGTGGGACTTACTTTGATTTTGGGTGCAGGCCCATTGCTCGTATTGGCGAGCGACGTCTGCAATTTGATGCCCAAAAACGTCCTCCCAAAACTCCGCCGAGTTGTCGGTCGTGGTCCACGTCGATTGGATAGAGTCGTTGATATGACCACGCGTGACTAGCAATGTAGCATAAATGCCTGTGCGGTTGCGGAGGCCGTTGAGCTTGTGGTGGTGGCAGTCAGGTGAATGCAGTGCATACATATTAAATCTACTTACCTCCTTGGCAATTTTGTCGGTGGTCACCAGTACATCTCGGGCAGCCGCTACATTGTTTGCTCGAACGCCGTGTGTCTTCGTGTCGCGATGTTCTTCGAGCGTGCTAACATATTGGTCCATCTCTTCTTGCGAGAGGTTTTGCAGACGTTCGTCGTCCTTTACCATTTGCTGGATTTCTTTCAGCGAGTACTTCGTCCCGCATGGACGGTCTGTGCGAGTGCTGAGTTTAGTGAATGGTTGGATGAGAAACACATACCTGCATTGACCTCTAAAGCCTTTGCATGGAGCAGGGCATTGTGCCGCTGTACCTTCCGAGAGCTGTGGTAATGAGTCTCGCCACCTACCAACCCCTTCAAATACTCCACCGTGACATTATGCTTGAAGGCGATTTCTTCCATCTTCGTGGTTTGTTGAGCAAGATATTCCTGCACGGCCTTATCAAGAAGGGCTTTCTTCGCGGCCCTATGCTCACGGGCGATTGCCCAGGATGCTCTCTGCGCTTCTGAGATCTGTCTGGAACGGTGTGGTTGGATAATACGTGCACCTGGGTTGCGCGTGGCCCAGGTGGAGACATCGCATGTTCCTTCAGTCGGTACCCCGGGACGATCTCTATCTTCAACATTTTCCTTAAGAACTTCATCAGCCCCATAAATAGAAAGAAAGAATTGACACACGATGAAAGACCCCGTGGCACCACTCCCACTTCCATTGCGTTCGGACACAGATTCAGCATTGCTACTAGCTTGCTGCGTGGTTGAGGGAAGGCGAGGGGAGCCTGAAGAGACTTGGCTATCGGATCCGAGACGGCCGTGATCACCCGTGCTGAACAGAGAAGGTACTGGCACCGTGCTGGACAGAGAAGGTGGAGGCGCCCAGTTTACAGTAGGTTGATGAGGTGAAAATGAAGAAATCCAAGGGTCACTCGTGTTGGCGTTGAGAAAATTGCGGATGGTGTTGTCCGGGTCGAGTCGGTTAATGAGAGTAGACGGAACCACAGGACAAAGTGGAGGCACCATTCCAGGAGTGTGGAACGACGGCACAACTGGAGTAGCAGGGCTTGCATCGCCGACGTCGCCGTTTGGTTGCGAAATACTGCCTAGTGGAGAGGAAAAAATTAGTACAGGCTGAAACACTAATACACGATTTCTTACCGCACTCCATAGTAGCCGAAAGTCCAGAGAAATTGTACTCGCCGTCCGAAGCCCATGGATGCGAGGGTACTGACTGAGTACCTGGCATGAGTTGTGGTAAGCGTAAGTTGAGGGAGGAAGACGAGTGGGCCGTATGATCGCGACGCGAAGCTTGTTGACTGTCTTGTTTTTCTGACTTGACATGACACACGTGCACATATTGCCCATATATTTGACGGGCATGATCGCTGTCATCCAGAAGGTCTAATATCGAGTCACGTGAACGTACCGCACATCTGCAAGGTTTTGCCGCTGGTAAACGTGAAGACCTAGGTAGCTGAGGTTCCTATTTAATGCAAGTGAGCACGTATGAGGAGGCCATCGCTACTTGTAGGCACCCCCAGGACCGTTGAAAGGATGGGAGAGGGTCAGCATAAAAAACCTCGGAAATGTGCTTCAATTGCAGAAAGATGCCACCTGTTACAAGCATATGAGTTCACCAATGTCAAGTGCATGTGCCCAATGCTTACTCTCTTGGATTCGGGCCCGGTGAGAAAGAGGGAACACAATTAAGGGTTCCCGCGCTACGACGACTTTTACTTGATTTGAGCCGGGCCTGCGAGAGGGGTAACTACCCCGTCCCGTGGGGAGGACGAGCGTACATACCACGATACTGGGCCAGTGAGGGGTCTGACCGCCTGCTTTAGACGGTGTGAATCAATGAACTATACCACAGCAAGACGAAGCTACACAAAAAAGACTTACTCTCAATTGAATAAGCTGCCAGCTCGACTGGCGATGAGTTGTGTGATTCTCTCGGGCCATTCTACTGAAGCCCGAGTATGCTGTTAGTACAAGTGGCGCAGCAAGATAGCACGTCAGATCATAGGAAATCTCTCACTCACCATTCAGGCAGCGCACAGACAGAGGATGGATGGAGAAGAAAGAACGACTCGTTGCAATGGATTGAGCATGCGACGTCCTCGATGCTTCCTGCAGGCGTTTGGGGCCACGTTATTGCGAACTCCGTTTGGATGGCACTTCTTGTATGCGTGAAGTCTTCAGATCGAAAATTAAAAGTAGTGACGGAGACGCGTACCACCCTAATCCCAAGCGATTCTGAATGTGACTGTTTCAGCAATCATCGATCGGGTGACTTGGGTACGATAGGGTAGAACGTACCATCCGAGCCGAGGAGAGGACCCGCACGCCCTAGGATATAATTCGTGTAACTGACAGGTGTGCTGGTAAGGAATATCAGCACACACCGGAGAGCTCGACAGGAGACGATGGTCTCTACATCAAGTTGCGTGCACTGGGTCAGCGCTGCAGCACGTGGCACTCGTAATTCCCAGGAGTGTATTATCAAAGACGACATCCGTTTTCATTTGCCGTGGGTCTCCTATCATGTCGGTCATCGTGCGTTGTAATTACACACACAGCGCCGC
Source organism: Pisolithus microcarpus (assembly GCA_024613185.1). Lineage (NCBI taxonomy): Eukaryota > Fungi > Basidiomycota > Agaricomycetes > Boletales > Pisolithaceae > Pisolithus > Pisolithus microcarpus. The sequence goes on from JANFAI010000029.1 coordinate 665,944, forward strand.
CACTATCCTGCTATCCTGCTCGTCATGTTCCCTGCCGAAGTGAAGCGTGGTGAGCGTGGTGATGACGAAGGTTGGTGTCACTGTACTAGTTGTAGCGTATACTAATCGGCATCTAAGTGGGCCAGAAGAAAAATCCAGAGCACGTGACAGCCATCTTCGATATGTATATGCTCGTCATTGGTGACGACGAGCATGGGGTCATGCCTGCTGTGATAGGTGGTGTCGGTATTCTGGCGCGTATTGCCAAGGTTTCTTTAATTACAAAGTGTAAGTAATGTTATGATGTGGTTGTACCTATACATTAGTGTCGCAGTACGTAGGAAAAAGCCTGGCGCTAAACGCCCAGCCGTACTTGAACATCGTGTGTGCGCTGTCGGAGACGACGAGCGCGGGCGTGAGCTCGTTGTGACAGGCGACATTGGAACCGAGCTAGGTGGCGCCAGTAGTTCGGTCATACGGACGGTGACACGTGATGTTGACACTATGCAAATATTATATAATATGGTGGCCTTGAGTTACTCTACATCGGTGTCGGAGTATGGAGAAAAAAACCCGACGCTAAACGGCTTAGCCGTTCTTGAGATACGTGTGCACGCTGTTGGAGACGACGAGCACGGGCGCGAGCTCGTTGTGACAGGCGCCGTCGGGACTCGGGCTAAGCAGCGCCGATAGTTCGGACGTACACGTGACACTGACAGCGGCTGTACTCTACAGCAGGCACGTGATACAAGCAGTGTGACGAAGCCAACCACCTGTGATTCCCACGTATGTAGTCTAATTCTATTCTAGGTTGTACTCTACATAGGAGACGGAGTATGTAGCAAAAAGTCCGGCGTTGAACGGCCCCGCCGATCGTGAGATATGCGTGCTCGCTGTCGGCGACGACGAGCACGGGGGTGTGCTCACCGTGACAGGTGTTGCCGGGACTTCGGCAAGTCGCGCCAGGGACGCTGTCAAACAAATATAGTAATGGTAGGAGTCTTAACTAATCAGCCTTCAATTATTCGGCTCGAAGGTCCAACAATATCCAAGAGATATTGCAGGAGTGTGTATTTAGGCATATCCCCTGCGTGTTAGCAGTGTTATCATGCACCATTACCAAAGCTAATTAGTGTATATATGTGGGATTCACAGGTGGTCGACCTCCCCCATCAAGGATCAATCTTCCAAGATCAGGACTTGATCTTGATCAAGACCGACCCGGACTCAGGGTCGCATCTAACTCTGAAGTGACGCAAAAGGAGACATTAAAATCCGACAGCTCGGTTGGACTCGGGGAAGACGGGAGACGTGGGCACAGCGTACGTACTACATACTTACACGCACGCGTGCGTTGCGCGTGTGCGGAAGGTAACGGACGTACGTGGAGAACAAGATGTTCCTCTGACGTCGATATTCTAGTATACTCTTTCTCCGTGCATGTGGCTGCCCTTCTAATCGGAGATGACATTGCGGGGCCTTGGATGCTCAGGGTGTATTGTGAAGAGAAACTTTCGAGCAGATGATCCGATATGAAGGACCGATTGATCGGTTAGCAGGAGACAACGGCGAGAACCTCTGTAACTACATGGTATGCCCACTCTCAGCTGCAGACTTCGCTTTTCACCATCCAATTTTTTGCCACACGTCGTGGGTTCTCAGGAGACGGGGTTCCACACAGCAAAAGTCGCCCCCGGGCAAGCTCCGTAACAAGACCTGCGAGGTGAACGTGTATGTACATACTTTGTAGGGTAGGCACTAAGATGCGATGCAATATATTGCTAATGTATGATGCAGAGAGTAGACTCTGATCCCCGTCGAGCACTGCACTGCATTGTTAGCGGTGTACTCGAGAGGGCCACTTCCCAAGAGGTCTAACCTCCTGAACTCGATAATTCAAATCGAGAGTCGCGCACAGGGTTCACGGGTGAGGTTTACATACCCTCGTATGTACATACGAGGTTAGCTGAAGGGGAAGCACAGCAGGGGGGACCCAAGATCAGAACCATATCCTACACTGTGGACCTGTTAGTGACCGTCATGATCATAATAGAGGTGCGTTGCATATTAGACAACCGGGATCCACCTTGTGTAAGTGCTGAGATACAAAGAATGGAGTGTTTTCTCTCTCTGTACACTGGGCACATTCCGTACAGTGATTGGACGTCGTGAGAATCATATACAACCCATAACTGTGCTCGTGCAGTGCCGCCAATGACGACCTTACCGCATCGTTCAGTACCAACGGACATGGGTTCGGTGTGACCGACGGTGCCCGCTGGTACCCTACGACATTTTTATCGTTCGATATGGTCGGTTAAGCACGCAAACTGCGCCTGCCGACCACGTAGCTAGAAGACGGATTGATTTCCTCGATATCTCATTGAGTTTAGGCAGCCCTACAACGTCATTTAGGGCCATACATGAAGGAAGGCGTGACCACCCGCGGAGGTGCGGGGAACCTAATTTCCAATGAACACAGCAAAAGCAAGAAAAAAAGGTGTGGAGGTCTCTACGCAACGAACACACTTACCCACGAAAATTCGACAGGACTGGTTTTTGGCGGTGATGGCTGTGACATATGAACGAAGAATTTAATCCGAGTCTACATAGCTTGAACTTTGATCGCGTGAGGGTGATGCAGGATTGTTCGGGTCGCCTAATGGCACCGCATTACCCCCTATTACCTCGAGCGATTTCCATGATTAGGATGGCAGGGGGAAGTACATGGTTCATCTTTCCGCAGTCCCTTGTCCTGGGATTGCCTTTGTTGTCATGCGACAACCGCCACCCTGTGCTGGCGACGGAATAAACGATGATGTTCTACGAGTGGAATGAGGCGCAGCTGAGTGTGGAAGAGTACAACATGCAATTATAACTCACAGCACGTATGCACATCTCCCTTGTAACTCCTCTTCCAAAACGCCATTATTGATTCCGAGTGGGAGATGGGAGGAACTTGGAGGGTTGACATCCACGGGGAAAAAAGTGTATACATAGATAGTTGCCGTAACAGTGGCCTATGGAATACCTCCAGAAAGCATTTCAGACGACACACGTACACGATAATTCCCAAACTCAAGATCCATGATCAACAAAATCCATCAGCATCCTTCGGATCGGTTCCCCCCGCCGTCGATGGTATGGTAACGAGGTACGGATATATAGCATCAATCCCGCCCCGTTCATACATGCTTCCATGGGTGTGTAGGCCTTGAGATCATTCGGAGCGTCGTGTACACAAAACGGACTTGGACATTCCATAATCCATTTTGCTGGTTAACTCCGTGGGATTTCCACCGTCGCATCCAGCCCTTCAAGCATCACCAGCACCTTCCTATATATAGATGTTGCCAGCGGCAAGATCGGTGCCAACAAAGACAAGATAGACGGGTGCAAGAATACATTTGAAAACTGATGTTCTCGTAGCCCCAGTCACACTATGTAATCGGGGAAAAGAAATTATAATGGCTAAGGCCTGCACCTCGCTCTATGAACGTGGAGCCTGAGACCTCGAGATGCATGAGCACAAGTTGACTTGTTGATTTCTCTCAGCCTCTGGGAATCCGGCCCCTCAGCTTTTGGGTCATTTTAGCTTAGCGATGGAGCGCTTGGAGATTGGTCGCGTGAATGGGTGAATGGGCTCTCCGATGATCGTATTTGTATGACGTACAGAAAACCCGTGGCTTGAAACACACATCTTTCCCGTCCCTTGTTCGTCGACGAAGGTGGAGCCCTCCATAAGTTCGCACCGTTCTAGGCACCCCCGTGTATGAATCCTTGGAATCGGTCCGGGGTTGCATGTAAAGGCCTTTGTTTCAAACGTGGAACGAACGAACGAACTTGGGGATTCTTGTAGTGCCGAGCTGCCGTCCTGGCTGCGTATGTGGGCAAGTTGGGACTCCCTGGCCTAGCGACCACTACGCGGCCAAGTCCTCGATGTTCCCATGTTAGCTTTCATTATACCTCGTCCAATGTACCGCAGTCGTCCAGTGAGCTAGTTAGCCTCGCTCGAGTTTCTAATTCTCCTTCTCGCCTCTCCATCTTTTTGGTTTGTCCTTTACTCAGATTCTGGTCCTTGCGATTAGCACGACATGTGCAGCGACGGCAGCTGGTACTTCTCCGCTGGCTCGACGGGAGAATATGGTTACTGAAAATTCTCGGCGAGGGGCTGTAACCCGACCCTGGTTAACCGCAAGTTGGGTGTGTGATGACCAGGGTTACAGTTTGCGGACTAGTGTACGATGACGATAGGTGGAAGGTGACGGAGTCGCATGACCGCTGAGAGGAAACGACACCTCCGCGAAAGAATTTTCCTTCACACCCCTACTGGTTTACCCTGAACGTCCGAGCCTGCGTGTGGGAGGATAGAACGGTTTGGATCAGCGGCGGCTTCGGCGGTGATGGGTGAAAGTAGCGTTCACCAGAACTGAGAGACCAAAAAAAACTGTCGTCGGGCGAGCCTCAAGGGGATCGTGATCACGTACGTGTACCCGCGCGAGAGCGCAGTGTGCCTCACAGCCGTCTTTGATCCTGGCAACCGAACGCAACGACCCGCGACCATGTGGGAGGGACTGGTGCCAAACCAGTATGACATCGAGACCCGACCTCAAGTAAAAAAACAAATAGGTAGAACCGTTATGATGCTAGAGTATAAGATTCAATACTTACCCAGTACGTGGTGCGGCGATGCTTCTAGTATAGTGGTGTGTTTCAGCCTTCGAGCTTCAGGTCCTCAGGATCCTGGTGCTTGTCTACATAATGCACATACTACTATTGCATGGTAGCTACCGCTGCGACACAACAAGGTTCAAACTACGAATTTGGACTCGTTATCCAGGCAATCAAGCCAGCGGTGCAACGCAACATAGCTCGGTCACCAACCACGGCGATTGAATATTGATCCACGCCCTACAAACGTTTGTAGAATCGGGGAACGACACCCCCACCCCGCAACTCTCTCACATGAGGAGGGTCACATGCGTGCTTCTCAGGTGAGTTCACCTTCGGGGGATCTTTGGCACCTACCGAGGACGGATGATGCCACATCCACCCAGATTCAGAGAGCCGTGCAAGAACTGCTTGCATAAACTTCACCCACCATCACCGTTATCACCGTCCCCGTAGCTCAGGCCACTACTCCAGGTCTATCTTTCTCGACCAATGAGTCCATTTTCCATGGCACTATCCCCGATATACCGATATGTATGTCACCGTCTGCGTCGATTGGAAGTATTCGTACGCAGGCCGATGTGTTGCGAACGAAGAGTAAACGAGTCGCGTCATATGTGACGCACTTCGTTGTACTGGCGCTAGGTATGGATGGATATATTGCACACGTTCTCCATACTGATCCTATACATTGGCATGAGAGTAGCTCATGGTTAAGAGCCTGGGAATGGCCCAGGCCTTCCGCAAGCACGCCGAGAAGAAGAGCCATGGAGTGGAAACGAGTTGACCTTCATAATGGTCCATTTGTGTGGGAAGAGGTGATGGTAGTGGCGCGGGGTCGGTGCTTGTGTGCGTAGCATGCCAGAGCAGCGCGTGGATGATGACACTGAGTCTAGCCACTCCTACAGAACGCCACATGTCACAATACGTCGTTCGTCACCATCGCGATCGTTGGCCAGCTGAGCGCACCTGACTTGCTTCCAGATCCGAAGTTCATACTTATCTATGCTTCCGTTCCAGTATGAAGTTCTAGAGTCCAACCGAGTCTCGTGATGGTAGTCGTCGACATGCTCTCACTCGAGGAAGTAGAACAGCCAGCCACTCCCAACTCAGCGATCCAAAGGAACTACTCTCGATGGTAAGTTGAAATGGAGAGAGTATAGAATCTATGGAAACTCATACTCTGAACCTCGTATCCACAGGTGAAATCAAAGTTCTTCGTCACGAAGATCGCGTTTTTGTCCGATCAATGGTCATAAGGGGACCTACATGGTGTGTGCATGTGTGTGGTTGTGATCCAGGGATCCGCGACATTGATAAGTGGAATCAGAACAACCCTCAGTGCAGAAATTATATCGAAAGGCATTCCTCGTGGTGGTTGCAGTAGCATAAGGCCAGGACGCAGAGTTTAGCGATATGTAGAAGCAGGAAAGATGGGGATAAAGGCTCGCGCGTGTTCTTCGGTGAGAATCGCCTTCATTTTGGGGTCATGCCGGACTCGATAGGATGGAGCGGAACGCCGCTGTTGCGTGTAGAGAAGCAACAAGGCAGCACGAAACCAACAGAGCCCGCATTATGATGTTTGTTCCCAATTTTCAGGAATCGAGGCTAGCGTGACCTCTAAAAAAAGCCACGGGCGACGAGTGCCTCAAACAGTCTGAGGAACACACGCACACGGGTGGGCCGTGGTTAGTTTGAGCTCAAAAAAGGTCGGCTCCCGTTACACGAGTGTAAGCCAAGTACTGACGAAATGACAATCATAATGCCACGTGTCAGCCACGAACTGGAAAGGTTTGACCAACTGATATCAAGGTTTTGCGGTGGCGAGACTTGTCTTCCTATGTGTGGGACTGCAAGCCGTAATTGGTTGCTTATTTAAATTGTTTGAGTAGGTACGTTTTGGACTCAACACGAGGAACTTACCCTCCACTAGCCAAGATAAAGGGTACGAGTGAGAGATACGAGTAGTGGCCAAGGTATGAAATGCTGACGAGACGGAACGGATCTCGCAAGCAAGGATAAGAGACACCCAGGCTATGGTCGTAACCTCGTCACCATAGGGTGGTGCGAACCTGATCGTATGGTCTTGAATGTGAAAGACTGGGGCGTACTTGGTTGATTCAGTCATGGGAGGGCAATAGTGTACCGTGAATTTGGGCTGCAGGCCTAATTAACCGGTGAATTTGCAACGGCAACCCAAGTGTCCTAGCTCAACTGCCCCCCGACACGTCACGTGACAAATTAGTGGCAAAAAGCATTTCCTGTTTTGGTAATGTACAGTGCATCATGGGCTCGGATTGCCTTCATGACAAAGGCCAAGTACTCAGCTTATGCATTATGCCCCAATCCCACCCAAATTCATATGAGAATGGTGAGATCCACACACTGGAAAATTCCTGGATGCTGTCAATCTACATTTTTTGTTGATTTGAGCTTCGGTCCATAGATACTAAGTACATATAAATTTATTGTACTGCATTATAATGCTATACCAAGATTAATCCGTTGTTGAGAAGTAGATTGTCGTCAAGATGTGGGGTGACGAGTGACCCATTGAGGTGAAGTGGTGGGGTGTGGCTGAGGCTGGGTGGTGTGTGGTCAAAGGCAGGGCTGCAGCGGCAGCATATGCCATATCGTTGGCTGTGTGGCTCGTTGTCATCGTCTTCCGGGTGCCGGTCATCGTCCTCGGCGGTCGCTAGTCACCATTGTCGCCGTCTGCACTCGGATGTGAGTGGTTGTCGCGGCAGTACTCAAGATGCGATGCGCTGATGATACTATGAAGAAAAAAACCCCACTCGCTGACTAAATGATCTTCTGTATTCGGAAAGCCGCCGATCCATCACGTGACATGTCGGGGGGCGGTTGAGCTAGGACAGCTCGGCAACCCGAAGCCCCAAATTAACCCATGCAAATTAACGTTAATTAGCAATGCCACTACTTGACTAGAAATCTGGTGAAAACAGAGTGATTTAGTAGATCTACTCCCATTCATCCCATGCAGAGGTGCTAGGAACAACCTGGGAAGATGATGGGGTGGGGGAAGAGTCTGAAAATGATACATTGGGCTGCTGGGGTTGCCTTGGATCTGAAGTAATAATGTCCCGCAGCCAGGGTGACCTAAGGTCAATTCCATCACACCCAGCTAGTGTAAATCTCTCTCCTGGAGTGCTGTGAAAGTCCTCTGCAAGACCATAGGGTCCATTCAGCCATGATATCTCGTCAACATCATCAGAACCCGGGTTGACATCTGAGACGGAGGGGTTCACAGGATGGAGTAATGAGCTATGAGTCTCAGTGATATAGGAAGTCACTATTGGTTATCTACCTAATGAGCTATGAGTCTACAGCACATCAGTAGGTAGTAATGAAGGGTAAGGATAGTGTAGCTCACCTCAGTGATATAGGAAGTCACTGAGGTGCGAAGGAGTGCGTATGAAAATTTACTAGGGTGATTATATAAGCAGATGTCCGTAGTCTCTACTAAGGTAAACCTAAATATCCAACACTCCCCCTCACTTCGGACGGAGTCCAAGTGCCAAAGTGAAGTGTTTAGCTTTAGTATGAGATAAGGCCTTAGTAAGGCATTTCGGAGGTAGGACAATAAATGAGATGAAAAGAGCGATTTTCGACAGCAAAACAAATGAAATGGTATCTTATGTCAATATGCTTGGTACGAGCATGATAGCTACCATCCTTCGTGAGGGCAATTGCAGCTTGACTGTCCGAATGGAGTGGGAGTGGGTGCTCGAGAGGGCGGAAGACCTCTCCGATGAGTCGTCATAGCCATAAACCTTCTTTTGCTGCATGGGTAGCAGCCACGTACTCAGCTTCGGCAGTGGAAAGTGTAACGAGTTCCTGTTTCTGAGATGTCCAGCTGATAGCACCACCATCGAGTAGGTACACATAGCCACTGATGGCATGCCGGTGTTCCTGTGTGGCTCCGTCAGCATCAGTATAGCCTACGAGGCCACTTTCGGTGATGCCGAATGTCAGTGCAAAGGATTTGGTACCAGCCAGGTACCTATATATTTGTTTTACGGCTTCCCAATGAGCTACTCCGGGTGCATTATTGAACTGTGCGACTGTGGAAACAGCAAATGCGATGTCCGGACGGGTTCCAACTGTCAGATGCATCAGGGATCCGACAGCAGCACGGTAGGGAACATTTTTCATATGCGTGGCTTCTGCGACAGACTTCGGGGACTGGTCATGCGAGAGTTTCAGCCTGGGATCCATTGGGACAGTGGCAGGTTTGGAGTTGGCGAGGTTATACTCAGCCAAGATGGCTTCTGTGTATGTCTGCTGCGAGAGAGAGATGGTTCGAGCATTTCGATCACGGGTTACCTGCATTCCGAGTAGCCAGCTAATTGGTCCTAGATCTGAGATCTTATAGCGTGCTGAAACTTCTTGTTTGAACGAGCGAATGAGTTCGGGAGAGCTACCAGTGACTGTACAGTCGTCGATGTGGCTGGCAAGCACGAGTATGTCATGCCCAATCTCGCCATAGAAGATTCCCCAGTCCGCATGTGCATGGTTGAGTCCGAGCTCATTGAGTGACTTACTGAGCTCCTGGTACCACCTTAGCGCTCCCTGTTTGGAGCCGTACAGGGCAACATTCAGCTTTCTGACTGGTTGGGTGAACTTCCCATCCGTGGCGTAGCCTTCTGGGAGCTGCATGTAGATATCTTCGCCCTCACCGAGTTTACCATTAAGGAAGGCTGAGTGGAAGTTGAAGACTTCGATGTCCCAGTCATTGCGAGCAGCAATAGCGAGAACAGTACATAGGGATGACAGTTGAGCGATGGGGGCATAGGTATCTTCGTAATCGATCCCCTGGACCTGCGAGTAACCTTTCACAACAAGTCGTGCTTTATACTTCTCAATTTTGCCTGAAGCGTTCCATTTGATCTTGAAGCCCAGTGAGAAACGGACCTAGCCGTAGCAATGTATAAGTAGTCCTTCGTATGCCATAGATGGGAGATGCCCCGCATAGAAAATGGGCGTCTCCATAGGTGCTTTTCATATGTGAGTGTACTCGTATGTAGTCTGTGCTATGCCATAGTTTTTCATAGGTTTACATAGGTTGCTTTCTTGCCTCTCGTTCCTCTTCGAATTTCTATGCTATTATATGCCGAGCTATGTCATCTTATGGTTGCAGAAGCAGCTATGCATTGATATGTACGTATATACATTCATGCTCATCTGTTTGCACTCGCTGCTTCCCCTCCCCTCCTCCCGCTTCCCCCTCTGCCCGGCTGCTTCCTGCTCTCTGCTCTCCACCCCTCCATCAATGCAAGTTGCTCCCCCTGCTCCCCCTGCTCCCTGCTCCCTTTCCACCCCTTCGTTATGATGATGTGATGCGATGTGAGACCGTGCGATGCGAGACAAGACAAGACTGTGCGATACGAGACGAGACCGTGCGATGCAATGCGAGACGAGACCATGCGGGACGAGACGAGACCATGCGAGATGGGACAAGACCATGCGAGACGAGATGATGCGGGACGAGACCATGCGAGACGAGACGGTGCGAGACGAGACGATGCAAGACAAGACGGTGCGAGACAAGACGGTGCGAGACAAGACGGTGCGAGATGGGACAACTCCTGTGAAGTGCAGAACAAGGGGACAGTCAGAGAGCGACACTATACGAGACACATAAAATGAAATGTCATACAGCTAGTGCATAGGAAGACCTGAGAACTTTGCGATAATGTTCATCGTCCCGTTTGTCCACACGCTGCCAGTAATCTGTAAAGGTTCTCGTTAGTCTCGGATTACCCGCAGTGTACCACCTACCAGTTGCTTGACCTCGTTCTTATACTTCTGTATGCATAACTTAGATGGTCGTGTACTTGATAGATAAGTATATTTACTTACTGTCTTCGCCTCCTCAGGCAAGGCATCCCAATACGCGTTGAACTCCTCTAATGAACCGCCGACTTGTTTCTGGTAATGATGCATGCATAACGTCCTAAGAGGTTTGCGCAGTTAGCCATAAGACGTCTTGATCATAGCACTTACCTTGCACTCTTATTCGACGGGGGACGCCATGTCTTCTTCTCGCCTCCCATCGATGCTTGCGTTGCGATCACATTAGCTGCTGTACCCAGGATCGTTGTCAGTCAGGTCTCGACGTGAGCGGCGGACATACCTGTGAGGTTTGTACCCCCTCCAACGCTCTTCTTGCCTGCCGTCGATGCTTGCATTGGTATCACGTTAGCTGCCATACCTAGAATCATTGTCAGTAGGGTCTCGACATGAACAGAAGACATACCTGTGAGGTTTGTACCCCCTGCGATGCTTGCAGGATGGATTTGGTATCGCTGGTCTTTCAATTCGGATGAGGGAGTAATGTTCCTTCCCTCCACAACTGGGGACGGCATGTTTAATGATTGTTGTGACGGATATGTATCGTGCATATCGACGGGAGGCTGTGTGGGGCATACTGACAGCCTACAAGGCTGTTAGCAAGTATATACAAAGGAATCTACACTTACAGAGAGTCGCAGTTGGTTACCTCCAGTGGTACACTCGATGATTCTTGTGGCGGACACACGTCAACAGGAAGCTGCGTGTGTGGTACTGATAATCTACAAGGACAATTAGTATGTATATATAAATGGACGTACACTTACAGAGGGTTCTTGATGAGCGCCGAAGATATCTTGAACCCTCCATCACCTTGTCCGATCGCACCCGTATCTGGTGCAGTAGGCCCACCTAAAAAAATTAGTACGTTCATTATCACACACGTACACTCTTGCCTGGCATGGTAGCCGAATCGTGGCCATCTGGGGGGCTGTCAGTGTTGGACATTGCGTGGTGTGAATCTACCAGCGCTGGGCTGGATTGCGTGAAGGGTCCAAGTAAAGAAGAACTTTGCATTAAACTTGAAGCGGTGGTTGACGTAGACGCGCTTGACAGATCGCCTGATCCATCAACAGGGAGGTTGTCGCTAACGTCTTGATCCCCATTGTCTGGAGATCGCGACCCCAGACGAAGTCTCGCGCGCTTGAGTGTGGGCGACACAGTACGACCTACTGTTGTCTCTATCTTCACCTTGCGCTTCATGGAGTTCACAGTCTTCTCATCTGACTTGTTTGTGAACCATGTTTGTTTGAAAGACGGGTAGTGCCTCTTAGCGAGCATGTCACTCTTCCACGAGTCAGCGCATAGGTTTAGTTCTGGAAAAGCTCGTGTGATCTCGATGCGGAACGTATTCTTGACCATCAAGGGCATAGATGCCCAAGTCGTTTGATCATCGATGGCCCCGTGCTTGCGGAATCCGTGCCAGATGCCTCGCATCGCCTGCAGTATATGAGTAACTCTTGTATTTGGAAGCGGGCGCCCAGTATCGTCCTCGAGAAATGAAGTCTGCAGGTTTGAGTGTTGTCCTTCAGGAGTGGTACACCACCCTTTCCATTCTTCTTCGGTCCATGAACGAGTTTTCGGATAATCGGTGTGGTTAAGCTGAGGGAGAGGGTCTGCATTTATAAGTGGCATGGTGGCGATGGGGGCTGGTCGTAGTACGGTCTTGATGGCACAATCGTCTTGTGGTGTGCATGAATCAGGCCCGATGACGGTGAGTTGCGCGACCAAAGTATTATATGCATTCCTAGAACACAAGTAGCGTCAGTCATCTAAACAAAATGGACCACTTACTGAACAGCATTCCGTTCCGCCCTAAGCGATACATTCTCCACCTGAAGTTTGTTGATAGTCTCCTTGAGGTACTGAAGGTCGGGCTAAAACAATGCTGATTGACTGCAGACGAACCGTAATGCAACCACTTACCTTGGACGACATCTCAGCGATGCCTTGGTTGAAAGCCAGAAGTGGAGAATTGCTGGCCTGCATCTGTAAGATACTTGATAAGTTTACTCAACCGAATAGATCTGATTGTGCCTGGTATGCTGGTCCTTGGGATATCTGTTGATTACCGCCCCATGATGAGACGGCGGCATCGGGTGTTGGAGTCAGGATCTGGCTACTGCTACAGGTAAAGAGATTGTTGCTATGGGCACTAAATGGGTCGTCCAGAGACCCTGAGCGAAAAAGAGAGGAACTCTGTCCATCCGAAAACACTGGAAATGACATAGGGGTGGAGGACATGGTGGGCAGAACAGAAGGGTATATTTGTCGTTGTTTGTCACGTCCCGCTGAGATTTCTCTCTAAGTCCAAATCCATCTTGGGCTTTGCTTCAGGCACGGTGATAATGTCTAACGAAACCAACAATGCGACGGTCAAGCTACTAGAAAATGTCATCATCTTCGAAGTCGATAATATCCTGCAAGGGTGGCCCGCATACGTCATCAACTTTACTCCTCAAGACACGAGTCCACATGTACTAACCATTACATTATTTCCTTTGTCACTTAACCATTATCCTACAGAAAATTATCCTACACCTGAAGAATCCATCGAAGTGTGTTACCATGGACTCAGATGATGAAGACAGAGATCCAGGAGCCCCTCCCAGTGAATATAGTAAGTCTTGTACCATGCATATACTCACCCTTTTGATCGAGACACAGGGAAATTGACAACCAACATCGATGCAAGGGTTTTCGTCCCCAAGCCACGGTATGTTATATGCGTGATTGTTTCTTAATCTCACGTGTGCAGCTACGATGGCTCTAAACCACTGATCGAAAATACTGATGAAAATGCTGAGGACGCAGAATCCTCTGACGACGCCAAGGAGACATCTTCTGATGATGAGAAGACTCCTGTCAATGCGATCCCGGTCAACCTTTGTGGCGTTCCAAAGGACACCATTCCTATGAAGCGCAAGACCTTCGACCCGAACTGGCCCCCTCGTTGGCCTCGTGCGTTCCGGCATATCTCACAGAATAGTTCCATCGCGAATTATGAAGCGTTCATGACGTTCCCAGCTGCAGTTAAGCGTGAGGAAGGTACCTGTGGTGGTCCGGACAATAAGATCAACGAAGGTGAATGCACCGTGAAAAATTGATGTTGTTGCTAGATGTATTTTTTCTGTCGCACTGTGATGTACTTTTACTATTCATAATGCAAGTTTATTTCATGGGTAATACGAGAGCTTTGTTCCAAGAAAACTGTATGAAGTGAGGAACTATATACGTAGGTCTACTCGTCATTGTTTTCCTCCATACCAAAGTGTGCAATCTCCATGCCGGTCTTCTCGACTAAGAAATACCTATCCTCCGGTACTCCGTTTACCACAGGATGGTGGGGAACCATTGCGACGACTGCCTGAATTGAGGAGATCTTTACGACCTGCAAACTTGCCTCACCAAGTTTTGTGCAGGAAGCTAGGACACCATAGGAATTGTCGAGCAAGCGAGGATGGGGATGGGAATATAGTGTGACAAGGGCGATGTCATCAAATTGAAGGTGACCTGGGGTGTCTTCGTCATCGTCGTCGTCGTCAGAAAAGTAGCCAGCGGCCTTGACGACCAACCTTGCAAAGCACCGTACTTCTGCAATACGAACTGTACTGTTAATGATGACCTTTATTTTACCATCAGCAACTAGATGAATACTGAAAAAACCAGACGTACTTTAACATTGCGAGCCATTCGTATGTCCTCCGGGGCCCTCTGCAGCTCTTGGAATTCTGACCGGGCAATCTGACCATTGGGCAGCCGAAGACGTGCCCAACGACGTACTTTGGGTGGTGGAGCAGTCCAAGGTACCCTGCAATAGCTCGTGCATCTTCTCCTCGTAGTGTGATAGGTTTTCTGTCACGTTTGGCAAGAAGAACATAGCCGTTTTGAAGGTCGGCAGATGCATGTGGGTTTGCATTTTCGGGGGGGTCAAGATGTGGGATCATCGCCTTCAGAGCGTTAACTTGGCAGCGTCGGATGCCCTGTTGAGCAAGATTGGAGAAGGGATCGGATGGCTGGCGGATTTCTTGACCGAGGTTGCCAATGGTTCTCTCCATTGTCCACTGAGAGGAGCAAATTGGAGAGCCAACGCATGCTGCTTCGGAAGCGAGATGACAAACGAGATGTACACACGGTCTAATCATTGCAATACGGTCAACACGCCGCTGATAGAATATCTGTTCGAACTCAGGTTCCCATTGACTGAGGAGACGACAGGCAAGTTGGAGTTGAGCTGGAGTGATGCTGTACTGCGACATGATGCGGAGGCCAGCGACAAATTTGCAAAAGTTTCTCCACGGTACTTCGGGCAAGATACCGTAGAGCAGTGCCAGGCACAAGCAATATATCCAGGTTATATATTCGGTTGCCTTGTACCATGAGTTCGAGTGTAGGCTCGGATCCCGAGGGGCAACGTCAAATGAGCCAGGTAGATACATTTTGCAGGCAGCGACAGCGCGTCCGTGGGCTTCCCAGGTAGTGTTGTCCTTGAGAACAGCCCAAGTCCAGCTGTTTTGATTGTCACTCACTGCACAGTCGAGCGTACCCCGCCAAAGGTCGAGCCAGAGCGCGGCCATATTTGCGCCGCTCAGATGCATCATTTCGGACGAAAAAATCTCTGGTATACCTTGAATAAGCTCTGGCTGGAGGCCGAGCAAGATGCTTGGGCCCACAATGCCAGTCTCGAGGCGTCGTGCCTCGTACATACGCTGTGTTCGGGAGCCGAGAAGATAGGTTAATTGCTCAATATAGCTGTGTGAATTGCCTGGCCCGATGCTGCAAATATCGACATCAGGGTGGTCGCATCCAGGTACATTGTAGTTGTCTGGCTTGAGTATGATGGGGTAATACTGCGATGCTCCTGGTTTACGACGGCCTTTCATCAGGCAGAGCATCCGACAGCCGTTCTTTCCTTGGTGGCCAACAAAATTACTTAATGTCAGCAGTCCCAGTCCGTCAGCGCATGCGAGAAACAAGAAGAGGCACGAGATGAAATCGTGGTCATGTGAGGCATCCCAGATGCGAAGGCCCTCGTGCTGCACAGCTGACAGGTGATGTAACCCCGGGAACAGGAACGAGTCGATGATCTTTGGCTTCTTGGGACCAGGGATAATTGCGCCGGGAAGAACGTGCTTCTTTTTGTAGCGATGGTCAGGTGAAAGCTCTAAGACAATCCATATATAGATCCAGCAGTTGGACTCCTTGCTGTCGTATAACTGTGTGCCATCGATTGAAATCATAAGCAGGGTGTCGTCTGGTTGGATCTTGTTTTGTGCGACCGCACTCAGGTAAGAGTAGCCACAGAAGACATTGTTGTATGTATCCACTAGGCCATTATTGTTCTGGAGTTCTTGAAAAATCTTTCGTGTGCGCTTGCATCGATATTGCATCTTCTCAGCACTCTCAGGGTGTCGCCAGAGTGACTGAAGCTGTGGTGCAATCGGGATCGTATGGAAAATGGCACGAGGATGCTTGATCCTGCTGTCACTTCTGCGCAACTTGACTTGGTCGTAGCGTGGCTCGTCGCACTCTGGGCATGTGTTGAGATTGGAGAAAGGGCCTACGTACGCCACACAGGAATTGATACACATATTATTGACTATAGATGTGACTCCGCTGAGGTTGGAGAGGATACGCTTTGTCTGGTGAAAGCTCGGAAGCTCGGCATCTGGGAAGCATTTCCAGATGGCCTGCTGAATCTTTTCATATGTAGCTTCAGAAGAGTGTTCTAGGGCAATGAACATCGAAAGTGTGAGCTCGGTGTACCGGTCATCCATGCGGAGGGGTTCCTTGGGTGGATTACGAAGCCGGCCGAGATCTTCACCCGTTAGACCGATCCCGTCGTCGAGTGACGCATTCCGGATGGCTTGTATGAAGCCCATGCTCCGCTGGAGTTTTGGCAGGCGGGCCGTGCTTGTGAGCTCCTCCAAGTTGAGGTTGGAAAGAGGGGCAGAGCGTGTGGGAGGGGGTGGGTTGTTGGTGGGTGCGTCTGGTGGTGGGTTTCTGTTGGGTAGATATCGAGGGTTGTCGTGAGCTGGATCTACCGGCAGGTCGTTGTCGGATGGATATATAGGTTGGTTGTCAGCTGGCAGATCGTCATTGGGCAGATACATCGGGTGGTCGTCAGCTGGCAGGTCGTCATTGGGTGGTCCCGCTGGCAGACCATTGTTGGATGGATCTACAGTATAAGTATATTTCCAGATGACATACCTTCGGCAGAGTCCTCCCCAGGTGTCTAGCTAGTTCCTGAAACTAGAATAAGTACCATTTATGAAGTATACTTACCGGTGAGCTATGTGGTAACGTGCGTGGACGCTTTCCAATGCTAGCATCGCTGGAAACCCCATTCGTCCGCTTGCCAGAAGAGTTGGCAGAAGAACCGGTGAAGGTAGGCAGAAACTCGCGAAACGAGTCTGACCATGCAGCGAGCCGTATGGCCTCGACCTTGACCTCCGCTGCCTCACGCAGATGTCGGCGCCAGGTATTGGGGGTGTTCAGTTGACGTCGTATTCCCTTGCAGTACTTGCGGCAAACACACCACAGCTGGTTCGTGTCTGGGGCCATGGTTGTATTGCAGAGAGGCTGGTAAGATCAGGCCTTACTGAGTGTCACGTACATTGTTAGAATTGCACGGCAATGCATCGATTGCATCGTCCCAGAGACGCAGGAGAGTGGAATGATATTTGCATTCAACGGTCGAAAACAATAGGATTGAAGGACACAGAATACTATGTGTATCTAGTGACGCGTAGTCACATAGTCACACATACCGGTGCATACAAAACATAGTCTCTTCATATACCTGGCTACATCTAGATAGGTCCGATTTTCACTGGGCTTGAAGACCCACTTGCAGCCAACGACGTTTGCTCCGGTGGGGCATTCGACGACATCCCAGGTGCGAGCGGCTTCGAGGCTCTTCAGTTCAGCATTGATGGCAGCTTCCCAGCTCGGCCAGTCTGCTCGTGCCCATTGAAGAATTCAATATAAATGGGCTAGGGGGGGATCTAATAGGCTAGCTTGTAGTCCTGGGGACTCTGCCTGGGGAAGAGGACTGTAGAGAAATGAAACTAGAAATGAAACTGGGAACACTTAGCTGAAACTGACTGAAAACTCTCAACCACACCACCCTAGGACTCCCCTAGGGATGCCCTGGCCTCACTCTCAAGGACAGAAGCAACAAGAAGCTGCCACAGGCTGGTCTCACCAGCCTGTGCTCTCCAGCCTCTATGGTAGTGATTGTTGTGTAACTCATACAAACTCGAGTTGAAGTCCCAACTTTGCTTACTAAGCAGCCACTCGCCTCGCACCTAAGTCCCAATCCCAATTACAATACGGGGATCTAGCCCCTTAGAAAAACAAAACAAGCCTCAACCACTCCATACCTAGTCCACACCCTGGTAGGGAGCTAGCCTTCCCTACATCCGAGGGGGTCTTCAAATCTTGACTGTCCTCAGTCACTTCCCATACCAGGGACTTAGGTAGAGGGGAAGGAAGGGGGAGGACAGGGCCTCGCAACTTATCCAGCATCCAGTTGAGGGCTCAGAAGGTGGCTCGAAGCCAAATCAAAGGGGTCGAGGGTCATGAGCAGGCTTGGGCTGCTGTCGAAGGGGTCGAGGGGAGGCTCAAGGGGAGGCTCGAAGCCTCTTCGAAGGGGGTAGAGGTGCACAAGTGGACTTGGGCCGCTGTTGACGAGCTTGAGGGGGGGCCTCGAAGCTTCTATATGTACCTAAAAAAAACGAAACTATCAGATGTGTATATGTAGACTTTGTGCACTCGAGGTGCCTTCAGTAGCTCGAATCTGTCCTTTAGACAGTCGACTACAAGTATGACATATAACATAAACTAAAGCAAACCTATCCCCCTCTTCGAAGGGGGAAACGAGGGTAGTAGCCTCCCTTGAGGGCTACTTCGAAGCTTCGAATCAAATACTGTAAAATTAGTCAGTAGGGTATGTACCTCTTGCACCCTTAGTGCGCTCTCATCCTTGTAAGGCCCTTGAGGCCAGTTAGCAGCTCGTACAAACTAATGTATGTACTAAAATGAAAATAAACTTGTAAAGGCGCACCGAGTATCCACTATGCATCTTTACTTCGATCCCTGCCTTGAATCAGGTAGCTGACACTGTCAGGACAGCACTTGAGGGGTTACTCGAGGCTGCCCCACTCCTCGAAGGTTCGCTCGAGCCTTGGGCTCACAACCGAGGGCTTCTCTCGAAATATATATATATATATATATACCTCATGTCTCTTGACCTTCGACAGGGTTTGTCGACCTTTGATTATCCTAGTATCGAGTAGTAGTGAATAAAACGAAACAAAAATAGAAATGGAACACTTGGGCCTTCGAGCTCGAAGGGACGAGCTCATATCTGTATATACTACGGGGGCTTGCTTTGGCACTTCCTTACTCTCGTCCGCTGTCCCAGGCTCGTAGGCACTTGCTGTGGGCTCATGAAGACTGTCAAAGTAAAATAAACCACTGAAAAATAAAAGAAAACCGGTGGGTGGGCCTTCGAGCCCACTGGTAGGTGGCTGCCTCATGGCCCTCGTGCATTCATCCCAAGACTTCAGTTTGCTGCTTCGAACCAACACTAGGCCATAGGGCCCTCATACTATACCTGGGTATCCCCCTTCGAAAGTACAACCTGGGTGGTGGGCGCCCTTGTCCTTCTCGCATCCTCGCCCTACCGCTCGATGACCAACTGTGAATGCAGGCCCTCGAGCGAGAGTAAGGGTCTGATGGGACAAGGCTGGGTTGCAGAATCGAAGTGGGGTCTCGAAGTGGCTCACTGCTCCAGGAGGTGTCTTCTAGACAAGACCGAGACACCTCTCCACTGGAGTACTCCAATCGAGCCTCGAGGGGGTCTCGTGCTCACTGCTCTCCTCGAAGACCTTCAGGAACTCTAAACCGACATAACAATGAGTAAAAACATCTAGGAGAAACATAAAAACATGTAGGGAATACTCGGGTCTTGCCCCAAGTGCCAGGTGGGGCCCTGGGCTTCGCTTCAGCTCGATCCCCAGCCTCGTAGCCTTGAATACTTGATGAGGCACTCCATATAGCCTAGGATAGAGGAACCATAGGTCAGCTGCACACAAACACGAGTGGGAATACATGTGAACAGGCCCATTGCATGAGCAAGGGCCTTCTCGCAACCTTCGAACCTCGCCTTCAAAGCAGAGAGGTGTCTTCTTCCTCATACATGGCATCTGGGGTGTCCTGACTGTTGAGGTGGCCTTCTTGGTCGGTTGTTGACTGCTGGAAGTCGCCATAGACTCGACAGTAGTGCTCCACCCACTAAGGTGGGGAGCCTTGACCTGTAGTATCAGTTCTTCACCTTCAGAACACTGTACCTTGTCTGCATATACTTCATAGCCTTGAAATAGACAGCTCTCGGACTCGTAGGATGAACCAGCATAAATTTTCATTGCTGCATCATTGTGGTTGAGAGACACAAGTGGACGCGTGGCCTTGACACGTAGCGCTGTGGCACGAACTTGCTTAGTCAGCTGACTAAGCTCTCCTGGACTTGTAGTGCAAGTCTCTACACCAAGACTTCGAGTCCATCCCTGCCACAAATATATCAGTAAAATTGCCAAATTGCTCGACCTACCACTGCAGTGAGCTATCCAAAACCCTGGTAAGAGCTCCTTGATCCTCTGAGTGACTGTTTTTAGGGTTTTTCTTCGACTTTTCACTTCTGGTGGCTTCCTTCGAGCCACCACCCTCGATCTCGCTTCAATCTCGGCTTCAGACTTGATTTCTTCAATCTCGAAACTTCCTGCTTGCTGTAGGACCTCGCATGGGTCTTCCCTTGGTTCTGGTAGGGGCTTGTGTGCTTCGAGGGCGTCAACTGCAGCCTCATCTGGTTGCTCGTCTGTGTCTGGTTCATCTTTGGCATCCCGAGGCTCGTTGAGAGAGTTCTGAGGTGGGATATCAGCATAGGGTGAGGATGGAGATTGGAAATACTTGGTTTGGGGGGCAGGTATGTCTCCCATCACTTCTGTTGTATCGAGCTTGACTGAAACCTTCATCCCTAGTAATTCTCCTTCATTTTGCACCTCCGGCTTCCCTACCACCCTTGTACCCTGTAGACCAATTGTTAGCAACTGATTTTCCATCCTTGGAGTGACCTGTAAGTCTTCGAAGGTAGCCTTGTGTTGCCCTTCGACAGGGGATGAATGGCTTGGCTCTGCTGTCACCACCTCGACACCATCCACTTCGAGAAGCTGACCTCTCAAGTCGTCCTCTGGCACCTTCGAGGGCATAAAAGAGTCCTGAAGAGTCTCAGTTAGTGAGTAAGTTTCGAGCGAGGCAGAACAGGGAAACTTCGAGGCACTCGGGCCTGGCCTTGCTGCCCTCTCCCTCTCGCTGCATTCCTCCTGAGCCCTCGTGGCTCTCAGCTCTTGCACCATGGCTTCGTACTGGGCCTCTTGAGCCCTCTGCTGGTCCCTATCATAGCATGCTTGCCTCGACTCAAAGCAGTATCCTTCCTCGAGCAACCCTTCTGCCTCTCGAGTGACCTGGCATGTGGGCCATGGGTCATCTGCATAGCGCCTTCGATCATTCCACTCCAGCCTTTGAAGAATCTCGCATTGAAACCCTCGATCAAAGCCTTCGAGGTAAAGGTCGTCTTTCTCAATGCTCGAAAGTTGGTTCGTGACTCGAAGATGTGTCGCAACCTTGGTAAAGCATAACTGGTAATCAAGTAGGGCTTCGAGTGAGTCTATCTTGACCTTCTTTTGCTCGTCCACTAGGTCGTAGAGGTTGTACTTCGAATACCGAGCTGGAGGTGACCTAAACTGCAAGTGAAGTCGAGATGCGTCAGTAACAAAATCAGCCCAGTCTCTTTCAGCATGGATTAAGCTTCTCCATCTCTCGAACTTGTCAATGCCAAGGTACCAGATGGCCCATTGAGCCCAAACTTGATCTTCGAAGCAGCCGGCTTCCATGCAGAGGCTTCGAACATCCTCAAGGTACCATAATAAGTCGTCTGGATGTCCCGAGAACCTTGGGGCATCTTCTTCCTGCCTCCGAGGCATTCCATCAAGGGGCCAAGGTGAGTTTCGCAGCCATTCGACCACGAGCTCACTCTCGAGGCTCGAACTTGACCTTCGAACCAGATTTTCGTGCCTCGACTGACTCTCATAACACTTGTAGTCCCTGTAGTGATGCATAGTAAGTAAATTAAATGAAGAAAAATGATGTAGCTGGTCCGGAAAATTGGTTTTTGCGACCCGGCTTCTCTTGTCTTGCCTCAAGGGTCACCTCTGTGCCTTGAGATCACCTAAAACTTGTTCCTGAAACTTCTAAAATGTAGATTAACTTCTAAAATTGAGATTGTGGATACTCAGCTTGGTATCCAGTCACCCCAAACTGTCAGTAGATGTGTCCTCCTCTCCAAAGACCAAAGTCCCCTCCAGGTGGGCTCCAGATGAAGAATTAGGATTAAATTGTGTCTGGGGATGAGCAGAGATCTGAGGGAGGAATTCTTCCAGAGGGGCTTCTATAGCCTGGAGAGACTGTCTAGAGACATCTGATGCTGTCTGATGCTGTCTGAACACGACTGAAGGCAACTCGAGGCCTTCTCGAACCCGAACTCGAAACTCGAAACTCTCAAAACTCTCGGAACACAACTTGTTACTTCAAAAGGTAAGTACATGCTGGGTAATAAAAATGGCTGACTAAGCAATAAAACCTCGCACTAAAGTAATAAACATATAACAACTGGAAAAGTGAGTTAAAATATGAGAAACAAAGAATAAAAATAAAATCCCCTGGTAGGGAAAAACCATTCCCTACACCGTGCCTCGTTTACTGTTGATGGATTGAGCCCTTCGGCCTCACTTACACCAGCTACCATAGCATAGATATCTTCTGAGTTGTCGTCTGCAGTTAATTCATCTTCGATTAGAGCAAGAGTCGCATTTTCGGGTGATTTAGGACTGTTGTGATGACTGTCACTGTCACATAGTTGTCTCATGTAATCCAGTGTGATGCGACCATCACGAGTGCCCTCTCCTGCTCCCAGACATCGCACATAGTCTGATTCGAAGCGTTGTCGAGCAGAATGACGAAGTGGAGGTGGAGTTTCGAAGGTTGGACCCAAATGGTCAGTTCTAGGTGCGTGATGCATCGTTTCTTGTTCTGTTGGCTGCTGGGCTTCAAGTGCAGGTCGTTCTGGTGTCGTTTGGCCTTGCGGGAGTGATTCCCGACGTTCCGTATGGTTTTGCAACAGATTGCGACCATTCCGCATGTCCTGTAAGTCCTCATTCTCCCCCTCATGCGGTAGGCGTTGAAGCAACACAGAGACATCTCGTTTGGGGAATACAACACTTCTCTCGACCCCAACTGTCTTCGAGTCGACCCAATACACCCTGTGGCCATCGCTTTCAGCATCGAAACCCAGCCAGTGTCCATCTCGAGCCCTAGCATCAAGTTTCGAGCCACTGGGGTCATGAACTTTGACTCGACAACCCCAGACAGGTAAATTAGATAGGTCGGGTGCCTTTTTGTACAGCATTTCATAGGGCGTTTTATTTCCAAGACGACGTGTCGACAATCTGTTTTTCAGCCAGGTCGCATGCATTATTGCCTCACCCCAGAGGTTTTTGGGTAATCCGGAGGCATGTATCATGGCTCGGACATGTTCGACCAGTGTACGATTGAGTCGTTCAGCTACACCATTATGCTCAGGTGTGTCGTGTACAGTGATTCGTCTTTCTGTGCCCCTCGACTGCAGGTATTGACTAAATTCTTTGCTCAGGTACTCGCCACCATGATCGGATCGCAAATGCTTAATCTTTGTGTCGAACTGGGTCAACAACCAAGCTTCATATGCTTTGTAGGATGAGAAAGTGTCAGCCTTGGATTTCTGTAGGTATAGAGTGGTGTACCGAGTGTGGTCATCTGTAAATGAAGCATAGTACAGGCTATGGCCTGGTGTTTGGACAGGGGAAGGTCCCCAGAGGTCTGTGTGGACTTCATCTCCAAGGTTTTCTTGTCGTGGTGGGTCTCGTTCCTTTCCGATAGGCTTGCGGGTGGTTTTAGCATACTCACAGGAGTCGCAGGTACCCATGGTAGAGTGTGCCTCGTCAAGTGTAATGCCGGAGATTGTTCCATCCTTGAGCATGGCTCGGATGGCTGCAGGGGCGATATGGCCAAGTCAGGCATGAATTTCCTGCATCGTGAGCAGCTCAGAGGCCTTTGTGAGGCCAGCAAAAATACGACGTGAGTGTTTGAGACAGTATAGACCTTTGCTTAGGGGAATTTCACCCAGTTTCTTCTTCTGAGCATTGAAGACCTGACAGCGCTTGTCACGGAAGAGTGCCACATATCCTGCGAGGTCAAGTTTGCTTATAGAGACAAGGGTGATGCCCATTTTGGGTGCGTAAAGCACATCCTTGAGACAGATACGGGTTTGACCCTTTTCGGATGGCAGGGAGATCATGAGGTCCCCTTTTCTGATTGCAAGGAAGGTGTGGTTGTCAGCAGCTGTGATTGGCTTAGGTACGATGGGCTTGTAGTCGAGGAATTGACTGCGGTAGGAGGACATGTGCCTCGAAGCACCAGAGTCGAAGAGGATCATTTCTTCATGGTTGTCGAGGCCTGCCCCTGCAAGGAGGGCATGGTCGTAGGTTCTGGTAAATGCCTCTTCGTCAAGGTCGAGGTCATCTGCCTGTGTGAGCCAGACTCCATCGGGCTCAGTGTCTGTGCTGGGCTGGGCAGTCATGCTCGCTGCTGTGGCCACAGTAGTAGCCTTCTTGCTACCTTTCTTCTTCCCTTTGAACCACTTAGGAGCCTTTCCGGCTCTTCCACCACCCTCTTGCCAGCATTGGTCCTTGGCATGGCCCTTCTTTCCACAGTTTTCGCAGGTGGTCGACTTCTTGTCCTTCGCTGAGTAAGCTGCATCCTCAGTGGTGCCCGAGGTAGTTTTCTTTGAGTGGATCTTGCATCGATCATACTCATTGAGTAGAATCTTCATAATGAAGTCAGACTCGAGGTCCTTCTGAGAGACGAGAGCTGAGGATGTCATTGCAGCGATGTTGGAGTCGTATGAAGTTGGGAGGGAGCTAAGTATGATGGCTGTGAAGTCTTCATCACCAATTGACTGTCCGAGTGCAGCGAGTTGTTCGTGCAGCGAACGCAGTTTGTCGAAGTGAGCACGAAGGTCCCCCTTCTCATTGCAGCGAGTTTCCTGCAGCTTGCGGCGAAGGTCAATTGCGACAACACGAGAGCGATTCTGGAAGAGGTTTGTGAGTGTGTCCCATACATTTTTCGCAGTCTCTTCTTTCTGAACTTGGAGGAACAGAGATTCCGGGAGTGATGCTGCAATGATCTGTTTCACAGCACCATCATCTTTGGACCATTCCTTAAACTTGGCGGGGTACTCGCTGACAAGTTTTTGCTCAGCAGCTGTGGGCTTCCAGCTGGAATCCTTCCCTTTTGAGGGATCCTCCAGCTTTGCATCCAAGCCACTTAGGTGATCTGTTAGGCCTTTCGAGCCAACAGCCCACTCAACTCAAGCCTTGTAATAGAGCCAATTACTACCATCCACGTTGAGGGTAGGGACTTGTAGGTAGTCTTCTTTTGCCATAGTAAGGTAATGCTTCTGTCCAAGAATTCTTCCGGTATTAGAGCGCGGGAGCGGGGCTCATAACCTAATGAGCTATGAGTCTCAGTGATATAGGAAGTCACTATTGGTTATCTACCTAATGAGCTATGAGTCTACAGCACATCAGTAGGTAGTAACGAAGGGTAAGGATAGTGTAGCTCACCTCAGTGATATAGGAAGTCACTGAGGTGCGAAGGAGTGCATACGAAAATTTACTAGGGTGATTATATAAGCAGATGTCCGTAGTCTCTACTAAGGTAAACCTAAATATCCAACATGGAGTGGGGATGGCCTATGCCCAGGAAGTGGTAGATCACTCTCTGTAGGAGACTCCAGCTGTTTACCTCGGATTGTGGCTTCCATGTCTCGCCAGGTAACGAGTGGTTTGTATGGTGTTTTCAAGTTATGCTAAACAAGTCATGAAAAATGTATGAACGGAGCGAGAGGAATTGGTAAATACCTTATCCCAGCTGTAACGGTGCCACTGTCGGATCTTGATGTGATCTTGAAGCGTCGTAACCTCTTGCCTACTCCGGTGTGGTGAGTTCAGCCATGTTACATCAGCAAACTAGACATCAGCTGGCCAGAACTGGCCAGAACTGGCCAGAACTGGCCAGACACCCAGCAATTCCAGAAAGGTCCCCCCCTAGCCAGGACTGGCCAGAGGGTTCTCCAGAAGTCCAGACTACCAGCTGGGCATCCTGGCTTCTCACTTCTTTGACTTATGCTGGAGACCTGGACCAACTGGAAGCTGGACACCACACACAACCAACTTTTCTGGTAACACCGGAATCCCAACTGGAACCTGGACACTAGACTCAACCAACTCTTCTGGGGACACTGGAATCTCGACACGAATGGAGCTTTAATTGCAAAAAAAAGAGATGACACAATTATGTAAAGATGAAAGCGATGATAAGGCTGTTATATCTAATCGAGATAGGCAGTAAAATTGCGCCACCCACTGGCAGCCACCGTGCCATTACCAATTGCCAGGTTCTTCGCACTGCAGATCTAAATTAGCTAAATGAAAAGCGTAGAACTACAACTTACCATCCTTGGATGGCAATATTTCTCAGTACCCTCCATAAGCTTCGCAAGTGGTGAGGCACATTCTCGATGTTGCTGATCATGTCCAAAAATTGCTCATTAACTTTTGAGTAGCCTTCATGACGAAACTTGACAGCAACAAAAGAACCAGTCGAGTACTCATCCAGG
Source organism: Pisolithus microcarpus (assembly GCA_024613185.1). NCBI lineage: Eukaryota > Fungi > Basidiomycota > Agaricomycetes > Boletales > Pisolithaceae > Pisolithus > Pisolithus microcarpus. The sequence goes on from JANFAI010000029.1 coordinate 692,300, forward strand.
GCACCGGTAAGCTGACAATAGCTCAGTCGATATTTCAGAAAAAGGAAAGGGAACTAACCGCAGTCGTGGCAAAGGCCAACACACCAGCAGGAAGATCTTTACCAAAAATATCGGGAAACGATGCTGCAAGTGATGATTTGCCAATATAATAACCCATCACGCAAAGATCTCGCAACGCCGCACTGGAAAAGTTGTCGAACTTGCCCTAAAAAGTCCTTGCGATATTAGATTTTGCTGCGAGTAAAAATGACGCACCTCTTCATCACAGTCGCTGTGAATGTATTTCGTTCCCTCCGTTAAGTCATTATATAGTCCCAGGATATGGTCTGCTAACTGTTGAGGATCATCGAAGTCGCTGGGTTCCCAGTCCCAGTGTTTTACGATAACTTGTCGAGCTATCTTCTTAAAGTCTGAGCGATATGTGCCCAGATCTTCGAAAAGCTTGAATAAAGGCATTAGCAGGAGGACGAGAAATTAATGAAAACTTACGAGATCGCTCATGTGATGCTGATGTTTCCTCAGGAACGACTCGTCGGGTTGCACACCATCCTCCTTAAGTTCAGCAATGGCCTGGGTAATGAATTCATGGACTTTCTGGTTGATATATACGTGCCGTTCTGGGAATGCATTGCCAATGACAGCATCAAGACGTGAGAGTAATTTGGCACGATTGAGGATGGCCTTCCACATGGTATCGTAGAACTTGAGGGTCGTGGGGTCATTATTAGTGCCAGTGCGAAGCTCGGTTTTGACAGAGTGCTGAACCTCGTTGATATTAGGATTCTGAACGGCGACAGGGGCTCCCGTGCCCCCGTCGGTCCGGGACTTGCTTGCTAGAGATTCAAGGTAGACGGGGTCAGGAGCGTGTGGCACACCGTTATGGCTATGATGTTTGAAGAGAACATCGTGAGAGGCCTCTGAGTCCGAGTTGTCATGAGGTTCCGATACTTGCCGAGAACGCACAGCAGCGGCACTACCACCACGGCCACGGGATGCGATAGTTGAATACTTCTTAGGTACTTTCCGCTGGATGGTGGTTGGAGGGCTGGCGGGTCGTTTGGAAGAAAATGGTTTTGAAATATCTTGCTCCACCGGTATTTTAGACGCTACATATGATTTCAAAATCTGAATTAAGGACAACAGGCTGTTTACCTTTCAAGTTGGGTCGACCAACAGTACCATCACGAGTTTGAACATTGGCGTTGCTGCCACATTGTTTAACTGTCAGAACTGTTAGTTTGTGGGTATGTAAAGCTGTCTTGAAGTCTTACCGGACGGAGTGCTGGAGCGTGTGGTCTCAGGAAGCAACTCACTGCGGGGATGCGGAAAAAGCAAGCCATGATCATCATCCTCTGGAAGTGGTGCTTGAATATTGACGTTGCTATGTTGTTCACCTGTTGGAACCATTGGGTTTCGGGACCACGGGACTATCTTGAAGTCTCACCGTTCGAGCGTGCAGCCTTAGCAAATAACAAGCGGCAGGAGTCATCATCTTCGTCTTCTGAAAATTGAAACCAAGAGGCAGCTTGTTTTTGGAATGTTAGTAGAGAGCGTGTAAGAAAACCTCTACTCACACTGATCGACCGGAGACGGAGCCTGATCAACCCGAGCCTCATGATCCATATTGATATCGTCAGAATCTATAACTAAATAACCCGATGACCAACGTCTCCGAGATGTTGCTTGTACTATATACCTTGCCGTCGCGTACGCCTTCTCTTGCTTAAGACTTCCGGTTCGTCATCAGAGCCATCCACGAGAGCTAAGAGAAAGTTGTAATTAGTTTAAGCAGCCGGATAGGCGTGCAGTACCTGTCTCTGGGTGCCTCCTGGCACCCTGTGCCGAATCGAATTGCTCGCCATCCTCGCCACATCGAGAGTTAACCATTTCTCCATCTTCGGAACTTAGACTAGCAACACCCTTGGCAATACCTTCAACACCGTCGTCATCATCCTGTTCACTAGGTGGGTGACACGACGAAAGTCTATGCGAAGGCTTTTAGTACGGAGGACGTAAATAAGAGGCGTATCACCTGTCTGGTTGGGTGAAAGGAGGGAGTGAAAAGTCTCTGCTATCGTAAAAGCCAAATGACTTCTTGGAACCGGCGGGTTGTTTCCTCGGCAGAACAGAAGAAGGCGGCACAGGAGGAATGTAGGGGATCTCCATGTCTTCTATCAATTCCTGATCAAGAATAATAGAGCTTCACACACCTGCAGTCCCTTCCCTTTCTTGCACGATGGTTTTGAAGGAGCAAACAAATTTTCTGGCTGTTGGCTGAGTGTGTCCTTGATTCGGTGCATCTCTGCATTCCGAGGCTCATGAGGAGCCGTCTGAATACTCTGGATGATCTCCATCTGCCGCAAGGCTCCTCCAATGCCCCGAGAACTACATTTTGACCTCCGCGGTTCTTTACCTGCAGCATCATTGGCGGGGCAGATATCACTACTGAGCTTGCGTTGAGTTTTGGAGTCCATAATCGACAGATGTCCGAAGTCGTCAGCTGGTCCAGGAAGTGCAGGATAGTCCGCTATAAAAATGGGGGGAGCCGAAGTATGCGTATACGTAAGTACCTCGCAAGTAACATGCTTCAAGCCATCGTACGTGATCGACTATAATCATGTGGTGCAAGACCACGATGTGCAAGTGAGGTTGTCGGCTGGTAGTGAAAAATCGATTCGCTGTGACTCGTGGTGACACGTGGTGACTTGCGGCAACTCGCTTTGTACAACAAGGTAAAATACAACAATGGGCACGTAGGTAAAAAGTAACTCCGAACGGAGGCGGATGAAACTACTGTGCGGACTGGATAGGGCCCCGCACACGACGCATAATCCGTCTTCTTTTCAAGTGGTGACCACCCCCGAAGTCCGGGATGTCACTCGAAGCAGTGCCACGCAGAACAGATGTACGTTCCTTCTTGGTAAGGTAAAATGGCTGAAGGAAGTCCCCCGACTCTGGAATCTGCCTGCCGCAAAGATGCAGGCACGTCTGATGAAGAATACTGATTACCGTGTCATGATTAAGTGGATCTTGTTCGTTGTCTTCGGATCGGGGTCGTTTAGACCCAACATAGTAATTGAATTGGGCGATGGCTGGGTTGCGCGCACGGTGTTGAGCATACAGCTGGTGTCTGACGAGTTCGGAAAGCACGCCAATGCATGCGCTAAGGACTCCGTAGTAGGACGTGATGTCCTTAAGATGGCTGGCGGATGCCATACAACCCTCCTTGTTGTTTGCAAAAGCAATCAAATCATTGCCTTTGTACCACCCCTCTATGGCTAACTTGGTTGTGTTCTCGCGGAGCTGACTTTCCGGACCAGCGAAAAATGTGACAATCCAACACAAGAGGTAGACGAATGATTCGAGATCGTGAGCAGCAGTGTGCTTTACGGGTTTATTATCGACAGTGCGGAGGAGCTCGACGGCCATAAATGGAAGTGTACCCTGTTCATATGCATGAAGAATGCTCTGAGGAAAATTTTGGCCAACTGAACTCACCGTACGGTCTCCAGGTCCTACTGTGCAATTTGATCCATCCACCTTTGTTGCATAATCAAAATCGATGAGTAAACCTCGTACTCTAACGGTGCCATCCGGGAGTACTTCTTCATACATCATGGCATTGTTGATGCTAATATCTCGATGTAAGATGCCGAGAAGCCATATCTGCTTGTGGGCTGCTTATTGATCAGGAATCATACCACATTATAGCGAAAAACGAATTCCTTACCGATAATGAGGTCAAGCAGACAAGTGACAACCTCTAGGGGACTTGCAGCATGCGTGATCAGCCTCCCAGCAGGAGTAAGAACGAGTCGTTGACGGGTCTGATGATCACACGACCGGTTGAAATGAGACATGAATGCCGCAGGATGGCGAAGCGAGGTCGAGTCATCCTGGCCATCCCGCTGGACGGTCCAAGCTTCCTTCACCTTCGGAACACATTCAACGTCTTTGAGGGCTTCGAAAATCTGCTCTTCCGACAACTGGCGCTCTATGTTCACCCATGAATCCTTGACCACAAAGATATTGTTTGGATCGCTGCCCGCCGGAATTGATTTGGTGACAAACCAGACATTAGTGGCTCGGCCCCGAATGACACTGCTGGAGAAACACTTGGCAATGATGAAATATTGTGTGGCGTCTACGGTGATGACAGGATGGAGTCGGCAGTCAAATGTGTCATCCATTCCCAACCACAAAGCGGGAGCAAATGCAGTGGCACAGAGGATGCGAAGGAGCGCGAGAGGGGATTCATGGAGGTCGTATGAGCGGGAATAGATACCTCCAGCGTGGTCATACATATACAGACGATATTGGCCAGCGTGAAAAGAGAGCGAGTACAAGAATGCTCTGTTGGGCTGTGCGTCAAACATTGCTAGCACTTTAAATTCGATTTGTGAGGTAAGTTCCAGAGTCTTTTTTCTGGAGGTCAATTCTGCAGTCATGAGAACGTCTGCCCAGTCCAAAGGTTGAGTGGTTCCATCTGCAGGCCATCATATCAGAACACTATCCGGTTTGAGGTTGGCTATACTGCCCGACAGCATCAGCAAAACAGTTTGTGACTGTGCAGTGCTGTACAGCCACCACAGAGTCCCACAGTGTGACAGGAAGGTCCCCCTCTGTACAGTGCTGCACAGTGGCTGTCAACTCATTAAGTACTACATTTCAGACCTCAAATGTATTTTAGTATGAATGTACATGTCCTAAATACATAGTTCCATACATTGGAAGCACAGAAAATGGTGTATTTAGAGCAGTATTTGCTCTGGAAAGTTGAACTGTGACACTGTAGTGACTGTGACTCTGTCCCAAAAAGACTGTTTTGCTGATGAGAGGTTGCACGGCTGCCGCTGAAGACCAGAGTCGAGGGGGGGTTCCTCGCTGAGATGTGCGAGTGGATCCTCCACTGCAGTCAGAGTGTGGGCCTGAAGATGAGGAATGAATGGGAACAGATATGTCAGGGTTGGTCGTGGTGGGAATAGATGAGGTAGGGATGGATGCTGTGTCATCCGTACTCGAGGACAAAGACGGGTGGTCAGGAGCTGGGTCAGTGGGAGATGACGCCTCTGTCCCTTCAAAAGAAGGGGTTGCAGAGGGATCATTTTCGTCGTGGTAGCGGATCAGAGCATCCATGACAGCAGTCATGATCGTGCTTAGTTCCCTCTCCTCTTTTTCCGGAGGGAGTCTCGGTCACCCTTGTGGTCCTGCCACTTTATGCAGTATCGGCGGCAGATAGTGCGGATCCCATTGTTTCGTCGATGAGTTATAGAGTGGCTTCCCATCTGGTCCTGTCAGTACAGTGAGTAGCTCAGCATTTGGGACTATCGGTAAAATCCTGTCGGGAAACCAGCAATCTGCGATAATATCCCCATTATACCTGTCACTTGGGAGCGTAGCCTCATTGAATATACTGGTGCCCAGTTCTGAATGGAAGTCTTCCTTCAAGCTTGGGGCATCAAAAACCTTCACTTGACGAGGTATAGACGAAGTTTTCACTTTTCTAGGTGTCTTGGTGAGGAATTTAGGCTGGACTGGCATCATTGGGAGGGAGGGACAGAAATACAAACACAGTCAAAGAAAAGTGGACCATAGGCTAATAAGTACACGAGTAATAATGGGACATTCTATTAAGAGCAGGAATGGAATAGCTCCTTTGTCCAGTACTTGTTCAGCCAAAAACTTGACGAAAGCTCATCCGATGATTGTGAATTGAGTTGAGAGTTGGCCTTCTGGCCAAAGCGTGGGATGAGATGAGCTGGCGCACGAATTTGAAATAGAGGAATAATGTCCCCGACACGTTCTCCAGTGCTTCGCAATGCTCGTTTGAGCACATGCATCCTGGCGTGTTGATCTACTGACGTGATAATGAAACGTTGCACATAGGCATAATATATGCTGGACAGCAGCAATTGTGAACCCGAGATTGGTTTAAAAATCATGCGAAGCTGCACAACTTCATGACCTTTTAAGAACAGCACACAGTTAGTAGAAATAGCAGGAGAGTATGTGGCAACCTCACCATGTAGGCCACTGTGCGGCCAGTCCTTGTTCCCATCTCTGGAAATGATAATGCTGTCGTAGCGACCAAACGGCCAATTCACAGTGGATGGAGATACATGGAGACCCTGGGAAGGTAGCAACGTCTTCAAATCATAGCTGGAGTAAGATTGGATGCGAAGTTTAGACCAGATTTGTATATGGTGGAATGGTAATTGACAATCCAGCATTGCTTGCCATCTGCCTCCGATCGTATGAGTGAGGTTATGATGATGGCGAGCCAAGTAATCCGCGATGGCCGGTTTGAAGTCGGGAAGTCCATACAACTCTGCCGCTCTGTCAATGACTATGTTCATCATTTTTGGTCTGGATGCGAGGTGGAAAGCGATGGTAGATGATGCAAATGTTCAATAGGGACGAGGAGCAGTCAGGAAGTCACCCGCACTGAGGGCATGAGCTCGTTTGAAGTAATCAGTGACTTGCCTTGACCCCAGTGTATTTTCTTCGCCATCGGAGGAATCTGAGTCATCTGAGTCCCCACGAAGATTGAGATCACGTGCCGTCGTTGCCTGCATAAAGACTTGACACTTCTCTTGACAATCAAGATAACGACAGATTTGTGTGTCAAAGTTTTGGTTGTTGCCAGATCGAGCCGGGTCCTTGATAAGGTCGATGTGAGCATGTTCAGTAACGTCTGCCGACCACTGTCCCAAAGTACCCATGCCCCTGATACTGGGCGCAACGGAGAGCATCATCTCCAACTTCGGGATTCGCCAGTGATCCAATGAGCTGCGCGCACCAGCCTCCATGAGGGCAGCCTTGTTATCGTGGAACTCCTGTAAACTTGCGGTAAGCTTGGCGATGTCAGCATCTGTAAGTTTCGGCGCTTGAGAACGATAGCAAAAATCAGTCAAGGCCTGAATGGCGGTGAGAGCGCCCTCGGGAATGCCTCCTGCAACTACGCCCACGATATATCGCTGAACTTCCCGGTGCAGCCGCATCGACGTCTGCTTGAGAGTTGTGATCCCATCTGGAAAATGCCGATATCCACTACACGTTCATAGGAGAGAAAACCGGAAATCAAGCTCATCTGCTCCAAGCATTCTGGAGCACCACTTCCGGTCATGGTCCCAAAATATCTTGAAGAAATGGTGCAGGACCTCCGGGTTGAGGAAGGAACTCGGCTCTGCAAGGGCCCAGTTGAGCCAGAAAGGAGACGCGACCCCATTCAGCTGCCGTTTCCGACATGCTTGAAAATATGAGGACAGATTCCGGGCACGCGTTTCCCTCTTGACCGCAATAAGTAATTGATGAGTTTTGGATGCGGTACGGGCTGCACAGCGGAGGGGATCTCCGAATTGCTTGGAGACGGCCATGGAGATGGCCGAGGCATTGTCGGTGACGCATGTGATAACGTGTTGCTCTGGAGTATCGGCGATATAAGCGACAAGTGGAGTGAAACAGTGCTTAAGATTTCCGACGGGGTCGCTCATCATACAACCCACTTCAGTGGCCATTTTGAGAGGCTTCACGACGACGGAAATGACTTGATGAAGTAACCGACTTGCTAAAATGCCACGCAGACGCTTGTTCGGGTGGACAAACCGAGGAACGGGGAGCAGGGCAAGGAGAAGGTACGAATTCGTGGATCCCTTTCTGCGGACGTCGGCCGAGATGTTGGCTAAACTAATCAGAAGAGGATGAGCCTGGTGGTTCCCGACTTGGGTGATGTGCATCTTGTTGGATGAAAGAACGACGCCGAGGAGTGTTGCTCCGTCGGGTAGAGCATCCTGGAGGAAATGTGAACAAATACATGGCCTTCGTGAGGGTATGTACCTGCAGTTCCCATGCCCGGTCACCAGTGAGCCAATCTGTGTAGATACGCTGCGTGTGGTCCACGGCACTGTAAATCTTCTTTGGCACAAAATGCACTTGCCTGCTGTTAGATGGCGAATGTATGAGGTGTTGGAGGCATTCGATGGCATCTCGATAGAACACCTGCAAAGCATGTCGGGTGGGCGACTCGGTTTTGACAGACCGGTACTTCCACCGGGGTCCAGAAGGGAGCAATTCGATAAGTTTCCGAAGCGCTTTCGCTGTTTTGAAGGAAAATCGCTGTGATTTGATCTGAAATGTGCAGCGTCAGTACTCGTAGTAGATAATGAAAAGAAACCCACAACATCCAGAGAAAGACATTCGTCAATAGCGGCCATGCTCAGACCTGAATTGGCAAGCCACGAAGCAAACTTCCACTCAGCTCCAGATGAAAACGGGTAAAATAAGTTATGCTGGCGCTCCGACAAGAAGGGATCAGCATCGAACGTGTCCATGAAAGTATAGCCTCGTCTGTAGTTCGCAGATGCACCAGAATAAAGCTCCGTAACTGGTTCGTGACTCCGAGTTTCCATTTCGACGTCGAATACTTCATCAGCGAGGCCATCGACGAGCATGTCGAAACTCGAGTCCATATCTATCCAGTCATCAGCGTTTCCATCGGCACTCGAGAATGGGATTTCGCTAGATTTGATACGAAGTTGACTAGTGATGCAACGTCTGCGTGGTTGATTCATGTGTTGAAGAAGTCGCGTATGGTTGGGAAACACTTTGCAGCAACCAGGGCATCTTGAGTTAGGCATGACAAGGACGACAACAACTCTCAGGAGGTGATGATAATTTAGCAGCCCCAGCAACTTCCGAAAAATTCGAGACTACAACGATGAACATGTCGAATCCCACCTCCACAGCTAAACCGCATTCCCCAACACTGTTACCCAGGTGTGTTTATTGCAAATACTTTAGGATCGCAGTGTCCTAAAGGGATGCTTCGCTGTGCACAATAGGCCGCTGTCAGTGGTGCCTCCCACACCGTTGGAGTCTCCTGAAGAGGCGGTCTCCCTACTGTGTCTCTTAAGAGCTGATCGTGACGTTTGCCTGGCCAAGTTCAACCTTCTCAATTGCGAAATCGTTCAGTGCACTGCTCGCGTCCAATATTACACACACCAGGCTGAGAAGGCGAGAAAACGGATTGAGCATGCAGAGCACGCAATAGGTCATGGCCGGATGGTCATCACTAGGAGCGGGTACTTATATGAAGCTACGGTTGGATGTTCACATTGCTAAGGTATGTCAGGACCTTTCCATGTCGTCCCTACAATGGACTGATTTTACACAGTAGCACTTCATACTGTTCAGAAATCCCCATCTATACACTGAACGTCCTGATGTATGTATGACCGTTTGTCTGTCATGTAAGGACTAGCTACCACACAGTACCCGCATTGCCATTACATGTGCTGATGTTGTATTTTGCTCGGGTTTCATTTGACGTTATTTGGCCATCTGCGGGTGTGATTGGGTGGCCCACCTCATTTGATGTTGTTTGCCTCTAAGTGTCGCAATCGACCTTTGCACGTTGCGGCTGCCACCAACGTCTTTGGTGGGTGTTAGTCACTTATCATTCCAGTGCTGGTGGTCTCTCTGCAGGCTTTGGTGAGTTTTTCACAATTATTGCTCAACAATATCTCTACTAATGGTATCTGGTTCTGGCCGTGTCGTCAGGTCTTGTCGGCGAAGCCCGCTAGGTGAAGAGGACTTTTCGTTGCGTGTATACGAGCATGCTGCATTGTGGTGGTGGGACTTCCGTACCTGGGCTGTTGTGTATCTAGTCGTACGTGACATTTCCATCAATATTGTCGACGAAGGAGACTGATGCGTCATAGTCGTCTAGTGGTTGGTCCCGTCACCTTTGCTTATCACCCGCACTTCACATATACTGATGCTGTCATTGGGCACTTCTCCAGCTGATGATGCCGCCTCCCACCTGGGTCAAACAGGCACAAGCAGCCAATCCAGGATCCTCCCAGTCGAAATTCCCTCCACAGCCCTCGGAATGCAATGACAAGACTCTATCCACGTGCGTTGTTTACCTCTTCGTAGCGACTGCTTGATCGGAATGTGAACAGAGTGCATTTCACTGCACACAGGAGGAATCAACATATTCTGCTGCCACTTCCGCGTGAGGAACTCAATTTCAATCAAGACCGTTGCTTACCGCCACCGTGCCAGACCAATACGAATATCTCCCCCCATGAGAAACAACATGGACTGGTGATCACACATCCATCTCCTGGTCATTTTTCTTATCTGTAGTTTGAACCATTGCACTTGTCTTAGTTGTACACTAGTGTGTGGCAAGCTTCGCTTTGTCTGGGAATCTAGGATACTGGAATTGTGAACCGAAAATTCGACTCCTGGGAAATTCTAAATGTATAGATGAATCTGGAAACTCTAGGATACTGGAATTGTGAACTGAAAATTTGACTCCTGGGAAAGTCTATATATATAGACAAAAAGTTTGAAACTGGAGGGCTGGACAACTGGAATGTGATACATAGAAAGCCTGGAAGGCCTGGGACTCTGGAATAAGGTGTACAAAAAGTCTGGAAGGATCTGGAACTGCTGGGAAGCTGGAAGGGGAATGTCTGGTTTGCTGATGTACTGTTGACTGTGTGTGTTCATCTGCCATTGAAACCGGTACTGCTGCATATATCTTTTTGGCAAGTGGCTAATAGTGAAAAATTGTCCATGTCAGCTCTCTGGATCAGACCAACTCATGTAGTGATTGTGAGCTTACCGCAAGCACATCAGCAAACTCGTCACTTTCAAGTGCCACCCACCACTCTAAGGTACCTTGCTTCAGTCGTGGCTTGCGGTTAAAGGGATCCTCCCCGTTGAGATAGGATTTGAATTGCTGGCGGAGCCGTTGAAGTGCATCATATGGCATGTACTTTGAAAGTGCTGGGTTGCGGGCCTTCATTGCAGCCACTGGATCCATCACACTGCTCCCCACCTCATAGATATCACCATATTCATGCCTCAAGATACATTGTAATGCCAGTCCAGCACGTTCAACCATATCCTGAGGTGGCCTCTTGGAGCAAGAGATGCCAGTTTCCGTAGCCCAGCTGAAGATAATTGTTGGCACAGTCAATGGGTTGATATCCTTGTACACAGGTGCATGCCGATAAGCTTCGTAGTAGTGGCATCAGCAGTTGTGTGGTTAGTGAGTCCATGAGTGAACACACCTGGATTACAGACAAATGCAGTAATGTAAAGGTCATGCGACTGGGGTGTTTCATTGACCAGCTCATTGAACCGGCTGTTTGCAATGCGACGAATATCTTCAATTGTCTTCTGGCCCAAGCTGAACTCATTTTTACGAAAATCTTCTTCGAGCTGTGACATTATCCCTAAGAATACATAGTAGATATGGTCAGCAGTAACATCAGCAGCTTCAAGAACTTGTAGTCCTTTTGCCCATGGTCCTGTCACTTGGAGTAGCTTTGACAAAGCGAGCTCAAACAAGATTTTCTGGCCACCAGGCAGGAACAACAAATTGTGGCCCTGGCATATAACCATGTCAGTAAGACGGAGAATGGTTTTTTTCAACTAACCATGATGTCTATATTGTGTTCTGCAAGGGCTGCAAAAGCAGGAAGTCCACGCTGCACTGACAAGGCTGACCAGTAAATAGTCCCAAAACGTGTTTCGCCAATGTACTCTAAACCGCAACATACCCCAAGGCGTGCACGCTGGTGATTAAAGTGTTCCATAGAGTATGTTGAGTGGCTCATGAATGCGAGTATTGACCAAATCTGACTAATGATCTGCATACTGTTAGGCTGCGACGAAAGTCCGTGCCAGACAATGAGACTTGAGTCAAGGCCTAGAAGAAAACCCTCAAGACGAGAGTTGGAGAGACCTGGCCAGCGATGGTACTTTGAGCTGGACTTGGCAAACCCTTACTCGAGTCGGTCAACAAGAGTAGCAATCACAGAGTGAGAGAAAGGAGGTTCATTGCAAGGTAGCTAAAAGCTGGGGATCACAACGATCCGCCAGCCCCTATGTACTCCTACGATACATGAGGGCAGGCAAGCGAAAACTATACCATGCAAGGGAAATGACTTGGGTACAAGTCACCCGCACTGGTATGCGCAGCCCCACAGTAAGTAGGCTATACCGTAGAAACGAGACCAACCTGTAGCGAAAACCCACAAGGTGCTGCCAAGCGGGAAACGAGTCGCCACGAGTCATGAACACAAAGATAGGACCAAGGACATGAGCCAAGCTGAGAGGCTGCAGAAACCAATGTCGATGGCAACAGAAACGAGGTCGTCCCGGAAGAGAAAGAGGGGACGACCAATACATAGTACAGTAAGCACACACCGGGACAGGGGGAAAGGCAGAGACATGTTGGTCACGTGATCGATGTGTCGTGTCTCACACGTGACTGGGGGCAGCGCCACCATGCACACTATGATACAGATAGAGCGGTAAGAGAAGCAAAAGAAAAAGGAAACATGCCGCGGTAAGATAGAACAAGAAGACGGTGTGGACCAAGTCACCGACGTGCGGTGAGAACCAGCATGGCCACACGGTTAGATGGGCAGGGCATAACATCACCCCCCCCTCAGGCTCGTCGAGCACCTGATCGACCAGATTTGACAGACGGCCCGGGAGTCGGGGAGCGGTTTTGGCGGGGGCAAACTGAACAGGTAGACGAGCGGCGCGATCCCTTGTTCTGATCCTCGGTGGGTACGTTGGTTGCAGGAGTCCACCTTGAGCCATGGCCGTTGCGACAGGACCAATGTCCGAAGAAACAGCAGTCGTAGCAGGTGTACTGGTAGAGAGGATGGGCGAGGGGAACGGGGGCACAGCTGGTGAGATAGAGTCAGAGCATTGAATCGACGACGACGGGATGGAAGGTAGCGGGCGGAATGGGCATGGTAGTGTTGACTGCATTATGAAGCGAATGATCGGCTTTGTTCCAGGCAGCTGCGTCTAAGAAAGACCTCCAGTGAAAGGAGGATGCGGCGGAGGGAACAGTTTCAGAGAGAAACTTAGCCGTTTCGCTAAAAGAGGCATCCCGCTTCTTGCTATATCCGTTGTCAGCACAGAACTCTATTGGTTCCTGGGACCACGGGTCCGGTGTCGCTTCTTCGATCTTTACATCAGCACACTTCTCACCCACTGTCGATCCTGCTGTTGCTGGAGTATCTTGGCCAGTATCAAGTCGCTTTTTGGCCTCCTGGATGTGCCAGTCAACCTCTCGGTTATGAAAGGACCGACACTCGTTGGGACTGACGATGGAAGCCAGCTCGAGAACGAGCTTGTACTGGACAGCAGAGATATTGACTGTGAGATCGGCGAGAAGTCGATCGATCGATTTGCCTATGATGTCAGAGGGGCAGATATGGGTCTTGTTGAGGAGTTCGGGTACACGGTCCAGAGCTATGTCTGTTCCTCTGTAGACCTCAGACAGCACCCGAATGCGACCGTTCTGTTCTTCTGTTTTCCTGTCGAATGGGTACCCTCCATCAAAGATTGCAAGTGTCCAAATGTAGTTGAAGTAGTCTGGTGATGCGGGTACCAAGTCCCTACCGGGAGGGGGGAAGAGTCAGTCTGGGTCGCAGGGGGGGATGACCCGGATCTGCGGGACCTCTGGAGTAGTGCTGGGGGATGAGCCTGCCAATTCACGTCCATGGGTGGAGTGGGCAGAGGCTGCCAACACACCACTGGGGCGGGAACCGTCGGCGAAGAGAACAGATTGGTGAAGTGGGGAGGGACGCTGGGGCTCCTTTCCCTTGGCCTGTCATCCATGCATAACAGGGATGCAGCGGACAGTGAACGACTGGCCGGGGAGGGACCTTGGTGGGGGGACTTCCTCAAAGGAGTCGAGACTGGATAAGTCAACTTGGGAAGATATACTGGAGAGTTGAGGTGATGGGGTGGTGTCGTCGGACAATGAGTCAAATAACGCGTAGGGGCATGTGTTGAGCGGGGCATCGTAACCGTCACATTGCTGGAAGTTGGGTACATCGTCGCACATGTCGATAAAGCAGAGTGAATTTAGGTGAGTGGGAGTCGGTGGGAAAGTTTGTACTGGTCGAGGAGTTCGGTGGCATGGTCTTTTAACGAACTCTCGGGCTCCCAAGAGTTATCCGCATGCATAAAACCTTTCCATTTTACGAGGTAAGTGCGGTGCACCTGACGACCATGGCCTGTGTTTTTGTGATTCAGTATCGACTCGACTTCCCATTCGACTTCGTCATCCACTACTTCGGGAGGCGGCGGAGGGTCGGGGATTCCATATTCAGCCGTCTCATGATAGGGGAGCAACCGACCAGTGTGGAACACTGGGTGCACACGCCACGTATCAGGGAGGCGCAGTTGAACTGCCACCAGGGAGATGACTCGTTCTATTTCAAACGGTCCAAAATGTCTGGGGGTGACTTTAGGGGACTGCCCTTGAACACGGAGGTTACCCGAATCGAGCCAAACTCGATCTCCTTCCTTGAATGGAACATAGGATCCTTTTGATCGGCTTTTCATAACTTCCTGCACAGCCTTGTGAGCGAGTATAGCATTGTCACGGCAGCTGGCAAGTCGTTCCAGGCGTTCGTCGACGCTGGGTGCTGATGTGAGCCGAACTTCAGGGTAGGGGGAGGGGTCATAGCCATAGAGGAGGCTATACGGTGTTTGTTGATGGACGGAATGGATACGGGAGTTATGTGCGAACTTGGCATCCAGTAGTTTGGATGACCAACTGTTAGGGTGTTCGGTGCAGTAACATCGGAGATACATCTCCAATTCCTGGTTGACACGTTCACTTCTGCCATTGGTCTGGGGGTGGTAGGCAGTAGATAGCTTGGACTGGACTCCGAGGGACTTGTAAAGCTCGCGGGTGAATGCAGAGGCGAACTGCGGTCCTCGGTCGGAGATCACAGCCTTGGGGAGACCAAAGCGGGAGTATACGTGTTTGTGGAATAACCGAGCGATACCGAGTGAGTCAACATCCTTCCGACAGGGGATGAACATGGCTGCCTTGGTTAAGCCTTGGTCGACGATGGTGAGGATGGTATCGAACGTGTTGGATACGGGGAGGTCGGTGATCAGATCCATAGAGATCTGTTGGAAGGGGAAGGGGTTCTTCGGAACATCATTTGGAACGACCGGTGGGGTTACAGGATGAGTGATGACCTTGGTGGACTGGCAGACAGCACAGCCCTTGACGTAGTCGTGGATGTACTTCCACATGCCAGGCCACCATACGTCCTTGACCATTTTACGGGTCATGGCCTTGATTCCGGGATGTCTGGCAGATGGGTGATCATGATAGGATAGAAGGCACTCCTTACGAGCACCGGGGGGAATGTAGACGCGGTTCTTCCATCGTTTGGTTCCATCGGGATGAGGCGTGATTTCGGGATTGTTGCTTGAAAGTGTTGAGTCCTTTGGCATCTCGCTCTTGGCACGCTCGTACACCTCAGCAGACAAGGTGTAGACACCACGCTTTCACTCTTTGACGGGTTCCTCAATGGGCGGCGAAGTGGGTTTTGCCGAAATCGGGGCCATTTTCGGGGGAGAAACGGTTGGAAAGGTGGGTTTCACCCCCCCCTCAAGCCACGAGCTCGGAGGGAGCAAAGTGGCAACTACAGGTTCCGGAGGGGAGTGGTCACTGTGTCAAGATAATGCGTCAGGGGCCGTCATAAGACGACCCGGAGTATAAGAGAACTTAAGGGGGAACCCCTGTACATATGAAAACCAACAGGTCTGCTGCTGGGAGAACTTCTGAGGTTCTTTGTAGTATTCAAGATTTTTATGGTCAGTGAAGACGATGGTGGGTGTGACAGGTGAGATGAGGTAATGACGGAAAGCCTTGATGGCATGTATGACCGTGAGGAACTCGAGGTCATATACGGGGTAGTTCTTTTCCACGCCTTTGAGACTTTCGGATAGGTAGGAGCATGGGTGCCACTCGTCGTCTTTGCCCTTTTGAGCTAATACCGCTCCTGTTGCCGACTGCGACGCATCGGTAAACAGGGCGAATGGTTTGGTCGGATCAGGGATGTTAAGAATGGGTGAGGACCCCAACGAGGCTTTCAGCTTGTTGAAAGCTTGTTGTTGATCCGGTCCCCAGTTCCAAGGGACATCCTTCTTCGAGAGGTGATGAAGCGGAGCAGATATGGCAGAGTAACTGGCTATGAACTTCCGGTAGAAGTTGGTGAACCCTAAAAACGATTGGAGTTGCGTCAGATTTTTGGGTTCTTTCCATTCCTGGACAGCGTCGGTCTTGACCGCGTGAGTCTTGATCCATCCATCGCCTATGACGTATCCCAAAAAGTCCACTTCTTCGGCCTCGAAGACACACTTTGAGATTTTGAGCCGGAGTTGTTCCTGACGGCATACACGGAGGAACTCACAGACTCGGTGATGAAGCTCTTCACGGGTCTTCGCATGGACTACCACATCGTCCATGTATCCGACTTGCTGGCGCTTCATCAGCTGTTCGCGGAAAGTTACGTCCATGTACCGCTGGAACGTGGGCGGTGAATTCTTCTGTCCGAAGAACATGACGAGTGGTTCGAATAGTCCGAGGGGCATTACGAAGGCTCCTTTCCATATGTCAGAGTCCTTGACTCGGATATTGGTGAAGCCCCATCGGATATCGAACTTCATGTAGAAGTGAGACTCACATAGTTCATCGATGAGTTGTTGGATGTTAGGGAGGGGATAGGAATCGTCGATGGTATGTTCATTTAAATGACGGTAGTCTTGTATGAGTCGACGTTTTCCATCCTTCTTTCCTATGAAGAATATGGGGGCGGCTTGATCAGATTTAGACTCACGGATCTTTCCACACTTGAGATTCTTGTGGACAAATTCGTGTAGCGACTTCATCTCGTCCTGGGACATCGGGTAGATGTGTCCCTTTTGTCGGGGAAAGTCCAGTTTGGTCTTAATCTCGTGATCGAGACCCGGTCGATGGGGGGGAAGAGGTATATCCTTCTCGGAGAATACTTCCTCGTACTCCCAATACATCTCGGGAAGCCTGACTTCTTCCTTGCCGGCAGAAGCCTTGACCTCGAGGTCGGTGGAGATGGTCATCTTCCTTACTGCGCCCTCCATTTGGGGCGCTCTGGGGATAGATTCCTCATCCTTCCATCCTCGGATTTTTCGGGTCTTCCAATCGATGTCGGGTTGGAACTTCTTCAGCCATGGCATTCCTAGGAGAATCGATTCGCGTTGGAGTGGGAGTATGTAAGCCTTGATGTGCATTACTCGATCCTGGATCTTAGCGTGAAGAGTGACTTTTCGTTTAATCTGAAAACCTTCTCCTCCATTATAGGCGGTAACCCCGAGCAGATACTCGATCGGGTAGGTTTTGAGTTTGTACCTTTCGACCACTCAGGGGTCGATCGAATTGATCTCCACACCGGAGTCAATCGTAGTTGGGATGGCCACGTTTTCTCTGTCAACCAAATAAAGAGAGCCGGTTGGGGAATCAGCACACATATCATCTTCATTTGCGATACTAGTACAGGTAGATCTTAGTGACAGAATTTCGGCATGAGGGCATACCACAGTGGCAGTGTAGGGAGAGTAAACTCCCTACTAGGTATTTTACTTTGTTTCTTTGTTTTCACTTACATTTTCATTCCTATTCCTTTCTTTTATCTTTTACTTAGTATTTCAAGTAGTGTTTGGTCGCATTGTGGCTTATGTAA
Organism: Pisolithus microcarpus; assembly: GCA_024613185.1. Classification (NCBI taxonomy): domain Eukaryota; kingdom Fungi; phylum Basidiomycota; class Agaricomycetes; order Boletales; family Pisolithaceae; genus Pisolithus; species Pisolithus microcarpus. The sequence goes on from JANFAI010000029.1 coordinate 709,867, forward strand.
GCCATGCACGACTTCGAATACTTTGTACTTACTGAGAACAACAATCAGACCATTACCAGAGACCAAGTAAGACGGGATTTGAAGGCCGGAGCTTCGAATCATTAGTTCTCCCTTATCAGACAGTCATCAGACGCTATCTAAGTCATTCTTGGGATCTTTAGGGCGCATTTTCAGTCTTTTCATCACCTTCTTTGACTCTGCACCAGGCAACTCCAGTCCCCTTGGGTCAAACTGACCCCACCATTCCAAAGGGAGACCATCTGGCCTCTCCCCTCACTCTCTATCAACTGAGTTTACAGCAGTGGTTTGCCCAATTAAAAATCCTTCAAAGTTTTCTCCGAAACCTCAAACACCTTTTCTCCAGACTGTTCTCTGGATTGTTTGTGGAGGATTTCTTCAGCTACTTTGGGGTCGATTTCGTAAGTACCACGTTCGGTACGTTTGATGTTGAACTTGGGAACGTGTTGACCCTTCTCCTGGCATTCCCTCTTCATGTGACCTTCCTTGCCACAATTGTAGCAAGTGACACCGTGGACATTGGATCGATGGCACGGGGTGCATCGAGTCTGATCCACGTCCATGGCATTCGGGTCGCAGACAGGGTTTGCGCGTGGAAAAGTAAATGGGTTCGGACGGTGGTGAGCGTTAGGGTTCTTGTTGTAGATATCCTTCGAGATTTGTGACGTGTATACTTCTCCGGATGCCTTCACCCATTCACTGATGTTGGTGGGTGGATGCTGGCGATCCAGGATACGATCTCGGAGATTTCGGGATAACCCTTGAGCGAATAGAATGCCGCCTTCGATAGAAGTCGGCAGAAGTCCAGCTTGATTGAAAAGCCCCAGAAACTCGGCGGTATAGCTTTCGAGTGGGCAGTCACCCTGAGTAAGGGCTTTAAGCTTGATGACCACTTGGGCTTTTTGATCTCCAGCTTCGAAGGTCATGTATAAGGTTTCCTTGAAGCTATTCCACGTGTCCGGGTAAGTTTCTTCCCAGCTGTCAATGTACTTGGCAATATAGTTTGATGCGAAGGCTCCAGCTACTCTGGTTGTCATATAGGACAGCGCCAGTCCGATCTTGACATGATCGCTCATGTAAACATGAGCGTTTAGTGCGAGATAGGTGGCGACTTGGTTAAGCCAGGGGCGGAGTTCACCTTGTTTGCCGGCAAACGTCGACAGTTTGTTCACATTGAATTCGTGTCCTCCGTTGACACCGTTAGAGTTCGATCGCCAACGATCGTCCTCAGGATGATAAAAGTGGTGCCAATAGTCAGCCTGCTCACGTGTGAGCCGCTGTTGGAGTCCGATGGTTGGGTGAGGGGCAGGAGCGCTCGGCTGCTCGGACTGCCCGGGATTAGGTTCGGGTGCAGGGACCGCGCTGCTTTGTCCTTCTACTGACGCCATTGCATTGAAGTCTGAAGCGAAACGTTCAACTTCTTCTTCGTAACGCGGTTCGGGGATTTCGACGTCCTGATCGCCAAGGGCAGATCCTAACTCAGAAGGCAAATCCGGTTCCTGATCAGTATCTGAAACGTCTCCCTCACGGGGGTTCCTAGTTTGCAGAAAGGCGGGGTTTGATAAGGGAGTTGGAACGTAATACGGGGGTAGAGCAGATCGAGCTCCGGTTCTTTGTTCCAAATCATAACGTTGTTTATGGGTTGTGCTGAAAGGGGAAGGGGGCAGCGGTGGCAGTGGCCGATCTGCACGCTCCTTTCCTTGTCGAGGCGGGACTGGAGGTGTTCCATGTGGGGACAACATCTTGACTTTACTTGGGGGCGCCTAGACCTCGGGCCTGGCTAGAGGCTTGCAAAGACAGAGTATAGCGAGGTAAGATCTCAACGCAGGGATAGGGACAATACTCGGACTAGGTACCGGGTGGCTGCCTAGTTGGATCCAAGTAGGGTGTCTGTTGACTTGACCTAGTGACATGCAACGACAGCGATCACATAGGGTAGAGTTGATAGGGGTGCTTTGCTTTCGCTACACATGCCAGACAGCGTGCGGGCGGAAGCTAGGCAAAAGGATTGAAGGGGAGCTTTTAGCTTTTGTTAGGCTGCGACGAAAGTCCATGCCAGACAATGAGACTTGAGTCAAGGCCTAGAAGAAAACCCTCAAGACGAGAGTTGGAGAGACCTGGCCAGCGATGGTACTTTGAGCTGGACTTGGCAAACCCTTACTCGAGTCGGTTGACAAGAGTAGCAATCACAGAGTGAGAGAAAGGAGGTTCATTGCAAGGTAGCTAAAAGCTGGGGATCACAACGATCCACCAGCCCCTATATACTCCTACGATACATGAGGGTGGGCAAGCGAAAACTATACCATGCAAGGGAAATGACTTGGGTACGAGTCACCTGCACTGGTATGTGCAGCCCCGCAGTAAGTAGGCTATACTGTAGAAATGAGACTGACCTGTAGCGAAAACCCACAAGGCGCTGCCAAGCGGGAAATGAGTCGCCACGAGTCATGAACACAAAGATAGGACCAAGGACATGAGCCGAGCCGAGAGGCTGTGGAAACCAATGTCGATGGCAACAGAAACGAGGTCGTCCCAGAAGAGAAAGAGGGGACGACCAATACATAGTACAGTAAGCACACACCAGGACAGGGGGAAAGGCAGAGATGTGTTGGTCACGTGATCGATGTGTCGTGTCTCACACGTGACTGGGGGCAGCGCCACCATGCGCACTATGATACAGATAGAGCGGTAAGAGAAGCAAAAGAAAAAGGAAACATGCCGCGGTAAGATAGAACAAGAAGACGGTGTGGACCAAGTCACCGACGTGCGGTGAGAACCAGCACGGCCACATGGTTAGATGGGCAGGGTGTAACACATACCACAAGCAACCTCAGACAACTCCATTCAATGATGCTGTAGCAACGACTCACCTCTCCGAATTCAGGTAGTAAACATATGTCCTTAATGGCAAGATTCAGCAGGTGGCATCCATCTTGTATGTTAAGGATATGAGGATATTTTTCACAGAGGAGCCTTTGTGCTTTCCAAGTATTTCCAGTATTGTCAGATGTTACTGCACAAAAATTCCATGGCCCAATGTTGGTAACCATCTGTAATCAAAGTTATTAGACATCCGAGAACCATGGATAGGCACCTACACGTTCTAATACTTCGAGAATATACTTGGCTGTGTGACTCAGCTGTGAGGCATCATCCAGCTCCATGCAGAATGTACGGCGGCGAGTAGCAGTTGTTACATGGACACTGTAAGTTGATTTAGGTCTTCGTATTTTACCTCCGTCAAAGGTAATTGTCAAATTGTGACAGCCTAACAAGATTTTGTTAATGGTGGCAGTAATCTTGGCAGCCTCATTGACAATTAACTTCTCGGTGAGTGTTGTTGATGATGGTGGCTGATAGTGGGGGTTCAACGCTGCCACCACCTCCTTCCATTCGGCAGAATCCACGACAGTTGGTGGAATTCCGCAGCAAACAATAAACTTCATGATGTGGTAATCACCGGTTTCCTTTTGTTTCTTCCTCCCTTCCTTGACCACAATTGCTGCCAACGTCCCATTCCCATCTTGTTTCTTCATTGCCACCAACGGCTCGACTTCGACTCCATGCAGCCCTAGCACCTTCATCTGTACAGTCAAGTCAATGGCTGGGCCAACTGCTTTAGTACTTAGTACTTCATTTGACTGCTGTTGAAGTTGGGCATCGATGTAGGTACACTTTGCCAAGTGGCTGAGTATCCATTGCCAGTTTCGGCGTGTAGCCCATGTCTGGTGGCAGCCCTGGCTCCCAATGCATCTGATGAGGACAAGGCCAGTTCCATCCTGTTCATTTATCGGAGTTTTCTCTAACATCGCTTCATTTCCTTTCAAGCAACAGCGCCTGGACCCTTGGAGCAGCAGGGGATGTGTTCGCACACCCCCATTCTGAGTGTGTTCAACCTCTGGTAGGTCTGTATAAGCTGGATCAATTTCGTTACTCAGTAGTTTTGTATCAGATTTCCCCAGCCGTGGTCGTTTGGTATGGCGTATGACAGGTATATCTGCTGGTGGGGCATTGATGGCTTGATCCAGCATGACCTCTGGGAGCTGTATATCTATGTAATTATGCCCCTGCACCAAGTACACAATACTTACCTTTGTGTTGGTAGAGCTATAGGCATATTCTGCTGCTGTGATAAGGTCATCAAGCCATTTGTGGAGAATGGGGATCTCGGGGTCAGAGGAGAGGCCCCTGAACCACTCCTTGAAGAGGTCAGTAAGTTTGCAGAGGCTAGGGCCTTGCTCCATAAACAGGATTGGCCCATTGTTCCAGTGGCCAAGCCATATCTCCAGCTGACAGTTGATTGCACCAACAGGACCCTTATCTGCCATGTCCTCATCATCCACAAGGAAGAAGTCAAAGCCATATTGACTCATGCCGCCAGGGTCCACAAAAGGTATGGAATTTGGAAGGTTTTTCAGGTAGAGACGGAGAAGATCAAGTTTTGCTTTTGTTGGGCTGTCCATCAGACTCGGAGTAGTTGGGTCTTTTTTTTCACTGTATGATACCTCGCTAGGCATTGAACCCAATTCATCCACCTGTCAGGCTGTCACTGAGAGCCACCCTAATTAACCCGAATTTACAGCGATGTTTGAGCAACTCAATTTTACACGGTTAATTAGCGTTAATTATCCAGGTTAATTAGCAAGTGTAAATTAGCAAGATCAATTTCACGGCACACTAGAGGGCAAACCAAAAAATTATTATTTGGCCTGTTTAGGGTGTCGCGTGTGTATGCAGTAAACGGAGTCCGACGTCGGCAGACAACGAAGTGGAGCTGGCTGCGCAACTGTGGGCCGTCCAATACTGTATCCCACCAGCTAAAAACAAAGTCAGGATGGTTCGTCACAAAGCTTCACGATCTATGGACGAAGACATGGTCCTACCCGTCAGCCATTCGGATATGAGACTGCCATCGAGACCGTATCTCACAAAGCGAAGCGCTCGGGTACTCCTTGTTCTTGCCTTGGCCTCATGCGCGCTTGTCGTCTTCCGTCTCGGTCATTCAACACGCGATGATGCGTCTCAGTACTTGGGGGCGATGGAAGACGACGGCATGGAGAACAGACTGCCTCCCCTTTACGAATCTTATCATGACTACGAGCGACACCTTCCACAACACAACCTATCACTGCCGTACCCAGAGGGAAGGGACGCTAAATTTTTCTGGGCAGCTAACCATGTTCATTGTACGTCATTTTTGGGCATGTATCTACCTTCTTTTTTGTATCTGACACGATCGCATGGTAGCGTCTGGGTGGGGCAATTCGATGCAGGAGCTCCTTGTCAACGCTCTCCTATCTCATACTGTGAACAGAGCGTATGTCTACCCTATCGACTTGGCACCGTTCGTCCTCTCACTTCTCCCCAGTTTTGTCTTCGATAACTATACATGGGATCCCGACGGTCCAGATTATTCAGTGTACAATGGAAAGCTGATCCCTTCGCGCATACCACATTCGGCCATCATTAGCGGTAAGGTTGCTGTAGGTCCGTGCTTTCACCACGCCTCTTACCACAACACAAAAAAATAGGTCCTATCATTGGTTCGTCCTGGCCGCCTGGTGACCCGACACCCCGTTCAGTTTCTCGGGAGTACTTTGAACGCGTGTGCCCGCATCCTCTTGTCATAGACAGCTACGAAATCAACAAAGAGTTGCGACTGGACACCAGCGTGCCAGCATCCGTCATCTTTGATAAATGGGTAGACAGGCTTAACTCTGTCCGCGATCCTTGTGTAGAGATCAAGCGTAGTTCGTTCCAAATTTTCGAAATATGGTGCGCAGTCCTGCCTCTTGTCCACGCCGTTCCTCTCGACAGCGGGTTAACGAGCTACTCAGGCTGTTTGGATCATCACGAATCTTGTCGTTGTGGCCCCGATTGTCCAATTCACCAATCCTTCGTAACTTCTCATGGTCACCTCTCGTCCTCCAAGCATATGCCCAAAATGCCCATCTTTTTGACTCACCATCTCGATCTCTCAGTTTTCTCCCATCTTACCTACGTCCTTCTAACGCTGCCCCAATATCCCCAGCCGAACTGCACAATGTCGAACCCCTCCTAACACCTGACCAAACAAACCCGGTACCTGGCCTTCTCGCACTGCACATTCGCAGGGGTGACTTCGCCGACCACTGTGCCCATCTTGCTAAGTGGGCAGCAGATTGGAACGGCTTCAACAAGTTTGCAGCCCTTCCTGACAAGTTCAGACCACCCCCTGACGGTGGGCGGGGACATACGACCGAGGAGAATTTGCAGATGTACATGAAACGATGTTTTCCTACGATCGAGCAGATCACAGATAAAGTTCGCAAGGTCCTTGAAGAGCAGCATAGTTTATACGGGAACTCGAGGGAGTTGAAGAGGGTGTACGTTATGACTAACGGAGACAAGGAATGGTTGGAGGAACTCAAGGCGGCGCTCATGAAGGTGAAGCGGTGGGAGGCTGTGTTGACGAGTAGAGATATATCTTTGGGCTGGGAGACTAAGCCGGTGGCACAGGCTGTGGATATGTTGGTGGGACAACGGGCGCAAGTGCTCATTGGCAATGGCGTGGGTGTCATTCCCCTTCCACTATGGTTGACATGATCTAACGTGTTATATGATAGTTTTCGAGCTTGACATCCAACATTGTCATGTTCAGGATGTTGAGGGAACTTTCTCCTGAAGATACGAGGTTTTGGTAGGTCGTCGGCGACGAGTAAGCCGGTCACCATGAAATGAGTTTCCAAAGCGATCACTTATCGCGGGGGTGAGCTGTCCCAACCCATCTCCCGCATTTCCCTTGGACCTCACTTCTTTCTCGTCATTACATATACCTCCCTACGATACCCCTATTTCGGCAATGCATACCAGGGCAGCACACGACCCGCCCGTCACTGTCGCTCATTCGTTGTAGAGTAAATACATACTAAATGGTCGGGTCTTAATATATAGCTTACGTTTGCTGGACTTAACGACGCTACGTTTGTTCGTATTTGTTTCCATACTTCTTACTTATGGACGAGTCGACGACGGACGACGACAACGCATCACAGACGACCGAGGACGACCCGCAAATACCAGCACCGCAACGACAGCCCGTGCAGCCGCAGCCACCACCCACTCCGTCTCAACCACCGCCCCGTGAGAGACCCGATTATCGACTGCGACACACCCTCAGGGGACACACGCAATCTATATCAGCGGTCAAATTTAGTCCGGACGGGAATCTTCTAGCTTCTTGCGGTGCGTACATGTCGTGCGTGTCGAATATATAGACTCATCTTCCTTGCATATTTAGCTGCAGACAATGTGGTCAAGTTATGGTCCCCGTTTACAGGCGAGCTCATAAGAAATTTAAGCGGACACACCAAAGGTCTGTCGGATATCGCTTGGTCAAGCGATGGACAGTACCTCGCATCTGCGTCAGACGATACAAGTATACGGATATGGAACGTGGAGACAGTGCGTCATCTTTCTCTTGGTTTGTTGTCGCATTCGCCGCCTCAAGCCCTCTCTCTCTTCGGTTCTTCGATGATAATCTGGGGTGTTTGGTGCACGCGACACTCAGGGATTAACGACCAAGCAACTTCGCGGGCACACGAGCTTCGTGTTCTGCGTCAATTATAACACTGCGTCAACGCTTCTTGTCTCCGGCGGGTGTGACGGGGACGTGCGGATATGGAACGTTGCACGTGGTGAGTCGGGATCTCCTTCCCTGTCCCTCAGTATCCCTGCCACCAGCTTCACCGACTTGACGAAACCGACAGGAAGATGCATCAAGACACTCAATGCGCACCTTGACTACGTGACTGCCGTGCACTTTAATCGCGATGCTTCCCTCATCGTGTCGTGTTCACTAGATGGACTGATGTACGTTTGTCCGTTCTTACGCGCTCCTAGAGACATGACCTTTCTGGTGTAGTCGCATATGGAACACGACCACGGGGCAGTGTCTTAAAACCCTCGCAGAGGGGCACGATGCTATTTGGCAAGTCCTCTGCCTCACTCTCTCACGCGACAAATTAACCAACGGCTGAGTAATTCAGTCAACACGTTCAGTTCTCCCCCAATTCCAAGTATATCCTCTCAACTGCGCACGACAGTGCCATCCGTCTCTGGGATTACCACACATCTCGTTGTCTTAAAACCTACGTTGGACACCGAAACGAAAAATTCTGTATCGCCGCATGCTTTAGCGTAACGGGCGGGAAGTGGATCGTATCAGGGAGCGAAGATGAAAAGGTGTATATTTGGGATTTGCAGAGCAGAACGGTTGTACAGACGTTAGAAGGACATTCCGGTGAGTTGTATTCGCCAGCTCCTTCTTACTTGTTTTCGGAACGCTAACAACACCACGGTCCAGGCATCGTCGTGGCAGTAGCAGTAAGTCATCGTTCCTCGCCCCACCACCCACATATTGAGTGCTGCACATGCAAGACCCATCCTCATCAAAACATGATTGCATCCGGCTCAATCGAACCCGACCTCGCTATCCGGATATGGGTGGATCGAGAGCTGCCTGTAGCTGTGCCTTGATGCCCAGTGAGAATTGGACCTAGCTGTAGCAATGTACAAGTAGTCCTTCGTATGCCATGGATGGGAATCACCTCACATAGAAAATGGGTGTCTCCATAGGTGTCTTTGGTATGCCAGTGTATGTACTTGTAACTATGGTTCTATTCTGTAGGTATTACATAGATATCATCACCACTATGTTATCCATATGACATGTATATGTGGTCAGTTTGGTTTTGAGCACTTTTGGTTTTGCTCCTCCCAGGGGTGGCTGGTGTTGTGCCTCTGCCCCCTTCACACTGTTAGGCCGCGACGAAAGTCCGTGCCAGACAATGAGACTTGAGTCAAGGCCTAGAAGAAAACCCTCAAGACGAGAGTTAGAGAGACCTGGCCAGTGATGGTACTTTGAGCTGGACTTGGCGAACCCTTACTCGAGTCGGTCGACCAGAGTAGATCACAGAGAATGTGAGAAAGGAGGTTCGTTGCAAGGTAGCTAAAAGCTGGGGATCACAACGATCCACCAGCCTCTATATACTCCTATGGTACATGAGGGTGGGCAAGCGAAAGCAATACCGTGCAAGGGAAATGACTCGGATACGAGTCACCTGCACTGGTATGCACAGCTCTGCAGTAAGTAGGCAGTACCGTAGAAACGAGACTGACCCATAGTGAAACCCCGAAGGGCGCTGCCAAGTGTCTCAGAGTCACGACGAGTCATGGAACAAGAATAGAACCAAGGACATGGCCCGAGCCGAAAGGCTGCAGAAAGCAATGTACAAGGCAACAGAAACGAGGTCGTCCTGGAAGAGAAAGAGGGGATGACCAATACATAGTACAGTAATCATATACCAGGATAGGGGAAAAGTAGAGACACATCGGTCACGTGACAAGCGCGTCGCGCCTTACACGTGACTAGGGGCAGTGCCACCACGTGCACTATGATACAAGTATAGAGGTAAGAAAAGGAGAAGTAGAAAGAAACATGCCACGGTGAAGTAAAACAAGAATACGGTGTAGACCGAGTCACCGAAGTACAGTGAGAACCAGACGGGCCACACAGTTAGGCATCGAGGGCGTAACATCACCCCCCCCTCAGGCTCGTCGAACACCTGATCAACCAGGGTTGACAGACGGCCCAGGAGTCGGGGAGTGGTGGTGGCGGGAGCGAACCGAACGGGTAGTCGAGCGGCGCGATCCCTCGTTCTCATCCTCGGTGGGTACGTCGGTAGCGGGAGTCCACCTGGAGCCACGGCCGTTACAACAGGACCAATGTCTGAAGTGACGGCAGTCATAGCAGGCATATTGATAAAGGGGGTGGGCGAGGGGAACGGGGGCGCGGCCGGCGAGATAGAGTCGGAGCATTGAGTCGACGACGACGGGATGGAAGGTAGCGGGCAGAAGGGGCGTAGTGGTGTTGATTGCATTATGGAGTGAATGATTGGCTTTGTTCCAAGCAGCTGCATCTAAGAAGGACCACCAGTGAAAGGCAGATGCGGCAGAGGGTACGGTCTCGGAGAGAAACTTAGCCGTTTCGCTAAAAGAAGCATCCCTTTCCTTGCTATATCCGTCGTCGGCCATAAACTCTAACAGTTCCATGGACCAAGGGTCCGGTTCGGCTTCTTCAACCTTTACGTCAGGACACTTCTCACCCACTGTCGATCCTGCTGTTGCTGGAGTATCTTGGCCAGGACTAACGTGCTCTTTGGCCTCTCGAACGTAGCGGTCGACCTCTCGGTTGCGAAAGGAATGACACTCGTCGGTGTTGACTATGGAGGCCAGTTTGAGAACGAGTTTGTACTGGACAGCAGAGATATTGACAGTGAGATCGCCTAGTAGACGGTTGATGGACTCAGCTATGGCATCAGTAGGGTGGCCTCTAGTTTTGTTAAGCAACTCCGGCACTCGATCCAGGGCTATGTCTGTTCCTTGGTAGATCTCAGACAGCATCCGAATGCGATCATTTTGTTCCTCTGTTTTCCTGTCGAATGGGTACCTTCCGTCGAAGATTGCAAGCGTCCAAACATAGTTGAAGTAGTCTGGCGACACGGGTACCAGGTCCCCACGGGAGGGAGGGAAGAGGCGGTCTGGGTCGCAGGCGGGGGTGACTCTGATCTGGGGAACCTCTGGAGTAGTGCTGGGGGATGAGCCTTCCAGTTCACGTCCATGGGAGGAGTGGGCAGAGGCTGCCAACACACCACCGGGGCGGGAACTGTTGGCAAAGAGAACGGATTGGTGAAGTGGGGGTCCACGCTCGGTCTTCTTTCCCTTATTGAGTCGTCCGCACGTGACCGGGACGCGGCAGATGGTGAACGACTGACCGGGGAAAGACCGGGGCGGGGGGATTTCGTCAAAGGAACTGAAGGTGGATAGTTCGACTTGGGAAGATATACTGGAGAGCTGAGGTGACGGGGAGGGGTCGTCGGATGATGCGTCGAATAGCGCATAGGGGCAGGTATTGAGCAGGGCATCGTAACCGTCACATCGCTGGAAGTCGGGTACATCGTTGCACATGTCGATAGAGCGGGTGGACTTAGGTGAGTGGGAGTCGGCAGGAAAGTTTGTACTGGTTGAGGAGTTCGGAGGCGTGGTCTTTTAACGAACTCTCGGGTTCCCAAGAATTATCCATGTGTGTAAAGCCTTTCCATTTTATGAGGAAAGTGCAGTGTGCTTGACGACCACGACCTGTGTTTTTATGATTTAGAATCAACTCAACTTCCCATTCCACCTCGTCATCCACTACCTCAGGAGGTGGCAGAGGATCGGGAATTCCATATTCAGCCATCTCATGATAGGGGAGCAACTGACCAGTGTGGAACACTGGGTGCACACGCCACGTATCAGGGAGGCACAGTCGAACAGCCACGGGGGAGATGACTCGTTCTATTTCAAACGGTCCGAAACGTCGGGGTGTGACTTTGGGGGACTGCCCTTGAACACGGAGGTTACCCGAATCGAGCCAAACTCGATCGCCTTCTTTGAACGGTACGTAGCTTCCTTTTGATCGGCATTTCATAACTTCCTGCACAGCCTTGTGAGCGAGTATAGCATTGTCGCGGCAGCTGGCAAGTCGTTCCAGACGTTCGTCGACACTGGGCGCTGATGTGAGCCGAACTTCAGGATAGGGGGAGGGGTCATAGCCATATAGGAGGCTATATGGCGTTTGTTGATGAATGGAATGGATACGGCTGTTATGTGTGAACTCAGCATCCGGTAACTTGGATGACCAACTGTTAGGGTGTTCGGCGCAATAACATTGGAGGTACGTTTCCAATTCCTGGTTGATGCGCTCGCTTTCGCCATTGGTCTGCGGGTGGTAGGTGGTAGACAGCTTTGACTGGACTCCCAGGGATTTGTAAAGTTTGCGGGTAAACGCCGATGTGAACTGGGGTCCTCGGTTGGAGATGACTGCTTCGGGAAGACCAAAGCGAGAGTAGACATGTTTGTGGAACAGCCGTGCGATACCGAGTGAGTCAACGTCCTTTCGACATGGAATGAACATGGCCGCCTTGGTAAGGCCTTGGTCGACGATGGTTAGAATGGTATCGAACATGTTGGACATGGGGAGATCGGTGATCAGATCCATAGAGATCTGCTGGAAAGGGAAGGGGTTCTTGGGAACGTCATTGGGAACCACCGGAGGCATTACGGGATGCATGATGACTTTAGCGGACTGGCAGATGGCACAACCCTTGACGTAGTCTTGGATGTACTTCCACATGCCAGGCCACCATATGTCCTTGACCATTTTGCAGGTCATCGCCTTGATTCCGGGGTGTCCGGCGGACGGGTGATCGTGATAGGATAGAAGGCACTCCTTGCGAGCGCCAGGGGGAATATAGACGTGGTTTTTACGATGTTTGGTTCCATCCGAATGACTGGTGATTTCGGGATTGTCGGTGGAGAGGGTAGAGTCCTTTGGCATTTCGCTCTTGGTGTGCTCGTACACCTCAGCAGACAGGGCGTAGACACCGCGTTTTCGCTCTTTGATGTGGTCCTCAATGGGCAGTGAAACGGGTTTTGCCGAAATCGGGGCCATTTTCGGGAGAGAAACGGTCGGAATGGTGGGTTTCACCCCCCCCTCAAGCCACGCGCTCGGTGGGAGCAAAGTGGCGACTACGGGTTCAGGGGGAGAGTGGTCACTGCATCGAGATAGTGCGTCAGGGGCCGTCATAAGACGACCCGGAGTATAGGAAAACTTAAGGGGGAACCCCTGTACATACGAAAACCAGCGGGTTTGCCGCTGTGAGAACTTCTGCAGTTCTTTATAATATTCGAGGTTCTTGTGATCGGTGAAGACGATGGTGGGTGCAGCAGGGGATATGAGATAGTGCCGGAAGGCTTTGATAGCACGTATGACTGCGAGAACCTCGAGGTCGTATACCGGGTAGTTCTTTTCGGTGCCTTTGAGACTTTCCAACAGGTAGGAACACGTGTGCCACTCATCATCTTCTCCTTTCTGAGCTAGAACTGCTCCTGTCGCCGATTGCAAAGCATCGGTGAATAGAGCAAAGGGTTTAGAGGGGTCGGGGATGTTTAGAACGGGCGACATCAGCAAATCAGTCATTTTCACACAGTTCCACAGCCACCACAGTCCTTCCCAGTATGGTTACAGTGGCACATGACTACAGTGTGACAGTTCACAGTGGTGTACAGGGTCACAGCATTGCCACAGTGCCACGGTTTCACAGCCGTATTAGGGCACAGCGGGTCACAGCACATCACAGCGCATCACAGCACACAGTCGGCACAGTGGTACAGTGTTCAGCAATGTACAGTGTCACAGCGTGTCACAGCAGTACAATAGACAATGTGTCGAAGTACATTATGTATGATACTACTAGCCACTACTAGCTGGCAGAATGGAAATATAATGCAATCCATATTCACCATCTCAGGTTACCTCACACAACAGTCTCGGCTTCATTGAACCTTACTGTCGTTACTAGTCGTAGCCTATCATTGCGCCTGCAGACAATGATTGGCAGAACTTGTCCCGATGTACTAGTACACTACCAACTTCTTATCGATACAACAGACTTCCTGTCAACACCCAGCGATGATCCGTGTCGCGTCTCCGACCACCACTTCATTCGTCTGACCGCTATTGCTGACCATCTCCGCAACTAGTCTTCTGCAGGCCTGTCCACTCGGATTCCCCGGGTATTACTATGTCGCCGATATCGTAAGTGTAAAGCTTTCCATCGCTACAACCAAGCGCAGCACGCCGGCCGTCCTTGCGGTCCCATTCAAGTTTGTTGATTGCGCGACCCGTTCCAACGTTGGTAGTCACGGCGGAAACCTGGGGTACCGTAGGGATAGTTCACAATATCGTTGCATTTCTAAGTAGAATATCATGCGTACCTCCGTGTCGTTGTTTGAATTCCATGAATCGAACTTTCCCGAACCGTCGGCAGTACCAAATACCGCGGGATGCGCAAGATGCCATTTCGCATCGTAGACATAATCGTCCACCTCATCAAAAGAATATACTGGGGGAATGGTACGTGCTGTCGTTGATGGCTTTGCAAGACTCTTGGCTCGCCAAAGCTTCACCGTCCGATCCACGCTCGCCGCAAGGAATAGATCCGAAAAATCAACAGGGCCCGCGAGGGGATGGAAACGCAGTCTCATAACACGGCCAGCATGCCCCTTATAGATGTCCTGCTGGTCGAGTCCAGCCTTCGCACCAGCACGGTCGTACCTGTTCGCCTGGTACACGTTACCTTCTTTGGTACCAACCCAAAACGTCGTTGTCTCATTGTCAGGGAAGTCAAGCGTGGTGATGGCCACTTCGCCCGTTTTATTACGGCCGGCGTGAATCAGCACCAAGGTTTCCTGCACGAGGGGTTATCAATGCGGTCATGTAGTACTCGAGCAGAAGTGCAAAAAAAAAAGACCGATCCACTGACCTCGGGATGCACCAGCATGTCCACCAGCCAACTACAGACACTTCCGTCCGTGCTGCTGGTGGTTTGGTTGTGAGCGTTTTGGGTTCCAACCATTCTCATCGAGTAAATGCGGTGGGTGTGACCTGCTAGCAGCTGATAGTGGCGTGTTCATAACCGGTAAATGCTTCGACAGGGTGTCCCAAAGAAGGATCGATCGAACGAAGCAGCAATGCTCGGCCTCAGCAAAGTTACGTGCAGTAGCTGTGACACGCAAACGCTGCTGTGCAGAAGAGTGAGTCACGAACTGAGTCGACCCGAAAGCCAGGCTGAAGAGCTCTCCCGGCCTCAGTACCCAGTTCGAAGTCCACAGCTGCTGATGTCCACAGTGGCGGCGCTCAGTCTCTACGCAGAGGCCCTCCCGATACTGATTTGCGTCTCTCCAACACAAGCGGATTCCTTCCTGCCGAGATGGTATGCACGATGAATCCAGAGACTTTCAGCACCTTGGTTGTCCATCGGCCACATGAGTAAAATTGATTGAAAGGAAAGAAAATACCTGTAAGCCAAACGTAGCATCGAGGCCCATCTCCAAGAAGTCTTGGTTGTCCTTGTTGAAAATACGAAGGAACCTCTGCTGGAAGATGGAGGTCAAAAACGAAGCGGATAAAACCGACGCCGTTCGTGGAATTGGGTAGGGACTTCATCTCCAGCGATCCAACTTGATCTGAACAGCCAGAGAAGAGGTCGACTACATGTCCGTTGTTAGAGGCCCGTTTCGCGAAACCTTCGTAGAATTAAGAGGCCGCTGAGAAGGGAAGTCTTCTTGCGACGGTCACCTTACCTTCACAGCACGCTTGTAACGCTTAACATTATCTCGTTCGATGTTGTGATGGGAGGGAACAAATCGTTGCCGACCACCATTCCAGGACCCTCAGTAGCAGGACCACCAGAAAACAGTACGATGCAAGCGCCTGTATTGGGATATGTCGCCTTCGGGGGTCAGCGAGAGGTTACAGCACAGAAAAACACGTATACTCACCGCCAGCAATCCAACTGCGACACTCAAAGCGACTGCAATTTACCGCAACGGAAGCTTGTCATTCACGATAGGTTAAGGATCGCACTGGAGGAATACAAGTACTCTGGTAAGCTGGAACTCCACCCATTGCATCGGGAGTAAAAATCGGGCAGCGCCGAGTGCTTGCTGAGGCATGAGCAGACCAGGGCGAGGAGCAGCACGAGCCAGAGTGCTCAAGCCAAGCATGTCTTGAATTCATTCGAAGCATACTCCGTACCACCGTGGAAGACATAGGATTTACTGCGTTCAACGTAACCGAGTTCGTGGACCTGAGTCTGTAACGCGTCAGCTATTGTCCGCTGTCCTCGACGGATGGCATACCGTGGTACCGAGAGTGATAAGCCCGACGAGGGCACACGGTGGGATGTAACCGGGACTGGCAGGAGTGGCCTTACGAAGAACCTTGAGGTCTTCCTCATCCAAGCGAGTATCGACCACAAAGACGAAGATTCGGGGCACTTAAGCAGGACAAGAAAGCCGCGGTAGTGTACTTGGAGATTTCGTCAGGACTTCGACATTGCAGCAAATGCGAGGCTTATGTCAGCAGGTCCTTCGTAATACGTCCTATCCCATAGTTCTAATCTATCCGTTTCGTCTCTGTGCGTTGGCGCTTGTCGGCCGTACTGGCCACTCTCATCCATCATGTTGGTGGACTCTTGTCGCCGATTTCGAGGTTAGTGTGTCATTTTCGGTCTATGCATATGGCTCACGTCAGTCGCATTGTCGGTCTCCTGTCCGCCTGTGTTGGCGTACCGTATTGCAGCGCTCTCGTCAATCATGAGTACTCCTATCACCCGTGCTGATGTTAGTAGGTGTTTTATGGGCCCATACGACTCGTGTCAGCCACGTTGGCGGCCACCTGTCGCCCGTGCTGGCGTACCGTACTGTGGCGCTCTGGTCGATCTTGTTGGCCGTACCACTATCGTTTCTTTTCAATTTTGTCATTGACAATCGTGGTATTCCAGTGCTCTAGTATATCCTCTCTATATACCTGGCACCCCCCGTCTCATGTGTTCCGGTAGTGTCTTCCATTACTAACGCGTCTTTGCTCTGCACTCGCATCGCATCCGCGGATACCCTACCCACAACCCGTAAGTTCAACTCATTCCCTAATGTCCGACCAACTGTTCATAGGCTTTAGGTGCCGTCGACCAAACCGCCATCTACGCGGCCCGTCGCTCGTCAGGACGAGTACTACGGGCACGAGCACACCTCTCCGCTTTCCACTAGGTTCATCACCCACTTATTCGCTTGCCCCGAACTACCTCCCTCATCCTCGGGATCAATGGAAAATTTTTCAAAAGTTTATCGCCTATCCCCCCCGCCGCATGAAACTCCACCCTTCGGTCACATTCACCGCACTCGTCTTGCCGCAAAGACTAAAGGCTCGATTTCCCACCGCTCGTGGCTCGTCCGGCCACCGCCTCTTCATCTCTGCGTTCATGCTCGCCAGCAAGGTCATCTGCAACGATACGTGCTCGAACAAGTCATGGAGTGTCGTCGCGCGGGGTATGTTTCAGTTGCAGGAGATCAATCAGATGGAGAGGGAGATACATGGACCCTTTGACACTCGGTGAGTTCGAAGCAAAGGTACGAAAGGATTTTGCAGGGATTGGGCCGCTCCATACTTACAAACTACCATCTACCAAAAAAGTCGACTCCCCCTCCGTCCGCCAACCCTTTTGCTCCGCCCAGTTTGAACTTCGCGTCGTCTCGTCCTCACCATCATCGCTATCCTTCGCCCCCGCAGACCGCATCCTTATCGCAGTGTCCCTCTAGATATGGATTAAATTAAATTTTCATGTAGTCTGTAGCATTTGTACGGCACAAGTAGATTCGGATATCTCACTTCAATGAGGACTTGAACTGTACACGGTGTATTCAATTGCATGGATGGAGATGAACGTGATAAGTACAGCTGGTATGTAATAAATGTACGACAAGCGGTCACATTTTTTGGCTCACAGAGTGCTCAAATGTCAGAAGAAAGGCAGCCACCTGTACAAGTTGTGAGATAAGTAAGAACAATGTGATCTGTAGAGTGACCATACCGGTAACCCCGTTGTCGGACATTCGACGACGCTTGCGAGTCGAGGGAAGGTCGCAGAGGGAGACACCATTCTTCCGGATACTGTGACGAACATGTCCGAGGTCGAAGTCAGCATACTGCAGCTTCCTCTCTGCGAGCTCAGCCCTGAACCGGTAGAGGTTCCCCAAAGCATCAATTTCCTCGAGCCTGGCAGTGGAGAGCTGCTGTTCAACGCGACAAATTTTGTGCTGGGCTCTGGCAACCTCGAGGACCAACTTCGCTTCATCCCTTTCCGCGCGCTCCTCCTCTTCTTCTTCTTCCCCCACTTGTCCCCCCTCATCCTCAGTAGAGACCTTTAACGATGGAATAAGTTCGAGCAAGGAAACGTCAGACAACTCACGTTCTCTGCTTGCACCGGCACATTCTGAGCGTGCATAGGGGATCTTACCGCGAAGCTGAGAGCATAATTACGGTATGGAAAAGGGGTTGTATGCGGTGGTAACGTGATCAACGACTTGGGGGCTCTGAACAAACCAATCGCGGCAGGTGTTCCTCGGATGAGAGAAGCACCTGTATTGGACGAGAGGATCCGTGGGGCAGAGGAAGACGGGGGAGCCGGTATAATTTGCTGTGAATAACTGATGCTGGCATCAGGCGTTTCTGGAACAATACTGGAGGAAGGATGTGAGTAGGAACCAGCACAAGCTTTTGTGCTAAGCTGAGGCGTATCCAAACCGCTACTCATAGTCGTGCACGGTCCCGGCTTGCCAAACGTACTGGGGGGCTCGGGGATTGCCATACGAGGACGACCTAGCAGAATGATATGAACACGACGCTATAGCAGAACGATACGGTAGGCGAAAATCATTTGACGCATTAAGGCTCCTGCCTGTCTCAAAAATTGTGGGAAAGTACAGGCCGACCGGACCGCCTTGGGCAACCGAGAGTGATACAGTGTGCTCACTCGTCCTATCTCCTTCCACCAACTGCTCTGCTTCACTCTATATGCTGCTGCGATGTCGACATCCGCCGGACTTGTTCGAAAATTCAGGTTGAGTCTGCATCTCCCTTGTAATCTAACTAACCTCCTCGCGGGCGCAGCTAGGACCACAGAATTACACGAGAATGTAAGGACAGACCCGCCAGCGGTCGCCTCATTCTGTTCAGCCGTGTACTTGTTTTAAATCGTCTCTTGTTGTGTTCGCTCAGGACGGTGAGCTGAGGGACCCGGAGGTTGTTGTGCAAGCGTTGAACGATATTGGGTGTGTGGGAGCAGTTTCTCCACTCTGATCATCCTGCCACTTCTCTAACATGGTCGCTACTGCTAGGCATATGCGACCCTCAAAATGAAAGGCCGCGTCGAACTCCTAACGACTGAAAATCTCAAACAGGTGCATGCTAAACTCACGAAGACTCTCAAGGTACAGATCGCCGAGAACAACGTCTTCCATGGTAGCACCAATAGTAACAACAATTCCGACGACGGCGAGGAAAATCACTACGTCAATGTGGGTTGTACACGGCAAACAACGCAGAAGGTAGCGCTTATGCGAAATAACCACTACTATCTTGCCTTCTGTCCGGTTGAATTCGTAGACCGCCAACTCGATTACATCTGTAAGATGGGGAGGGTGCGTCTTCTTTTACTGTGTTAACTTGCGCACCTCGCACCTGCAGTGGGGCTTGACATTCTCTTGTAGCAATACATTGCAAAGTGGCGAAATCCTTTTGCAGCCGCAGTTCGGTCGCGTGTCTTCGCGTGTGAGAACAACAAATATGGTATGAGCACCTCCGAGGAGCGTAGTTCGTCCAATACCGAGTACTTTACTCGGGGCGATAAAATCCCTGGTCTTCAGGTATGGACTTCTCGCAGGTTGGGTTTCCTTTACTCACGACTCACGATAGGTCAACGGCACGGACATTATCGCTTCCCGTCATGCAACCCAGTTTGCTCGTAATTGGGTCGTTGAAGGTAACGGCCCACTATTTATGGAATTTGTTACTTACCGTTACGGTGGTCTCGTGAGTACGCCCGCCCTCCCCATCAATCCTACCTGTGACTCTAAGCGGCAGTTCTTCCCTAGTATGTCTGACTCTGGTGCTACCTATCGTACCCGTGAAGAGATCCAGCGGATGCGTAGCACGCAAAGTCCAACCCGCGGGTTGCAACGATATATCGAAGAATGGGGTCTTACTTCCCTGCAAGAGCTCAGGGTGTAGATCTCTCCCTGCTTAAGTCGAGAAAACTGATGTATTTTTTTTCAGCAACTCGACAAGGAGGCTAAAGCAGAGGTTGACCAGGCCATCGAGGAAGCGAAGACGTCACCTGCCCGTCGTTCGAAGGGTCTGTGGACTGATATCTACGATAAGGGTCCGCCGTTCATGCGGGGACGGGAGCGCAAGGAAGTAAGTTGTTTCCTCTTTCTTCGTTCATAATTCTGAACAGGTGCATCATCCGCCTATCTTGTCTAATGGCCCGAACCCCACGCAACTTCTCAGTCACGAGGCACTCAATCTTCGTCATCTCCGTCAAAGAATGATACTAATGCGTTGTGACTTCGTAGCATCATATTTGTGCAAAGCCGGATAACGAGAACCCGGGTTACCCCTTGAGAACGGCCTAGCTAGTTTAGAAGTGGGCTCGAGTGCGTTTACCACACAAACTTCTTCAGAAATAGAAGTACATTTTTTTTTACCTCCAAAGGAGCTCGCTGATATGCACCGAAGACTTGCCGAGTAAAACGAGGCCCCGACATTATGCCAGAATGCTATCGTTGGAAACGAGTGGGATATTTACACGTTGTACAGCCTATCTGGATAAAATTTGCAGCCTCTGAACAATAATATGACCGCTGGGGGTCGAAAGATGAGTGATCCGGCGGGCCGGGTGGGTCCGTAGGACTTTTTCATATTATTTCCAAACTGGTCTACCTTACACCTGTTACTGTCTGCCTTCACGCAAACCGCTGTAACCCTGCCTCTAGCATTCCAACGTTCTTCTTTTCCTCACCCTCGATTTTAAAAAACATGCCGAAGTGCCCGCGTTGTGCGAAGTCATTTGGAACAGCAAATGGTGTCACCTTCCACCTCCAGCAGCCACGAACGGCGTGTCACCTTTGGGAACGGGAGTATATTTCATTCTTAGGCGATCCGACATTGGATGGTGCTAATGCGTTTGCTCTCCGTTCTCCGAACTTGGATCTTGCGCCGATGGACGATCACTTCGATGGCCCAAATGCTGACTACGACATCCCTGAAATCGGAGAGGGAGTGGAAGTTTTCGCACCAACGACTTATGCTGGACATTTTTGCCGAGGTGAGCATTTCGAAGGCGCTGCGATCGTATATGGCATCGGGGACACCTTCCTCAGGCGCTTCGACATGGATCGTCACGCTTTCCATCGTCAAACTAATATGTACTATCCTTTCGCCAACTTCGGGGATTGGGAGATGGCCAACTTTCTACTTCAGTCGAATCTCAGTATGAGAGAGGTCGACAATTACTTGTCTCTAAGTATGGTAAGCATTTGTCGTATTTTACAAGTTCATCGCTATCATTTACGTGCCACCTCTTACTGTACAGACGAAGAAGATGCTGCTCTCCTTCTGGACTGCAAAGGAACTTCGCGGGCGTATTGAGGATCTTCCAAAAGGGCCGTGCTGGAAAGTTCGCGTAGTTCCTACGCGCCATCCGACCACCAACCCTGTTCAGCTCTACTGGCGTGATTCTCTCGAATGCATAGAAGCATTGTTTAACCATCCGTTTTACGCAGGAAAAATGGACTATTCTCCATTCCGTGTGTTCACTGCTGCAGAACGAGTCATGAGGGTATACAGCGAGTGGATGAGTAGCGACGGAGCTTGGGATTTGCAGGTAAAGGTTTCGAGGAAATAAATTGCATATGCTGACTACCTTCAGACGAAAGTTCCCGTAGGCTCCACGCTTTGCGGCGTAATCCTTTCGTCAGACAAGACGAATATCACCAACGTCTGTGGAGGCAAGGTAGCACACCCATTGCTTATCAGCCTTGCTAACATCAGGATGAATGTCCGGAACAAAGGTTCATCACACGCCTTTCTGCTGACCGCACTGATGCCCATCGCTGAATTCATCTATCCCGTTACGAGGATCCGTTCGGTCCTGGAAGCACGTCTCTTCCACGCATGCCTCGATTTCGTTCTTGAACCTCTCAAGAAAGCCGCTCAGTTCGGTCGGATGATGGCAGATCCACTCGGGAACGTTCGTTTTTGCTTCACCCCACTGGTCTCTTACATAGTCGACACACCTGAGGCGTGCATGCTTGCATGCGTACGAGGAAAAACATCGCCTGTCACGAAAGCTATGTACAAGAACTTCGGCGACCCGTTTCGTCACGGCCCACGGACCGGTGAGGAAACTCTCCGTCAGCTTGAGAGCATTCCCTGCGACCCCGATGACGTCGAGGCATACTTTGACGCGTGTGCACAATTTCGATTGAGTGGCGTATCGCGTCCTTTCTGGCGTGATTGGCTTCTCAGTGACCCCCACAGGTTTCTTACACCGGAGTGTTTGCATCATTGGCATCGCATGTCCTGGGACCACGATGTCAAGTGGTGTAAGTGTGCATTGGGTAGTGAGGAACTCGATTTCCGTTTTTCTCTTTTACCACCCATCACAGGCCTTCGTCAATTCAAGTCTGGGATCACTAAATTGAAGCAGGTTGGTGGACGCACCCAGCGTGACGTTCAACGATACCTTGTCGTTGTCATAGCTGGCGCTGCCCATCCCGATGTCGTCGCTGCGGTCCGCGCATTGACGGAATTCCGTTATCTTGCCCAAGCACCTGCGATCACAGAAGAGGGATGTGAAAAGATTGCAGCGGCACTCGCCGAATTTCATCATTACAAGCAAGCTATCATCGACGGAGGCCTTCGTCGAGGTGACCAGAGTGGGTCAATCCTTGAGCACTGGGAAATACCCAAGCTCGAGTTGCTACAAAGCGTTGTCCCCAGCATATCTCAAGTCGGTTCGGTGTTGCAGTGGTCTGCGGATACGACGGAGCACGCTCACATTGAGGTCGTTAAGGACCCAGCGTCAAGGACGAACAACAAGGATTACAGCTCGCAGATCTGCCGTCATTTGGATCGCGTCGAGAAATGCCGGATGTTCGATACCGCCGTACGCTTACGCGGGACTGCTGAGGCGGGATCCTCTAGTTCTGCCGTCGAACATGACGGGGATCAAAGTGACGGAGAGGTTGATCATGCGGTTGACGACGTGGGTGAAGCTGAAGCAGCTGTCTTAAACGACTTGTGGGCACCGAAACAATCGCCATCTGACTTCTTCGAAATCGCTGCCAAGCTTCTTGCGTCTACGACCCTTTCTTCCTCTCCGCTGCGCACATTCGTACGTGGTTCGACTGCATTCCATCTCAACTTCCGCCCTACTTTCCGTCGTCTTTCGGTTGACGCTGCTGCGGAGAAATTTGCTATACCTGACCTTCGTAGCGCACTGGGAGACTACCTGGCTCTTTACAACCGCCTCGGTCGAAGGATCCGACCTTTTGGGGGAGCCAGACAGTCGGCGCAAGATATACCGCTGCCCTTTGAATATCTTCAAATTTGGTACAAAGTGCGTATCCAGCAAAGGGTTTATCACGATAGAGCTTCGACTGCTTCGGCGTACACCATTCATGCCCAACCGCCAAACGGTCATTGGAAATATGGTCGCTACGATGCAGCTATTCTGCAGGTGGATGAGGGTCATGACTGGCCAGACAGCGGCCTCACAGGTTTTTTTTTTTTTCGTACGTACTGTAGTGGAACTAATCCTAGTGCAGGACATGCAGTTGTTGAAGTCCGTCTCATAATGCGTCCACGTCCTCCCAAGGGAATAAATGTCCCGTGGGCAAACCGCTTTCTTGTCTATGTGCGGCGGTTCGATGTCGTCAACGTTGAACCCTCAACGCACCTACACGTGCTCAAGCGGGCAGTTCGCGCATCTGGATCGTACTTCGGCGATGTATTCCCTCTAGATCAGATCAGCTCCTTTGCTCACGTTGTCCCTCGGTTTGGTGAGACTGCCGACAAGAGGCTAACCTACATGAACAGCTTTCATGCCTCGCAGTCATTTTATTTAAACAGATACTTCGACAAAGATTTTTTCTACACTACCAACCACTGACTTGTGTACGTCTCTTTGATTGGTTTCCCTTCAAGTCAATATCTAGCTCCCTGCACAGACATACTATTCTGAATTTGAAACTTGTTCCTTGAATCCTAAAGTTGATGGTGCCGTATTAGAGAAGCTTGTAAAGGCAAGCGGAGCTACAGAGAGAAACAGGCATGAGCCATGTTCACTGACCCTTCCAGTGTATTCGTGACATCCAGATATGTCCACAAGGATTGTCTTCGGGTTCTTTGCCCTGTCGGAGGGGGGGAGGCGTGTTACCACTATCAAGGCAGGTTCAGCAACGTCCACATATCGTTGTGTTCATGAGACTACTGTTCAGTGTACATCCAGCGTCATCTTTCCTGCTGCACTCCGTGTCTGATATTCCTTTTCCCCATCATGGTCAGCCTTATGATCTATTTTCCCCTGCATTACACGGTGAGAATTGACAACAACAGAGAGAGGACTATGGCAATCGGTGGGATATACAAGAGTAGGAACAAGTTTACTTCTCCGGTAATATCGGCTTCGCTTGTTCTCTCGTATCGTGGATCCCTTGTTCTCTCAGTCACGACCTGCGATGTCCGAGTCATTACCCGTTCCTTGCTCTCGATCAAAGTTCTCTACGGTGTTCTCACTTTCTCTTCTCTTCTCTCCAGCGTTGCGAGTGTTTTGGTTCCTCATCTCATGGACGCTGGCCTTTTTCGCAAGTGGATGGTATGGCAAACCGGTCAACAGAAAGAAATGTGTATCCAAAGTGTTTTCTTGTTCCTTTTCTTCCTTGCTTTCACTCTGTCCCCCTTCCGTGAGTCTCACCCCACCGCCGTCCATTTTCTTCCCGGCTGATCTTCGTTTCATTCTACCCAGGCTTGCTATTCTTCGTTTATCTGTTCATTTTCATCCACACCTGTAAATTTCATTCTCTGTTGTTCACCGCAATAAACGCATGAAGGAGGACTTCCGCTCGAAGGCGATGACGAGCGCTCGCGGAGTGTATAGTCACATACATACAGGGCCTGTGGGTTTTTATAAAACTATACGAGACATGCGAGCACCGTACCCCCTCCACCACCACCAATGGCCGCCTCTACGCTCCTACCACACGACGTCTGGCGTAGGTCCTCTGGCCTCATCACTCCACCCATGTCCACTGCACTTGTCTCGCTGCCCCCCATAACATGCTTCGACCGCCGACCCAGCCAGTGTCTGCCACTCCCATCCACGCTACCCCTCTCTCAAGACGCGTCGGACTCTCCTCTGCAGCGGTACGATGACGATGTTGACGTCTTTGACCCTCCGTTCCAACACAAGCCATTCATACCAGATGACGCTCCTCACCTCATCGACTGGTTCGACTCCACCCTCAAACGGCCCGCTAGCTTCATCGCAGAAAAGACCTGCGAAATGGTCTGCTATCTCTGGTTCTCCTCCCCCTCCCCTTCCCCCCACATCTCATCGTCACACCAAATACCGAGTCCCCCTTACTCACCAGAGATACCGGCTACCACCTCGCCACTCCAACTCGCTCCGTCTGCCGCCTTTGTTTAGTTCATGCACAAGCTGCTCGAAACGACGCAAGTCGGCCAGTCTGTCATCGTCCTGTCGCTGCACTACATATGGCCTCTCAAGGAACGCAACCGCTTTACGAACGGTCTGCCAGGGAGCGAGTTCCGGATAGCAGTCGCTGCACTGATGATGGCCAACAAGTTCTTGGACGAGTGAGTGCCTATTCAACGCGTCTAGCCGCGTGTACTGAACGCGTCACAGCAACACATACACGAACAAGACCTGGTCAGAGGTGTCCGGTATCGACCTCAGCGAGATCCACAAAATGGAGAGGAGTTCTTGACAGCGGTCGACTTCTCGCTTCATGTGTCCGGCAAACAGTACGCGTCGTGGCTCCATCTACTGAAAGGCTTGGTGCTCACAAAGGAGACGGAGAGTAGAAAATGGCGCGGAGTACGTGCTCGCTCCTCGCGCCACGGCCGACAGTCACAACCAATGACGTCCATGTCTGTCGCTCGCACATATCGGTGGAGATGCCAGTCGACGTCTTACCGTGCACGCTCCACTTCCCCAATGCGACTCACGAATCCGCCTGCGTCCACGTATCACGTGACTCCACCTGGGCACAAAGCGTTCCGCAACCGATGCATTCTCTCCGACCTCGGTGTCTTTCAAGGAGTTGCCACCCCTGAAGCGTCCCACAGGTATGACCCTGCAAATCCCTGAGACCAGCTATCACAACTGCCCAAGTTCTGGTTCTTCGCCACTCGATTCTCTCTATTCACTTGCCAAAATGTCCTTGTCCTCTTCGCTGCATGCACAGAGATCTGCGCAGTCGGCGCAGTCTCAACCGAGATCGCACGTGATCGAAGGCCGTCCGCAAACCCTCGTCGCCGCTTACCGCGTGGACCGTCCGGTCAATGTGCCTCAGGCATGATTCATTCTCTGGTCGTAGTATGCACCACGATCTCATTAATTCCGCAGAGCTTGTATTATTACTCCCTCGCTGGCTCGTCCATCAACGGTGACTCGGAGCAGCCCAAGGGGAACCGCAAGGCTAGATTGCGGTGCTACCAACCACCCCCGCAAGTCCCGCCACCATCATACACAGTCCAGCAGCCACCGCATACGTCCCTATGGATTTCCAGTCGGCTTCTGTGAGTCCACATGACTCTCATGTGACCCTTGCTGCAACAAGACAGCCTTCACTGCCCCATTTGCACGATGCGATCTGGGCCAGGAAGTTGTCTTCTTCCAACTGCGGGTCTGCACACACGTACAAGAAGGTGTCACCTGTGGAAAGGGACCAATCACTGCAGCTTCCGCCGTTGAGAGGCGACGGAACTTGTGCCGTCCCTTCTGCGCCGTTTTCAAATGCTGGTCCTCCTGGCGTACAGTTCTATGCAGCATCGTCTACTCCTGCCAGCCAGCACCCGCATCCGTACCACCACCATCATGCATCCCACCATCGGAGCTCGCCGGCATATCCTTCGCCGCATACGCGGACTTACGGTCGATAGATTTCTCGGCCCTACCGTGCACCGTCGCGTCTACTTTTTTTTTCACGTTCTGGCATCCGCACATATTTTATTACATTCATTCTCTATAACGTGGCATTTTCTGACTGGCATCCGCATTATATTCCCACTTCTGAGAGAGGACATGGCACCACTGCTTTATTGTACTACAGTAACCGTTATCTTTTTTTTTCGTGCAACTTGGTCAGCATTCCATCACTCTCCTCTCCGCAATTTTTGTTCGCACCTTTTTCTATATCATGCGAAACACGTTCTTGGGACTACGATCCTCCACGCTCATAGGCAGTGTAGCGTAGGTAGCAGAGTAGCAGTAGGAAGGGCCTCACATATCAAGCGCAAAAAATTCAATGTCTGTCCTCCACATGCAAAACGAAAATGCAGATGAGTTTCACCGGCAGCATATGCACTCAAAAAACTCATGAGGCCCGAGGGGCGATCACCCGTAGCAATGGACGCGACGGCCGCTCTAACCCATTGTGATCCCGTGACTTCATTTGGTGTTATTTGGTTGTGCCTCGTGGTGGTCGTGTGTTATCGGTGTCGCATGTGAGGTCGTTGGGTACATCTGATCACTCCGTTTCCCTTCGTGGGGCTTGAGGCGTATGTCTGCGACGTTCTCGGCGTCGTCAAGAGAGTCAAACGCTTCAGGTGAGAGTCTTTCTCCCATCGTCTGTGGAGCATCAGCGACTGTACTACCACTGCCAGCACCAGTCTTATGCAGAGTCACTCATACGAGTCCATCTGCGCTCTGCACTCGATTCCGCTAGCTAATTCAACCATGGCATAGCCGTGAGTCGCCATTTACATTGTCATCCAATGGCTTAGACCGTCCCATCCCGCCCCAAATCGACAATCCCTACATGACTCCCTCCACCAGTGGCGACGACTCGTTTTCTCCCTATATTCATCCGATTTGCCAATACAGTGGATTCCCTCTGCGTCCATGTCCTGACTTCTTCATAACTGGAGACGTCGTGCGGCACCGGCAAGATGCTTTCGATTCTGCAGATCACGAAGCCTTTCTGGCTCTCCTCGAGTGCGTGCCCCTCTTTTCCCTTCCTTCCTCTCCTCACCTGCGACCAGCCTCTTCACACGACCTCCGCACAACCCTTTTGCCCCTCTACGACCACCTCCTCCACTCCCTTCTCGCGCATTTCCCTCGCCCGTACTCACATCCCTCCCGGCCACCCTCTTCTCTCTCTTTCGCTACCTCCTCATTCCATCCAGCCACTTCGATCTCCTACATCAAACACGATTCTCCATCCACGCTGCCCTACCTAAGTCTCTCCCTTCGAGTCTAACGCGCAGCTGCAGAAGTATGGGCATCTGTATTGTGACGGTTGAAAACGAAGGCGAGGGGGATGGCGCTGGTATTGATGGCAACGGAGTTGAACGACGTGGATGCTAACTTTTGTCTGCAAGGTATGTTCGTTCGCTCTCACGCATGGTTCGCCCGTTTGTAATTATACGCATTATTTTTTCCAGTCTGTGTCACACGCTACACACGACATCTTCATCTATCGTTCCCGCCGTCATTGATTATCGCCTTTCCGGCTCTCCATCCACGTCCTCCAGCGACGAACAGTCGCTCTACATCCTCGGATGAACATACACCGCTCTCCGCCACACAACATTCGAATCTCGTACAGCGCCGACTCTTGAGAAAGTGGCTGATTCACACCATCCCCTCGATACTGTGCAAGTAACGAAACATCCGTCCTTGAAGTTCTTCATCCTCCACCGCTCAATGCTGGGGGGCTGGCTTTTGCATTGCTCGGCAGATTCGTTGCAGTGGATGGAGTTTTTTGTCCGTCCTCACCCCAAGAGTGTTAGGTAAGATGAGAGATGTTTGAACGTGCACCTGCTAGCAGTGATTTATGTTGCTGTAGTGTTCCAGTTCGCTGACTTTTCAAGGCCGATAATGTCTGAGCGTGTTCTCGGTCCTGTCCGAACACGTGCTGATTGAATTAGTTCTAGTACGTTATTTGTCATCTTGTAGCTCGACTATTGCTGAACATTGTCTTGTGGTCACCGTCGGTCACCTCAACGTCGGTGTCGGTATGGTTAGACGTGGCAATGCACAAACCAAAGAAACAGTCGTTGGCGGTCCTACCCGTCGATCGACACGACCTACTGCTGGCCAAGGAGGCGCTGTCGCCCAACTAGAGAAAGTAGGTAAGGCGGTCGAGACTCCGCACAGGCATCACAAGCCACAGGTTGTACTTTCCAACGACGAACATGTCAATCCCATGGCACCTACCACTCGACGTGGAAGGAGGACCCTGCGCAGTGCGCGTACAACTTCTCAAGCCCAGGTAAGCTGACATGCCAAAACAATGATTCGCTCTGGCCTAACTCTGCTAGGACCAACACACGTATATGTCTAGCGGGGCGGAGGGTTCAAGTTCCCGCTTTGGGTTGCGGACTGATGGCTCGCAGCAGCCCTCCTTCGTTGGTACGCAATCCCTACAAGATTATGAGCAGAGCCGTACCAGTTCGGTGCATGTTTCCACTGGAGGTGCGTTGGAGTCATCTCAGAAGGTGCTCGTGCCCGTTCTTACCACCGAACCACAGGTCTTTCTTCCGTGACTCAGGGCTGCGACTCGGGGCCGACGGAGAATCGTCGTCGGATTGGTTCTTTCCCAAACACATCCCGAGGTAAAGCTGTGGCTGGAAGACAGAGGTTAGATCGTCGTAGTGGTGGTAACCTATCTGCCGTTCCCGAGGCAGACAACTCCCAAGAATCAGACACGAACGGCGGTAATGGTGGCCGTGAAGATGTTCGAGATAGCGGTGATCTATTCGACAACTCTCAAGTTGATAGATCCGATACTGAGCAGTACTCCGAGCAACGTTGGAGCGACGACGAGCAGAATGCTTTGCCCAGCCCAGAGGTCCGCTCTGTTGACGAGACAAATGCTCAACAAGATGCACACCTCGGCTTTTTTGGAGGCGGGTGGTGGTCCTTATGTCGTCTCATGCCATACTTACTTTTCCATCTCTCTCTCACTCTCTTCAGCACTGGATGCCAACACTCGCCGGAGTGATGACATGCCGTCTCCGCTGACTTCACCCACTACTGAACTGTCGCAGACTCAGCCACTACCGGGCACAACTTCGAAGCATCCTACTCAGCAGCGCCAGCATCCTGTCCAGAGTGTTCCTTCTCAGGGAGGCTTGCCATCCCGGCTTCCACGCAATTCGCATTCTCAGTCTGTGCGCGAGCAGCATGCCCTTCCCCGACTTCCTTCTTCTCGGGGAGGCGTTTCCTTACGTCTCGCGGCTACCTCTCATCAGTCAGAACAGGTCCGGTCAAACATGTCACAGCTGAATGTTTCCCAGAATCGGGAACGTTCCCGAACACCAACACCTGTTTTATTGCGTAGTTCATCTCCTGTCGTGTCCCATCATACCCCAGGTAGGCAAGCTGTTGGTGCCCGAAGGGATGGTATCCACGAGACCCGCGAAGCTAACCAAGAGGTATATACTACATTATTGTTGATTACTGGCGCCACTACCATGACCCACTAGCCTGGAGTTGACTACGATGTGCTTGGTCGGCATCATAGCCTAAATCGTCGTCGAAGATCTCCCTCGCCAACCTATTTAAACGATGTACATTGTGGCCACATGTCTCAGGATCGCCGCCCCTCGAAGAAGACCCGCCCCGATGCAATGTTGTCTGGCCGACAATCGGCTGCAGAGGAGCTGATGGATGTGGACAATGCAAAGGCCAACTCTGGTAAGGGCAGTGCGCGTCTAGGGCGTGCACGGAACACTGTCATTGTGAAGCCGACAACACTGGCGTTCTACCCTCCATTATGGACCAAACTACTTGACGAGGCCAAGGCAAGGATCCGGCTTTACGTTGCCACTGAGGAACCTTTCCTTAGGCTCGAGACTGCTGTTGATGGTCTAATATTCTTACCCGGGCCGCAGGGGCCCTGCGGCCGGACGCGCCTCCTAGATGGACGCGCCCTTTGGACGCGCCCTTTGGACGCGCCTTTTGGACGCGCCCCCCATATATGGACGCACCCCTCACAGCCACAGACGTGCTCCCCATATATGGATGGACGCGCCCCTCACAGCCACTGGACGCGCTCTTTGGATGTGCCTCTAAGACGGACGTGCCTTTTTGGACGCGCCCCTCACAGCCACTGGACGCGCTCTTTGGATGTGCCTCTAAGACGGACGCGCCTTTTGGACGCGCCCCTCACAGCCACTGGACGCGCTCTTTGGACATGCCTCTAAGATGGACACGCCTTTTTGGACATGCCCCTCACAGCCACGGACGCGCTCTTTGGATGCACTCTTCACAGCCACGGACGCGCTCTTTGGACGTGCCTTTTTGGACGCGCCCCTCACAGCCACTGGATGCACTCTTTGGACGCGCCTTTTTGGACACGCCCCTCACAGCCACGGACGCGCTCCCATATATGGATGGACGCGCCCCTCACAGCCACTGGATGCGCTCTTTGGACACACCCCTCACAGCCACTGGACGCACTCTTCACAGCCACTGGACGCGCTCTTTGGATGCGCTCTTCACAGCCACGGATGCGCTCTTTGGATGTGCCCCTCACAGCCACGGATGCACTCCCATATATGGATGGACGCACTCTTCACAGCCATGGATGCGCTCCCATATATGGATGGACGTGCCCCTCACAGCCACTGGATGCGCTCTTCACAGCCACAGATGCACTCCCATATATGGATGGACATGCTCTTCAGACATGCAGCACAGCCACAGTAGGACACCTATCATCAAGGCTGCACAGTTTGTCGAGGAGTTGTGCAAGGGTAGTGTAGTGACTAGCAAGTAGCAAGTAGCAACTACTGACTACCACTGACTACCAACTAGCAACTACCGTAGGATGGACCAGCATAGTTCGTCGACGAGTTGTGCAAGTGACTAGTGACTAGCAAGGACTGACTAGTAGGGACTACTGAGTGACTAGCACTAGACCAGCAACTAGCAACTAGTGACTACTGATGATGAGGACTAGCAAGTAGCAAGTAGCAAGAAGAGTGAGACTACTAGGAATCTGGAACTAGGGAGTAGACAGATGACTTGAGACCACTAGCAACTAGCAACTAGCAAGTAGGCAAAAAAAAAGCTGACCCCCCCCCTTGCAAGTGAGCATAAGCTAAGAGGACTAGGGACTAGCAACAAGTGAGTAGCAAAAGCAGCAAGCAGTGAGTGATGAGGACAAAAAAAAAAGACCCCCCCAGTGTGGAGAGTTTTGAGACCCCCCCGAGAGCAACACTACTAGCAAGTAGCAAGTAGCAAGTAGAAAAGTGACAAGGAGAAAAACTGACGCCTTCCAAGTGAGTTTGGCAACACCCCCCCCAACAGTTGAGGTGAGTGGCCCCCCCAGATGAGTGGAGTAAGTGACCTGGCAGGTGACCGGAGTACAAGCCCCCCCCAAAGTGACCGGGGTACAAGCCCCCCTGAGGTGACCCGGGTGCGAGGCCCCCCCCTAATAATATGCTTTCCGAAACCAAGCTTGACTTTGCATGCAACCGCCCATATAAGGAAGTCGCATGCATGCAACCTCTGCCCATATATGGAAGTTGCCTGCAGGCAACCTCTGAGGCATGCAAGGTTGCATGCGACCGCTGACTTGGTGGAGTACAGAGAGGTTGCATGCAGGCGTCCACAAGGATGTAACCTAGATGGACTTGTAGCAGGGACAAAAAAGGTTGGATGCAGGAAATCACTGAAGTTGCATGCATGCAACCTAGATGGACTTGTAGCAGGGGAAAAAAAAGGTTGCATGCAGGCAACCACCGAATGAGGAAGTTGCATGCATGCAACCTCTGACACACAAGGTTTCATGGATGCAACTAGCAAATAAGGAAGTTGCATGAAGGCAACCTCAGGAACTATGAAGCGACTACCAAGGTGGAACTAGCAAGTAGATAGACAACTTGAGACCACTAGCAACTACAGAGTGAGACTACTAGCAACTAGCCAAAAAAAACAGCAACTGGTGACTACTACTACTAGCAAGTAGGCAGACAGTGACTAGTGAGTAGCAAGTGACAATAACAAAAAAATGACCCCCCCCAGTGTCCGGAGTTTTTGAGACCCCCCCCAACAGCAACACTACTAGCAACTAATATTCTTACCCGGGCACCAGAGCCTCTGGTGCTGGACGTGCCTCCTAGATGGACGCGCCTTTTGGACGCGCTCTTTGGACGCGCCTCTTAAAGATGGACGCGCCCTTTGGACGCGCCCCTCACAGCCACGGATGTGCTCCCATATATGGATGGACGCGCTCTTCACAGCCATGGACGCGCCCCTCACAGCCACTGGACGCGCTCTTTGGACGCGCCCCTCACAGCCACTGGATGCGCCCTTCACAGCCACTGGACGCGCCCCTCACAGCCATGGACGCGCTCCCATATATGGATGGACGTGCTCTTCACAGCCACGGACGCGCTCTTCACAGCCACTGGAAGCACTCTTCACAGCCACGGATGCGCTCTTCACAGCCACAGACATGCCCTTCACAGCCACAGACATGCCCTTCATAGCCACTGGACGTGCTCTTCACAGCCACGGATGTGCCCTTCATAGCCACTGGACACGCTCTTCACAGCCACGGACATGCTCTTCACAGCCACAGACGCGCCCTTCACAGCCACTGGATGCGCTCTTCACAGCCACTGGACATGCTCTTTGGACATGCAGCACAGCTACAGTAGGACCCCTATCATTGAGCCTGCACAGTTCATCGATGAGTTGTGCAAGGGTAGTGTAGTGACTAGCAAGTAGCAAGTAGCAACTACTGACTACCTAATATTCTTACCCGGGCACCAGAGCCTCTGGTGCCGGACGCGCCTCCTAGACGGACGCGCCTTTTGGACGCGCTCTTTGGACGCGCCTCATAAAGATGGACGCGCCCTTTGGACGTGCCCCTCACAGCCACAGATGCGCTCCCATATATGGATGGACGCGCTCTTCGCAGCCACGGACGCGCTCTTTGGATGTGCCCCTCACAGCCACTGGACGCGCTCTTCACAGCCACTGGACGCGCTCTTCACAGCCACGGACGCGCTCTTTGGACACGCCCCTCACAGCCACAGACATGCTCCCATATATGGATGGACGCGCCCCTCACAGCCACGGACGCGCTCCCATATATAGATGGACGCGCCCCTCACAGCCACTGGACACGCTCTTCACAGCCATGGACGCGCCCTTCACAGCCACGGGCGTGCCCTTCACAGCCACAGACATGCTCTTCACAGCCACTGGACATGCTCTTTGGACATGCAGCACAGCCACAGACATGCTCTTCACAGCCACTGGACATGCTCTTTGGACATGCAGCACAGCCACAGTAGTGCTCCCATATATGGAAGGCAGTGCAGCACAGCCACAGTAGCACCCCCTATGGTTGAGGCTGCACAGTTTGTCGACGAGTTGTGCAAGGGTAGTGTAGTGACTAGCAAGTAGCAAGTAGCAAGTAGCAACTACTGACTACCACTGACTACCAACTAGCAACTACTGTAGGATGGACCAGCATAGTTCGTCGACGAGTTGTGCAAGTGACTAGTGACTAGCAAGGACTGACTAGTAGCAACTACTGAGTGACTAGCAACTAGCAAGTAGACTGATGACAGGCCAGTGCGATGGGTCAAGGAGTTGTAGCAGGGAGTGTAGTGAGTAGTGACTAGCAAGTGGATGAGCAGTAGGGACTAGGCAGGACTGACTACTGAGTGACTAGCACTAGACCAGCAAGTAGCAAGAAGAGTGAGAGTACTAGGAAGCTGGAACTAGCAAGTAGACAGAGGACTTGAGAGCACTAGTGACTAGCAACTAGGCAAAAAAAAAGCTGACCCCCCCTTGCAAGTGAGGATAAGCTAAGAGGACTAGGGACTAGCAACAAGTGAGTAGCAAAAGCAGCAAGCAGTGAGTGATGATGACAAAAAAAAAAGACCCCCCCAGTGTGGAGAGTTTTGAGAGCCTGGCAACAGCAAGACTACTAGCATGTAGCAAGTAGACAAGTGACAAGGATGAAAAGTGACCCCCCACAAGTGAGTGAGGCAACACCCCCCCCCCCCCTCCCCCAACAGTTGAGCTGAGTGACCCCCCCGGATGAGCAGAGTAAGTGACGCTGCAGGTGAGTGGAGTACAAGCCCCCCCAGAGTGACCGGGGTATGAGCCCCCCCCCCCGAGGTGACCCGGGAGCGAGGCCCCCCCCGGAAATGACGTGGGTACGAGTGTGGGCATGGAAGACGGTAGTAGTAGTAATAGTAATAAGTGTAGTGGTAGTAAGAGGTCAGACGAGGGTAGTGTTGGTAGTAGTAGGAGTAGTAGGAGTAGTTGGTAATGTGGTAGTTTTGACGAGGGTAGTAAGAGTGTAATGGAGGACAGTGGAAGTAGTAGTTGGTAAAAGAGTAGTAGGTGTAAGGGTAGTAATAGTGTTGGTAGTAGTAGGAGTAGGTAATGTGGTAGTTGGGAGGAGTGTAGTAAGTGTAGTAGTAGGGTAAGGAAGTAGAGTGGTAGTAGTAGTTTGGAGGAGAGTAGTGTTGGTAGTTGGAATAGTTGTTTAAGTGGTAGATTTGAAATGGGTAGTAGTTGGGAATAGTGTAGTAGTGTTGGGAATAGAATAGAAGTTGGTAGTAGGGTAGATGGATTTTGTGTAATAGTAGGGGTTGGGAATATGGTAGTGTTGGGAATAGTTGTAGTAGTTGGTAGTAGGAATGGGAATAGAATAGAATGTTGTGGAAGTTGGTAGTAGTTGGGAATAGGGTAGTAAGGAAGTTGGTAGTGATAGTGGAATTTTGGGTAGTAGTTGGTAGTAGGAGATGGGAATATGGTAGTAGTAATAGTGGTGATAGTGGTAGTAGTGGTAGTAGTTGGTAGTAGAGTAGTGGTAGATGGTAGTTGGTAGTAGGGATAGGAGTAGGGGTAGTAGGGAATATATGTTTGTAGTTGTAGTAGTAGGAGTAGTAGGGCGAGTTTAGGGAGAGTAGAGTGGAGTAGTGTAGTGTAGTGTAGTGTAGTTGTAGGAGTAGTTTGTAGTAGGAGTAGGAGGGTTTATTTGTAGTTGTTTGTAGTAGTAGGTGTATGTAGTTTATGTATATGTTTTTTTTTATTATGGGAGATAGGTAGTTGTTAGTTTTTAAGTTAGTGAGGTAGGTTAGGTTAGGTTAGGTTAGGTTAGGTTAGGTTAGGGTTAGGTTAGGTTAGGTTAGGTTAGGTTAGGTTAGGTTAGGGTTAGGTTAGGTTAGGTTAGGTTAGTTAGG